>CM052700.1:93669437-93828241 GCA_028551405.1 Uromys caudimaculatus
TTATCCTTTGTAGGGCTGGGTTTGGGGAAACATATTGTGTAAATTTGGTTTTGTCATAGAGTATTTTGGTTTCACCATCTATGTTAATTGAGAGTTTTGCTGGGTATAGCAGCCTGGGTTGGCAGTTGTGTTCTCTCAGGGTCTGTATGAGTTCTGCTCAGGATCTTCTAGCTTTCATAGTCTCTGGTGAGAAGTCTGGTAATTCTGATAGGTCTGCCTTTATATGTTACTTGACTTTTTTCCCTTACTACTTTTAATATTCTTTCCTTGTTTTGTGTATTTGGTGTTTTCACTATAATGTGACGGGACAAATTTCTTTTCTGGTCCAGTCTATTTGGAGTTCTGTAAGCTTCTTGTATATTTATGTTCATCTCTTTCTTTAAGTTAGGGAAGTTTTCTTCTATAATTTTGTTGAGATATTTACTGGTCCTTTAAATTGCAAATCTTCACTCTCTTCTATACCTATTATCCTTAAGTTCTGTCTTCTCATTGTGTCCTGGGTTTCATGGATGTTTTGGGTTAGGAGCTTTTTGCATTTTGTATGTTCGTTTACTGTTGTGTCAATGTTGACTATGGTATCTTCTGCTACTGAGATTCTCTCCTCTATCTCTTGTATTCTGTTGGTTATTCTTGCATCTATGACTCCTCATCTCTTTCCTACTTTTTCTAACTCCAAGGTTGTCTCTTTTTGTGATTTCTTTATTGTTTCTATTTCTGTTTTTAGCTCCTGGATAGTTTTGTTCATTTCCTTTGTCTGTTTGATTGTGTTTTCCTGTAATTCTTTAATGGATTTTTCTGTTTGCTCTTTAAGGGCTTCTAGTTGTTTACCTCTATTCTCTTGTATTTCTTTAAGGGTATTAATTTCTTTCTTAAAGTCTTCTATCATCATCATGAGAACTGATTTTAAATCTGAGTCTTTCTTTTCTGGCATATTGGGGAATCCAGGGCTTGCTGTGATGGGAGAGCTGGGTTCTGATGTTGCCAAGTAGCCTTGGTTTCTGTTCCTTATGTTCTTGCCCTTGCCTTTTGCCATCTTGTTAATTCTGATGTTGGCTGATCTAACTCTGTCTGGCTGTGACTTGTCCCTCCTGCAGGCCTCTATATCAATACTCCTTGAAGACCAGCTCTCTCTGAGAGGTCTTTGGGTTTGGAGAGCTGTGGCACAGGGTCAGCTCTGGGGTGCAGACAGAAACCAGAAGGATCTTGTCCCCAGCTGACCCTTGGTTCCTGTGTCGTGATGGCTCTGCAAGGGTCCCTCTTGATCCAGTGAGTTTGAACAGAAGTGGTGGTTTTGCCTATGCTCGATGGTGTGTCAGCACTCCTGGGATACCAGCTCTCTCCTGGAGCCCTGGAGCCCAGGCTGAGGTCCCCAGGTCCCGGTGAGCAGTGGTGCTTGTCCTATCCCTACTCACAGCTTTTCCACGCTTCTGGGAGGGTAACTTTCTCACAGTGCTGCTTGACTATGGAACCCTCGTGGCCTGGAACTGGAATTACAGACACTTGTGAGCTTCCATGTGGGTGCTGGGAATTGACTTGGGGTCCCATAGAAGAACAGCAGGCAGTACTCTTAACTGCGCAGTACTCTTAACTGCTGAGCCATCTCTCCAGCTCTGCTATGTAAATGTTTTAACTGTAATGAACCAATCATTTCTTCTGTGAATTTAAGAGACTTTCCACATCCCTGGCTTTTCAAAAATGTTTACTGTCCCACTTTCATCTGGCAATCATGTGTCATTTCTGGCATTAAAATCTCTTATATATTTGGAGTTTATCCTTTTTATGGTTTGAAATAAGAAAGGCAACATTTTTTTCAAATAACTATTTTGTTTTCTAAACATCAGTGACAGAATTTTTCTCTGATTTGAAATTGTAGTTTAAGCCACAGTGAACTTATGCTAAACTATTATTTTTATACAGATTTGCTGTCCTGGGCTGACTTTTCTATGGGTTTATATTTATGCATATTTTTTAAATAGTGAAACTATACAATATTTTAAGATAGGAGTTTCCTTCTTCCTCTAGGCTTCATTCAACTTCCATGATAATCTTTGACTTTATCCAAATGTTTTGCCCATATGACTTTGTCCATACATATTTATGCAATTATATATACATAATTGCACAATTTTTTCTGAGCTGGAGAGATGGCTCAGCAGTTAGGAACACCTGGTTTTAGTCCTCCACGCCTACATGGTAATTCACAACCATCCTTAACTCCACTTCCAGGAAATCTAATGACCTTCTGACCCTTGAGCACCAGCCAGTCATGTGGTGGACAAATAAATACACAGGCAAAACACTTGTATGCATAAAATAAATAAACAAATATTTTTTTCCTTCATGTTTCTATTGCCTATAACCTAATTTATTTCTCTAACTTAGGAATTTTCTAAAATGAAAACAGTGGCAGTTATGGTCATTCTTAAAATTTTTGAACTTTATAAGACTGTCTCTAGATTCAGTAAATATGCTGCAAGTTTTCAGATAATATAAATATGTCATATTTACATATTGCTAAATGTATTGTATTTATCAAAAATTAGTATTGAAACTTTTTTCAAGGATTCTAGGATATTTGGCAATGATCTCACAAATTTTATCAGGGTTTATTCATACAGCAAGCTATACTGATGACTGGCCTGAAAATATTTTCATTATGATTGGCATTTCTGGTCTTTGTCTTAAGAAAGCAGAGTTTCTCTATTTGAGGTAATTGAAGAATATACGTAGACTGTATAACATCAGTGCAATGAAGAATGTATAGAAGCATTTCCTTAAATTAATCATTTCTTTGTTTATTTATTGATCTATTGATTTGTTATTTTCAAACCATATCTCACTGTAGCCCAGGCTGACCTGGAACTCACTATATAGCCCAGGCTGTCTTTCAGCTAATAGCAACCTACTGCCTCAGCCTCCTGAGGATTACAAGCCACATTAGGCTCCTTAAAATTTAGAGATAGTATTGTATAGGATAAAATATAGGGAACAAATTAAATAATAAATAATAAAATAGTAAAAAATAAACAGCTTTAAAATTTTAGGCATCATTTATATTAAATATCATATACTTTGAAATTATACTGAAGTGACATATTTTTGTTCTTCCAGGTTGGAACATTAATTTTCTGATGTGCTCTTAAATAGTCCTTTTCCCCATGTCTAACAATGCTTTGTCTATCATGGTTTTTCACTTATGTACTGTCTGGTAGTGATGGCCATTTGGTACCAAAAAATCAAACTCAAAGCCTTATGCATAGCAGGCGAGTACTCTAGCTGAGCCACATCCCCAGCCAGCACTGCTTTAAGTATGATAGCAGCCAATAATTCCATTTCTACTACTGACTAACCATAACATTAATGTGACTAAGTTGCAATTTCCAATTTGCTATGATATTTAAAAGTCAAGCATGTAGGGGCTGGAGAGGCGTTTCAGTGGTTTAAAACACTTGATTCTCAACCGGGCAGTGGTGGTGCACGCCTTTAATCCCAGCACTTGGGAGGCAGAGACAGGTGGATTTCTGAGTTTGAGGCCAGCCTGGTCTACAGAGTGAGTTCCAGGACAGCCAGGGCTATACAGAGAAATCCTGTCTTGAAAAACCAAAAAAAAAAAAAAAAAACAAAACAAAAAAAAACACTTGATCCTCTTGAAGAGGTTTGATTCCCAGCACACACATAATAGCTCACAAACATCGCTAACTCCAGTTCCAAGAAATCTGATGCTTTTTTCTGACCTTTACATACTTAAGGCAAAACATTCATATAAATAAATAAATAATAAATAAACAAATATTCAAGCATATAAAAGATCTAAGTTAATATTCTAGCCTCATGTCGTATGCAAACTATATACTCAATAAGAGCATTATTAATGTCACCAGTAGAATATATGCAAAAATTGGTCTGTGAACAAAAGTTGATGATAATAACAAATTATCATTGGGCATTTTTAAATGCAACAAACTTTGCTTCTTGTGTATTTTCCTATATGTTCAAGCTCTAAAGGAAATTGTACCTGTGGGGAGGTCACATGGATTCTGAGCTTCTCTTAGCTAATGATGTGAAAACCAAAAGGAACAAAGAAGGGCTTTTTTTAGAGCACTTTGCAGATGAAGTCTGGGTCAGTAGCAAAAGCAAGAACTGGCTTCTCATGTAGATGTGATACGATGTACCTAATAACTCAATAGTGCACAGTTGCTTAGCAACACACTAACGTATAATAAAGAAGGATGGAAAGACATCAGAAAATGGTACATTCACTCTCACCTCTACATTTATTATTCCTCTATGGTATATACCTCAAATAGAAAATTAAACAAAGGTTTAGAAAGCAAGCCAGTGACTTAATGAAAGAGTTATAGTTTAAACCTTGGCATTGAGTCACAGACTGCCTACATATAAATGTTCAGACAAACGTATGTGTGTCATACCTAGTTTTCAGGTGCAGTAGTCCATCTGTTTAAGGCAACAAGTGCTTATAAGCACTGTAGATGACACATGCAAGAGCGTGAATCACCCATCCCTTCAAGAAGTTAATATCTCCTAGGGAGGACACAGCATACAAATAACAGGACCACGAGGTAGAATCCAGGTTACAACTGAGGAGTACCAACTTAGCTATCTTCAAAAGTGAGAAAGATCAAAGGTTGGGGAGCATTCAAAAATGCTTCAATTGGGGAAGGAGCATGTGGGCCAACCTTTAAAAGTCAATGAAAACTGTAAAATGTTGAATACCACTCTGACAGGCACATATGATAGGGAACACGTGCCAGCATCAGACAGGAAACTTCAGGTTCACTAGTCATAATGACAATCCAAATTCATTGAAACATAGGATTCTCCTAGAAACTGTTATCAAACTGTAAAGGTACTTGAATGTCAAGTTCAGAAGTCTGTGTTTTGTCTGATAGTTACTAAGATAAGATACTAAGGTATTCGTGAAATAAATCAGAGCTATGCCTTCCAGAGATTAGTTTGGCAATAGTAGTCATCTTAGTCCAGTTCATGTTGCAATAATAAAATGCATGAGGCTAGGTTGTTTACTTTCATAATTGATAATTTATTGGTCGTATTGAGAAACATACATAATTATCAACGCAAATACTGGAAACAATCTAAGAAGCCATGTATTGTATTGTTTCTTTTCAATCAATGTTTCTTAACAACTTTCCAGTTTCCAATATAAAAACAATCCAGCACTTGGAAGTAAAGACAAGAGGTTATCTTCAGCTCCACAATAGATCTGCCTGGCTGAGCTACATAAGCCCGCACCTCAAAAAAGCATATAGGAGGCTGGAGAGATGGCTCAATGGTTAAAAGCCCTTGCTGCTTTTGAAGAGGACCCAGATTTGATTCCCAGAACCTACACGGCAACTCACAACTGTTTGTAACACCAGTTCTCAAAGAGTCTCATGCCATCTTCTGGCCTCTGCGGGCACTGCACACACTTGGAACACATACATGAAAGCAAAACACTCAAACACATAAATAAAGATAAATAAATCTTTTGAAAGTGTGTGTGAAGGAAATTTTAAGATGATATAACTTATTAATATCTTAAATACTGATAAGCTATTTCTTAAGTCCACCAAGTAGCAACTTACTATTGCATATATATAAGGTGCTATGGACCTAGTAGGAAAACAACAAAGAATGTGTGTGTGTGTGTGTGTGTGTGTGTGTGTGTGTGTGTGTGTGTGTGTGTGTTCTCACGTGTGTATGAGCTCACAGAAGATGGAGGGGGTATCAGGTGTCCTGCTCTATCACTTTCCATCTTACTCCATGGAAACAATGTCTCACACTGAACCTGGGCTAAGGATAGCAGTCAACAAGCCCTTGTTTTTTTCCCCTACAAGGTACTGGGGCTCCAGGCACAGAAGTGGCCACACCCAAATTTTTATGTGGGTGCTAGGGATTTGAACTCAGATTTTCATGCCTTTGAAGCAAGTCCTCTTACCTGGTGAACCATCTCCCCAGCTGCTCCTTTTCCCTTTTGCTTGCACTTTCCTTTCTAAGACGGATCATTCCCCACTTCAGGAACTGGTTTCACTGACAACCTCACCAGTTTCATCCTGGGCCCATTCTCCATTATTTCATGGGGTGACTGTCTTGTGCAGCTTGGCATCACAGAAGCACATGTGAGCATTCTTTTTTCTTTAATACTTTTACCTTTTTTTAGTGTCTTACTTAGGGTTACTATTGCTGGTATGATATACCATGACCAAAATCAGCTGGGGGAGGAAAGAGTTTATTTTGCTTACACTTCCATATGACTGCTTATCAACGAAGGAAGTCAGGATAGAAATTCAAGCAGGGGTGGAACCCGAGGCAGGAACTGATGGCGAAAGAGTGCTGCTTACTGGCTTGCTCCTCCGCTTACTCAGCCTGCTTTTTGATTGAACCCAGGACCACAAACCCAGGGATGGAACCACTCACAATGGGTTGGGCCCTCTCACTAATTAAGAAAATGCCATATAGGCCTGCCTACAACCAGATATTATGGAGACATTTTCTCAACTGTGGTTCCCTCCTCTCAGATGACTTTGTATCAAATCAACATAAAACTAGACAGAGCTATGAACAATGCAATTACTTTATTCCTGCTTCATCTTCTACTTCCAATTCTACCTTGTCCCCAATCCCAAATTCATGATCTTTTCTTTTGTTATTGGTGTGTGTGTATGTGTGCATATGTGTGCGTGCACACATACACATACCACACATGTGCATGCATATGCGATATATATAATATATATTATATATATTACAGCATCCATTCAGTTTTCTCATATGTGCATGTGTCCAGGGCTGACACCTTGAGATTACACAACCTTTATGGAGTCCATCCCTGAAGACAACTAAGTCTCCCTTTCTCAGTACTCATTAACCACTTGTAGTTCTTTATCTAGGGATGGAACAATGTGAAATTTCCCCTGTTCACATCAGCATGTCAACAATGCTGTCCTTATGCTGGTTTTGTTCAGATGGCAAATGGGGAATGAAAACCCAGAAGCCTGACTTTCCCCCCCACTAAAGTGGTAGCATAATAAAGGCACCAGGACAATAAAGAGAACTATAGGGAAACAAGGATAAGGGCCCAGAAGGGAGGAAGAAGAAATCTAAATATGCTATGTATGAAGGGCTCGTGAAAAGTTAGGCAATAATGTTCAGCAAGTGGGAGAAAATACAGGTTAGACTTTGGTAATTCCATTCCTGGGGGCCAAACTGTGTGAGTGGTGACAGCTGGAAGGAGAGGAACTAGATTAGATTTCAGAAGAAAAAGGGCCTAGATAATAACAAGCTAACCATATTTACAATCTTTTTTTTTTTAACCCTTTACAAAGATTACCTAGAACTTTTGTTTTAAAAAAAAAAAAAAAAAAGTCAACTTTCCTAAGAAACCATTTGCTATCAAGAGAGTCATATACCAAAAACTACAGGAGAGTGAGGGCTGAGATAATAAGAAATGAGTAGGCAATCACGTGTCCCTGCAGAAACACACTTCAAGGTGAGGAATGGAGGCACTCCATGGAAGACCACAGAGGATGCTCAGCAAGATGGCCTGTCGATGGGGAAGTTATGGGCAGGGATGGCTTTGTTTTTAAGAAAGGAAACGTTAGAAGAATATTTTTTGAAGAAGGAAAGAGTAATAAAGAAGGACTGGATAAAACTTTGTGTGTTGTCTTATTTGAGAGACTGGAAGGGAGAAATGTCTCTAGGTGCACAAATGACAGTCTGGAAAATCCAAAAGCAGGGATTTATTTTTTAATGCAGAGGAGCTGAGAGGAGCAGTCACAAACAGAAAGCAATGCTGTCTGAGAGATATTAATGGGACCTGAAACTGAGAGGTGTCAGTTTGAACTGCTCAAGGGATAACTGAGTGTAACAAAGGCATGAAAAGAATTAAGAGAAGCAAAGATGCAGTGTGCAGTTCCTCATCAAACCAAGAGTCTTTATGCTCTTAAATATATGTTCCAGAACAGTACAGGAGATCTTGTCCATATCCAAAACATCAGTACATCCCTGTATCACCACAAGAGAAGGTAAATGTGACCCACAGCCTTGACATTTACATAAAAGACTCATAAACCAGGTTCTTGTAGAATATTTCATCAATAAACAGATCCAAGACCCTGGGCCTTCAGACAGGGCTCAGAAGGTCATTTGAGAATATAAACATTCAGGATGGCACATACTGCTGTACTCAAATACAAACGACACTGAGGTCCGTCTATAGAATTCAACTCAGGGAGTGTCTTATCTTTGTCTCTGATGACACTGAAAGAAACCTCCATGGCAAATGGCTAAAGTTCTGAGAAGTAGTGAAAAGAAAAGGGTGGTCCACTGGATGCATCCAGAAGCAAAAGAAAGTTCTAAGCATCTTCTCCAGTCTCACTCAGCACATGAAATATCATATGGTGTGTCAGGGTCTCTTCACCCAGTCCCCACCCAATAATTTTAACATCTAAGAGATACATATATCACAGGGAATGTCATAGCTTTCAGTTCCTTTGATGACACCAAGTCTCACAGATAACATGGTGACTCATTTTCAGGATCTTGGAGCCCACCTTGAATCCTATGTACTAATGTTATTCATATATCATGTAACAAAGTAAGAATAGATATCAAATGTAACAAAAACTAAAGAAGAAGAAGCCGTGTCCTTTGCTCACAGGCCTTCTGCTCCACTGTCCAAGGGTTCTCATCAACTGCCATTCAGGTGGCCCCATAGCTTCAGCAGCAGCCCCTCTTCATCACCACTCTCAAAACAGGGTTGCTGAAGAGTATAACAATGGGGTGTATCACAGTGCACAGATGAATCACCACCTGCCACATCCAGTAACCGAATTCTTGAAATGGCGTACTGCTGGCAGAACTGAGTACCAGTGTCAGAAAACAGGAGATAAAAAGAATGATGAAGGAGAGCAGAGGAAGAAGAGCTTTGAAGTGGGCCTGTGCCCAAACATCCCGAAGTCCTGAGAGGGCCAAGAAAGTCTTCTTCATGTGTCTTACCAAAGATATGAGGAGCAAACTCATGAAGATGCTAAAGATAGCAGTAGGAATTGTCCACATAATTATCTTTATAGAAAGGAAGTAGACTTTCTCAAGTGAGTGTCTTAAGCTATTCCCAGTGACATTCCAAGGTTGATGGCCACTCCTTACATAGTTCTGGTATATCATATGATTGCCTATGAAACACAGGATACTAGTTAAGCTCGACATCCCCACAGCACTGAGCGACATCCATGGTACCCACCCAGGCAACCTGTACTTTAGCCAGACAAAGACAGGATGGGTTAAGGTTGCAATTTTCACACAATAGAAGAAACCTAGCCAAGAGCAGAACCAGATGGTTGCAGCAGTCAAGAAGTCCCACATTAAATTTAGGAGCTGTATTACAGGGTTATATGGGAAGCTTGTTGGATTCAGGAAAACATAAATATTCTTACCTATCACCACACATTGGAGACAGAAGCGAGAGATGGCTAAACTGATCAGTAACTTATTATGAGCTGACAGCGTTCTCCGGAGCAACCATTTCATGCCCAATGCTACAGTGATAAATCCATTGGCTACCACTGACACCAGGCACAAAAGGACTAAAATGATAAATAAAGTGATGACTGTCTTATCAGGAGTCTGACATCCCAGAACTGTATGACCTGTGCTCATTTCTCCTGTGGACATGATGGGTCCCATGAAGGGTGGTTTGTTGCTCTAAGAAGTCTCTCCAATGTGCTTGTCTCTCCACGAGCTCTAAGTAGAGAAGTAAAACCAGAATTGAGGATGCAGGCTCTCGGAGAAGGATAAAAAGGTTTCTTCTCTTCAGAATAGATGCAAATATTGCCAAGGCTAAGTTTCCAAAGTCTCTCCCTGCCTGTCTGTGAATTTGCCTGCTCTCTTTCCTATCCCCTACCCATTGCCAACATCAGTGTGAATAATGTATCAGGCCCTTGCATATGGTGTCTCTTACATAGGCAGTTACACTTCTCTAAACTGATACTTAAGACCACACACCTGGGGCTGCTTGGTAATGAAATCCACAGGGCGTGAACCCTACTGAACATCGGAGCTCGTGTCCATGATGGGGGGTGAGAGGAGATTGTTAGGTTCTAGACATTGTTCTAGATGCCTTCAAAATATTGTTCTTACAGCAACCCTATGAAAGAGGTACAGTAAGAGCTTCCCTTTGACAGAGAGGCAGAAACAGTACAAACCTCTCCGGAAAAGTTTAGCTCAAGTTCTAATCAGTTGAGAGTTCAGCATCGCAGAATAGAGCAGAAGAGGCAAGTACATAGAATGAAGCAGGGAATTTCTAACAAAAATATAGACGATATTTGGTTAGCAGTGAGTTTCCCAGTGGCATCTCACCAAGATAGCTAGAGACCAATGGGATAGGCAGTGAGAGCCCTGGCCAAGAGCCAGGCTTCAACCCAAGCCCCACTCCGTGCTGTGAGTATTTGAGCATGCCAGGGAGCACCTCTGTTTCTTTATGCCCACCTCTATAATATGAAAAGTATTTGTTCTAATGCACAGACTTTCCTTGAAGTCCGGATTTGGCTGCATGAAGAAATCAGATGAATTTCATAGATAAAAGAAATGATTTTTTTTATCTCATTACAGATGAAGAACCATATCTAAATCGTAGCAGAAGAGCAAGAGCTACACTAATGCCAAGACCAGTCTTTCCCACCATAGTTAGCAACATAATTTACACTTCTATCTGCTTCAGTCTTAGCAACTATGGATTCCAGCTAGATCTCTTTTTCTTTAAAGTCATGGGGCTCGCTAAGTGTCACAGTGGATCAAAGTACTTGCCAACAAGTCTGAAGACCTGATTTTCTTCCCTAGAAACCACACAAAGGGGGGAGGAAAGAACTAACCCCACAAAGTCACCCTCAGGCTTCTACATGAACACCTTTTTGAGAGCGTAGGAGCATACACATACATTCAAATAAAGACATTTTAAAAAAATAAAAAAGCAATTACTATGACTCGGCAAGTGGCTCAGTAAGTGCTTGCCACACAAGTATGAGAGTCTGAGTTTATCTCCCCAGCAATTATGAAAAAATCCAAGCATGACTGAGAATCTGTAACCTCGGTGCTGGCCTGGGTGTAGGAGTCAGGGGAGGTATCGGATAAGCTCCAGGTTCCATCTTAGTTTCCTAGTTTCTTTGGCTAGTTTTGACCATTTTCTACCCGAATTTAGAGAAATGAGGCAAATTCGGTCTTTGAACTCTGGAGTTTGGGCAACCACAGACCTTGCAGTTTGGAAAACTTCTATCGCTTCCTTCTACCTCCTAGACCATCAATGCCTCATAAGATTAAAGATGCATAATTAACCTCAATTGATTTAACAACTATTTGTAAGCCTCTCCTATTAAATAATAATGCTATGAAAAGCATTGGGCTATAACAGGGAATTAGTTGCTGTCAAAGTGCTTTCACACAGAAATCATAAACCACAAACATTTACTGTGCATATATTACATGTAAATTAAATTCATTAAAAAAGATGAGTAGTCATTCTTATTTAAATACATAAGTGTTTTATGGTGTGTTTTTAATATTTACTTTCTTTTGTATGTACAAGTGTTTTGCATTAATGTGTATTTATGTGCCATGTGCATGTCTGCTACTCATAAAGGTCAGAAGAGGGCATCAGATCCCTTGGAAGTGGAGTTTCAGATGGGTGTGAGCCACTGTGTGGGTGCTAGGAACCAAACCTGAGTCCTCTGCAAGAGAAGTATGTGCTCTTACCCACTGAGTCATCTCTTCTGCCTCATAATCTGTGGTGATTTTCATCACTGCTTGTATTTGTGGCATTTTGCTTTCTCTTATTTAGATTTAGCTTTCAAGTTGACATAAAATCTGATAATTTCAATTTTTCATAGTTTTATAAATGTAAATATGAAAATAGTTTGATAGAAATCTATAGACTAGATGTTCTGGCTAGAAATGCTCAACTCAGTACTCTGCGTGAAAAAGATTAAGAGAGAAAGCAGTGCCCTGTGCACTGTCCTTTAAATGCTATGTACTGTCCTGTTCAACCCAAGAACTCTTAGCTTCAGAGGGCTTAGTGACATAATTTAGTAAGGACAGGCACTTGCTGCCAAGCCTGAGTCCCATATGGTAGAAGAGAGACCCTGTTTCTGAAAGCTGTCCTCTGAAAGCCTGCTGTGTCATGTGGCCTCTCTCCCAACACACATAGTTCAGCAATGTTGGGATGAATAAAGTGCAATGTTGTCTGTCATAAGAGTAAGGGCAGTAAAACCACAATTATCTGTACCGGAAAGATGGATTTATGGTTGAGGAGAGCTTAGTGCTTGCTCCTCTTTCAGGGAACCTGAGTTTGGTTACTAGTACCCATGTCAGCAGCTTCATAACCCATAACTGTAGGGTCCTGACCTTTCTGGGCATCCACACATGTACACACACACATACACACACACACACACACACACACACACACACACACACACACACACACAGACAGACAAACACACACACAGTAATTTTAAAAGAAATGCACTTATAGTAGGTATGGCCAGATATGATTGAGTTCATGATGGTGTCTCTGGTTAAAAAGCTGGACTCTAAAAGAATCCCAGATGCTTCTCTGCTATATTAGTGTACAGATAAAGGCTTGCAACCAGAAAAAAGGCAATCACCAGAGCTCAACCATACTGGCACCACACATTCTAGCCCTGTAAGAAATAGTCACTCAGTCTATGACATTCTGATACAGAGCCAAAACCAAGGAAGACATAGACAGCCATATGCATATTTATTAATATGTTCACCATTGTGTTATTTACATAGTAAAACACACACACACACACAATTTTTCTTTCACTTTTCACAAGTCCCAGATGATAGAAGGCAAACCTGAGCAACAGCATCCAGGAAATACCCCTGAGCAAGCACAAACAGGAGGACTAAGATTATTGAAATGAATAGTTGCCATGTAGTTTAGCTCTTGCCTATAATCAATGTGCTCAGGAGGCTGAGGCAGGAAGACTGTGACCAGCCCGAGCTTCATAAGAAGTCATCTCAAAAAACCAAGATACTAGGATAGAGTTCCATCTTAAAGTCCTCATCCAGTAAGGGCACTACCCTGGGCTGGATGTCCAGCACAACCACAAAACAAAACAAAATCTAAGAATTTCCTTTGCTTTCCATCTGTCTTCTTTGGCCAAAACTAAAAATCTTTTCACATCATATAATGCAACTCTGTTGGACATGAAGTTGTCAACGGGACCTACAGTAGCACAAGATCTTACTGCCCTCAGTCACCTAGATCAATCTGAAATGGGCTTTGTGGTGGGATTAGTCTTAGTCAGGGTACACATTATGAGGGTGGTGAAGATTGGTAAAAAAATAAAATAAAATAAAAGAGATAAAAAGAAGAGAAAGGTAGAAGGAAGCTACTGAAAAGAGTCAGGACTTAGCTGAGGGGGACAGCTCGGGTCACAAGGTGAGTGGCCTGCAGGAATCCTTGCCACAAAAACAACTGATAATGGTCACATGTCTTCATCAATGGAGTGCAGACAGAAATGACGCTTCAAGAATACAATATGGGTTGCCTTCATAGAGAGTCACAGGAGCCTCTGAGGAACTGAGGCCTTTGGCTAAGAAAAGCCTTGGTGATTTGGAACTCAGACCAGGAACTAAGAGAAATGAAGGGGACAATAGGAACACAGAAAGTTAGAAAAGGAACATGTGGAACATGGAAGAAAATGAGAAGTGTAGGAAATGAGAGTGTACCCAGATCTTATGGATGCATAGCTATGCATGAGCTCATTTGTCACAGCATTGATACTGATCACTTGAGAGCAGAGACACCTCTGGTCCAAGGTCTTCGAAGCTTATGATCAGGCAGCATATATATCCTAAAATCTTATCTTCAGGGCCTTTCTCAGCTTGGGGTTGCTAAGCACCAAGATGACGGAGTTCAAAGAGATGCCTGTGTAGATGATGATTTCTCTGGCCCAATACCAGTAACTCTGCATGGTTTTACTTTTTGTACTAAAAATTATCAGGACCAGGAAAAAATATATATAGAAGATGAAGAAGAAGGTGAGGGATTTCAGAGCCATGGTGTGTGCCTGAGAATGGGGATCCCAAGGCCCAGGCCTGTGGCCCCTCATCTTCTCCACATGCCGGTACAGTGAGAACATGAGCAAGATAATGGACACTAGAAACAGGAAGAAAGGAGTGAACCACATGAGCACTGTGTGAGACAGGTAATAGTACCGATAGAAGTCCAGTGACATGTGACCAAAAGTGCAGTTTCCATGGAAAGCTTGGGAGATGATCATCTGATTGGCCGTGATGTTCCCAGTGGCTGAAATGACGGCTGACAAGACACCCATGATGAGAGATACCACCAGCAGCCTGGGAACTAACTGGGAAATCCTCCACTTGAGCCAAAAGAAGACAGGGTGGGAGAAAGAGGAGATCTTCACACAGTAGAAGATGGCAAGGCAGGCAGTAAGCCATAAAATGAGAGTGTTAATGAAGTCCCAGAGGATGCCAATAAGGTTCGCTTGGTAACAAAAATCAAAGAAGGCCAAGAGATTGGTCAGGATGGCTATCCCATGTAAGCAGAACCGGGAGGAAGCAAGAGAGGCCACAATCATGTCAACGACTGGCAGTGACCGATTCCTCATCCACTCTCTGCCCAGCACAATGATCATAAAGCCATTCTGCAACATAGAGGCCAATGACACCAGGCAAAAGATGATAATGACGAACAATGTGGGTGTGGAGGGCATCTCGTTGAGGGAGAATCTGTTCAGACAGGCTCCAGAGCGCTGAGACACGTCTACAGGGAAAAACAGAATCTACAGCCAAATCACTATTGGGATCAAAACCATTGAAACTCTCACCCTGGATTCATGCAAAAGCTACCCAGCTGCAAAACTCTGGTACCTAGGACTTGAATGATAATAATTAGTCTCCCTAGACTTGTAAATTACTCCCATTTCAGCGACACCTGTCCCAATTTGTATAACCTGTATTTGCCTACTCTGCCACAGCCAGGTGCAGGCAAATGTTAGCAGGAGATACTATGGAGTGGCTGGGAAGATCCCTATTTTGAAGATTGTTTCTCCTCTCTCTTTTTTCTTTACAATATTTTATTTATTCTTTAACAATTCCACACATGCACACATGAATCTTGATTATAGATAGATAGATAGATAGATAGATAGATAGATAGATAGATAGATATGGATATAGATATAGATATATAGATAATGATATAGATAACAATAAAGATATAGATATAGATAATGATATAGATAACGATAAAGATAAAGATATAGATATAGATAATTATATAGATAATGATAAAGATAAAGATTAAGATAAAGATATAGATATAGATATAGATAAAGATATAGATATAGATAAAGATAAAGATATAGATAAAGATATAGATATAGATATCTCCCTAAATCCCCTTCCATTCCTTCAGCACCCACATATACATCCCTCCCCACCTTCATTTCTTCTGTTTTTCGTAACCTGCTGCAGCCAATTGGCATCGCCTGAATATACCTGGATGTGGGGCCATTCATTTGAGTACAGGCTACCTACCTACACACATACGCATACACACACATACACTCACATACACATACTTACACACACATTCACACACATACTTATACACACATACTTACACACATACATTCACATACACACATTCACACACATGCTTACACACACACATACACACCATACACTAATAACAATGACTCTTCATCCCCCAACATCTTTCAGATGAAAACAGCCTCTCAGTAGAGGTGGAGTTTCTCAAGCCCCTCCCCATCTATGTTGAAATGTTGAATGGCTTCTTCTTTTCTTTTCTTTTCTTTTTTTTTTTCTTGAGAATTTCATACAGGGGCAATGTGTTCTGATCATATTAGGATATGGCTTCTGATAACCGGGGAAAAGAAAAGGAGAAAATAGCCTCAAGAGCCAAGCAATGTCCTTGAATACACATAAGCTTGACCACATCTCTCCTGCAACCCCATCTTTGCTTAATAAGCCTTCCCGGAGACCTTGATGGAAGGACAAAGAGACAGCCATGTGATTTAATCTCTGGCAAAATACTTCCTGTGTGACCTTGCTATATCTCCCAAATGCCCCTCCTTTCTCCCATGGCCAGGCTATGGCTAGAATCCTACTGCAAGGCTATAAAATAACCAACGGAGTTATGTTACCAACATATAGAGGCAAACAAAAAAATCATAAAAATCCCTGTTTTACTGTATTCATCAATCAGCTTTGTTACAAAACAGAGTTCATCTGAGTCTGCATACTAAAGCTGTTTTCCTAAAGAGCCCTCAGTATCCTACCTCTTCACTCAAAAACCTATGACAATGTCCACACCCTTCCTGCAGCTCCCCCAGCACACTCTCAACATGTTCACACACACACACACACACACACACACACACACACACACACACACACACACACACACCCAGCTTCATGTCTTCAGAGTCTTCAGTTTGCTTGCTTGCTTGCTTTATATCACTAAATCCAATTAGTGCTTGGAGATATGGGTATGGGACCTTCTACTGCTACATCAGCAACCTACCAATGGCCACACCTCTGAAGAGAAATGACTCTCCAATTAGCTTCTCAGCTAAGGATGGGCCTCTATGACCTCCTAGCCATGCTGAAATTTTGAGTGTCTTAACTGTGCGAAGGTTTTGTGTAGGTAACCGCAGCTACCATGAGTTCGTCAGTGCAATAGCCCTGTCACGTGGGTCTCACCACAGTCCTCCACATCCAGCCCTTGTATTCTTTCTATCACTTCCTCCATGATGCTCTCCTTGAGCCGTGGGTCAGGGAGGAGATGTCAAGTCCAGTTTAGAGCTGAGCCTCACACAGTCTCTTATTCTTAGTGTCTCTGCATTAATTATAACCACTTCAAAAAGAAACCATTGACCAATGTCAAGAGCATCACAAATCTCTGGGTATAAAGCACAAATATTTATAAAGCAGTCTAATATTCCCTGATAGTCTATGACCTCCCCAGCCACAGACTTTTGACTAAGTTTACAGAAGCAGGCAAGAAATCCCTACTGCATAGCAAGCCTCAAATCCAGTCAGAAAACAGTTGGTTAGTACAATAAGAGGCGTATCACTATTGCACTAGTGGCCACATCTTGACTGGCAAACACATTGCTTCAGGATACTATTTCCTTCTAATGTACTTCTTTTTTTTTTAAGATTTTTTAAATTTTATTTATATGAGTACACCGTAGCTGTCTTCAGACACACCAGAAGAGGGCATCAGATCCCATTATAGATGGTTGTGAACTTCTATGTGGTTGCTGGGAATTGAACTCAGGACCTCTGCAAGAGTAGTCAGTGCTCTTAACCACTGAGCCATCTCTCCAGCCCCCATCTAAAGAACTTCTTAAAAGATGTGCTACTCATATTTCCTTCTCTAAAACAGATCCTACCCCAGGACCCTCATACCCTGAGTAAATATTTCATTAAGTGCCCCTTAGACACTATATTAACACTTACCCTCTAGGTCAGTGGCATAGCGAGTATGTGCAAGGCTTAGACAATCTTCCTACCCACTGACCTTTCAAGCTTCATATCAGACTCCATAGCAGAGTTTCTAGCTAAAATATGAACTTCCTTCATGTACTATGTTCAGATATAGTATCTATTCACACTTTGGCTTTGATGTTTTAAAAAATAAAATGTATTTGTTCCTGAA
Organism: Uromys caudimaculatus; assembly: GCA_028551405.1. Taxonomy (NCBI): domain Eukaryota; kingdom Metazoa; phylum Chordata; class Mammalia; order Rodentia; family Muridae; genus Uromys; species Uromys caudimaculatus. Next base: position 93,687,193 of record CM052700.1, read on the forward strand.
ATGGCTCTGAAGAAATGAGAGGGCAGATAAACAGCAATGGGGAAGAATAGATGACAGGGAAGGAAAAGTGGCCCAGAGAGTACATCTCATTGGGAGCTGAGAAATCAAACTCTATCAGGATGAGCTCAAGACAAATCTGGGCCCAAACAAAAGAGGTTGCCTTACGTGGAGTGAGCTCCATTCTACAACAATGCCTAAGATCATAATAACTAGCCTGCCAGAAGGCTGGCCGTTCACCGGGTGATTTATGTCACACAGGTTACAACTTGCCTTCACCACCAACCCACAAAGTAAGCCAGTCTAGATCAGTCAGCCCAGCTCAGAGAGCAGTGAAAGGATCTAACCAAGTGAAAAAGGAAAGAACCTATGTGCATGAACAATGGGAGAAACACCAAGGAAAGGGGAGAAGAGGAAGTGAAGACAAAGTCCAAGGTCTTTGTCTGGGACAAAGTCAAAACAGCAATTCCCTCGTGAGGTGCCCGTAATCCTAAAGTCAGTCTACTAGGATGGCTCACAGAAAATGGCCTCACTGATGATTTTATATGCGCTCCCCTCCACAGTCAAGACACTACAAGCGAGAGGCCTACTATGAAATATCAAAGAGAGATGAAAACAGGTACAGGCATTTACAGATTTATAGTAGAAACTATAGGGAAAAGACATACAGTCAACTAGAGAACAGCATTTGATTGGAGAATTGCTTTGTTTTTTAGTAAATTTGCAAAAAGTTATTGAAGAAACAATAAGCCAAATGGATAGACTCAGCAGGCAGCTCTAGGGTCTAGGCCTAGGGCTTTGCAGGCTTCCCTCTGCTTCTCCTTGAAGATAGCAGCAGTGAGCAGCCTCTGAATATTTCACAATGTTTTGGCTCTTCTCAAAATTCCTGGGCCAGAGGCCAACTTACTGATGTCATCATCAAGCAAGTTGAGGCCATGACACATACGCCCTGTTGTAACAATGTGTAACCAAGTGTACATTGTGTGCTCACAGGCATCTCCAAGCTATTTGTTCTACCACCAAAGCTCATCCCTGGCCAGAAGCAGTCCCTTCTCCCCCGAAGCCTTTGCCTTCTCTTCAGTTGACAGCTACACAATCTCATGTCTCAATTCCCTTCCATGAGAAAGCTGAATTCGGATCCAAGATGTAGCTCAGTTGGTAGAATGCTTGCCTTGCATGCTGAGTTCAAACCTCAGCAGCTGCACATAGTGGTACATGCCTGTAATTCCAACACATGGGAACTGGAGGCAAGAGGATCATTATATATAGTGAATCTGAGACCAGCCTGAGCTACAGAGTTAGTCTCAGAAAAACAAAGAAGAAGAAGAGGAGAAAGAGGATCAGGTGGATTCCCCCAAACATCTGTTCTGTCTCACAGGGGTTCATCTCACACACACACACACACACACACACACACACACACACACACACACACACGCATGCGTGCAGACATGTGCACAAACACAGATCCAAATAAAAGTAGCAAAAAAACTGGAAAGAGATTAAAGAGATCTTGAGTGAGAATGGGAGGAGGGAATGGGGAAGAAATAGAGAGCTGAAGTACAAGAGACATGAAGGCAGAAAAGGGGACAATTGGGTAGGAAAGGGGGGATGGGGAATGACAGAAGGGAAGGAAGATTAAAAATATATAGTATAGTGGCATGTTAATTTTATATATATATATACACACACACATATATATATGTATATATATATACATATATATATGTGTGTGTGTATATATATATATATATATAAATCAAGAAAATGTTTATTCTATATCCACTTTTCCTGAGAGCCACAGGAGAACATGTTCTCCAATGTTAGAGGATCTCCAGAGGCAAAGGAAAACATGGGTAAGCAACACATGCTCTAAGATGGAGAAGGGACAAGGGACACCAAGGGGATGAGATAGAGGGAAAGGTTAATCCTGAGGGAGGGATGGAGGGAAGAGGGTGTTGAGCATGACAAGCCTAAGTTGGAACAGGCCAAGAGGTTCTAGGAGGATGATCCCAGGCAAATAAAACTCTGCTGTTCCTGCTTATCCTAGGTTTTTTTCCTGTTGCTGTGATAAAGCACTCTGCCCAGAAGTAACTAAAGGGAGGAAAGGGTTTATTTCAGTGCACATTTTGAGTCCATCGCCAAGGGAAGTCAGAGCAGGAACTCAAGCTGAAACCATGGGTAAACACTCCTGACTGGTTTGTTCTCTGGCTCATGCTCAGACCCTCTTCTTTAAAACCCTTGACCACCAGCCCACAGGTGGCAATGCTCACAGCGGAATAGGACCTCCCACATAATACATAGCCAAGACAATTCCCTGCAGATATGGCCACAGGCTAGTCTGATCTGAGAAATAGCTCAGTGGAGACTTTCTTCCCCTTGTCTCTGACTCTGTCAAACTGACAATAAAAACTAACCAGAACATTAGTACACACAAAATAGTTGAGAAAGATTTACACCAATGACAAGGGTTTCAGAGTGAAACACAAACAAGCAACTGTTAAGCTGGAAAAAAAAATGTGTGCAGAAAGGGAAAAGCAGTCTTAGTGTAAAAAATGTGACAGCATTTCTACTGTCACAGCTAAACATTGCATGTATATTTTATAAACAGTAAATAGTGGGCTATAGGAAGAGTGGACCAGAGCTGGAGGTGAGAAAGAACTAGAGATTCATTTTCCACAGTGAAAAGCATGCTTATAACTGAAAAATCAAAAATAGCACGAGTGTATAATTTACATACACACAAATGCACAGCCACATACAGACGTACCCACACATGTGCATACATACATACATACACACACAAGCGATTAAGTTAATTGATGGTGGGATAGCTAAGTTAGCTAGGCTAGCTAGTAGTCATAGTATTGCTATTAATGGGAGGATTGTCTGTAATCCTCGAGCTATTAAACCTAAAAAAGAACCACCAAACCCTAAAATCATTAAACACCCGACACAACCACAAACAATCAAACCTAACCCCCCATAAATTGGAAAAGGCTTCAAAGCCAGGCATGTACGTGTACACACAGGTTAAAAGACGTCAAAATGGCTTCCTCTAAAAAGGGGAAAGTTGAAGGGAATGAGAGCAAGAACCAAGGTTCTCAGAAGGTTTTTTTTTTTTTCCCTTTTGTTTTGTTTTTTCAAAATAGATCTGATACAAATATCTGAGTCCTTTGAACAGATGCAAATGTAATTTTGACAAAATCTCAGGGGGAAAATGAGAAAAGACAGCAACTGGGGTGAGGGCTACACACACACAAAATAAAATAAAATAAAAATAGCCAAATTATGTTCTTGTGATGCTTACCAATGGTGGTACCTCCTAACAGTAAAAAATCGTTTTCTTCTTTCAATTAACTTTTGGACTTTGTTCTCCATGAATAAGAATCAAAATCACCTAACTCTCATAATTTCATTAAGATCTTCCAAGTATGTGTTTTCACAGTCATTTGGAGGAAGAAAGGGGTCGAAATCAACATGAGTCACATCTGCTGAAATTATTTCATCTTCTTGCTTACGTTGAAAATCATAATTCAAAATTTCCATCTCCCGATTGTAATTTTCTTCTGATTTTTCTTCTGACCTCTGCCCTCTTCCTTGCCCCTCCTCCCATTCCAAACAGCCATCACATCTCTTCCTGCAGGTACAGCTCTGTCTGAGGGGAGTGTTGGTGGTAGCAGGTGAAGAAATGTCTTCTTGGGGTGAGGCCAAAACATGATGACCTACATACCAGTCTGAGGTAGTGCTGGGAGCTGGAGGATAAAAGAGAGGCAAATTATGAAGCACCCACTGCTTCCCCAAAACAATGTGGAAACTCCCACAATTTCCCTTGAACACAGTGGAGGGAAAAAAAGTCCCCACAGTGCAATTCCCCTGACAATCCTTACAGAAAACCCCAGTCTCGGTGTTTATCTACATGAGATAAAAAGAGAGAACCCAGTGTGGTTAAACAGGGCAACTTAGAAAGAGCCAGCCAGTGGCTGCACAACCCCAGGTATGTTCTGTATGAGCCAACAGTAGACAAGCTTTGTGTTCTGAAGTAGGTGGGCTGGTGGATGAGATCACTTCCTCCCATCATACCAGGAAAACAAAATAAGGGTAGAACAAAATTTTAAAAAAATTCTAATCACAAGGTATTTAAGTGGGCCTAGCCTAGCAAAGAAACTTGATCTCAAACTGACTAACCTGTTTTGAAAGCCTATATGGCTGGCATTGTGTTTAGCTCATTTGCAATCATCTTTTCTTTGTATAGTCATATTTAAAAGTGCCATAGGTGGTCCCACTTTTGCTTTTTATTATTAGATCCATAGCCCATGGCCCCACTTTGTTCTTAGAAAAATATAAGGAAGGTTCTGCAGCTCCACCTTTGCCCTCAATCGAACACCCTAAAGGTGCAGGGCTTCCCGTACTCTCTACTGCCTATCCTGGCCAAAGCAAACGGACTTTATCTTGTTGCCATGTTTCAGTGACTAACTCCGTTTCACATTTCTGAACTGAGATTGCCATTCTGAGTCACTAACAACTGTTTTCTCACCTTCTCTCTTCTCCTGTTCCTCATAATATTTCTTATTTACCACCAGGTGGCAATGAATAAATATGCTCAAGCAGGCAAACATTAGAAGCAGTCTAAGAAAATAACATACCATTCCAAAGAAAGGTGCAAAATAAAAATGCTCATCTTGACAGTCTCAGAATAAAATTAACTTAGAGCTGGTTGATGGTAAAGGAGCACGGAGTTTAGATTCTGATCTGCCTTCAGTCTGGTATCTGCTGCTTTCTCGTTCTAATCTGAGATGCTTCTTCCTCAAACCACTGTAATAATAACACAAGACAAGGTCATGATCATGCAATAACATATTGGGGGTGGGGAGGGGCGGTTTTCAGCTATAACCCAGTTCTATAACCCAGCTATAACACGCTTCCATGGCTTGCATGAGGCCCTAAGATCAATCCCCAGCACTAAATAATCTGGATGGCAGTGTGCACTTAGGATCGAAGCACTTGGGAGGTGGAAAGAAGAAAATCAGAAGTTTAAGGTCATCCTCAGCTATATAGAAAACTGTAGACCCACCTAGCATAGGTGAGCCCCTGTCTTAAATACATAAATAAAGGGTTATGCTTTGTGCATCTCTAAGCTCTTACAGTTCCTGGCAAGACAGACACAACACACACACACACACACACACACACACACACACACACACACATACACAAAGGTTGTGTATCCAAAACAAGAATCAGAAAACAAGCCGAGAATGCTTTCTGTGGTTTTCCTTTTTCTGAAGGAAAATTCTCCCAACACATTCCTATACTAGTGTACTTTTAGAACTTTCTTGTTAGGTTTTAAAATTTTATTTTGTCTGTACATGTGTGGGATGGATGGATACCATGGACGGACACATGGATGGAAGGAAGTCAGAGACAACTTGTCAGTTCTTTCCTTCCACCACATGGGTCCCAGGCATTGAACTCAGGTCAGTAGGTTTGGCAGCAAGCACCTTTATCCAGTGAGCTACCTCACCAATGTGCATTGCTTATGTTAAACAAAAAAGGATTGCTATGTTTTAATATATAATAAATCTCCAGTCTTTTAACCACATCTTTTCAATAATGTGGAGTCCTGTTTCTTCCTTTCAGAACACTCAGTAGCTTTCTCTTTCATCTCTGATACCCTAAAAGGCTCCCGGTTCACAGCATCACATCCAAAACCCAAGACCAATCCTCAGAGCTTCCTGCCAGCTGTAACTCCAGGATTCTGATTCCTGTCTTTTCTCATTGCTGTCTAGGAACCTTGATCTCTTTCCTTTTCATCAGCCTCTATGAAAAAAAAAGTCCACCTTTACCACCTACCATTGTCCCTTTGCTCTGCTATAGCAGAATGTTTGAGACAGGGTAATTTACAAAGCACTGAAATGTTTGTCTAACAGTGCTAAAGGTTAGGAATGCGGGAAAATGGTGCTGGCACCTGCAGGAGCTTTTCCTTTTTTAAAAAAAAAAATGATTTATTTATTTTTTATTTATATGAGCACACTGCAGCTATCTTCAGACACACACTAGAAGAGTGTATCTGATCCCATTCCTGATGGTTATGAGCCACCATGTGGTTGCTGGGAATTGAACTCAGGACCTCTGGAAGAGCAGTCAGTGCTCCTAACCGCTGAGCTATCTCTCCAGCCTGAAGAAGCTTTTCTTTTTTTTTTTTTTTTATACTTTATTTACATTTCCAATGTTTCCCCCTTTCTAGGTCTCCTCTTTGGAAACCACCTATCCCCTCCCCCTCCCCCACCTCTATGAGGGAATTCCATCTCCCACCCACTCCCATATTCCCACCTTGACATTCCCCTTTACTGGGGCCTCTCCTCCCCCTGATGGCCAACAAGGCCCTCCTCTGCCACATATGTGGTCCGAACCATGGGTCCCTCCATGTGTATTCTTTGGTTGGTGGTCCAGCCTCTATGAGGACCTGGGGGGGGGGGGTGTCAGGCTAGTTGACACTGTTGCTCCCTCCATGGGGCTGCAGACTCTCTCAGCTCTGAAGGAGCTTTTCTTACCCTATCACCCTACAGCAGAAAGTAGATGGGCAAAAGGACAAACAGAGACATAGCCCACCATTACAGCAAATGTACTATTACAGAAATGCCAATAATCTGTTCAGGCAGGCTGAGCCTTTATGACCTAATCACTTCAAAAGTCCTGCCTTCCAATGCTAATGCACTAGAGAGTAGGGCTCTCATACATGGGCTTTGGGCACACATCCAAAATAGTATTGTCTCTCCAAGAAATGCTTCCAGCCATCCGCAATCTTCAATATGCACAACCAAGTTACCTTACTCATCAAAGGCAGCCTAAAAGCATTAGCTTCTGTCTATCTTGTTCCCATTCTAAACTTGACATTTATCCATCATGTACCCACCAAGGGGTGTCCCACATGGATTAAACCTCTCTATAAGAATTCATGTACTAAATTATAGGCAATGAATTGGAATACCTGAGGAGATCATTCTTAATAGAGTAGGGTGAGCTCTTTGAAATTATGATTGTATCCCCATGAAGAGAAGAGCAGACTCAAAAAGCTAAAGTTAGGGTTCTGGATTTTTCCTGGTGAAACTAGATTTTGAAGTCACACAGAGAGGAGAAAGAGAAGTGTAGCAGAAACTTTGCTCTGAAGAAGTTAGACCTCATGCTCTACCTTAAGCATGAGGTCCCTTGGTTAAAATGGCATACACCGCACTCTTCCTGAGGATTTTCCTGACATATAAGGATGCTAGTTGATGCTTTGTTTCAAATAAAAGTTTAAGGGCAAGGAAACAATAAATGTCATTATTAAAGCACTTCTGCTAAATGAGGACACTACCACCTCCTTAGACATTCTTAGGAAATGTATCTAGGTGTTTCTAGGTCATCAGTTGGGGGAGGGGTTGCTTTCTGACAGATATTCACTCATTGGTTGTGGCCAAGATGTGTCTGTCCCACACAACAGTCCCCCACCCCCAGCAATGACATTGAGTTTCCCAACAGACATCTGTGTGGGTGAAAAATATCTGAGCTAAAAATTTAACTATACTAAATATAAACACAAAGTAGTTTTCACACTGCTCTAAGATGTAATGATTTTTCCAGGAATAGAAAAACCAAATAAATTCAAAAGGTTTTAAATTTTGTTTGCTTTGAATCTTTCCTATGAGTTCTTGATCATCTGAGCAAAGCCAAGAATTGGTGACAACTCATCCACAGTATTTAAGTTAGCAACACACACCTTAAACCTGCCTATATTTGGATCCGAACCCTACATATAGGGGCAAGCAACTGTGTATTCCATTATGCCACCTGTATGTGCCCATGACAAGTGATCAGATTGAATATTTGTTTACTATAAACTCATCTTCTCTATACTTTTATGTTACAATGAAGACATTATTTTTGGGTTTTAATCATATTTTTAAAATACTGTATTATTTGTTAATTTAATTTCAATAGTGTATAGTAGTCATTCCCTAAGATTTTCCTTGGAAAAAGGCTATGTGACAAGTAAGGTAATATATTTGAAAAAAAATGAAGGCCTGGCTGCTCTGACTTATGATGGTAGCAGATAGTAGCAGAAATAGCAAGACAGGCTCTAGGAGATAGGGTCAAGACAGAAAAGGACTAACTCATTGGGTCCTGTAATCCTTTTACAAGACATAACTGCAATGGCTTTAAAACCTTCTGCCAGTGCCCAGCTCCCAAAGTTTCCAAACCTTCTAGTACATCCTACCGAGGGGAGCAGTCCTTACCATGTGGGCCTTTGGAGGACCCCACCCACATTCATACCCGAGCAGAGGCACTGGTCTACAGTTATTGGAGACGATTATTTGCTATTCAGTTGTTAAGAGCACTGGCTGCTCTTATAGAGGACCTGGGTTTGACTCTCAGCACCCACATGGCAGCTTAAAAATATCCATAACTCCAGTTCCAGGAGATCTGATGCCCTCTTCTGAACTTCTGGGCACTGCATACATATGGTACACATACATAAATGCAGGCCAAACACTCATACACATAAAATTATATATATATTCCTGGGGCAAGAAGAGTGACTCAGAGGTTAAGTGTGTTTATTGCACTTACAGAGGACCCAGGTTCAGTTCCCAGCACCCACATCAGGTGGCTCACAAACACCTGTCACTTCAGTTCTAGGAGATTCCTTGCCCTTTGACCTCTGCAGGCACTGCACGTATATAAACCTCACACAGGCACAGCCATAAAAACATATTCATAAAAGTAAATGGAAAAAAATCTTCAAAAGAAATTAAAGTATGTCTTCTGTGGGAAAACAGGTCTCAGTGGTCATTTAAAGAATCAGCTATCCAGAGGTGATGAAGAGAATATCTTTCTAGTAGATGGGCCTTCTCCTTCCTGCTTGCAGCAGGAGGCTGGTGGCAAGGGGAGGTCTAGGGCAGGAAGCAGTAGCTGAGATGGATAGCAACAGCTGGAATACAACAGCTGTGGGAGAGGCTTGAGCAGCTGCATGGGGGGCGTGCAAGCCCACCAGGGGAGGGAGCTGGACTGGAGACCCACACAACAAGCTGGTGTGGTGCACAAAGTCTAGTGCCATTGTCATCTGCCATCTGTTCCCCAGGCTGCACACAAATTGGTTTTATAAGTGTAAAACATTTTCCTTCACACTGAGCAATGTAAGCATTTGGATAACCCGCCTTGCCAAGAGTGAGTCCTTGTTTTTCTGGAGTCCTTAACATTGGCAACAGCCCCCTGATCTTCTGATGGGGATGCTCTTTCTTGCTCCATCCTTTCAAGACTGCTCAGATTCAGACACCTACATTTGTGTGTATATAGTTTCTACATTAATAAAGAAGTATATGTGCGAGTTTTTCTGAAATAACTTTATTCATTCAACTACTAGTCTTATAGCTTTTCCCATATTAGTACATTAGTTAGTCTTCGCTAGCCCTTTAATAGTGGCATAGAATGTTCTAGAAACAATGCCTGTAACTATTTTGGGGCTCTGAGATGACCATGGAGAGCTCTTGCTGGCCTCATCTGAGTCAGGATTCTCCTGAAAACTACATACACATTGCAGTTTGAACCCATAGGAACTATAGGAACTCATGTGATTCATTTATTCACTCTTTAACATTTACTTTTTGTGTATGAATGGTGTGTGTGTGTCTGTCTGTCTGTCTGTCTGTCTGATGTCCAGGGAGTTTAGAAGAGGATGCCGAATGCCCTGGAACTGGAATTGTGAATGATTGTGAGCAACCATGTGGATCCTTGGAGGAGAACCTATCTGCAGTAGCAACAAGTACTGTTAACCTCTCCACCTCTCCAGACCTAGGAGACACCTTAGATGGCCATCACACCCTGCCACAGCTTCAGTGCGAAGACCAGCGGCCCATGTTACTTAGCTGCCTTCATTTTCTCCAGACCTGAATGCTCTTTTCCTAACACCCAATGTTCTTTACTATTTCCTTATTTTGTGAATACTCTCAATCCATGGATCCGAAAGAACCTGGTCATCGCTACCAAGATACTCACAAAATCATCTCCCTATTGTCCACACAGACAAGCAAGAGCCAAGCACAGCAATTGATATTCTGGGTTCTCATTTCAGAAGGATTCCCTGGTTTTGACCAGATGCAGAACCTTGAGCCAGTTAGTTACAAGGCCTTTGCTGAATCTCCATCATCCATCATTTTCATTGTGAGCAAATGAAGGAACCAGGACTTCCTGTAACATCAAACTATAATGAATGTAGAGTAAATCAGGATGACTATGGTTCAGATGTGTGTGGCTAAAGAGCTATCTGTGCTCTGTGTCAGGACCTCCTAGAGGCATGCAGATGAAGCTCCTTTTCTAACCTCCCCACACAGCAGCATGTACCTTAGAGGCTGGCTCAGTACCTTGTTTCCCTCATGTTGCCTTGTTTCAGAAATTTCCATGGGAAAATGAGATTATTCTGGAGTTGTAATGGATCGTCAGTACTTTGATTCTGGGAGCCAATCAGATAGTATTTTCTAACTAATGATCTTAATGTTAAGGGTCTTTATAGCAAAACATGAAGTCCTGCCCCAGAGTTCAGGCAAGCTCTTCTACCCAAAGCTAAGAGAACACAAAAGATTTGCCCACAGACTCACAGCTAGTAATGGATGAAGATCAAAGGCCAAAAATGGTAGGGTTGACCAATACATCTGGGACATTTGGTTGCTTTGATTGACTGTCCACGGATCTCAGTATTAAAATCTCAACTCTTCAAGGACCAAAAGGGCCTGGAAACACATACACCGTCCAGGATCTATGCTTGTTTTCTTGCTCTCCTTACACACCTGCTACAACTGGGTGCTTTGTAAAGAATTGTGACAAAAAGTTAAAATAGTTATGATAATAACAATATGTGGCATTTTTCCAGGAGAGATTTTGAAATTGTTTCTATTTGTTTTCAGTTCTCAAAGTCGCACAAAGACAGCATGGGATGTATTTCAAGCTGCAAAGGTAATAAAAAGAAAAAAGGTAAAATCAATTCTCATAGAAAGATAAAAAACAAAAACCTGGATAGACTTAAGTGCTTCACCTGTACAAATGGAACCTTTTGGCAGAAGCCACCTGGGGGGGGGGGGGGGTCAGCAGCGAGGCTGGCACTGAGGGACAGAACCAGAAATGCAGAGAATCACAGAGAATAGCACCCTTCACTTCCATTCCAGCCGGCACTGGAGGCTTCAAAACTCAAATCACAAAACAGAAACATGGAGCAAAACACAAGGCTAGAAGGGCAGCCAGCAGTCCTGAGACACAGTCAAAGGAGAAGAGGAGATGGCAAAATGTCACAGTTCTGCTGACATTTCTCCTTGTTCAGTCCTCCTAGCAGATAACACGCAGCAGAGGAAACCTCAGATCACACCGCTCTTTCGAACCAGTCCTTCCAAGAAAACTTAACTGTGCATTGAATAAAAACTCTGTGGGGAGACAGAAAACTGCTTCCGAATCTACACCACCCTGTAAACCTTCACAAATATCTTTTAAGAATCTGCCAATGCTCTGCTCCTAAAGACATTTGTTAAGACTACACCATAGTTGTCTTTTCTCAACTACCCCCTTTCAGGCCTTTCTAGAAGGCCCACTTTTGATTCTCCCCAGTCAAACCTATTTCTCAAAACTGTACCTCAGTGTTGCATCCTGCTTAGACAAGCAAAGCTCATCATTATTGTCTTTATTTTTTTATTTTAGGTGTGTGTGTGTGTGTGTGTGTGTGTGTGTGTGTGTGTGTGTGTGTGTATTATGTGTGCAGGAACCCACAGCGATCAGAAGAGATATAAAATCCCACAGAATTGGAGATAGAGATGATTGTGAGCTGCCTCATGAGTTCTGGGAACCAAACTTGGATCCCTGCAAGAGCAGTAAGTAATCCTCTTAACTGCTGAACCATCTCGCCATCCCCACTCACTCTTGGCTTTAAAGCATTTTTCCTAGGGGAAAGAAAGTTATTCCATCTCTCTTATTACCACATTCAGATGTGTTTTTAAAAAATAAACACCACAACCATGTCAGCATGATGCTAGGAAGTTGCTAACAGCCCTTACCTCCATGTCTAACCAGCCAACTGTCCTATGATTCTGTGAGTGAATGTCACACTTCCTCAACAACCCAAATATGAGCCATTGTTATTTCTTCCCTGGATTGTTTACTCTGGCCAGTCTCTGCTCTCTACCTCTTCTTCCTTGATTCAGACACTGAAGCTCAGAACATACATCTAAACAAATGGCTTCCGTGTACAAAATTATTGCTGATTCTGATTTACAGAGTAGGACATTCAGACTCCACAAGCCAGTCCCCAAGGCCAGCTGCAGCCCACATGGTCAAGTTTATCTCCCCTTCTCCTTACTGACCTCAGCCTAGCCCACCACACCACACTGTACAGCAGTTCTTGGGCAGATGCTGCTCTCCCAGTGTGTGCTTCTCAAGCTTTGCCTGCCCAGGCCTGAAGTAGTGTCTGCATCCAACTGATTTGTCTCCAGTCCCAGCATGCCCCACTGACAACCTGCTTCAAGGATTCTCCTTTCCAGTTCTGCTTAGGACATGGATCTCCTCATGTGTCCCAGCTTCACTCAACAATTGTTCTTCCTCTGATAGCAGATAGAGCTTGTTCCCACTCTTTGACACTCTGGTCAAGCCCCATTCTTGTCTACATCATAGACACCTCTTCCAATAATGCAATTTTCCTTTCACCTGTTTTAACTGTCTCCTAGTATGTCTTACCAGATGAAAAAAAAATGTGTTCTGCTACGAGTTAAGGTACCAGATGTGCAGGGCTTTCTATTTTCTTGTTTGCCACTGTGTCTTCAACACTAGAACAGTGTCCAGTCTACCAGACGAGTTCAATGAGTTTCTGTTGAATGAATGGCCCCAAACTGAAGTCACACTGCCAGAGTGAACATAAAAATCACCTTTTCCATAAATATCCTGCCAACAAGCTTCCCACACTCCCTCAGCCCTCTCTGTCTCTAACAAGCTGCCTTTCATATGAATGCAGCTATTGGCCACAGACATAGCAAGATCATAGAAATCTATGGAATCCATCTGAAAAAGGCTCTCAGACTCAGGGAGGTTAGTTCAGGGTCTTACATGCTTCCCGCCAATCCCAGTAGCCTTAAAATAAACAATAAAAACTAAGTAACATTAAACACCTAGGGCTTCCGGGTTCAGGCCTTCCTTTCACTTTATTATATTAGGAATTCTAAACAAGTAGGGAAGAGAGGGAATTAAAAAGAGAAAAAGGGACAAAGGAAGAATGGAAATGAGTAAGAAAGAGAAGGAAGTGGGGGTGATAGAGGAAGAAAAAGAACGCTCCATTTTTTGTAAGCTGATGCCCTGAGCAGAGGTTAGTTGGCATAAGAATACCCCAACCCCGTAAATCCCTCTCTCCTACTGAAAATGCAGCACAAACAGCTTCAATGGCTGTCCTTTTATCTCAGCAGGCACTTCCTCAGCTACTTGTTCTCTGCCTTTTGTTGTATTTGAAGCCACCAGTTCAAGAGTTAAGCCATTTCCTCTCAAACTTCTCCTTTCCTTCCTGACCTGGTGGGAAGGCTGTTCTTATTGAGATAAGGAAATCAAGAAAGCTTCTACCTCACAGCCTACCCATCTTTACAATCAAGATAATATGTGAAAGTCATATCACTAACCGGTTTCCCTGAAAGGTGTTTACCTGGTGTCCTATGATTTCTGTAAACAAATTTCACTGGCTAGAATACCTGGAATGCTAAAGAGCAGATGCAATTACCAACCTTGATCACTAGGTGGCTCTCAGACTGTATGGCTTGGTTTTGAGAGCGTGGGGGGGGGGGGGGCGACTCTGAAACTAAGGGATAGATTTAGAAAGGTGTACATTAGTTTCTTACCAGTAGTTGTTATTGTCTTTATATGCAAATGTGTATGCATAGGTGTGTCTATAGAATAGTAACTTTAAAACTGTATATAGACTATATGTTATATATAATATGTATAGTAGAAACTTTATAAAAGCATTTGGAATATATAATGTAAAATGCATTTGTTTTTTGTTTTTTTAGTATAGAAATAGAGTTTATTTAGGGCATGGGGAGGGGAGTTAAGAGGGTAGCAGAGGCAGAGAAAGGCAGAGAGAGGGAGAAAGTAGAGAAGTAGAGCGGTAGAGGCTGGCCATGATCACGTGAAGAGAGGGGGGAAGGGAACGGGGAGAGGTAAGAGATAAAAGATGTAAGAGAGAGGCAAGAGCCGGGCAGTGGTGGCGCACACCTTTAATCTCAGCACTTGGGAGGCAGAGGCAGGTGGATTTCTGAGTTCGAGGCCAGCCTGGTCTACAGAGTGAGTTCCAGGACAGCCAGAGCTACACAGAGAAACCCTGTCTCGAAAAAAAAAAAGAGAGAGAGAGAGAGGCAAGAGAAAGATATAAGAGCGTAAAATGCATTTGTAATAGTATATAAGATGTGTTTATAATATATATTGTGTATAACAGTAACTTATAATAATAATGCCTTTCTAAGGGAATTAATTAAATTTGCGGTCATTTGGATGAGATGTCCCTCATAAGTCTCAGGCATTTGAATACGTGCTCCTCAGTGGGTGGTTATGTGGGAAGGATTAGGCAGTGCAGCCTGAGGAAAGATGTCACTGGAGCAGACTTGAGACTTCAAAGGATTCGCACCATTTCAAGTTCACTCTCTGCTTCCTGTTTGGTGTCCAAGATGTGAGCTCTCAGCTGCCTGCCCCAGCTGCCTGCCCCAGCTAGCTGCGATCTGCCATGATGGACTCCAACCTTCTGGAACTTTAGCTCCAAAATAAAACTGCTTCTTCTACAAGTTGCCTTACTCATATCCTAGCAAAAGAAAGGTAACTAAGATAAAATTTTAAGTTATCTCTTAGAATTATTTGATAAAAACTTCAGATCAAAATTTGAAAGAAAGTCAATCTATACTCAAATGAAAGGTCTCATACTTCTAAGTCCTTTTCAATTTGGGGGTGGGGAGGTGGTTTTTGTTTTTCAGACAGGGTTTTCCTGTGTAGCCTTGGTTGAGGAACTCGCCCTGTAGGGAAGGCTGACCCGGAAGTCAGGGTTCTACCTGCCTCTGCTTCACGAGTGCTGGAAGTATTTCTTTGACAAGACAAAACAATAAGATTTTAAAACCGCAGTGGTGGCGCATGCCTTTAATCCCAGCACTTGGGAGGCAGAGGCAGGCGGATTTCTGAGTTCGAGACCAGCCTGGTCTACAGAGTGAGTTCCAGGACAGCCAGGGCTACACAGAGAAACCTTATCTCGAGAAAAAAAAAAAAGAAAGAAAAGAAAAAAAGATTTTAAAACCAAGGGTCATTTAACATTGAAAACAAGTGTGGCTTATGCCAGTTTTCTTCCTGGCTCTCTGTAGAAGTGAATTCCCTAGAGATTCCAACCTAGACTGGCAACGCATTCTAGAAGTAAACTCTACTAGCCTGGAAGACATAGCTGGCAGGGTTTTTTAGCCCTCTCCCCTCCCATGCTTGCTAAACTAAAAATCAACTTTAAACCACGATCAGTTTGCCATTTTCCTTTCCTCTCTCAACATCTAACTAGTAAACTGTTGACAATGACCAAAATCTCACTGTGTTCCTGGGGAGTTGTGTTCAGCACTTGCCCTGGCCTGCCCTTATTAAAGTTTTAACATGCCTGGCTTCACTAAGACATGTGCTCTCTTCCTTTTCCTCCCACCCATCTACCTGTCTGGGTGTTACTAAAAACCACACGTTAATTCTTCAGGTTGGCATTGCTGTCTTCTCAGCCTGTCATGCAAACAAGACGGTAGAAAGGCAGGGATTCTCACAAGACGTACACAAGTATTACCACAAGGAATCTGAATCATAGCTTCTTCACAGTACTGACTTGTCCACTCTCACACTCCGATGAGGCAGAAATGAGCTGAAATATTGAGGTGGATGTGCAGCGATGTTTTTTGACTTTGTTGTGAGATCTGATAAGATGGGGATAAGAAGGTATTCAGGTAAAGGCTCCTCTCTAAATACACGCTTGGGTGTGAGGCGGAACTCCAAGCTAATTCCCACACAGCGCTGGCCCTCTCCCCTTCCAGCAGCCTCAGAATCAGCTCAGCTCCTCTTTGTGGCTTTGTATACTCATTTTCCAACCTCTTCCATATAACCCAGGCTAAGCAAGCAACACTGGCTCACAACTTCTCCACTCCCTTTTTGCTCCTAGGAAAAATAGAATGCTTTAGAGAACTTTTGTTCTTCAGAGATACACAGGGAGCTTACAGCATAACTAAACACAGAGAGAAATGCAGTATCAATATGGGAGATAATATTTGCCTAATGCTTCTTAACGTAGGTGGATGACTGGTTTCTCTTAGTTTCTCTTTTATTTTTAGCTTTGTCTGTTCTCATCTTGAGCTGAGCTTCAGCCAAACATCCTGTTTAACCTAGAAACTAATTTTAATCAGTGTCCTTCTTTAATTGGGCAGACTTCACCATTGATCAACTCAAACCTTCTTTACAAATATTCTTGGACATACATATGAAATGCCTGTATCTTTAAGTCACATATTGATTACAGGAGCTCCCGTTCCCATATTTCATCATATTTTCTTTGCCTTTTCTATGACCAATATTATTGCTGCCTTTCTTAGCTTCCTTTTCTTCTTCTTCTCCTCCTCCTCCTTTTTCTGTTGCTATAACAAAATACCCGAGATTGAGTGATTTATGAAGAAGAGAAGTTGATTTAGGTTCTGGAGCTGGAAAAGTCAAAAGTATAGAGTATCTTAGCAAAATGCATCTGCTAAGGGCCTTTTGATTGTATCCCAACAGGACAAGACAGAGCCAGAGTAAAAACTTCATTATATAAAGCCTTCATAAGACCTACTCTGGTGATGGCTTCTAATCCAAGTTACTTACCAAAGGTCTGATCCCCAAGTACATGAACCAGGGATTAAATTCTCAATACATAAAGCTGGGGGGGGGGGGAGCACATTCATATTATAGCATCACCATCTCCCTCATTTTATACACAAGCAAAGCTGAGGCTAACAAAGCATATGGTTTGCATAATATGAAACAAGCTATTAGGTAACAATATTAAAACCTCCCAAGACACCTCAGAGAAACTTCAAACTGTCACTATCTCAGAACAGACCTGGTTCTGATATGAAGACTCAAGTATCTGAACAATTTTATTGTCTTCCTCTTAGCAAAGTGGTGTGGATCAAGAGAAAAACATCTGGGATCAAGAGAATGGCCACAGGCTACCTCAGTATATGTTAATCAATCAATGACTGTAAAGTTAGCCAAACCTTAATGGAAGTTCCTCTCAGTGGTATTAAACCTGCTTAGAAGGCACATGGACAAGCAGGATAAGCAATGGGAGTCACCCAATGTAGCAATTCAAGTGTAGAACACTCAACCATAGAGCAAGAGGCCTTTAAAAATAAGACATTCTTCACACAATGAATAAGAGTGAATCATACACTTGGAAAAGAAATCAACATGGAACCACGTGACTAAATCTCACACCTGCAGTGTGAACCAAAGACCTCAAATGCCAAAAAGTTCGTTCCAGGTGAGTCCGTTTTATAAAATGCAAAATTAGGAAAATCGATTTGATTAGACTTTACATTATGATACAGGTTAGTTTGAGTCCATAGGAGTGGAGGAGTGAGGCCAAAGGAATGACCCTGACATTTTTGCTTCTGAAAAGCATGAGTTAGGGACACTAGCCAAAGGGTCCTACAGAACTGAGTTCAATCCTGGTTCTACAATTGAGTGACTTTAACAAGTGACTTCCCCTGTCTGTGCCATGGATTTTTCCATCTATAAAATGGACTAATAATACACTGCTCAAAGGGTTGGTGTGAGAAGAGACATAATATATGTAAAGTGCCTAGCAGCATGCGTAGGTGCTGTAATAAACGGTAACTATTATTATCCCCGCCCCTGTGCCTGATAGTAAACCAGGATCAGAGGGGAGATAGGTAAGCACACAGCTGAGAAGGAAGGGAAAGACCAGACCAGGCTATGATCAAAGATGTACAGAATCCACTCCAACGCTGCACAGCCATGAGCTAGGTTTCCTTCCCACAGCCCACACAATCTCCTAAATCTTGCTTCTGCGAGTGTGGGCTGGCCCCTTGTAACTAGCAAAGCTGTTCTGGTACCATCTACATGAGCCCTTGTTAGGAGACCTGACACTGATCTGATAAGTTAATTTGTACTAATGCTCTCAGTGTGGTAACTAGCCGCCTTATGGGCCACCCTTCTAGGGATCTAACTTACAATTTAACCAGAGCTTTATGGACATACAAGGCCTTGACCTAAGCTGGATATAATTTAACCTTATCCTTGGTCAGAAATGAACCAGTCAGGGAAAGAAGTAGGGGACACTATAACCCAAGCAGTGTGAAGTTCAGGGTTATAAGCAAGAGTTCAGGGGAAGCCCCAGCTGCAAAGACTGCAGCTCCTCCTGACTGCTGGGTAAGGATGAAGCCAGACAACTTCAAGTAGGGAGGAGCACTGTCCGAGTGGGAGGCCTTCAGAGCAGAGGCCTAGGCTGCTAGGGAGGCAGAGTGGAGAAGGAGTTTTCAGTTTTCACTCAGAATTGTTAAGTAACATCTTAGGACATCCGCACAGAGGATGATGCTGAGCCACGGGTGCCAACAGTTGACGCATGTGCAGTGGGGAGAATCTTGGTAACATCCTGCTAAAGAGGAAAAAGCAAGACCCCAGAGACTAATGAAATTCTGGAAAAGGACACACATATCTATGCTGACAGATGCTTGGGACCAGAAGCGGGATTGTTCAAAGTGGTACAACGAAAGATTTCTAAGTAATGGGAGCAGTTTGTACCTGGGTTGAAGTGGCCATAATGAGGGCATATGCATCTGTCAGAGTCCACTGGACTGTATACTCAGAATGGGTGCAGTTTATTTCATGTCCGTCCTCAATAAAGTTAATTTTAAAAGGTCAAAAAGAACGATATGTTAGTCACAACGATTGTTGAGCTCAGGAATAAGCTAAGAGGCCCATGGGAGAATAACACAAGCTTCAGACTCCACTGTTCTAGAAAATTAACATTCACTCAGGGTATAGCAGATAAGGAAGGACTTTCTCCCATCTGATTGTCTTTCCTGATTTGTGAGATAGGCTTGATTAATCTCATTTTATAGGGAAGGAAACCAAAGCACAGAACAATTAAGGGAACTAGCCTAAGTTTTCTGACTCAGAGTCCTGATGTCTTTCCATTGGCCAGGAAAGGCCCTGGTAATAGCCTCAGATACAATGCTGCTTCAGTGAAACTGAAGCCCAGAGAGTGTAAACATTTCGACAGGGTCATACTGCAAACTAAAGACAGAGTCCAAAATTGAAAGTGCCTCTTGTATGTAACACACATCAGAAAGAAATGTCACATTGGGATTCCAAGGTTTACTCAGTTTGCTTTTTTATACTCCCTAGGACCACCTGCCCGGCAATGGCGCCACCCACAGTGGACTGGGTCCTCCTGCACCAGTCACTAACCTAGGTAATACCTCCACAGACTTGCCCACAGGCCAATCTGATGGAGGCAATACTTCAACTGAGTTTGCCTGTTCCCAGATAACTATAGCTTGTGTCAAGTTGACAAAACAAAATAAAACAAACAATATACACCAGGATAGAAAATTTACCCTAAAACAAAAGCAAGGCTCCTTTCCAGAGCTCAATACTCCAGCTTCTATTGCAATGACATAATTCCCTCATCCCCTTGGGTCTCAAGGGTCTTCTAACTTTAACAAACCCCACGAACTAGCACATGCATTACCTCACCAGAGTCTGGCTTATTTCCTAGCAGTGATTGTCCAATGCTGCTCCATCCCCCCTTCTGTTGGCTTTGCACCCTTCATCCATTCCTCTGTGCTGAAATCACAAAGCTCCGCCTGGAGAGAGCAGGCATGGGCCTTCCCCTTACAAGATGCTGAACATCAGGAAAAGATATCCCTAGTGCAAAGTAGTGTGTGTCCTCTGCCCCTTACCCCCTGCCCACAATTTAAATGCATGTCTGTGTAGAGGAATGGAGAGAGAGAGAGAGAGAGAGAGAGAGAGAGAGAGAGAGAGAGACAGAGACAGAGAATAAAATAGGGAGAGACATGGAGAGAATTTTGAGAGGAACTACAAAAAATAGTATATGATGATTAACTTGGGGCATTTTACAGAGTGGGGTAAGGAGAGTTCTTTCTGTTCAACATTTAGTTCTTCCCATTGAACATGGTTTTTCCAATGACTATTATATATTACATTTACTTGTTTATGTCCACAAGAGTAGGCTAGGCCAAGAAATTAGAGATCATATTTATCTAGCAAAACTTGGATTTTTAAAAATGGGAAATAATAAGAAGCATTAATTCTATCCTTTTTTTTTTTTTTTTTTTTTTTTTTTTTTTGGTGTTTTCGAGACAGGGCTTCTCTGTGTAGCTCTGGCTGTCCTGGAACTCACTTGGTAGACCAGGCTGGCCTCGAACTCAGAAATCCGCCTGTCTCTGCATCCCAAGTGCTGGGATTAAAGGCGTGAGCCACCACCGCCCTGTCTTTTTTCGTATCTTTTTTTTTTTTTTTGCATTAATTCTAATAGTATCTATAATCTACCTCTTCCCCTCCAGTACAATGACCAATATATGCAACAATTTAAATGATAAAAAAAGATATGTGTGAGGCACATTAATGGCATGAAGCCAAAAGGGGATGAAAAAGAGAGTCCTCAGAGACCGGAGCCATCGGTGGCTGCATCGCTCACTGTCAGCCTGTTTTCACCTCTTTGGGGTTCAGTCTTGTTTACTTTTTAGTCATCTGTGTGCTGACTTCAGCTCCCCCTACCCCTAGCCCTCTTCAGACAAGTAGTTTGCTTAGGATAAGGACTGTACCTTCTCTGAGTTTAAAGGACATACATAGTGAAGGCTGAACAAAAGTCTATTAAGTAGGATGGGAGGCAGTCCCAAAGAGAGAGCCCAGAGCTGCCACCACTAAGGCCGCATTAAGTAGCAAGCTCCTTTCTTCACTAAAACTATACTGGGGATGCTCCCCAGATCCCTGCGTCTGCTCTGTGGGTATATGGCAAGGTTCAAACTCCTCCTCTTGTTTACCAAAACCTTCCTGGCTCTGGTCCGCACCTGTCTTTCTGCCCTGGCTCCCAAGACAAATGCTGTACCCCAGCAGTCAAACTGGTCCATGTACCACTCCCTGAGCGCACCTTGAGGCTCCCTGCCTGCAGGCCTTTCTCAATCTCAATCTTTCTCTGCCACTAAACACCCTGGTCACGCCAGCTTCTCCCTGAAGACTCCGCCTGACTTTGCTAAGGATTGTACCAATTTGCATTGTTGTCATCGAAGCCGAAAAGGATGAAGGAGTGTCTCCCACTCCTAGATTTCTAAGTGAGCATGACAAGTCTCGAGTCCACAGGGAACAAAAAAGGAGTAAAACGGAGATCTCTTTCAAGTCAAGCTGAATTCGGTTGAAAGCTGGATCTAAACTGGGTTGGGTTTAGGGTACACTTAAGAATGTCTGTCTAGTCAATTCCTAGGAACACTCACTAGGCGGCGCCCTCAGTCTCATTCCGAGCAAGACGCCTCCAGGTTTTAAAGTTTATTACCTGTCTAACAAGTTTCCTTCCTGTCCTACTGTTCCTTTAAGAAGGTGAACCAGGTGAGGCCGAGGCCCCGCCCCTCATCTGGCCCCGCCCTCCGCCCCCGCCTAGCCCGCCTGGATCGCCCAGTCCCTCGCGACCTGGCCCAGCCGTAGGGCCCGTGGTCCCAGGTCCCGGCCAGCGCCATGGAGCGGCGCTGGCCCCTGGGGCTCGCATTGCTGCTTCTGCCCTGCGCCCCGCTACCCCCGGGGGCGCGCGCCGAGGAAGGTACCGACCCCCGCCCTCTCCCTTTCCCGGCTGACGAGCAGCAGCCTGCAAGAGCCGGCATTCCTGAGGAGGCCCTTTTCCCCGCGCCCCACTACTTCTCTCTGGCTTCTCCCCAGTAGCGGGGAGATCGATTGGCCAGGCCAATCTTTGGTCTTTAACCCCAGACTCCTGCCCACGGGATCAGTCACCCCTACTCTGTTGGCCAGCACTTTTTGCTGCGGGTGGAGAGGGAGTTGCTGACCACAGCCAGGAAGCTGCACTCCACTGCAGCATCATGGGACCCTCTATGTGCCCTCCCCTGACTTTGCAGCACTCAGAAGTCTGAGGCAGAAAGACTCCTTCTGCCAACCTAATCGGATCACAAGTAATCCTCCAATGGTAGAAGGGTTGGAACTTTTGGGATTGCCTCGTGTAGGGGTCCAACCTTACACCTTAAGTTTTGCACACCCTCTGACCATGCCCCTCCCACTTCCCCAAATCAGAGCTTCGCCTAGCGCCCCACCTCCTCTACCCTCACCTACCAGAGCAGGCCACTGACAACTGGAGTCAAAATCCAGCAGGATCTCCCCGCCAGGGTCCCACTCAGGACTACAAACGCTTAGCTTCCCTGACGTCTGCCCAGTGCATCCTTGCAGATGTTCTCCCGGGCTCCGTTGGTGCCATGTCTGGGGTTGCTCTTCCAACGCTGCTGTCCTGATTCTGGTTCAGGCACCAGTCCCCCAGCCCTTGCCCCACTCTGCCTTTCTCCTCTGCCTCAGGATGTCACACTGTTAGGAAGACGGTTTGGCCTCGGACTGGGGAGTCCCATAATACCCAATGTAGGGAGTTGGGCACGTCCTCCCCAGGGGTAACATCCTTCTTTTCTCCCCTATTCAGTCACTCTGATGGACACAAGCACGGCACAAGGAGAGTTGGGCTGGCTTCTGGATCCCCCAGAGACTGGGGTAAGTGTCTGAAGGACCTGGGAAAGTTGAAGTCTGAAGGCCAGTGGGAAATGGGGTGGAGAGGTGGGTGGAGGAACAGAAAAGAGCAGGAAAAACTGGAAGTGTCTCCTCAAGAGGGGGAGGGGAGGCTGAGTCAGAGCCTCCCGGATGGTACTCCTGGGGAGTTGGGGGGAGTCAGACTTCACTCAGCGGGGACTATCTCTACTCCCTCAGCCTCCTACCGTAGTGGGGGATGAGCTCTCATCTCCTAGGGAGAGCATGCCTCTGCTAAGGAAGGCTGGGAGAGCTGAGACACCTGGAAAGCATCCCCCAGCCTCAGCTCTAGTCCTGACAGTGGAGTCATGTGGATAGGTTTCAGAACATTAGAGAGCTCCATAAAAGTGCAAATGATGTATGGATTTTTTTTTTCTAAAGAAGAGAGCCAAAACTTTCATCAAAGTCTTCAAAGGTATTTTGACTCCCTCAAGCATAAAAGCTGCCCCCCTCCATGGCCCCTGCACACTCTCCATCCCTCGCAGGCATGCTCCACAAACACCATGTATTCCAGCTGTCTGAGAAAGAAAACACCAGCTCCAAGTCGCTAGCCTTAGGTGTCACTGAGACCCAGTGAGCAGAGGTGGACGGTTAGAGTGGTAGAGACTGTATTCAGACCCAAAGTCCGGAGACACCCTCGCTGCAACCCAGTAGAGCTGGCAGAGCCACAGAACAGCACCTCTAGGGTTGGAGACTTACTGGTCCTGGACCTACCTATTCTCTGGCTTCCTTACTCCAATACCCAAGACATGTGCTGCTGCTTTTTCTGGGATTAGGGTTATTGCTTTCTTTCTCTCTTGCACTGGAGGGTCGAGGCTCCCCTTTGAGCTCTTCCACAGAATGGCCTATAATTAGAGTTAATAGATGAAACCATAATGTATCCTCCAGGAGGGGCCATTTGGAAAATCCCGGATTAGGCCAGCTTTAATAGGTACCTCATCTCATAAACCAGCTAATCACCCACAAGGAAGGCAGCAGGACCATCTGCTGGCTCCCACTGGCTCTTCCTTAAGCTCCATCAGCCCCACCCAAATAACTGGTCCCTAGCTGAGCCCCAGTGGAAGCAAGGCCCCTTTCCTGTCCGATGCTAGGACAGCAGCTATACTCCTGATCTCCATCATGTCCCTTCCCTCTTGCTAAAACAGATTAAGCCAAGCTCCCAGAATACACTCATGTAGCAACCAGCAGCTCCTGAGTGTCAAGTGAAAGGATCCTCAGTGCTGTTTCTGGCCCCAGAGCTGTCCCCATCTGTCACTGCTGGAACTGGAAGAGGCAGTTACAGCTGGGAGCATCTGTTTCCCTGGGCTCCAGCTGCAGCCTTGGCAGTCTGGCGACTGATCTGCCTTGCACAGTACCATAACCACCCTGTCCACCTACTGGACCCTATGGTCTCAGCAAAGTTTCCCCTCAGTAGATTCCAAGTGTCCTTTCATTCCAGCTTGGTGGCCTTTGGACACCCCTCTTGAACTCTGAACTCTGTGACATAATACAGAATTATGTGCTTCAAAGTGGCTCCACCCCACCAGTTCTTAATTAGTGATACTTTTTTTTTTTTTTTAAGTCATGAGGGCCCACTCGCTGGAGTGGAATAAAATCTCAGAGTGAACTTTCTTAGGGCCTCAGTCTCTTCTCCATCAAGTTATAGGATGGCATCCCAAATATCAGTAAACTATTTTGTGAAATCTTTCATAACTATTTCTGGCCAAGAAAACACTTAAGAGAGAGATGAAGTACAGTATCTGTCCCACCAACAGATAATCAGAATATCGGGAGTAATTAAAACCTGGAATGATGACAAGAACCCAGGCCAGTGGAACAGAGTAGAAAGTCCAAACAGAATCCACATGTGCCATACTCTGATGTGGATGACCATGGAATTTCTAGTCAATGTGGAAAGTATTGCTGGGGACAGAAATACTTCCTACCCTCCCCTAAGCGAGCCTGTGAAAGTGACAACAGATGATGAATGAACTGAGAAACACAATTTTAATTACCTTCGTTCACACAGGATGAAGTTCCAGGAAAGTTCAGAGGGCTGTGTATTACCCTGCGCTTTGGAAAGGGGTGGGGGCGGGGAGGTGGTGACAGGCCCAAGTGTGAAATGAACAAAGGCTGTCCTGCTGTGCCCAGTTTAAAAGTCTCTGGGGTTAAAGATGTTTTCAGTGAGCAGCCTTCTTCCTGGCAGTGTTAACTCACTAATTTAAATCCCTTTCAAAGAGGTAAGTTTCTTTTACCAAAGGGCAGCTTGTGTGAGCTATTCCTGTGTCTATAGTTTCTTCCTAGTGATCATCTCAAACAATGCCACATAAATATAGCTGGGGATGTGCGCTGACCCCAAAGAACTGATCGGTCCCCAAACTGCCGACTGGATGGCTGTAAGCCTTGTGACAGAATGAAAGGAAGAACTCCTCTCTTTGTTCTATGAGCACATAAAAAATTAAATTCTAGTAAGAATAAAGTTTTAAACCAAAAAAAAAAAAAAAAACCTACAAAATTTTCAAGCCAAAAGATAAGAATTTTATGATCTTAGCCAAAACACACAGCCCAAAACTCATGTTATTATGCAAAAAAAAAAAAAAAAAAAAAAATGTGTTTTCACATAAAAGATGCCATTAGCAAAAATGTGGCATGGCTGAGAATACTTGAAGCATACATATCAAGCAAATAATTAGTATTTATACTATATTTTAAAAAACTCACCTGAGTAACAGATACATATACATAGTCAATAAAGAAAAGAGAAACATACAACCACCCCCTTCAAAGAAATGTGACTGGGAGGGTAATGAGGCTGCCTTGGCCATAGAACTGGCAAAATATAAAAAGAACATTAATATCTCTTCTGATGAGCTTTTTAGAAAATGAACTCTCTTGCACTTGTTGCAAAAGTGTAAACTGATCAAACCTTTGGAGGCCAATTTAGCAACATCTTATAAAATTTGAGATCTATCTATTGATTCAGCAATTCTATGGAAATGTCACATTCATCAGTCCGCTTTCCTAAAATAAAATGAAAGAGAAAAAAAAGCTAGAAACTAAATAATTACCCAACAACAGGTGAATGGTTAAGGATTATGGTGCATTCATATGCTGGGATGCTGTTTAAATACTGCAACAAGAGACGGGGCTGTATGAATTCTATAGGCCTAGTTCCAGGGCATTATTTGTTACAACAAAGGAGGTTACAGAATAACTCTTGTCTGACATTTATTCTAACAAGGCAGA
The DNA here is from genome assembly GCA_028551405.1 of Uromys caudimaculatus. Taxonomy (NCBI): domain Eukaryota; kingdom Metazoa; phylum Chordata; class Mammalia; order Rodentia; family Muridae; genus Uromys; species Uromys caudimaculatus. The sequence continues at coordinate 93,713,278 of CM052700.1, forward strand.
ACCATTTAGACTATTTCTCAGGAGGCCTTGAAAGCGGTCTAGACAGCTTTATTTCAAACCATTAAGAATGGCTGCCTCCCAGACTAAAGATAGAAGGATGGGGAGTCCTAACCTTTGTCAGTCGATTCCTGAACCTGCTAGATGTCAAGTTTAAGAGCATAAATTCTGTACCTGGAGGACTTGCCTTTGTACTCCAGCTCGCCTTTGTACTCCAGCTCTGCCTCAGGTATTGGGCAAGCCACTCCACACTGGCTCCATATCAGTGGCCTGTGGCAAGTTACGGCAATGCGAGCCATTATGATGACTAGATTTAAAAATGCTTTCAATGTGAAAACGAAAAGCCAAGGGGTAGTCTAGATGGTACTGGGAGCCCAGCTGAATGTTGAGACTTTGGTGGTGGCTATAAGTGGAAGGAATATTGGAGAGGGTGAGATCCCTGTGTAAACAGTTCTTTGCTTGTCCTTGTCTTCTAAGGACAGAGGCTTTACTATATGAAAAATAAGGCTCTAAACAATCCAGATGGCTTTTGAATGAGCTTTGCCTTTGTGTGTACCTGACAGTTCTCTAAGTAGGTCAAAATTCCTACTTATACTCTTGTATTTGAAGCAGATGAAATTAAGGGACCAACCAGGGCTGGCTAGGATCTTAAGGGGTTGCTATCTTATCTGCCCCAAGCTCACATAACGCCCCAGCTTGAAACACTTGATCTACCATCCTGAGGCTGGAAGGTCAGGTGAGGTCCATTAACTTGGGAGCTCTGACTCCAGCTCCCTCTTCCTCGGCGCTGGTCACTGAGTCTGATTCTCTTCTTGCAGTGGAGTAAGGTGCAACAAATGCTGAATGGGACACCCCTGTACATGTACCAAGACTGCCCAATACAGGAAAGTGGAAACACTGACCACTGGCTTCGCTCCAATTGGATCTACCGAGGAGAGGAAGCTTCCCGCGTCCACGTAGAGCTGCAGTTCACTGTGCGGGACTGTAAGAGTTTCCCAGGGGGAGCTGGGCCTCTGGGATGCAAAGAGACCTTCAACCTTTTCTACATGGAAAGTGACCAGGATGTGGGCATTCAGCTCCAACGGCCTTTGTTCCAAAAGGTGCTGCCACCCCTTCATGCCATCCCTTCTCTGATATAGATTCTTACCTTGGTCCTCCCCATGACCCAACTCAGCCAAGGAGAAACAGAAGAAGCTGGAAGCAAGTGTGAATGTAGAATAAGAAGGCAGGTCCAGACACCAGTACAGAAAGGCTGTACTGAGTACACTGGCTGTGCCCTGGCTTTAAGGGCACCATTTAACCTGTCTGAACCTTAGTTACCTCATCATATAATATCCTTATTGCTTGCATCCACTGAAATAGCTTGCTGCTGTTGTTGAAAGGGGAAGCATAGTATGGAGATTTTCAGACATTTCACTTCAGGACCCATGGTTTTCATATGTGACATGCCCCCAAGAGTATTACCAGAACTACACAGGACAGTTCCTGGCCGCCAGTCCTGTGCCGTTGTTTCCTAGCGTGGAAACATACTAGAATACAAGCCAGTCTGGAGCTTATTATTATAGGATGTGCTCTCATTTCTTTCCAAAGAGCAAAGGTTGTAAAGTTTGTTATTGGTAATAAATTAGTTATGACACACTCTGTAACTGATCACCTCATTGGCACCAGGCTTGGGGACACCTCCCAGTGGTGTAAATGTTATGGTCTGTAGCATTCCGCTGTCTGGGTTCCAATCTTAGCTTCCACCTGTTAGAAGAACTAGTTTGCTGTAGCCTTAATTTCCTTTTCTGTAAGGTAAAATGGTAAGACATCTTGTCACATAGGGTTATTGCAGGAGCCGAAAAACATGTCTATAAAATGCTCACCTGGGGACCTCACATATCATGAGCTCTTCTGTCATGGTTGTATAAATTGTGTTCCTTACCCACAATGCTTGGGGATCTGAAGTGTTTCAGATTTCAGACCTTGGAATATTTATATAGGCACATCTTGGGAATGGGACCTAACTCTAATTATGAAATTCATTTATGTTTTGTACACGTAGCTGAAGGAATTTTGTACAATTTTCTTTTAGTTTGATTCCATTTTTTTACTGTGATCGATCACATGAGATCATATATAGAAAGTCTCCAGTTGTGGCATGCTGTAGGCATTGTCAGGTTTGGGAACTCTTTACATTTTAGATTTCTGGATTAGAGGTAGCCATCCCATATTAAATCAAGAGTTGTTTCTTATACAGGATGAAGCATGGGCTTAACATCATTCCTTCTCCTCCCCTAGGTGACAACTGTGGCAGCAGACCAGAGCTTCACCATCAGAGACCTGGCATCTGGCTCTATAAAGCTGAATGTAGAGCGTTGCTCCTTGGGTCACCTCACCCGCCGTGGCCTCTACCTCGCTTTCCACAACCCCGGTTCCTGTGTGGCGCTAGTGTCTGTAAGGGTGTTCTACCAGCGCTGTGCAGAGACTGTGCATGGCTTGGCCCACTTCCCTGACACTCTCCCTGGACCTGGAGGGTTGGTAGAAGTAGCTGGAACCTGCCTCTCCCATGCACAGATCAGCTTGGGGTCCTCAGGTACACCACGCATGCATTGCAGCCCTGATGGCGAGTGGCTGGTGCCTGTGGGTCAGTGCCAGTGCGAGCCTGGCTATGAGGACAGCGGTGGAAATGTGGGATGCACTGGTAAGAAATGGGGAGGTGGGAAACCCCAGGGACCACCTGGGTGGGTCTTCCAGGTCTCCAAACAAGGCCTCCAGGATTTTTACCCCGAGTGGGATGTCTGTGGAGGTGTTCCAGCAAAGGGGGAGGGTGGTAAGGGAGGGGGGGTTAAAGAATTTGTTCTTCATGTAGAATCAAAACAACAACAAAAAACGTGGTTCTGCCTTCTCTCTCCAGCCTGTCCTACTGGTTTCTATCGAATGGACATGAATACACTCCATTGTCTCAAGTGCCCCCAACATAGCAGGGCAGAATCTGAGGGGTCTACCATCTGTACCTGTGAGAATGGGCATTATCGAGCCTCTGGGGAGGGGCCCCAGGTAGCATGCACACGTAAGTCTTGCAGTCAGGGCCTGGCCATCTGGCAACAGGTGCTAGACCCTCCTTGGGACCAGAACTTCTAGAGCTTATCAAGTAATGGAGACCCAGGTAGTCGGACACTGATTATAACCACTCTCTGCCCTCTGTTCCCTCTAGAATGCAGAGGTGTGTTACATACTGCTTCCTCTTTGGTAAAAGTTTAATCTCTCATGAGGGCTTTGGATGATAGAAGCAGGAGTCAGTGGCTTAGGTAAGAGCAAATAAACACCTGTTTGATAACCTCTCTTCTCCCACAGGTCCCCCATCGGCTCCCCAAAATCTGAGCTTCTCTATATCAGGGACTCAGCTCTCCCTACGCTGGGAGCCCCCCAGAGATACAGGGGGACGCCATGATATCAGATACAGTGTGGAGTGTTTGCAGTGTCGGGGAATTGCACAGGATGTGGGTCCCTGCCAACCCTGTGGAAAAGGTGTGCACTTTTCCCCGGCAGCTTCCGGGCTCACCGCATCTACTGTGCAAGTTGAAGGCCTCGAACCTTATGCCAACTACACATTTACCGTCAAATCCCAAAACAGAGTGTCAGGACTGGACAGTTCCAGCCCTAGCAGCACTTCCCTCAGTATCAACATGGGGCATGCAGGTAAGGCACCTAAGACCACAGGGATGAGTGATGGGCAGGAAGCAGCAGAGGAACAACTTAAGCTATTCCTTCTTACCTTCTGAATTCAACCTTGTCATTGTGGGTATCCAGAGTCACTCTCTGGCCTGTCACTGAAGCTGGTGAAGAAAGAACCAAGGCAGCTGGAGCTGACTTGGGCAGGGTCTCGACCCCGAAATCCTGGAGGGAATCTGAGCTATGAGCTGCACGTGCTGAACCAGGTCAGAAAACACTTGGAGACACCATTCAGTGTTTGGGGTTTACCCTAACATTCCTAACTTGGGGTATAGGATGGGGGAAAATATCCAAAACAAACTTTGTCAGGATAAACGTCTGCAAAGGACTCTGACCTTACTGCGACAGCCCACCCTGTCCAGGCCCTTCCGTGTGTCTTTATCTTCTTCTTTACCAAGCCTGGCTCAGCACAGCCTCATTAATGCAGGTCTCGCCCACAGGATGAAGAATGGCACCAGGTGGTGCTGGAACCCAGGGTCTTGCTGACAAAACTTCAGCCAGATACCACATACATTGTCAGAGTTCGAACAGTGACCCCACTGGGGCCTGGCCCTTTCTCCCCTGACCATGAGTTTCGGACAAGCCCACCAGGTAGGTTAGCTATCTTTTGTCCCACTCAAACATACACAATTGTCATCTCCTAGAGACACTTCAGCTCCTCTTATTTTTAAGTGATCCTTGCTCTTCTCTGTATTTATGCACATAATGTGCCCATTCAATAATCTCTGTTGAAGGAAACATAGACCCAATATCCACTTAAAAACTGATCCTGGGTATAGTTGGGACCCTACCTTTATCACCTTTAATGGCTGTGAGCCCTCAGCCTTCTGAACTCTGATACCCAGTTTCCAGAAGCCTGACCGGAGGAGAGATTGTGGCCATCATCTTTGGATTGCTGCTTGGAATAGCTCTGCTGATCGGGATTTATGTCTTCCGTTCAAGGTGCTGGCTCTGTCTTCCCTACCCATTCATCTGGGGTTCCTTTGCCTTGCTAGAAGGCTGTACCCCCAATGATCCTCCTGTCCCCTAAAACCAAAGGTTAGACATGCCCCACATCCAGCTCTCATGTCTGTGGCAAACTCAGCCAGAGCTCATTGGACCACTGAGGTTTCCCTGAGTCCCTGAAGAAGTTACCCTACTTCCACAGGAGAGGCCAGCGACAGAGACAGCAGAGGCAGTGTGAACGCACCACCAATGTTGATCGAGGTGAGCCAGGAGTGTGAATGAGTGGGAGGGAGGGAGAGAGGGAGGGAGGAAGAGAGAGAGAGAGAGAGAGAGAGAGAGAGAGAGAGAGAGAGAGAGAGAGAGAGAGAGAGACCCAGATCAACTCTGGGAATGTGGGTGCAGTATATTGTCCCTAAGGATCTTGTGTTTTGCCACCTAATTAATTTTGGTTAATTAACTCTGCCCTGATAGCTGTCAGCAGCTCTGATGCAATTATCTACTAGCTCTTGGTACCAGTGCACAGTTACCCTTGGCTCTGGACCATGTTCTCCATCCTGGTGGCCAGGTCTATGGGCTAAGGCCAGACAGGAAGAAGTTGAAGTCCTCTGAGACATGCGGGCTTCCTGCTTGTCACCTCATTAGTTGTCTCTGCCAGAGGGAGCATTTGCTGTCTATCTGAGTAGCTGGCACTGAAGGGTGGCTTCATCTGGGAGTGAATGAGCTATAAGTGACTTGGACAGCATGGGCACAGAAGCTGGGTCACAAGTCATAGGAAGATCGGGTAACTCCAAGCAGGGAATTTATGGCAGGATCTGAATTCTAGCCACTGCTGGACCCTGAACAGCAGGACGGAAAAGCCTGGAAAATAGACAAGAAATAGGCTGGGCCAACATGGAGGCTTTTTTACTAAGAACAGGGATTTTCTCTGCTTGAGCTAAAGCCAGGCTCACCTCAGAAAGCAAAGAAGTACTGGGAATGGGCTCAGCTGTCTACCCTTCTTTCTAGCCCCCCATGCTCTGATCCTTGTGCTATAGTGGCTGAGCCCTCTTGTCCCCCCACACCAGAGGACAAGCTGTGGCTAAAACCCTATGTGGACCTCCAGGCCTATGAGGACCCTGCACAGGGAGCCTTAGACTTTGCCCAGGAACTGGACCCAGCCTGGCTGATTGTGGACACTGTCATAGGAGAAGGTAAGCCCTGCTGTGACCCCAACTGCTCCCCTGTGTGGTAGCACATGGCTGCTACCAGGTTCCTTTCTTCAAGCCTTCAATTCCCACATGAGCCCATGCCTGCTCTATCCTGTATCCTCCTTGAATTTCTGTGCCCTGGAGCAGCCTCTGCCTCCTACACACTTTGCTCTTTGGTTATGGGGTTTTTGATAAAGAATGTTTTAAACACACCATCTCTACCCATAGAGGTGTCACCATGCCAAGGGGCAGGTTGTTCTCAGAGGATTCCCAAAGCAGGAGAGATTTGGAGCCTCCCTAAGTGAGCGTTCTACCCCATCAGGGGCCCAGTGTCCTTGGGCTGCCCCAATCCCCTGGGTCACTAAGGAAAATAGATCTCACCAGAGAACAAAGCTTAGCAGTGTCCTTGTCAGTGGTGCAACTGAGCCAGCAAGAGCTGTGACCAGGGAGCTCACTCACAGGAAACAGGCAGGCCTCCTGTTACTTAGGCACTAGCCCTGGACCAACTTATCCTTCATAATAAACACAGTATGTATTTCCTGAATGCTTACCTAACATAAGCCAAGGATCATGATAGCCATGGAAGACAGTACTGGTTAGGTTGCAGAGCTTCATGCTGGTTCCAGACTGTCGCTTCTCTGGAAGGGCAACCTGAGCTCCGTCCTTCCTCAGATTTCCAATGAGGATATTGGAGGACTGGAGGTGACACTACCTGATCATGGGATAGTCTGACAGCATCAAGCCACAACCTTATTTTCCTTTCATCTAGGGGAGTTTGGGGAAGTGTATCGGGGAGCCCTGAGACTCCCCAGCCAAGATTGCAAGACTGTGGCCATTAAAACCTTGAAAGACACATCCCCAGATGGCTACTGGTGGAATTTCCTTCGAGAAGCAACTATCATGGGCCAGTTCAACCATCCACACATTCTACGCCTAGAAGGTGTCATCACAAAAAGTATGTGCAGTGGTCCCCAAGAACTGGAGTGGAATGTGTGGGAGAGGGGTGGGAGCAATGGGGGAGGAGAGTAGGCTGCCAATGGAGGAAACCCAGGTCTGGGTGTGATGCATGTGCTGTCTCTCAGGAAAGCCAATCATGATCGTCACAGAATTTATGGAAAATGGAGCCCTGGATGCCTTTCTGAAGGTGAGACCAGCAGAGGGTCAGTTCAGGAGGAACCTCATGTCTTGCAGGAGACTTCATCCTCTGATGTATGCATTCACCCTATTACAGGAACGGGAGGACCAGCTAGCTCCTGGTCAGCTAGTAGCTATGCTGCTGGGCATAGCATCAGGCATGAACTACCTCAGTGGCCACAATTATGTCCATAGAGACCTGGCTGCCAGGAACATCTTGGTTAATCAGAACTTGTGCTGCAAGGTATCTGACTTTGGCTTGACCCGCCTCCTGGATGACTTTGATGGCACTTACGAAACCCAGGTTAGAGCCCCATCCTCGCTCACACGTACCCTTCATTTGCTGACCTGTGCACACGCATACAATTCCCTTTCCAGTTTTGTACTGGTCCATGCCCTGAAATGCCATTCTTCTATGCAATGCCTTCTTAGGGAGGGAAGATCCCCATCCGTTGGACAGCCCCAGAAGCTATTGCCCATCGGATCTTCACCACAGCCAGTGATGTGTGGAGCTTTGGCATTGTAATGTGGGAGGTGTTGAGTTTTGGAGACAAGCCCTATGGGGAGATGAGCAATCAAGAGGTAAACCTGAACTATTCCCCCATGTCATCACTGATACAACTCCTGTCTCTTCTAACCCCACCCGTCATGCCCCCTGTCTTTCCCTGTGAGTTTTGACACTATTTCCTGGGCTCCCTTCTCTGTTACTTCTTTGCTGGTCAGGGTTGCTTACAGGTGACATCTCAATAATCTTGTATAAATGGTTTTCTAGTGGATCTAACTTCCTGCCTAGACATCTCTCTGTCTCTTGCTACAGGTAATGAAAAGCATTGAAGATGGGTACCGGTTACCCCCTCCTGTGGACTGTCCTGCCCCGCTGTATGAACTCATGAAGAACTGCTGGGCTTACGATCGTGCCCGTCGGCCCCACTTCCTCCAGCTGCAGGCACATCTGGAACAGCTGCTTACTGACCCCCATTCCCTAAGGACCATTGCTAACTTTGACCCTAGGTAAATATGACCAAGGATGGGAGTTTGGAGGTCTTATCTGGAAAAATAAGATGGACAGTCCATCCTATCCACTGAGTGTTGGGCCCCAGGGAGCTCTGGACAGAATCCAGCATGAGACAGCACCCAGTCCATGCCTTCTGGGAAAGCTCAGGCTAATGGAGGTGGGATCCAGCTACCATGGTGGTAACCTGATGCAAGGTAAGAAGCAGAGAGCATGTATGATTCAAGGCATTAGACCTAGATTACCCACCTCTCACTCTATTCCCCCTGGAACCTTCAGAGTCACTCTTGCTTGTCACCTCTACTGTTAATTAATGACTGGGACTCCACCTCTGGTGTTCCTGTGGCCATTTGAAAATTGGGATATTTTCCTTTCCCCACATATATATTCTCAAATGTGGAGGAAAGATTCACAGATTGACACATCTTGGAGGACCTACTGGTACAAGCTCTTTGCTACAGCCTGGAACCTGCTCCTGAGAGCTGTAGGGACAGAAGGGAGTCTGTCTGGCCAGTCTGGCAGGGGCTAAAGAATGACAGATCACAGACAATATAGAATGATGGCAGCATCCAGATCAGAGGACCAGCCCTGCTGAGAAGGTAGCACTTTGTGAGAATAAGCGATGATGACCAGTTTCCCAGAACTATTTGTTCAAAACCATGGCCAGGATGTAGAGACTGAAGTGGAAGGAGGAAGCTGGGGAGCCAGGCGAGGCTAGACTTCAAGTGCTTTATCGGGTAAGGCAGCTTGCTGTACTGGCCCGTGTATCAAACCCACCATATATAACCTTGTTTCTGGGAGAAATTGTTTTCCATGTTCCAACTTTTGAGACTATCTTTTGGAGCACAACTCCCTCGGACTCTGGAGACTGTGTGTGCTAATCTTTCTGGAATGCTGGATATTTTTTTCCCCCCAGCAGATTTACTTTGCTAATGGTTTTTGGCTCTGGTTGCTTTCCTACAGGAACACTCATTGTATTGTGGTTATCAGAGTGAAAGAATAACAGTCAGGGTTGAAATAGCATGTGAGGGCTGCTCTTAGGTGGCCATCTTAGGAGAAGGGAGCATAGAGCCTTGCTGTAGGCCTTCTGAATTATCTCAGTTAAGAAGCAGTCATGTCTAAAGGATTCACTTCACTAGGGATGGCCAGAGCAACCATACTCTCTAGATCTACCCATGGAACAGATCAGTCTGCTGCCCACCTGCTACTCTGAGCAAGCAGAGCATACCAGGAAACAGGCCAGGAAGTAAGCTCAGATAACAGCCAGTTTATGTGTAGAACTTAGCTATATGTAAGCATCTGACTCAGTGCTGGCTGCAATGTGGTGGCCCAGGCCAACCAGCTCCTGTACTTCAGGGGTACAAATGTGACACTGTTTCCCACAGGGTGACCCTACGCCTGCCCAGCCTGAGTGGCTCTGACGGGATCCCTTATCGAAGTGTCTCTGAGTGGCTTGAATCCATTCGCATGAAACGCTATATCCTGCACTTCCGCTCGGCTGGGCTAGACACCATGGAGTGTGTGCTGGAGCTGACAGCTGAGTGAGAACTCTGGGGCCAGGCAGCACCAGCATGGGCATGGGAGGGTGGCTGAGGTCTGAGCCTCTAGACTTACAGCCTCCTTCCCTCTTCCACAGGGACCTGACGCAGATGGGAATCACATTGCCAGGGCACCAGAAACGCATTCTCTGCAGTATTCAAGGATTTAAGGACTGAGCGTCCACTGAAAAGACGCTCCAGCCCTCTGCCTGCCTCCATTAGCAAGGACAGGGCTACAGTCACTCCCTGGGCCTTTCCTTGGCCTACGAAATGTAGGCCTATTGGTGCTGCTCCTGTCCAGTCGATCAGAACTCTGCCTTTGGACCAAGGAGCCTTTGTTTATAAAGGGGGCGGGTGGGGTACAAGTGAAGGGGACTGTGGGTGGGTGGGTGGGTGCTGGGGGAGGGTTTAATATATATACTTACATATGCATTATCTATTTTTGTAAATAAACAGAGTTGAGTTTTCATTCCTCCCCTTGGTCTTTTTCCCCATTGATTCCCTCTATTTCAATCCAAGAGTTGAGGTATTATCAAAAAAATCAATTACTAGCAACTCTGGAAAATAAGGTTTTATAATCTTAGCTGTGGCCACAACCTAGCAGCACAGAGCAAGGTGGGTGTTCAGGCTGCTGGAGCCATGCTCCTGGAGGGTTAGGGCTTCTACCCTCAGCAAGCACATTGCATAGGCTGCTCAGGCCAGCCAAGGGCATTGGTGCAGCAGTGAAAGCAGCAGCACTATATGTGACCCTTGGGTTGGGGACCTCAGGATGGTGGGTGATCCCTGCAGAAGATGCAAGGGTTGGAACCCAGGGCTGGGCCTCAGCACCAGGACGGAGCCTCAGTACTCCTAGGCCATGCTGAGGCTCTGGGTCAGGGCACTTGAGACACAGAGGAGGGGTATGGAATGCAGGGAGGGTGGAGGCAAGGACTGGCCTCAGTGTGGGTGGTCCATGGTAGGGGATGGACCTGTGGTCCTGAAGGAGGTCCATTTTCAACTCAGGTCTGTGCTCTAGCAGAGTGGCACTGCCGACAAAGGACATGGCCATCCAGAGGGAAACAGCCGTTGTCATCTGCCTCAATGGACAGGGGTTTCCCACAGTCCTGAAAAGGAGGAAAGGTGTGAGGAACACTGGCCATTAAGGTTCCTGCTTCACCCCTACTGTGCTGCAGCTGCACCTGAAGTAGGAAGACCAAGTGTGTCGTAGGCTTAGGGCTGATATCCTGGCCTTGCATTATCTTCCCTGCTCCTTCCCCGGCCTCTGCTGCAGGAGAAGAGTCTGCAGGGAACCTCCCCGCTGCCATCCCACTACAGGGTTGGAGCCTCTCCCATCCTAGCCCAACTCCATTCTGACTGCTTCTCACTGCTACAACACCCCATTCCAGTGATGTGTGCACATATATCCTCAAACAAAGCAGGCAAACCCACAACTCTTCCCTCCCATTGGCAAGTCCCTTAGTTTTTCCAAGGCTCAAAGAGACCTCTGCAAGACAGAGAGGACAACTGACCTCACACTTGTAACACTTCATATGAAAGTTCTTATCCAGCGCCACTACTCGCACAGTCTCATCTCGGCCAGGCTCAGGCATGATGGGCTCCGAGCAGACAGAGCACTTTGGAGCATATTGCCTAAAGGGTCAGAAAGCAGGTCCAGAAGGCTCAGCAGATCCATGCACTTTGGGCTTTTAGCCCTTAGGAGGGCACAGGATAAGGAGGCACAAGTTGTGTGGCCACAGGGAACACCTGCTTATTCCACATATGTGGGTGGATCAAGTTCATGAGAAAGGCCAAAGGAACAAGTGGCACACACACAGCAGGCCCTTATCAAGAGGAATTTCCTGCTTCTCTACTCACACAATAATACTCTATCTCCCACACCTCTGTCACAGGTGTTTGCTCCCACACCCTTACCCCACCCATACTACAATTTACCAGCAACCCCAAAGTGAGACACAAAATACCTGCATGTGCCCAGAGAAAGAAGAGGGACCAGGAATCCTAGTCACCCCCACAAAGTCCCCCAGACATATAGTCTAAGATGGCGACAGACTAGTTCTAGGAAAAAGCTAGCACTAGAAGCAGCTGCACTCCATAGGAACTTTCAGAACCCAGCCTGCATGTGAACCTAGCCACTCTAAGACTAACTGCTGAACACAAGGCACACCCCAAGAAGCCCAGGCTAAAGTGGAAGCAGCCTAAGGACACAACTGTGGCCAGCAACCAAGATCTATGGTCTGTGGCTGACCTATAGCCAAGTGGGAGCCTGGTTACAAGACAAAACATGGATGGAACAGAAAAGAGACACAACAGGTCCTCACTTGTGATAGTCAGGGACACAGTGGGGCTGATTGGCCTGGTCCACAATGAAGGAGGTGCCCTCCAGGGGACAGGTGCAGACCACACAGGTGAAGCACTGTGGGTGGTAGGCTTTGCCAGTGGCCCGCAGCATGCGGTCAGTGATTGGCTGGCCACAGGTGTTGCACTTCTCCAATGTGTCCTGGGAAACAACCAGCAGATTGTGAGGGAACCAGAGTACCCAAGTATCTTCCAAGATACATTCGGCCCCATCCCAACCGGAAGCCCCAAAACAGACTTACGGTGTAGCAGCCCTCACAATATGGTGCCCCGTCCAGGCTATAGAACTGCTGTCCCTGCAGCTGCTGCTGACACTGGTGGCAAGTGAAGCAGCTAATATGGAACAGTTGTCCCAGTGCACGAACTGCAGGCTGAGCACGGGCCAGTGGCTGATTGCATTTGCCACAGGACTCTGGGAAGACCAAAAAACTGCATCTCAGCCAGAAGGACAGAAGCTCACAAGAGCTCTTGTAAGCTCATAGCCAACCAACACAACAACAGGTGAGGTGTCCTCAAAGAGTGGGTGCCAGACTCACCGTTCACTGCCACCGTGCTCTGCCTCTGAGGGTGCTCCATGTCCTGCATCAGCTGCTGGGTCAGCTGTTCCAACTCCTCCACCTCCTTCAGGGTCAAGGGGCCTGGGCCTCCAGGAGAGCATACCTAAAAAAAAACACCAATGCACTTTTCTCGTTCTCTAAGTCCTCCCAGATGGACCTGCTGATCCCCTTCTTACACTGAGACTCGGCTCTTACCTCCTTCCCTTGATGTTTGGTCTCCTTAAGCCCTAGCACCACACATAGGGCCAGGACTACCCTTAGCCTACATCTCCTACAGTGGGACACCTTCATTCGTATAGCACAAACCCTTGCACCCCCAGGCATTCGGTCAGGCCAAAACAACTTAGCAATGGAAAGCGTACACACACACAAGTGCTCAGATCACAAAGGCACCAAATACAGCAGGTCACAACACCAACTTCACAGAGCATGCTTAGACAGCTCCTTCTTCCCATCACAAATACCACACTATGTGCATAAACACACACACACACACACACACACACACACACACACACACACACACACACTCACACCACACACCCATCCTGCCTGCTCCCAAGTAGTCAATATTAGGATGCAACACAGGTAAAAAGCATAGGTTAAGCCTTCAAAAGCTGTGTGTAGAAGCTCAGCCTCCAGCTTTTCAAAGAGACTCCCTGATCTAAGTGAGGGTTTTCTAGTCTACTTGGTCCCAATCCTTCCCCAGTAAGTCTCCAGGGAAGGGCAAAAGGCCAGTTCCTGAGTCAGCCCACCTCTCCTATGTAGAAGACCTTGAGGGCTAACGACTGTACAGGGGAGAGAACATCCTTCGATTAAGGGCGAGAACCTGAAGGGCTATGTGACCTGCACCAGTGTGTCTGCGTGAGTCTAGTCTGTTGCAGGATTACATGCACTCAGGACACTGTGGCACGAATCATCTGATGCCTTCACCCCTCCACCTCTGGAGTCCTTCACTATCTCCTCTCTACCAATCTCCTACCCTCCATCCCCAGAACTGGACTCAAAGTTCTACTTCCCAAAGTTACATTCCTTCAGACCTTAGTCACCTTCCCTGAGACTGACTCCTGCAGTCCCTATTCTTCTCTAACAGGAGTCCTTGAATGCAAGCTTCGCCTCTGTCTTCTTCCAAGTTCCCTTCCCTGCCCTCTGAGGACAGGGAAACAGGCTCAGCTCATCCTTGCTCTCTAGTAAATGCTACTATAAATGGCTGTTCCCATCTTTGGAAGGATAAACTGCCCAACCGCATGTCTCCCTGTGGGTACCCGTGTCCTTCCTGTAGGACACTATCAGCTGCTGCCTTCTCTGCCAGTCAGCAGCAATGTCACTGTTCAACTCCCTTGGCTTCAAAAGGCTCTTCTTCCTTATCTTCCACCTCAGGACATCTTGGACCTATGCTTATCAGCAGTTTGGTCAGAAGATCCTCCCCAACTATCCCCACCTCTCCTTTCACCACCCACACTACTAACAGCCTAGCAGAAGGTCTTGAGTATCCCAGAGCCTGCCCTTGTGCCTTGTCAATCAAGTCCCTAGACTGGCTTGGTCACTAGCTTTTTCAACAAAGGGCTCTTCTACCACCCTAGGCTATCTGGCCCAATCTCTAACCCTGGGACACAGCACTGCCTGTTTCCTGTTTTTGCCTCCACACTGCAGAAAGTAGGTGGAGAGACCGCTGAACACTGCAGAGCTCCCAAAACACTGCAGCACCTGCCACACCCTCCCACCCTCCAGCCCCAGCTCCTCTGGTATTTGGATCTGCCAGATTCCCAGTTGCCTTCCCCACAGCAGCTGTTCCAAACCTTTTCCATCTCCCTGAGCCCCCAACAACTTCGCCCCCTCCCTCACACTCACTGATGACCTCACCGCCTAAATGCTTAGCAGCTAGCCAGTTTAACTTCCCTCAGTCTTCTTTCTCTCCAATCACTGTGTGTCACCCTGTTCTTCCTCCCTCCAGTGCCTCTGGGATCAATTGCAGCTCTCAGAGATCTCTGGCCTCTTCCCCACTGGCTTCTGCCTCCTGATTGAAATGTATACTTGGATTCTCCTCCCCTAAGTTGAAGCTTGTAACACACACACACACACACACACACACACACACACACACACACACAGAGGAGGGGGGATCACACTGTAGTCTGACTTGAACTCGTAGCAATCCTTCTGCCTCAACTTTCCATGTTCTGTATCTTACAGGCCACAATACTCAACTTCACTGCCAAACTTTGAGATCAGGCTACACTACCAGCTTCCATGTTTCACTCAACTTTGTTACCACCATATGGCACAGAGTCCAAAGGCCATCTACGAAGGCCTAAGAGTGAAATCTCTGCTTATCTGAGTACTGCTCCCTAAACCTACAATGAAGATATCCAAGGTCACATCATCCACTTCTAAGAATCCCATCCAGGGATCTTCCTCCATCCTGTTTGCATGACACAAAGTGGCCCAAGGTCCCTGAGGCTCTTAGCTTCCTGCTATGGAATTCTTGGGAGACTTGTCAGCTACCTCAAGGTATGTATGGCTCTGCACACACCTCTAGCTTGAGGCTAGAGTTAGTCCCACATTAGCTGAATGACAGTTCCAGCTGAAAGCAAATGTTCCTGAAGTCTGTGGCTCAACACGCTGACATCTGGACCCCTCCTCTTCCGGTTCAAACCATTTCCCCTTCTGCACTTCTCTATTTTGTCTGTAATATTGTTACTCCTCAACTTACCCAGTTAAGCCTTCTGAGTTACCTCTGAGCCTCCCTGGCATTTGTGTTCCCCCAGCCCAGCTGCTTATCAGTTGCTGCTTCCTATAGGCTCTTCCTTGGGAACAGCTCTCATCCATGGATCTTATTTCTCACTGCAACTAATACTACTGTGGCCCAGGAGTGAACTCACCTGCATCACAATCTGTCTACCTCTACTGTGCATCTCAGCCGGAAAAGCTTTGTAGTATTAGCTTCACCAGTCCTCCTGGCCAAACCACACACAACTGAGAAACCATCAGTGATTCTCCAATATGCACAAGCTTACCATTGGAGATGTGCTTCCCTCACACTTCTACCAATCTCCACCAATCTCAAGTACAGTCAAAGTCTCTCCGGGAGGAAGGAGCCTTACGCTTTCTGTTCTCCAAATAGCCCTGAGTATTCATACCCTGGAATTCCCAGAAGCTTCCCACCTAATGCTATTCTCAATCCTTTCTGGATTCTCAAGTCCTCAAGTACTTGAAGGCAGACCAAGTTCATTAAGCTGTTCCTACGTTGCCAGTCCCCGTGTGGGCTCATAGTTTTGAATCCTTGTAACTCCCAGATTCTGAGCCACCAGAATTCAGCTACTCTCATCCCTACACTGTGTCTGAGTACATCCAAACATTTACAGTTACCAGTCAGATAACCAGAAGGTCCCTTCAACTCAGAAGATCTCTTTCCCTGAACTAACAAGCAACAACTGTACCGTCTGTTTCTATTTTGAGCTTTTATGTGCTAGACTAAGAAGATAAGCGGACTTGCTCTTCACCATTGTTTGGGATGGGTAGCTATTTCAAAGGGGGGGAGGGTTCAAAGTTCACCCAATTTTACTAGGGTCTAACAACTTGTGAGAAACAGGCTAGACATTCTACTGTAGACCTGTGATTTCAAAAGATTGAACCTGCTGGAGAGATCTCTCCTGCCCACGGGCCCAGCTTCCAGAGCACAGAGCAGTACCTGGCACTCAGCTGATGCAGGCCCAGGAAGTGTTTACTGGTGGTGACTATACTTTTATCTCTAGATGGGCCCTCAGGCGATGAAAGTGCTCAGAAAACCTAGGAGCCTAGGGATTAAGTCAAGGCCCAAGTATGGGAAAAACTAAGGTTGGGCTAGTGATCTCATTCTCCCCTTTCACATTCTAGGGCAGAGGCACCCGGGAAAGTTGTACACTCTTACTTCTAAGTCCCAGCTGCTCTACCAATTGACCCAGGCCCCAGCTAGTCCCAGACTTCCTCCAGAACTTTCTCTCTGCCCCGCCAGATAACCCTACACTTCCCCCACACCACACCCATCTGACTCCTCTGGGTTCTCTACCCCACCCTCACCCTCTTGCCCTTTTTTCTGCAGTCCTACTCCATCCAGCCCCTGGCCTCAGCCTGTGGCTTCCTCACCTGGTTTTGGTTTTGAGCTGGTGGAGGCTGTGGGTGCTGCTTCTCTTGAACTAGGGGCTTCTCCTTCTGCTGAGCATAGGTGAAGCTAGGGGGCTGAGGGGAGCCTGAGCCCACAGAAGAAGGAGCTTCCAGAGGCACCAATTTTTGATTGGGCTGTGGCCCAGGTCCACTTGGAGCACCAGGGCTGAACTTGGACACCACAGGAGTAAATTTAGGAGCCACTGGAGCAAACTTAGGTGCTGGAGTCGGAGCCTGAGAAAGGGGGCCTCGGGGCTGTGTACTGGTGGAAGACACAGGCTGGGGTTGGCCATGGGGCTTGGCCTGAGGCTGGACATGGAGCTGGACCTGAGGCTTGGGCTGTGGCTGAGGTCGTGGCTGGGAGCTAGAAGGGGTCTTCCAGGGAGGTAAGGGTGCTGTGCCCCCAGGGGCAGGCTTGGGACCAGGCTTGGGACCAAATGGAGAGGCAACTGGTGGGGGTATATATCCAGATGACACCTGCAAGGAGAAGCAGAAGGGGAGAGAAATGGTCTTAGGAAGTTGTCATCTCTTCCTGTATTCCCCTCTCCTTCTAGGCCCAGACTTTCCTACTGGCCTGCCCCTTACCCGGGCTTTGAAGGGATCATTCTTGGTCATGTCATCCAGCAGTGAGGACAGAGAGTCGATCTCCAGGTCAATACTGCTCACTTTCTCCCTGGGCTGGAGGGTCAGGGGTCAGAGCACCCATCCCAGTCTTCCCTTGTCACCCCACTCCCATCAGGTGAGAGTTAAAGACTCCTCTCCAGACCATAGAGGTGTCCCCCATCCCATCTCCAGCAAAGCTGCCCTCCAAGCCCTCCCTACCTGCAGTGGGAGCTGGGTAGGGGCCGCAGGCCCTCCCTCCTCCTCCAGTGGAGGCGGAGGGGAGGGGAAGATGTCCTCCTCCAGAGGAGCAGGGGGGAATGGTTCCTCGATCATCGGGGGAGGTGGAGGTGGGAAGGCACCTCCAAGGGCACCCTCTGAGTCGTCGCCCTCCCCAATAAGGGGAGGAGGGGGCAAAGGAAAGTCTGGGTAGGAAGGAGAGAGAAAGCTATCAGTACCGACTCTCTTTCCTCCTCTCTTAAGCCGACTGTTTTAACTCCCTAATCCAAGAACACTTTTCTGCATCCCAAGAGTGTGTGCGGACCATAATGAGGGGCTCAGGATGCCCTGGGCGAAGCAGGTCGAGTGAGAACCAGCTAGGTTGAAGAACCGTGCAGCTCCCGTTACACTTCAGAGAACGGATCCAGAGGGGAAGATTCCTGGCCCACATTCCCGCCTCCTACCCCCAGGCGGGAGACTTGGAACAGTCCCAAGGGTCCTGGCTCCCAGCCAGGAGCTCCAAGATGAGGTAAGAACATCTGCTCAGGACAGGGTAGCCACCCAGCGCCCAGCCCCCTCCGCAACAGCCTTTCCAGACAACCCCAAATTCCCCAAACCACCGACCCCCACCTGGCGCCCGAGAAGGATCGGGGCCCCCCAGTCCCGGCCGCATACCTTCCGGGGGCGGTGGGGGGATTTCGCCCACCCGGCCCATCTGTGCTCTCTGGGCCCCGGCTGCCACAGAAGGCTCGCTGTCCCCAGGCCGGAAAGGATTCACTTTGGGCTTCGGGGCCACAACCGGGGCGAACTTCTTCTGCGGGGCGTAAAACGCGGGGGCCGAGACCGAGATCGCAGGAGGCGGGCGGGGGGCCGCCATGGCCAGGCCGGGCTGCAGGGGGGTGGGTCGTCAGGTTACGCAGAGCGGTGTCGGGCTGACACTCCTCGGTCCAAGCGCCCCTCGGTGACCCCACCCGCGCCTTCCCGCGTCCCCTTCCCGGAGCGGCGGAGCTTCTCCCCGCGCCTCACCGCGGGCAGGAGCGTGAGAGCCGCGTCTCGGATGACCGCCTCGGCGCCGAGTCCGTGGACTCTGCGTCCCGGTCCCGGGCAGCTTCTAGCCAAGCAGGGAGGGACGCCGCGCAAGGAAAGGGAGGGAGGGGGCGGGGAGAGAGCGGCGCCCAGACCATACAAGGAGCGGCCCGGAGAGGGGGCGGGGAGAGACCGCGGAGGGAGGATCGGGGAGGAAACTCCCCCAGGAAGGGGCCCGGGTCCTGCCCCGGGTTCCTGGCTCTGCAAAGGTCCGCCTGCGGCCTCCCTACTCACCACCGCCCCCGCCGGGCACAGACCACCCTTCCCCAGCGCAGGCCTCTGATGTCATTTCCTGACCTGCCACCTACCCCCCTTCCCCCTCCCGACCCGCGAGTGCTGGAGAACTGACTCACCGTCCGCACTCCGGGCTGAGCTGGCCGGCGAGTATCCCAGAGGTCCCGAAGCAGCTCAGTCCCGCTGGCCCCCCCCCCCCCCCGCCTGCCTGCCATTGACTGACCCCGCCCCTCCCTGCAGTTTCAGCTCCGCGTCCCACGTGCCCTGGGGTCGGTCGGGGAACCCAGGACTGGGATGGGACCCTACTCCTGGGTGGGCGGGAATGGTGAGGGACGTTTGCCCTGCTGGCACCCGGCTCCCAGGCCGGCCTTTTGTAACCCACTAGTGTGTGAGCAGAGCCTAAGCGCTCAAGGGGAATGCTAACTTCCTGAACTAGGCAGCCTCTTAAGGCTTCTAGGAATTCGCTTAGCCCTAGACCCGCCTGCAAATTTATTGCCCTGGGGAGAGTGTCCAGTGCTTTGAGTCCAGGACTGGAGGTTCAAGGGCGAAGTCAGGGTAAGCGGTCTAATCACCTAGGAAGACCCAAATAGCCTCCGGGGACTAGTCCTTGAGGATCCCTTCAGCAAGCCTTTCCCAGTCCCTCAAGAGTCTTTGGGTTGTCAGCGGTCCCCGGGACAAAGCTCAGTGGAGCCCCCCACTGGTCCAACCAGATTCCTCAGCCTGAGACTGTGCCCCAGGCTACATGAAAGACTTCTGACAAAGCGGGTGTCTGCTTTGCTTACTTTCTTAATCTTCCGTCCTTTCCCTTCTCTTCTCTCCTTTCCCCCCCCCCCCTTTTTTTCTTTTTTTGTAAAGCTACACATGGAAACTTCGTCCAAATTATAGAGTTACGCGTTAGGGCCTCTAGTCCAATATCCAACCCTCGGGTGCTTCCTTTGGTTTTTCCCTGTCATCCCTGGCTGAGGCTCTCACTGTCTTCTGAGTTTCCAAACCTTGGCGCTCCCCTCTGCTGCACCCACTGTCCAGAAACCTTGAACTATGCTTTAGGGGCGTGCAAACTAACCTCGTGAACTTAGGTTGAGAAACTGGGGATGTTACCTGAAAAGATGGCCCCAAGGGGTGCAATTAGGTCAGAGTTAATTAACCCTGTTGGCAAAGATGGAATACAGAGTGAGTCCAGGGAGCCTAATTTCCAACCCAGCGGACAAGTTTCTTCATTCATTCGGTTTCATTGCCTCCATTTAAAAGGGATGGCATTTAATTGATTTGCCTGCTGTTTCATGTGAAGAAATAAATAACATGCCATGCCTGAAAATTCTATATCGTTCTCAGTCTTACCTCCATGCAAGTTCCAGGCTAGAAAAGAACGGAAATTTCCAGCCGGTTAACCTAGGGAGCTTTCCCTCACATGCCCTTCTAGTTTACCAGGCAGGTTTAATGTGTCTTAGTAGATTCAATGCCCTTTCCTTCCGTCAACCTTAAGTCTTGAATCATATCTATGACTATACATTCATCATCTTTCCAGGCCCCACTAGCTCTCTTTTTTCTGTCATCTTAATGTTTCCATCATCAGTGTTTTGCATTGCGTGTGTAACCATATATGACACAGTACTCAGGCATACACACCCTAACATGCACAAGCTGGTCCTAGGCCTATTCCTATGATGAGCTGTTAGAAATTTGATACTGCATCTACTCTGTGTGTTGGAGATTGTTTCTTGGGCTTTTCAGGCCAAGAGTAATCACCATCCTTCCAAATATGTCCATGTTGGGGAAATGGAGTTTCCAGATAACTTTATAAGAGTAAAAGCCACCTACCCTCTAAAAGCCTCTTTAAGGAACATCAAAAATAGAGTATGTGTAATTGTTGGCAGCTGAACCTATTTATAAATCAAGAATAGGAGAGTGTGTGGGCAGACTCAATTTCACAGACAACTAAGAGCATTCAAGATGCAGAATATTAGAACTAAGAGTTTTAAGCCAGCCATTCTAAATACAAATTAGAAACAAAACAATTTCCGAAAGGGTCAGAATGCTGGCCCAGGACGTTTCAGGTGTAGGTTATAGTCAATGTTATTAAAATGCAGACAGCAAGCAGAAATTACCCTAAGGATTCTTGGTGGTTTTTCTTAAGCAAGCAAATTGTATTTGATGTTCTTGGGTAGTATGAATGATGTGTAGGAAGTCAGTCAGTGTCTCCACTTTGAGCATATAGAAAACCTGGGAGAGGAAGCCAGAAAATGGCCACTGACCTTGGCTACTAAAATATCCTTACAGACTTCCCAGGCTTTATATGCACTAGATATGAGAAGTCCCCCCCCAAAGGTACACAGTACAAAGTGTGACATTCAAAGCATTCATGGAAGAAACAGCATAGTGACCAAAGAAAGAATTGCAATGCAAAGATACTATCAGAAGTCTTTTCGATATGCTGGCTGCAAGCAGACAAAAGAGTAAAGATATGACACACTACCGTAAGCATTAGCGTCCTGCTGAAGCATTAACAATGACTGCAATAATTGCTCACACTCAGGCTAGGTACAGCTCAATAGTACAGTGCCTGCCTGGCGTGCATTGCACCTCGGGCTTGATCTCTAGCAGCACACCTATGTGCACACACACATGCATGCATCAATGCCCATATGTGAGCATAATCTCAGCACACGTGCACACACAGAGACACACACACACACAAAGATAATGTACTGACATTGTTGGTTGTTGCACAATTCTAGGCTGTAGGATTACTCCTATTTAATATTCACAATAAATCTATAAGGGTGTGTGTGTGTGTTATAAGGTGTGTGTGTTATAAGGTGTGTGTGTTATAAGGTGTGTGTGTGTATATATATATACATATACACACATATACATGTGTATATGTGTATATATATATATATGTATATGTATATGTATATATATATATATATATATATAAATATTTGGATGCTAAGGAAACTAAAGCTAACTAGATGTTGGAGTCTCACCTCCTAAACTACATAATTTTTTGTAAGACAATATGTTGGTTAGTTTTTTGACAACTTGACACAGTTAAAGTCATCCTGGAAAAGGGAACCTCAAATGTGAAAATGCCTCTATCAGATTGCTTCTAGGCAAATTTGTAAGACATTTTCTTCATTTATGATGAATGTGGGAGGGCCTTGCTCATTGGGGGCAGTGTCATCACTGGACAGGTGATCCTGAGGTGTACATAAAAGCAAGCTGAGCTAGCCATGAGGAACAAGCCAATAAACAGTACTTGTCTATGGTCTCTGCTTCACTTCCTTCCTCTGTGTCTTGAATGCTTGCCCTGGCTTCCCTCAGTGATGGACTGTGACCTGGGATGTATAATCCAAATAAACCCTTTGCTTCCTGTCAGCATCAGATTCTGTCTGTTCATGTGTGTGCTCATGCACGTGCACACGCATTCTGCATCTATAAGTTATAATATCGTTACATAGCAACACATTGCCAGAAAGTTTCCTAAGATTGTTAACGTCAGTCTTTAGCTTTGGGGAGTAGAATCAGGGATAGTAGGGAGGCTATGGTGGCCCATGCCTTCCTTTAACCCCAGCAGAGGCAAACCTGGTCTACAGAGTGAATTTCAGGACAGCCAAGGCTACACAGAGAAGCCCTGTCTCAAACAAACAAACAAACAAACAAACAAACAAAAAACAAAAAACAACCAGGGATAGCAACAGGCTTTTACTTGGTTGTATTTTGCCATGAACATGGACTGCCTTTATAATCTAAGAAATACGAGATGAGAGAAGTGAAACCCCGTCATGCCTCTGCTTTTGCCGAGTGCGCTCCTTGCACGAGTGCTGCATACGTGTGGCTTAGAGTTTCCCACTTGCAGACTAATGTCTTGGTCTCTGGTCCCACTGGTACTTGTTTGTCAGTACAAAAGACTCTTGGACTTGAGTGTTGCTGGGAATGCGGATGAGATGAAGGTGAAGCTTTGTGGCCCAGGCCCCAGCCAGCAGCTTCCTGCTATGCTCAGCCCCCACCTGCTATGGAAGGATAGAACCGACAATCACAATGCCATGGGGCCCCTGTTCTTTCAGGTCAGCCCAAATGGCTGACAGATGTCATGGCCTCCTCTTACATGCACTTTTTCTTCCCCTTCCCCAACCTCAGGTCAACCCATATTTTCACATAACTTCCTTATTCTAGACACCCTAAGCCCAGGCTCTCAGAAGGAAAAATAAAGTTATGTTGTTTTTTTGTTTTTTAAAAATCACCTACTCCACAGTGCTTTCCTAGTGAGGAGACATAACAACAATAGCTGGGTGGCCTTCTTAACTGTAACCTCTGTTATGATCCCATCAAGTCTGAAGTAGCAGTGAAAGGACTATGGGACCAAGTCTGCAGAGGTCAGAGGAGCAGTAACAGGTAAGAGACCTTCATTCACCCTTGGTGCTGGGCCAGATGGGAACCCAAAAGCATTGCAAGCATCAGCTCACAAATGTGGGGGCCAGGCAAGGCAGATGGTCAAATGGCAAAGAGTCAACAATCATAGGAGCTGTGAAGGGCAGACAGGAAAAGAGGCCCAGGGCACCCACAGCAACCCAGGCAGATTCCTGGCACACAGGCTACCGGTAGTGGGGCATCTGCTGCTTCCGTCTTCTGTACCCAGAGGAAGCCGGAACCAGAGAGCCTGGCCTAGAAGCTGCAGCATTTGTCATGGAAAATAGCTGTGTCATTACAGGCAGTAAACATTTCAGAAGTCAGAAATGAGTGTGGATAGATAACCTATCTTGTCGGAGATGAAAAAGACTTACATGGAATTGCTTCCCACTTCCGCTCCTTTTCAATAAGGTGGATTGAATGTCAGAAACCCACCCAAGGGGTAGATCTAACACAGGAAGTGGGCTGCTCATGTGTTAACCAGCAGAGCTTGCTATGCCACCTGCTTGGTTGCTATTTACCTCAACACCCAGGGGTGGGAGCTACGTGGCAAATGGCTGCTGTGTCAGAGAGAGAAAAGGAATTTACCCAGAACAGCAGATGCCAAGATCGTCAGCTTGCTCAGGCAAACTACAGCAGACCTGGTACAGAAGTATGAGCTATAATACCACCCCAAAATCTCGCAGTTCCTACTCAGTTGCTACTGTTGGCTTAGTAGCAGCCCAGCACAGAGACTGGCACAAATTTAAGGCCATATATCATCCATTTACTGACTGACACTGAGTTCTAGAACCACTAGAATCCATAGTAGATGGATGGTCATCCTATATTTGAGAAAAGCTTCAGGATCTTCATCACATCCCAACGCATGCGTGTATTTATTCAACAATATTTAGCACGTACTACAAGCAGGGCATGTTCATCAAATAAAACTACCATGCAGCTGTTCCAGAGACTTGAAAGACCGTGGAATTAGGGCATGTATTACCTGAGCCCAAGAGCTCAAGAAAGGTTTTTTTCGATATGAAATCTGAAAGATAGACATGCTAACTGGGAGGAGCAAACTCCTGCAAGACTCTGTGACAGCTGGGGATGTAGCCCATGCTGGGACCCCAGAAAGGCAAGACCACAGGACATCTGAAGATGAGGGGACGTGCAGGCTGAAGAAAGGCTGGATGAGGGGACCTCCAGCTTGAAGAAGCTTGAAGCTTGAAGAAGAGCTCTGGCTTCATCTTAACAATGTGGAGCTACTGTAGAATTTTAGATTACATAGAGTGGCATGACAGGAGTTCGGAATTTTATAAATGCCACAGTAGAACAGTGTGGTAATAGCAGGAACGTGTGTGTGATGGTTTGAATAGGTATGGCCCCCATAGACTCCTGTGTTTGAATGCTTGGCCCATAGGGAGTGGCACTATTAGGAGGTGTGGCCTTGCTGGAGGAAGTGTGTCAATGTGGGGAAAGGCTTTGAGGTCTCAGATGCTCCAGAGTTCTCTTCTTGCTGCCTGCAGATCAAGATATAGCTCTCTCAGTTCCTTCTCCAGCACCATGTCTGTCTGCACCCTACCATGCTTCCTACCATGATGATAATGGACTGAATGTCTGAAACTGTAAGCCAGCCCCAAATAAATGCTTTCCTTTATAGGAGTTGCCATGGTCACAGTGTCTCTTCACAACAATAAAATGCTAACTAAGACAATGTTTATAGTCAGAAGGCTGCAGTAGAACGGGAAAGGCAAAAGAGAGATTTGCAGGTGAACCAAAGAGATGGATTAGAATTTAGGGACCTTAAATTGTGGCAGAAACTAGAGATGGATTGAATGTGGGGCAGAGTGGGGAAGACATTGTCGGCCTGGCTCAGCTTCTGGCTTCATTACTTTTATATGCTATGGTTTTCCATTAGGGTCACAGCTCTGAAACTATGAGCTGTTTCATTCTGGACATACCCAGAATACGCTGGTGCACAGAGGATAGTGTTCTACCCTCATCCAGAACATACAATTATATTCAAGTTTCAAATTTATAAGTCACCTGCCTCTGCAGAGTAATTTGAAGATATTCTTGGCTAGGGAAATCACCTATCAATCACCTATACTATGGGATCAACCCATAGTGACTGGGCCCTGTAACTCTTGTACCTGTGAGGGGATAGTGGTAGAGAGGCTTACTTCATGGTAGCTAAGAAGGGAGGAATAGCCAAGGTGCTAATACTCCCTTTGAGGACAGACCCCTATAACTAATTTTCTTTCACCAGCTCATACACCTAAAGGTCCCGCCACCTCTGGATTGTGCGCCCGGCTGGAAGCCTAACCTTTACCATATGGCCTTTGTTTGACATTTGTTTATATCATTCAAACAGCACTGCAAATGCATAAGAAGTTGAGAGCACTTAGGATGCAGAGCCTTGAGGGACACCACCATTTGGTGGTTAGGTAAAAGAGCAGTGTGCCCCTTCCTCAAACTCAAGTATGACCCCCGCTTCCCCAATCTCCCATGTCCTCTAGCAAAGGAGAATAAAGAAGACTCTCTCCTCTCTACCTTCCTGTGCTCACAGCCTTCCCTTTGTTTTCTGGCTGGAAAACACCAGAGTGCATCTCATTAAGTTCCCTAACACCACATGTGTCAGTCCCTTAAGAAGTCCTAGCTCTTCAATTCACCTTACATCTTACTTTCTTGCTCAACTCCTGAACCTTCCAGTTGAATCTGGAACTCACAGGCTATTCTCAGCGAAAGCATTCTCTCCCTTCCTGCACTAAGCTGCATCTGCCAGGACACACCCCCTCTGTAGCCCTGTCAAGTAGCTGCAATATTTTTCTATCACAGCCTTTGTGCCACTAGCACTGACCACGGAACAAATGTGTCTTTGGATCCTTGCTGCCATGTCTAGACAATTCCCCTTTGTTCCTCCCTAATATCTCCCAGCTTTGAACATCATGTCGTCAAACTGTGAACTACTTACTGTACGTACTTGTACAATCCTTTTTCATCCTGGACCATTACTAGAGGATTGCTATGTTCTAGTTCACTTTCAGTCATTACAAAATGCCTCTACTATGAGTGTTCAGACATTTTAATGCCCTTGTAGATGACTCTTTTCTAGCTTTGTTTCTTTCATAGCTTTACCCATCACCATCACTTTCCCTACAAAAGACAACAGAAATGTGATCCACACCCAGAGTGAGATGCTATTTTTAATGAATATAGTTTCAGGACTGTTTGTTTGTTTGTTTTGTGGGGGTGTCTCACCTTCATGTACATTTGTGTACTGCTTACATGTCTGGTCCCTGAGGATGCCACAAGAATGTATCAGGTTCCTTCTTGAGTTGCAGATTTTATGAACTGCCTCTGTGTACTAGGAATCAAACCCTGATCCCCTGTAAGAGCAGCCAGTGCTCTTAACATCTGAGTCATCTCTCCACCCCCATAATATACTTTCTTAAACTAGCATGTTTAAAATCCCTACCATTTCAATGTATAGCCTATATTTTAATTTTTTTTAGTGAAATATTTCTTGTGGGTGCTAACTCATGAGAATTCAGTGTAATTTATGTTATAGCACATCTTTTAAAATATTATTATATGTTCTTTGGTAATTACATATATGAATACAATGTATTTAGATCATATTCATTTTCTACACCTCTTTCTAACTCTTTTTGGACATCCCCACACATCCTCAA
Organism: Uromys caudimaculatus; assembly: GCA_028551405.1. Lineage (NCBI taxonomy): Eukaryota > Metazoa > Chordata > Mammalia > Rodentia > Muridae > Uromys > Uromys caudimaculatus. The sequence continues at coordinate 93,740,089 of CM052700.1, forward strand.
GCCATGTGTCTCTTTCTCCCCTTCCTCCTTTTTCTTCTCCTTTCCCTCTCCCGTTTACAACCCACTGAGTACAGTCAATACTGCCCATATGTGAAAGAGTGCAGTGGTATCCCCTGGCTCATGGGCCGCATTGCTAAGGAGAACTGAGTCAGCCCCCTCTCAGCAGCAACCATCACCTGCCCAGAGCTTCCAGTTAGGAAAAGGGTCTTGTGATCCTCTCCCCAATAGCACATCAACTGAGACATGAAATAGAAATTTCTGGTTTCTTTGTAAACTCAGTTGTGTCATGTAATGTTTTTCTGGAAGCTCTCTTGTGAGAGGACGTTTTGCTGAAACAGACGCTTGACAGGGCATGTGATGCTTGGAAATAGTATAAGTAGAACCCCTCAGACAGTGAAAGGATGCTCTTGCATTGCTGTGTGGTGCAATGCTGTGCTAGTCTTCACTGATCTGCGCTTGTCTTGTCTTCATAGAGAGAAACTCAACAAAGAACATGTGTGTGGTATTCCAGTTAATGATTACCAATTCTGCTGACTCATGCTGATTCTGTGAAGCCTTGCACTTTCTGCTGGATTGAGCTACTGCTACTGATATGTGTTTCGTGTTTGCCATTGGACTAGACTGCCGCTACTGATTTGTATTGGTGTTTGCCATTGGACTGGACTGCTGGTATCCTGGCAATAAAGAATGGAATCTCTCCAAAGAACTACTTCTGAACAGGTCCACAACCTCCTTTCCCTGTAAATCTTTTCCTCTACCGCTGATCAATGGGTTAGAAGGGAGGTTGAAGCATTCAAGAAACCTAAATAAAGTAGTTTTAGAAAAACCTAAGCCAGAGGCTGGAGAGATGGCTTAGTGGTTAAGAGCACTGACTACTGTTCCTAAGGTCCAGAGTTCAATTCCCACCAACCACATGGTGGCTCACAACCATCTGTAATGGGATGTGATGCCTTCTTCTAGTGTGTCTGAGGAGAGTGACAGTGTACTCACATACATAAAATTTTTAAAAATCTGAAAAAAAAGAAATATCTAAGCCTTACACAGACAATTCTCATTGTGTGTGTGTGTGTGTGTGTGTGTGTGTGTGTGTGTGTGTGTGTGTGTGTGTGTTCATTATTGACACATTTCGAGTGGCTATCACATCACAGTACAGTTCAAAATAAATATGCCACTACTTTACCCTGAAATTCTAAGCTTCTCTCCCTCCAACCACTTTCTTTTATATTCTGGCCACCCCTCTTATTTTACTTTAACTCAGGTAATTCTTGGATCCCAAGACAAACAATTCCATTTTCCACTGCCATGCTTCTGTCTCAGTTTCAATTCCTTAGACAACCGATAAAGTTACTCTCTTAAATGGCTCCCAGTTCCTTTATGCCTCTCTCTTCCTCTTCAGTACTTACAAAACCTAATCATAGGTTAACTCCACTCTATTACCATGCCTGCACCCATGCATTTCAGCAGGGTTGGAGAAAATACACAGGCCTTCTGACTAGTACCATTTGAAAATTCATGGCAATGAACTTCAAGTGCCCCTTGGCAATTAATTCTGTTTCCTCAAAGGTATTCCAGTTTTCATGCCCATTTACTTTCCCAGTCTTTAGGAGGACTTCTAGACCTCAATCTTTACTTATTGTTCTTCGGCCTCATTGTCTTAGGGTTTTACTGCTGTAAACAGGCACCTTGACTGAGGCAGCTCTTAGGAGGACATTTAATTGGGGCTAGCTTACAGGTTCAGACGATCAGTCCATTATCATCATAGTGGTAGCATGGCCATGTGGGGCTAGAGATGCTGAAAGTCCCACCTCCTGTTCTGAAGGCAGCTAGAAGACTGGCTCCCGTGTGGTTAGGAGAAGGATCTTAAAGCCCATGCCTACAGTGACATACTTTCTCCAACAAGACCACACCTCCAAATAGTGCCACTCCCTGGGCCAAGCATATTCAAACTCATACAACTGATAGCCTTGCTTCTGGTTTCACTGAGGTGATCAAACTAATCGAAAGATCTTCCATAAGTATACCATGCCTGCACACCCTCTCCCACATATCTGCCAAAAGTATTCCTTGACCTCATCTATTCATTCTGTTCCAACAACAGAGACAAGAAACACTTCTACCTTGGAGCCTTGCACTTGGCATTTCTTGTGCCAGGCTTGTTCTTCCACAAAGCTAGGCATGGTAGGACATGCCAGTAATCTCATATCATCTGATGTTTCCTAGGTACACATAAAGATCACCCTAGATAGGCACTGACAAGGGAACAAAATCCATCCAGAGGATCCATCACTGGCAGCTCTCTTGGTGAACCAATGAGTTTATGGGGCTTTGCTTACATGAACGTGGGTAACTCAAAGGTAGCTTGTATCACCTAAAAGCCCAACCCAGCCTGGGTGATATCTCACAAAAAGGTGTTCCCCAGAGTCCCAACTTCCCAAGTATACTTTAGCACTCTTCCTCTAAGACTGCTTCCACAGAACAGGAGAGAGTGGTGACCAGAATCTCAGAAGGGCCTTTGCGACTATCCTTACCCCATTCCTTCTGAGAGGGAATGTTACCATCACCATAGGCCTAGTTGTCACTGTGTTGTTCTATTTATCTTGTGGCCTTACTTGCATGTTAAGGTATTCTGTAGGTTAATATCATATTCTTCATGATAGCTGATGGTCATGTCACACCTACAGGAAACAGCTCTATTACAACATCCTAGCAAAGACGCCCCTCAAAAATAACCCTAATCCAAACTAGAACAAAAGAAAACAAAACAAAAATACAGTGTTCTTCAATTGTATTACTTTTATATTGCTGTGACATATTACCTAACAAAAGAAAGGAGAGAGGAAAAATTTATTTGGACTCAATGGATTAGAGCATCTCAGTGAGGAAGACATGTAAAGGGCTTAGTCTGGAGCAACAAGAATGTTCAACAGTTACTTGTCTCATGGTCCCAACCAGGAAGCTGAGAGGGCTAGGTTCAGAAATGGGGCTTGGGCTATAATGCTCAGAGCCACCTCATACTGACCCCACCCCTGCTGATCCATGTTCTCCAGGTGGCCCACAGTTCATTTCCAAGTTCCAGCTACCCCAAATAGCTCTCCAATTAGGGACCAAATATTCAAACATATCAACCCGCAGGAGCATTTTATTTTCAAACCATAACATCTACTGCTGTCCCCAAAGGTTCATGGTCATCTTAAAATGCAGAACTCATCCTATCTGACTTCAACATTCCCCAGGGTATTAATAACTTTTAGGATCATTCAAAAGTTAAAAAGTCCATGTCTGATCACAGCTATCAAGTAATCCAAGATGTGTGAATACAGATACATCTAAGAGCTACAGTGGAAGAAGCAGTCAGATGTGATGTACCTTCCCATCCCACACAGCCAGATAAAGCAGGCAGGCTGGGATCCAAAGCCTAGCAAGCTTATGTCATGCATAGGATTCATGACCCCTGTGGCGGCTACACATGCCCAGTTCCTAAGGATGCAACTTATAAATTCTTTGAGATTATTTTCATTAATCCATTCTGTAAAACTAGCAAAAGAATTCTTGACACCCAGTAGATCACCAAACCAGTCCACAAGCACTAGGAGATATGTGAGCTGCCATCTGCAGGCTGTAAGAGCCTTGGCCTTAGACAGGGCTACAAATTCCACCACATTATTGGTGACTGTCTCTGTGCAGACTGGAGAAGGCTCTACCATCTAATACACATAATGTCTGTAAAATTCATAACCGGTGAACTGTTGGAGAGCCCACCTATTAAGATTGAAGTCCCCTATGTCTGCATGGCTCTCCAAGCTTGGCACAAAATGGAGGTCTCCTTTTCTCTTGGAGCTTCCCTTTCTCTGCCTGACCTTATCCAGAGAGTGTGCCTGAGCACACACTTATCTGAAAAATGACCTTATGCAGAACTTTCTGCAAGCCCTGCATCACTCAGCACATAAGTCCCACTCTGGCTTCCGAATGCTTATACTGTATTATGACCTATCAACCCTTCCTGCCCACATGATAATTAGGTACTATGTTATGATCAATTTGCACTTTCCACCTGTATCCCTAAAAGCCCTTATATACCCTGTCCCTGGAACAATAGAGTTGCCTCACTGCAGTGATCTCTGAAAGGCCTTCTATCTTACAGCTGTCCAAATTCTGCTCACTGCTTCTGCTCTCTTAGTCCTTGAGGGGCTGGCCAACGACCCCCCAAAAGAAGGGAGACCTACAATAAACAATTTAGTGCAGCCAAAAAAGAAGTCAGAGTTCAGAGCACTTTTGAGACTCAAAGTCTCCATCAAACTTAACAAACTGAAAAGGAGAATTAGATACTTTCGATATAAAATGACAAATAGTGAACGTCCCCATTCCAAACACGAGGAGGAATAAGGAAATAGCAAGAAAGGGTTGGACCAAAGCAAGACTAAAACTCAATAGGTCGAACACCAAACCCTGTATCTCTACGAGTCATTCAGGGTTTATGGTAGTAGCATCATGTGGGCTCCAATAGGCTTGAGTTGCCCCACCCCACAGTCCTTTAATTTACAACATGATGTGACCATTCTCTTGGACTGACTACTTGTGGTACATGCAGCTTTCTTCAGCACATGTTCAACATTCCTGGCATCTCTAACATCTTAAGGTCCCTATTGTAGCTTAAGCTTCAAATACTCAAAGTTTCACACATTGATCTCTTAGGAAATCTGACTCTGTTCACACTATCTAGCTTCATTGAGTTTTACTTTTTTCTTTCTGTAACCTTGGCTCAAGTCTCCTTGTCCCTGTTATTCTTTCATCCTGCATGTCTTCAAACCTAGCATCGATTAGATGATACCAAACGCTCTTCTCAGCTGGAGATGTCCTCTTCTGACAATGGCTACAAGTGCTTGTAGCTGACCCTCAGAAGACATTTTCCTAGATAGCCTTTTTCTGCAAATTATCCCAAAAGGCTCTATCTTTCCAGGCACTCCCTTTTTATAATGCATGTTTTTAATTGAGTTTTCAGATTAATACCCTGGAGCCTCTATGGGTTGGGTGTTCTTCCATATTGCAAAGTGTCTGGTCCTTCATTAATTGCATCAATATCCTTAACAACTGTAGCTGCCTTTCGCTCACCAATCTTGTCTGAAACTTGAAACTTCCTCACACTCACACATACCAAACCACACACTTCTTTCATAGTTCCACTCTACCTTCTGCTCCTCATCCCTGAAAAATGTGCATAAGAGCAGTGAGTAATAACAGTATCACGGATGGTATACTCTCTTCCTATTTCTTGTACTGAATTAATTAGTTAACTACTTTTAATTCAACCAGACTAGAATCTTGGAGTCACATGCACAGCATAGCCAGATTCTTTTCCAGAATATAAATAAAACAAGAGTGACTTCTAGCCCATTTCCTGACCTAGTATTTGTTCCCCTCTGAAACCTCAGAAGCATAGTGTTAAACTGGCCACATTTCTATCAGCATTCTGGTCTTCTGAACTCTCACCAGAATGGCCTACTAAGCTTTGCTTACAGAATCTTAAGGCTTCTGTAACCCCTGCAAACCAGTTCCAAATTAGTATGAACCATATGGCTAGGCTCATTACAGTAACGAACCCATTCTTGGTGCCAATTTTTTGCCTGAGTTACTTTTACTTTACTATGAACAAATACATAACAGAAGCAACTTAATAGAGGAAGGATATCTTTTGGAGCCATGGTCAGGGGCTTAAAGTTCATCCTGGTTAGGAAGGATGGCAGAGTGATCTGTCTATACTAACTGAGTGTTCAACAGCTGTTGTGCCGGGAAGCAGAGGGAACTTGCAGTAGATGAAGGCTTGGATATAGCCTGTAAGGCCCTTCCTAAAGGGACTCGTTTTCTCTCTGAGGGTCCCACCTCCTAAAGGTTCTACAACTTCCCAAACAAACTGCCATCTAAGGAGTACGTGGTCAGATACTTCAGCATGTAGGGCGGTGATTCTCAACTTTCTTAATACCTTGACCTTTTAATACAGTTCTTCATTTCATTGCTACTTCATAACATAATTGTAATTTTGGTACTGTGATAAGTATATGTTATAATGTAAATGTCAGTGTTTTCGGATGGTCTTACATGACCTTTGTGAAAGGAGCATTCGACCACCAAAGGGATGGTAACCCACAGGTTGAGAACCATTGCAGTAGGCGATCATTTTAGATTTGAACCACAGGTATCAACATGGTTTATCTACATTTCCTTTATTTCTTTTCTCATGCTGTCTTCCAAGGGGAGCATTCATAACCACCCTGTTGAGAACTCTACTTACCAGGTCTATTTCCTCCTCACCTTTATTTTCCTTTTATGCACCCATCATCTGTAATAGATCACTCAGCCTTTCGCTTTAACACTAATGTACACAAGTATAGAATTTATTGGGGCTTGTTTTGTTTTTGACACATGGTTTCACTGCATAATGTAGTCTTGGCTGCCTTGGAACTCACTATGTAGACCATGATAGCACCGGGTTCTGAGAAATCTGCCTGCTTCTGCCTTCCCACTGTGTGCTGCAACAAATCTAGTCTTGTTGTTTTGTTTTTGTTGTTGTCTTATTGTGTTCTTCTCCCGACAGCTTTTGACTTGACTTTCAACCCCAAGAGAGCACTTGTTTTGGCCTCTAGCAGGTGGAGCAGTACTGTCGCAGGTAGGCGCTCCACAAACACTCGTAACTTGGAATTAAGAAGTAGCAAAAAAAGGAAAACGGTAACCCAGGGAAAAATAAAAATAGTGTGAAATGTTAGGAGGTACATAATTTTAGAGAATGTTCCCCATGCATGACCAAAGCAGGGTTGAGATAAACAAGTCTACCCACATAGACTGATGTAAGCTGTTTCAGTACAGTGAAGATGCAGACAGACTGGGCTGAAGACTGAATGGAGGTGAGAGAATGGAGAAGAAAGGTAGTGTCATCAACAAGACTCTGAAGGACACAGGAAGATGCCCTCACTCTCTGTTCCTAACCATTTCCACCTACAGTAAGAGGAGTCAACCTTGGCAGACAAAATGGCTCGGCAGATGCATGTGTGCATACCTGCTGACCTGAGTCTGACCCCAGGAACTACATGGTGGAAGGAAAGAATCTTACCACCACCACCCCCAGAGTTGTGCTTTGATCTCCACATGCACAGTGTGTCAAAATAAATAAACAAAAAGAAAATTCTAAGGTAGTACTGGAGAGATGGCTCAGTGATTGAGAGTAAATACTTCTCTTGAGCCTGAGATCTGTGGCCAGCACCCATATAGGGCAGCTTACAAACATCCTGAATTCCAGTTCCAGGGAATTTGACACCCTCTTCTGGCCTACAAAAGAAACTTATATAGGCATACACATAATTAAAAATCAGAATAATATTTAAAAAGTCAACCTTTACTTCTGCTAGTATATGTGTGCGCATGCATACGAACACATCCACTCCCCCCCCACATGTTTAAATGAAATATATAAAAATGTTAATAGTACAAGCTACAGAGAATAATGATGTATTTTATTCTACTAATCTGTATTTAATTTTTTTTCTACAATGAATGCATTTGTTTGTGGAACTTTCTTAAAGTTAGAGAGAAGCACACATTACCTGAGATTAAGTTTGCAGCTTCCTTTGAATTTTCTCATCTGGGTGGAGCCACTAACAGGCAGAATAAATTGTAACTGACTCACCTAGTGAACAGCCTGCAAGTGGTCCCGCACCCCGGAAAGCACTATCCTATCAGCTTATTATGACAAAACCTTAACTAAACAATGACTGGAACACCTCCCCCAATACTACACACCCATTCTTAAACATACAGAACAGGACAGTGAGTTCTCTGAAAACTATATATATATATATAAATAATTGTAGTGGAGCATACACAACATGATCTGCTCTCTAATAACATTATTTTAAATAATTATTTTAAAAGAAGATAAAGCCTAGGTTTATTTCAATAGTGTTTAATGTCACAATTAAAAAAAATCATAAGCCAGGTGTGGTAGTGCATGACTTTAATGCCAACACTTGAGAGGCAGAGGCAGGTGGATCTGAGTTCAAGACCAGATTGATCTACATATCGAGTTCCAGGACAGCCAGGGATACACAGAAAAACACTGCCTCAAAAAAAAAAAAAAAAAAAAAAAAAAAAGAAGAAGAAGTCATGCACAAACATTCCAACAGAACTCCCTAGGAGACATGCAGTAGAGAAAAGAATGGCAGCCTAAAAGTGAGAGGACCTGCATGCTGTACTTTGGTTGGCGTATTTTCTCATTATTGCATGAACTTTTGTTTGTGCAAAGCAGGGTAACCTTGCTATGTAGCCCAGGATAGCCTCAAATGTACTGTGTAGCCCAGGCTGACCTTGAATTCATGATTCTCCAGTCTCATTTTTTGATGGCCAGAATTAGAGATGTGCACCACTACACCCAGCCTTCACTCTTCCTTTTGTTTGTGTGTTTTGTGTATGGGTATTTTGCCCACAGATATGTCTGTGTGCCATTTTTGTGCAGTGCCTGTGGATGCCAGAGGATGGCCCAAAGATTTCTTGTAACTAGAGCTACAGATAGTTGTGAACCATCATGTGGGTGCTAGGAATCAAACCTAGGTCCTCTGGAAGAACAACAAGAGCTATTAACTGCTGAGCCTTTTCTTCATCCCTTGTTTGCTCAAATCAAAACTTTTCTGAGGCGTTCAGGCTGGTCTGGAACTTGCCATATAGTCCAAGTTGGCCTCAAATTCACAGCAAGCCTCCTGATTCAGCCTCCTAAATACTAGGATTACAGGCATGCACCACTGTACTCGACTTTCATTGTTTTATAATTGCCAAAAATCAAGGCCTGTGCAACCCTTCTCTGGGCTTGCCTAACGTAGTACACGATCTAGGGGAACCACGTGCATCTGTCATGTAAGTAATAGTTTCAGGCAAGTGGATTTTGCAGCAGATCCTCACCCAAACAAGCAATTAAAAAAGAATCTGACCTGAGATTATACCTCAAAAAAGGGAGCTGGCATTGGTTACCTAGTAAGAGTAAAGACAGACAGGTAGTATAGAATTCTATCCAGCAGGCTTATCAGCACCAGGCAGGGGTATCTCCTCCAGAGAAGCCCATGTAAAGATGAGGGCTCAGGGTGCCCCAGAGGAGGTGGCAAGACTCCAAAGCATAACAGAGTATCTCTTGCTCCCTTCTCGAACTGCGTAAGGACTGAATCTGCCATATTGAGAAGCCTGGTTTCCAGTTCTAGGATCTATTTGTACTCCATGAAAAACAGGGTATGAAACTGTCAGGAGGGTCACTGAGGCTAGAGTAAGTAGCTATATAAATCTCTGCACTATGGACCAAATCCTTCTTTTCTCTTGAGTTTATGACAGTTGACTGGTTCCTTGACTTCAGAAAATCCCATTTGGTCCTATTCTCTGAGATGTACAAATTGCTCACCTCTGACTTCTGGCTCCCTAGCTGCGAGGACCTGCTTCCTAGCATTCTGCCTGGTGTGCTCCAGCTTTTGACTTGGGCATAATGATAGAATTTCAATGTCCTGTGTGACCTTTGCTGATAGAAAGCAGCAAAGGAACACTAGACCATTGGAGAAAGAAATTGAGCTCCACTCATCCCAGAGCCCTTGGATTGGCCTTATTCCTTGGGGTTTTTAGTTCGTGTCTTAGTCCACTTTCTGCTCTAACACATGGACACTATCACATGAGGATGCTCCCTTGCCCTCAATACAACTGGTACATAGAATCACAAAGGAAAAATTCATATGTGAGCTACAAAGGGGGAAGGGAGAGGCAGAGATAGGTACTAGGATTTCTAAATACCCATTCTTCCAACACTGAGTCTAGTCCTGAGAGCCCTAACTCTCCCACTAGAAGGGCTCCAGTCTTCTGAGGAGAGTTCCCTCAGTGATTTAATTTTCTTCCACTATGCTCCACCCTTTATAGGATCCACCATCTCTCAATACTGTTATAGTAGGAAAGAAACTTCCTGCACATGACTCTTTAGGGAACAAACTATATCCAAGCTGGAGTGGATGGAACATTGAAATCAGAAGTAATTCTCTGCTGAACTTTCACACAGATCTGCTTAAACAAACAAACAAACAAACAAACAGGTGCATCCAATCCCTTGGTAACCTGAAGCACAGCTCCTGTGAGTGTCTCCTGGAAGCAGCTATCTGTGCACCAGCATGTGGTAGACAAGGTCATAGGATCCTATGCTATGTGGATTGGTGATATTGACTTGCCCATTGTATCTGTTACTTTTCTCTTAGCTGAGACAAAATACCTAAAGAAACAGCTGAAGAAAGGTTCATAATTTGAGTGTACACAGTCCACCATTGCAGGGAAGGCATGACTCCAGAAATATGGGCAGCTGGTTACACTTCTCAGGGAGTGGAGAATGATGGATGCTGGTGCTCAGCTTGCTTTCTTGTTCATCCAGTCCAGTACCACAGACCATAGGATGGTACCACTCTCTCAGGACGCATCTTCTCTCTTCCATTAACTATCTCTGGAAACACCCTCCGAGACATTCCCAGAAGTAAGTCTTTTATATAATTCTAAATCTAGTTAAGTTGACAATAAAGATTAACCATCACACCCATGAGGGAGACTTTTGCACATAGGAGGTGTGTGACTGGGAACAGCATCAAAGACAGCACTTACCACCCTGAACCATGCCTATAAGCTTCTTTATCTGGTTATATAAGGGAATGAGCCTGGCTTAGAGTTGCAAAGGTGTCAGACTGCAGAAAATTAGCAAGCTGTGTTGGCCTAAAGAGTTATGTCTTCTTCACTGTCTAGCAGATCTGAGATTGGTTGGTCAGCACAGGCCTTTCTGCCTCTCCTGCCAACAGAAGGCAGAAAGCATCTGCTGTGGCTCTTGGCACTGGATAGACTAGTTGCTTCGATCTATCCTTCTTGCCTCAGCAGACTGGTCTTGAGCAGTGCAGGACCCTCCACCAGCACAGGGGCTGGGAACCTTCTCTGTTGATTGTTCTGAGCGCCTCTCTGAGATCCAGAATATGGTGAAGGAAGCTCCACACACTACCGTGAAGAAGGATTCCTAGCCCCAAGGCCAGCCTGAACGACATGATAAATCTCAGGCCATCCTGGGCTGTAGTGAGAAACCATGTATCATTCCCACCCAAAAAAGAAAAACCTCAAATATATTAAATAAATATGTCATCAATGCTAGTTCTCAGACTCTACGACTTCCACTCAGACACGGTTTTCCTATGGATCATCCCCATTCCTGGTGCCTTAAGCAAGCAGGTCTTCTATGAGCAGCTCACTATGAGTTGCCCTAAAGCTAACAACAAGGGGATTTTCTGAACCTCTTCCTTGATGGCCCAAGATACAAACTCTTTGCATAAATGTTAAAGGGGACATGAGTTATGAGTATCATATGACAGCACCTGAGACCTTTTGATACAAGCCTTCCTAAGGAGAGTTGATTGTTTCTCTATTTCAGAAATTAGAAATGTAAGCAGATGCAACCCTTCTTAGCTTATGAGCTCACCTTAATTAAAGAGAGTCAGGAGTGAAAGAATGGTTATCAACTATAATTCCCTTAACTGAGGAATACTGATTTTATTTATTTTAATTGAAAAACCCCTCATACAATGCATTTTACCATGTTTTTCCCCTTTCCCTAATTTCTCCCCACATTTTCCCCCACCTCTCTACCCACTCAACTTTTTTTTTTTTTTGGTTTTTCGAGACAGGGTTTCTCTGTGTAGCCCTGGCTGTCCTGGAACTCACTCTGTAGACCAGGCTGGCCTAGAACTCAGAAATCCGCCTGCCTCTGCCTCCCAAGTGCTGGGATTAAAGGCATGCTCCACCACTGCCCGGCTAAGTATTTTTTTTTAAAGATTTATTTATTTATTATATAAGTACACTGTAGCTGTCTTTAGACACACTTTTTCTTCTCGCTCCAGCCTGGCTCGCTCCAGCCCTGCTTGCTGTAGCTGTCTTCAGACATCCCAGAAGAGGGCATCAGATCTCATTATGGATGGTTGTGAGCCATCACGTGGTTGCTGGGATTTGAACTCTCGACCTTTGGAAGAGCAGTCAGTACTCTTAGCCGCTGAGCCATCTCTCTAGTCCTCAACTTTATTTTTTAATTAAAATTCTTTTTCTTTTATTTTGGGGATTATAATTACCTTCCCTTTACTCCCTTAAAGTCCTCCCATATACCCATACTTGCTTTCTTTCAAATTCATGAACTCTGTTTTCAATAATTATTGTTACATGCACATATTTATAACCATATACATGTATATTCCTAATATAACCTCCTCAGTCTCCATACTTCTGTTTATTCATTGACACTAATTATTTAAAAGCAAATGAAGAGACACATAGCCAAAGCTCTTTCCTACAATACTAGGATGGATGTAACCTGTGGCTTCTCGTCTTCTAGGTGTATAATCATGAAGACAAGAGAGTCGAAGGGTATGGGAAGATAGCTCAAGGAGTAAAGCGCCTGCTGTACAATCCTGAGGACCTCAGTTCAGATCCCCAACTCCCACAGAAAACCTGGGTGTGTGGTGTGCATCTGTAACCCTAGCACTGGGGTAGGGGATTTGTGAGGGGGATAGAGGCAGTTAGTTCTTTCAAAGTCTTTGGCCAGTCTATCCAATCAATGAGCACTAACTTCATTGAGAGAGCTGGCCTCAAAAGAGAAGGTTGAGGAGCAGGAGAGATGGTTCAGGGGTTAAGAGCACTACTGCTCTTCCAGAAGACTTTGGTTTAATTCCCAGTATCCTCATGGTGGCTAACTCCATGAGTGAGTGACTAACTCCTGTTCCAGGGGATCTGACTCCTTCTTCTGGCCCCTATAGGCACCAGGCAAGCAAAGTGCACACAAGCAAAAAACTCCTACATGTAAAACAAAAGAAATATTAAAGAAAAGATGAAGTAGAAAGTTATAGTGGAGGACATCCCACATTGACTCTTGTCCTCTGGACACATGCTCATGGACACATACAAATACGGAAACTATTAGGGGCTCTGTGCTCTGTGTGTGTAGACAGAAAAGTCTTTCCCAGGTGCAAAGTGATATTTGTGTATTATCTTTTTCCATGCCCTGACTCAGCATATGAGCTTGTCTTCTGCTTTCCAGAAAAGGATGCCATCAGATGGGACCCCTCATCTTCCTAACACTAAAGCCCTGTGACCAGCTAGCACCGGCCCATTCAACCGCCACCGGACCCCAGCTGGGGTAAAGGAGCAGTGCTGATTCCCCGTGCGAATCTCCACCCACCTCCTTACCTGCTCAGGGAACTAATCTTGCCTGTTCTTGGACTTTGAGTGTCTCTTTCTCTGGGAGTTTCTTAGTCATTTAACTTAAACAGATCCTCAACTGAAAGAAAAGACAGATCATTAAGCTTCAGGGCTCTGGACTCTCTATTTGTTGAGCAATACCTCAAGGTTAGGCAGTGGGGCAGGGAGGGTGTGTGTCCCGGGGTGAGGGGAACTATTTATCTTCTGAGTTTTAGTGCTCTTTTAGCACTGAAACTCTCAATGAAAGGAAATACATACCACCAATCACCAGAAAATCCCAGTGGTCATTCCGTTTGTAACCTTTAATCAGATTAAACCTCCAAAGAACAAGAAAATCGTCTATTTTGTATATATTTAGAGTTCAGGAGGCTTCAAGTATTTTTAAATGCTTGGATCCCCAATATAGTAATATAGTTGCTTGCTTTCTTTCTTTCTTTCTTTCTTTCTTTCTTTCTTTCTTTCTTTCTTTCTTTATTTTTAAATAGGGTTTTTAAAAAATTTTTTAAAAATTTATTTTATCCTCATTGGTGTTCTACCTCCATGGTAGTCTGTGTGAGAGTGTCAGATCTCCTGGAATGGAATTTCAGACAGTTGTGAATTGTGATGTGGGTCTGGGGATTGAACCCAGATCCTTTGGAAGAGCAATCAGTGCTCTTAAGCACTGAGCCATCTCTCCAGCCCTAGATAGGACTTCTTATAGCCCAGATAACCTTGAACTTGCCATATAGCCAAGGCTAACTTTGAATTTCTGATCTTCTTGTCTTCACCTTCCAGTGAAATGGGATTACAGGCCTTTGCTCTCATATCTAGCATCAAATATTGTGAAAGAATGGCCACAAAGAATTCAAGAACTAGAGGATTCCATGGCTGCTGGAATCATGAACACACAGCGGTTATGAGCAACTAGAAAAGACTGGCCTTTCAGCAGCCAATCAATGAGAGGGGCGGTACTACAGGGCCCTTCCTGAAGAGCTGTTGGTTGAAAATTGTTACTAGATTTGGGGGAAGGGATCATTTATTTCAATGGTTTAGCCATTGGGGATGTAGGGAGAAAAGGGGGTTCATAGGGAAAGTGGTAATAGAGTGTAATGGTAGTATGCAGTATATGTACAAAAACCTCTCAAAATAAAGTAAGTAATTATTATCATTGGCTTAACTAAAACAAGACAAAACCCAGGGCTTCATGCACGCCAGGCAAGTGTACTACCACTAAGTTATATCCCTAACCTTGTTACTTCTCAATAAAATCATGAAATAACAAATGTAAAAAGCAAATGTCATTGTAAGTATACTTTTTAATGATTTCAAAGGAGTGGTGGGATAAAGAATATAATAGAAAAAATCCTCAATGACTGTTCTGTAATACAAGCATCTGTGATCCTGACTGGGATGAAGACATCGGTGATGTAACACTATGGTGGCTTACATGTGTAGCTCAAGTTAAGGAAACTTTTCAGTCACCTTCTGGTGAATATGCATGTAGGGTTTTTTCCTGTACAAAGTTAATGGATTTTTTTATTCTGCCCATAGATCCTAGGACAAGTGTCTGCATAATACACAGTACTGTCACTGAACGTGGTTGTGTCCTTCCATCCAAGAGGTACCCCCAAGGGGCACAGGCATGAGGTAGTAACAACAAGAGAAGTGAAGACACGGTTTCACCTTGGGATTCTTTCTGTCCCAAAGAGAACCGGTTAGGAAGTGCCACATGGGGGCACTCTGCCAGGGCCTTGCATTATAAAACTTCAAATATGAGACAATTAATATTAGGATTTTGTTGAGGGTCAAACTGTAAGTCTGTTTGGGTTAGAGTTGTGTAACACTGGAGCATTTATCAGGAAATTCCGTCAATTACTTGGACAGAAAGACTGATGGGAGGCAGGAAGGATATATATTGCTTTAAACAAAAACTAAAAACTAGTGACTTTATAGTCCTGCTCAGAATCCCTGGACTGTAAGATAAAATAAACTCTCTCCTGCCCAAGTTGCTTTCAGTCATGGTGTTTATCACAGCAATAGATGGCGAACTAGAACTGGGTTTGTTGCTTGGAACTGAACCTAGGGCCTTGCATATTCTAGGCAAGCACTCACCCAGACCTTTTGTAAAGTTTCATTTTGAGATAAGAGTCTCACAAAGTTAGCCATGTTGGCTTTGAACTCAGCCATGACTGAACTCTCAATCTTTCCACTAAGCCTCCTGAACAGCTTATGTTAAGGTCTTTATAAGTGTAAAAGCGGATGCAATTTTAAATATTTTTATATATAAGATCTGTACTGTCAAATTGTCTTCCAGGAAGCTTGTTTTGGTTACAAAAACAGGAACTCGTTAGCCTTGCCTCAAAAGATTCAGAGAATGGGACAGAATGCCCCTCTGTGCTGAGAAGGAACTGTCTTTGCAGGGACAGAAGGCAGCTGGCCAGAACAAATCCCCACATCTTCTAAATCCACCTTCCAGATCTGCAGTTTGTGTCAGCTCCTGATAGAGTTTGCAAGTGGCCCTTCAAATCCATGATTTGAACTTAATCCTTGAATTCATTTGTTAATGGTACTTGGAGACGAGTCTTAGAGCAATAATAAGGATTAGTGAAGGTCACAGAGGTTGGCACTAGTGGCTTTATGAAAGAGGCTGAAGCTAACATATTCATCCTGTCTCACCATATCATATCCTCGAAGTGTTACAATGCATCAAAACCATTAGGACACTTGCAGCAGTGGCTAACACCAGGTTCTTGGCCTTTCCAACCCCCAAACAAACTTCTAGTCTGTATAAACTTCTTGGTCTCAGGCATTTTGTTATAGTACCAGAAAAGGAGCAAAAATATATTCTCCCATATCTTCATCTGGGATTTCATCGTATGTAATTCCTTAATCATAATCTAAATGTCACAAACTTACACGTGTAAGGCATGCTCTTTTTCTCTGCCTCAAACCCACAAAGGTTCCTGCCCCCCTTCCTCTCTAATCCCAGGAAAGATACAAAAACCTATGGAAAGCAAGCTGAGCCAGAATTAGTGTTTGCTTTTCGTCAATGATACCACCCAGACCTGCTTGCCCAGAGTTTGCAGTTACTGGTTCAGCTAACACGAAAGGGTCTCCTTGTCCTTCCTAGAGTGGCTTCTAGACTCTTCTTGCCAGTTGTAATAGTGTCGGTCAGACTTTCCTTCTTCTTTCCCATAGGGCCCTTGGTGTAGTGCTGACCCTTCTCGGCAGGGGGCAGTATTCTCCCTTTGCTGCTTCCGGACATCCACATAAAGCTCAGAAAAGTTAAATCTGATTTAAAACCATGTCTCGTGGCCGGTTTCGGATCCTGATTATTTTCATTTCCCTATAGCTACAATAGAATTATTCTCATTCTCCTCCCATTCGGACCCAAGCCTAGAGCTAAATTACTTGCACCAGCCCCACACCCATCCCAGAACAGCTAGAGGACAGGGAAGCATCTCGCAGCATCCACTGGCAAAGACTCCACGATCTGTTTGGGTGGGCAAAGCAATGCACGTGAAACGCAGGGCAACCAGAACAGCATCCAATCCCGATTTGTGCGTCCCAGATGCAGCATCAGGAAGAAAACAAATGTTTGCGGAATTTGGTACCCAAGGCCATTCAGCAGGGTGTTCTCTCATCTCCGCCCCACTTTCTCTCTCGGCCTTCTCACCCCGCAAAGTCCAGCAAGCAGATCCTAAGGGTTGGCCCTGGCTTCCTCACCGGGCTCCTGAGACACAAGCGGGTTATTATCCACTCTCCATCAGCAGCTCCCGGGAGCACTCAGCGGGGATGGCGAGGAGCTCAGGGGCGGGGGCTGCGAAGGACAGGCGGAGGGACGTGGCTACAGCGCGGCGAGGGGCGCGGGGAGCGCGGGGAGCGCGGCGCCCGGTCGGGGGCAGGGCAGGGAGGCTCCGCCTGCAGCCAATCCCCGAGCAGCCCCCTCCCAGGCCGCCGAGAGCCGAGCGGGGCGGGGGAACCAGGCGGTGGCGGCGGCGGCAGCGGCGGCGACGGAGGCTGCCGTGGGGAGGGATGGAAAGGGGAGGGGGGAGCGGAGCCGAGCGGAGACAGCCGCGGCGCTGCAGAGCGGCTGGGGCGGCGGCGCGGCTCCCGGTGCTCCCCCCGGCGAGCGCCCGGAGTCGGTGAGGGCCGGGCCCCAGCGGCCCCCGGAGCCATGGGCTGCATCGGCTCGCGGACTGTGGGTGGGTACCCGGGCCGGGCGCGGGTCAGGGGCAAGCTCGCCCAGGGGCGCTCCTCTGGCCCCCTCCCCCATCCCCATCCTTGCCTCTGGGGACCTCCCTCCGCGCCCGCCCGGCCCTGCCTCGCGCCTTTACTTTCCCTCCATCCGCTAAGGTCCCTCTATCCCTGTGCCCTCGCGCCTCCAGGGCTTCCATCCCTCTCAGCTCATAGCCTTCTTTCCATCACCCTCTCGCAGGCGCGGTCCTTCCCTGGTAGCCTCTCCACAGCATCCTTCGCTGCTCCATCCTTCGCTGTTCCCTACTCCCGATGGCCCCATCCCTCCACCTTCAGGCCATTCGCGTCTACTCTGCTGAGGCCAGAGCCTCCCCGAGCCCTTCTTTTTAGAGCAGCCCCTCTTCTCAGAACCTCCTCCCTAGCCTCATCCCTGACTTTCTTCCGCACGCCCCCTCCCATCTTCACCCTCTTTTCCATATGGCTTGTGTGTTTTGCCCCCAACCATTTCCCTCTTGGTAGCCTTTTCCCGTCGCTTCTGCCTCCCCCGATTTGCTTTGTTCACGTGCATTTTCCCTCGGGGCGGGGGCGGGAAGAGCGTGTGCCACCGGGAGGGAACGGGTTCCACGCTTGGAGGGAATGGGCTCGGGCCGGGGTGCTCAGGAAGAGCGGTGGACTCCGGGAGGAGGTGGAGGTTTACCTCCCCGAGAGAGGTCGGGAGTCCGCTTCCCAGAAGGGTGGGGTCCGCCTAGGAACCCTGGGACCCGCCTGCACTTGTCGGCGGGGGCAGGCGGGGCAGGGCCGGCTTTTTATTTACCTTTGGCAGGGTGAGGGAAGAAAGGCGCTTCCTTAATGGTCCTCTCCTTCCAGCCCCTGCCTTACTACCGCCCCCTGCCCCCAACCCACGCATCCATTCCACTTTAGGGTTGCACACATTAGTACAGTCCTCTCCCAAACCCCCCAATTTTCCCCTTCCTAACTCCCAATTTCTCCCGCCTACACGCCCTAGTGACCTCAGGCTGAGAGAATAATTCGTATTATTATTACAAACAAACTCACTCTCCAGAAGCCTGATTTCTGAGACCCAGTTTATTTCCATGGAGACCCTCCTCTGCTTTCACCTCTTTCCCTGTTCTCCTCCCCTCCATCTCCCTGCCCCCTAAGGCTCTGACTCAGCTCCCCTCTTCCTCAAAGGCCACCCCTCCCTCCCCTCGCCCCCACTCTTCTCCGAGAGAGCTTGCTCTGCCTGCCCCATTACTGCTAGGTCCAGATGTCTTTCCTCTATGACCTAGCCACAGGTCCTGGTCTTACCTGGCTCATAGTTTCACAAGATCCCAAGAGAGAGCATAACAACTTTGGGTGTGTGGGGAGCAGAGCCCTACCTGTCATTCCCTGGGACTGCATCCCCTTTGGTTGTCACGAGTTCTATTGCTGCATGCTGGGTGCCTCTTCCTGCCCAAGACCCAGTCAGTGTACTTCTTTCAAAAAAGGAACCTATGATCCTAAACCCAAAAGGCAAGAGTCTATGCATGCAGTGGCTTGAGGGCAGACGGCTGCCACCCGGTCCTTGAATCTCTCTGTAAATAGTCAAGTAATTCTTCCCCAGAATTACAGAGGATACCACCTTGTAGTTAGATCAACAATCTCCCTCCTGGTTCCCTACTTTTTTTCTACCAGTTCTCAAAATGTCCTGTCCACCTTCGCCACTGTTAGCTCTGGAATGACAAAGCTCTCGTGTTTCTTGTTACTATCTGTAACTCTTCTCTTGAAACCATTTCTGGTCCCCTAAGAGAATTGGGCTCAAAGCCTCCATCTCATCTTGGAGCCCGTTGGCTCCCAGGGAAACAGTCTCGAGTTTTCACCTACCAGCTGCCTCTATCCACCATATCTTTTCCTATCAACCAAGTTCCTGACTAATAGGAAGGCCCGAGGGAGAAGCCACATTCCTCTCATCCCTCAAATATCAAAGCCAGCTGCAGAGTAGAGTAGGTTCCCCTAGAAAGCTGTGTCCTTGTTTTTAGGGCAGTAATTGGTGAGCAGTCTGGATCCAATAAAGACAATCTCCAACAATTGCTCAGCACAGAATGGAGAGTGGTTTTCCTGATACAACTCAATCTTTGACCCCCCCCCCTCTCTGTGAAAACAACACCAGAAAAGACCAGGAAGCATTTTTTCCCCCTAAGTATGCTATTCCCCACTGAGCTGAAAATAAGTGCTTTGTTTCACTTATTATTTCTCTCTCCAGAAATTTGGGGATGGTAGACATAGAAGGAAATGGATAGTCAGAAGGCATGACGCTGGGGGACATTGAGGTGGTGGTGGTAATGGTGGTGGTGGTGGTGGTGGTGGTGGTGGTGGTGGTGGTGGTGGTGGTGGTGGTGGTGGTGGTGGTGGTGGTGGTGGAGGAAGAGGAGAAGGAGGAGGAGGAGGAGGAGGAGGAGGAAGAGGAGGAGGAGGAGGAGGAGGAGGAGGAGAAAGAAGAAGGGCTGGACCCTGGGGTGTGGCCTCTGCCTTTTATGGAAAGGGAACAAGCAGAGAGCCAGGGAAATGAAGGTAAGAAACTAATCTTCTGGCTGCTTCAGGGAACGAGGTGATTGCAGTGGACTGGAAAGGCCTCAAGGATGTCGATCAGATCAACATGGACAGCACCAGCTCACTGCATGGCAGCAGTCTCCATCGGCCTTCCACAGAGGTAAGGCTGGATGCTTCAGAAGCCCACCATCTACAACAACCTTCCCTACCCCAAGCTCCTAGCTGCCTGGCACATTTCATCATCCCATAAGGCCCCATGGGGGGAATTCTCTTCATAAATCTCCCTGCTTCCCTAAAACACACACCAAATGCTCCACACTGAGGTCTTTCTCAGCTTCTGGAAGGACTGCCTCTCTATGCATATCGCTTAGTTCCTCAGAGGAAGGCAGGATTATTTGCATTACTAGAGGTGCCCAAATACCATCCCCTCTCCTCTCTCCCACAGCAAACACGAACAGATTTCTCCTGGGACGGCATCAATGTGAGTGCAGCTACCCCCAGCCCTTCTCAATCTGCCTTGACCCTTCTTTCTTTTGTTTGTTCATTGGGACCCTCTATAGACAGGCTATTCTGCTGACCCCCTAGTTTTCAGGGGTATACCAGGTATATACTTTCTTGATTTTCTTTGTCAGTTGCTGCCTTGGGTATCCACCTTCCTGGAAGCCAGAAGCTCTATTCTGTCTGTAAGGCACCCCAAGCCTTCTTATTCCTCTGCCTACTCTCTTCCTAGCTCTCCATGGAGGACACCACTTCCATCCTTCCGAAGCTTAAGCGAAACTCTAATGCTTATGGCATTGGAGCCTTGGCCAAGTCATCATTCTCAGGTGAGACTCCAAACCTGGAAGTGGGACTGCTGACAGGTTTCTCCTTGTGCCCCTTTTCTTTAAGCATGATGGGGTTCATGCCCACAACTCTAAGGCATCTAGTTTACTGTCAAGCTTCTCCAATCCTGAGTATCACCCACAGGATACTAGGGGATCCTTTCCCCAGTGCATGGAATCCCATGAGTCCTGGGTAGGGATGACTAGAGAATCTGCTGAGTATTGTGTGATATACTGAAGGGTGTGGGTATTGTCTGATTCCATAGGGATCTCGAGGAGCATGAAGGACCATGTGACAAAGCCTACAGCCATGGGCCAAGGCCGGGTGGCCCACATGATTGAGTGGCAGGGCTGGGGGAAGGCCCCAACAATTCAGCCACAACACAGCCATGAGGCTGTGCGCAGGGATACAGATGCTTACTCTGACCTCAGCGATGGTGAGAAGGAGGCGCGTTTCCTAGCAGGTACTTCTATCCCAATATCCCAAGCCTTCAAATGATAGTTTGTTGTTGTTTGGATGGTCAGAGGCTGACCCTCTAATCTTCTCCCTGATGGCAAAATTGTCTTCCTGCATGTTGACCACAGGCTCACATTTTCTACCAGCCTTGATTTCAAGTTTTTCTTCCTTTGTTTTTTTTTCCGGACTGGATAATTCTGATAAGTGCCCTCCAATATATTTTTATTATAGCCTTAGAAAATGGGACTTTGATGAAATTTGTAAGGCCATGTGTCTCAGATGTTTTCTTTCCTCTGGTATGGTACTGTCTTCCCCCTGGCCTCTCTTAGTATAGAAGAAAAACACAGGGGCCTTGGGCTTCAAATAATTCTGCATGTATTTGTTTCTAAAAATGAGAGAGGCCTGAGGAATTTCTTGAGGGCAGGCTCGTCAACATTTGATTTCATGAATTGACTTACTGTACTCATTACTGTGACAGCTAGTGGATAATTAAGGGAATGGCCCTGGAGACAGTGGTTTAGTTTCAGGGAAGTGGAATAGGTCTGATGACAAGTATGTGGCGTGTATATAAAGGTGAACTGATCCTGTCAGCAGGTATCAGGAAGATACCCAAGAAGAGGGGTAGGTCTGAGGAGAGGGAAAGGTTTTTAGTGTTGCTGGTATGGGTGGTGGAAGGCGGAGGAAGTCTGAGTGGGGCTGGGTGATAGATGTGGAGGACAGAGAGGGAGGACAAGGTAATAGCAATGAGAGCTTCCGCTTATTCGTGGCTCTGACTAGAACAGGGATCTGCAATGCTCATACCCTCACGATTATGTCCTCCCTTCTTCTAGTCTCTTGATATAGTCCCTTATATGACTGGGGACCCACGTTCACCTGGTGGTCTTTGGGGAATCTTCATTGATCTTGAATGTCCTAGACCACCTGAAACAATTTCTTTCTTTAAAAAAAAGTAGTATTTTATTTAAGTTCTTGCATGTTTGCCTGCATAAGTTTATGTACTTCACATTTGTGCAAGAGACCTTGAAGGGTGTTGGATCCCCTGAAGCTGGAGTTACAGGCTGTTATGAGTGGGTATTGTCTGGTGTGGGTACTCAGAACCAAACTCAGGCCCTCAGCCAGAGCAATGAACTCTTTACCCATAAGCCATCTTTTCTGCTCCAGGTTCAAATTCTAGAACCTCCAAAGATAAACTTCTGAAATATCTCACTTTAATGCCCCCCCAGGTTATTTCACCAGAAGAGCCCACCTTCTCCCCCCCCAATCCTAAATATGACCTTTTGGGAAATCTCCCATGGTCTATTTCAGAGTAATAGAGTAGCCACTGGCTACTTCATATGAAGAATGTAAGACACCTCTTTAATAATGTTTATATTGATTGTATGTTGAAAGCAAATCATATATATTATACTTAAATAAGATTTATTATTAAAACTAATTTCACTTGTTTCTGCTAACTTTTCTTAAATGATCTCATACATGATTTATATTTTACTTCCACTGACCCATGCAGCAGTGGATTTCTCCATATCCTTTACATGGGTCTAAGAGTTATTTGAGGGCTCTTTTCTTTGTTTGATTTGGCTTTTTGAGACAGGGTCTCACTGTGTAGCTCTGGTTATTCTGGAACTTGCTTTGTAGACTAGACTGGCTTCAAACTCAAAGATCCAACTGCCTCTGCCTCCTGAGTGCTGGGATTAAAGGCAATGAGCCAGCATGCTGGGCTGAGGACTCTTAAGATAATTATATTTTTTCTCATAGGTGTCATGGAACAGTTTGCTATTTCTGAGGCTACACTTATGGCCTGGTCTTCCATGGATGGTGAGGACATGAGTGTCAATTCTACCCAGGAGCCACTGGACTGCAACTACAGTGACAACTACCAGGAGCTGATGGAAAGTCAGGGTGAGGAATGGTTCTAGAGTCAGACCCTGAAGCCCAATAGGCTTCTCAGCTGTTTAGACCTCATATACCCTTCCCTGTTCTTTTAGGACTTCCCCATTTGTCCCAGCTTCTCCAGTGTCCCTGCATTTGTGTCATAGCCATAGGACAGTTCTGTGAGCTCTCCTTACTGTCTGTGATGGATGTTCTGTGGCTCCTCCAACCTTGCTCATTCTGTTTACAGATGCACTAGCTCAAGCACCCATGGATGGATGGCCTCACTCCTATGTGTCACAGGGGATGTACTGTCTGGGGTCATCTGACGCTTGGGAAGCAAGTGATCAGTCCCTCATTGCATCTCCAGCTACAGGATCCTATCTTGGCCCTGCATTTGATGACTCACAGCCCAGCCTGCATGACATGGGGCCTTCCCAACCTGCTTCAGGATACTCTGCTCAGGAGCCTCCACCTTTGTTGGGGGTAGACACTGAATGGGCATCAGAGGTTGGTGGGGTGGAACTGGCCAGGGGACCTGTAGAGGAAGAGAAAAGACCACTGGCCCCTGAGGAGGAAGAAGATGCAGGATGCCGGGATCTGGAGTCACTTTCCCCACGAGAGGACCCAGAGATGTCCACTGCTCTCAGCCGGAAGGTGTCTGATGTCACATCCTCAGGTGTGCAGTCCTTTGATGAGGAGGAGGGGGATACCAACAACTAGCTTCTTCCCACCCCACTGACCTGAGGGGCATGGCTGCAACCCATATCCCCCCAAGCTCCAGCAGCACAGATGAAACCCAGGCAGAAGACAGCAGGGAACTGGGAGCTTCCAACCCTCACCAAGCTGCTAGCCGCCCTGGACAGTAAAGGGCCAGCAGGGGGTTTTATCTAAGCTTGCACTCCAGAAACCATCATTCCAGGAACTGAGACCCAGGCAATTAGGTGGCACGGTGGTGGGAGATGAGCCATGGCCATGGCTCTTGGGTTCATGCCCAGGTCCGTTGCGCTGAACACTGAATCTCAGTTTTTACACCCCTGATTTCGTCTTCCAGGAGCCTTGGCTGTGCTGTCTGAATGCCTCTTTTCTCCATTTCACTCTTGCTTTCCTGATTCTGTTTTCTCTGCCAGTGGCACCAACCAGGGCATCCCCACTGTGGGAAGCAGGCCTGCGGGGCTGTTGGACATGGCAGGTACAGCAGACTACCTGCCTGAAGGAGTGGCCTGAAGGGCCCTTCTGTGTTGAGCATAGACAGTGGGCCTAGCTCAGGCAATCTTTGGCTTTTGAGATCAGGAGCCAAGGGTGAGGTGAACATGGCAGCTGGGATTGACAGGGGTCACAGTATGATATACCAAGGTCTACTCAGAGACAAGAGAGTCACCAATGGGACAAAGAATAAACACAGCCACTTGAGTGTCCTGTGGCTGGAAGGGGACCTTAAGCCCTCTGGGGTTGGCTACTCCAGTTCTGGCTTTTCTTTCTGCCTTCTTCCATCTGGCACCCAGCCCCAAGGAGGATAAGCGTCTCAAATTGTTGTCCTAGGATGCAGTGTCCCCATCAGTGGGGAACCATGAGGGCCAGGCCTCCCTCTACCTTCCCAAATTCTCTGGAGCTGTTTACACTTTTCTCTTTGCCTTTTCTACATTTTTATAACTTCTTGGGGACTCAGGGTTGAGCACAGTGGAGTGGAGAGTCTGGTGCTGTCACTGCCTTGGCTGAACTGAGTGGCTGGCTGAGGGCCAGGGTGGACACTGGCTGCTTCTGCTTTCTGTCAGCTGTTCCCAGGGGTCCTCAATCCAGGATTCCTTATAGGTGTGGCTGTGGCAAGACCTAAGCTCGCCTGCGCACTCCTCCTCTTCCCTTTGATTTGGAGCGGACCACGGGGACATGAAGCAACAGCAAGTCAGTGCAGTATCGCTATAAGGGTGCTGCAGCACCACACCTCCAATCTGGCCTCTGGCATAAGCAAAGCTTTGATAGGAGGTGCCCAAGCCTGTGACGGTGTTTTTCTCCTTCCTCCTGTCTCCCCATGGCTCCAGTCCTAAGGCCTTGTGTCCTACTGTAATGTCAGGGGCCCTAAACTACTCCCTTACCCATCGAAGTGATGAGGCTCACCGTTGGAGTGATTCTGTTCATCTGTGGTGCTGTCCTGTACCACATTCATACACTGAAGTGTAACCAGAGTAGGTGTTCCACATCCTTCGGGGTGGGGGGGGGGGAGCATGGGATCTTAAGGCCTCTTAATGTAGGGAACGTGGGAATAAACCAGGAGACCCAAAGTAGGTGAACAGCCACTCAGCTCATCTACCGCTGCCTGAAATGGGAGAAGAAGATACCTCGTGTCTGCTGGTGTGTTGTGGTTTAGCTTATCTGGACCTCATTTCTAGGACTAGGAAGGGCTAGCCTGCCAACCCTGGCAACTGCCCCTAACCCCTGGCCTCCTGTCCTAGCCTCCTGGGAGTTTGCATGTTGAAGCTAACCTGTTCCCAGGGTCTCTTTGCCTTGTCTATCCTGCTCTATCAACACGTTTGTCTCATCTCACTGCCCCCATATTCTTCCCCCAGGTGACTGTGGACAGAGTCTAGTGAGCAGGTTTATTTATCTCAGTTCCCTTTGCTCAGGGCCCTGGAAAGCTAGGAAGAGTAAACTAAAGCAGCGTTCTTTCCCCCTTCCATTCCTCAAGGAAGTCAAATGGTCCCCAATGAAAGACTACAAAAGTTCTGAAGAAACCTAGTAGGGTTTGTACCTGAGCAGGGGCTTGGTTTCCCCAGGCTGCTGGCATACTGCCACAGAGGCAGATGAGGCCCACCCCACTCTGAAGAGAAGACTCAAGGAGCTGGCCCAGGACCATCTTGAACTCTTTTTAGAGGGAGGGACCACCTCTTTGGTGCTGGGGCAGGGTGCATGGGGGTTTGCTTTTAGCCTACTTTAAGGGGAGGGGTGGGGCATGTGCAGGAAGAGGCTGTTAGGGGTGGGTGGGAAGGGTTGCTTTTCCTTTGGGGTTAAAGGCTGCGCAGCACGTTTTACAGCAGCTGGGGAGCAGGGCTGTTTTTTATATTCTTGTGAATGACACTGCTCTTGCTGAATGATTTTTTTAGGGGGGGTACACTTTCATTTTCAATTGACTTTATTAAATGAAATCCAAACCTTCCATTCCTTCCCTTCCGTTGCCTCCCAGCCCACACACCTCCCCTCTTTTCCTTGTGTTAAGGAGGGAATCTTGAAGGACAAGCTCTTCCCTTGTCCATATATAGCCCACACTCTGTCTTCCAGGTCTGAGAAATACCCATTTTTATGGTCAGTCTTAGCATGTTTTCTTAATGTGAAACTCTCACCCCAGGCCCAGGAAGGATTCTATGACATATATTACAGAGAGAATTCTATATAAATATATATAAATATTATAGATTATATACACATGGGCATGGGCTTGGATGCCCCCTGCTAATCCTCCTACCTAGGCCTCAATGTCTTAGCCGGGGGTGGTGGAAGGAACCCATGTTGGGAAAGGCCAGAGGCTGTGTTGAACAACACTAAACAGAATGTGGTGGCATCCTCTGACTATGAGTGTCTTATTTGGGGGTACAGAAGAAACATGGGAATGGGGGGACGGGCCAGAACTGGGAGAATATATGAGGGCTCAACTCCAGAGCTAAAGGCATATAGTGAGGGAAGGAAAGAGCCCATGAATGGAGGGAGCTGCGGTGGTTAAGCAGGCTAATGCGGTACAGCACGACTGTCAAGCTCCTTGCTGGTTTGGAAGGAAAAAGATGGGAGCCCTCTAAGGGTGGAGTAAACTAATGCCAAGCCAAGAGTGCCCCCAAGTTTATGCCAGAGGATCCCAAGGCACTATTATAAAGGACTGGAATCTGAATTACCCATTGCTGCATGAGAGCCTTGGTGTATTTTGGGAGGAGCTCTAGTAAGAGTAGCCCCAAGGCAGAGATGACTTTTGGCAGGCTAAGTTAGCCACTGCACTGGGCAAGAAGAAATATGAATGTTCTAGGTGTAACAGAACTATAGGTAGAGAGTAGGGCTAGCAGGCTTGGCGGCACGTTTTAGGGTGGTCAATCCACATGACAATACTGTGGTCCCACATTCCCTTCCAATGTGACACTTAGAGATTCATTCAATCTGGGCCTCCACTCACCTACTTCATATGGAAACTGAAATATAGACAGGCAGGGCCAGGATGGTGACTGAACAACACTGGGAATTGTGGGGCATTAGTGTGATAGAGACTGAACCTGCACAGCAGGAAAACAGTCCTTTAAGCATGTGGCCTTGAACCCTCCCTGGAAATGGGGGGAAAAGGTCTGATGGACCCAAATTCTTCCCTGCCCAAGATCAAGTTCTCCTTAAGATCATCACCATCACCTTTCACAGTGCGGGTAGGAAGAGATGAAGTGGAGGCCTGCCCAACTTTGGGGCACCCATATCACATACACACCCACCATGGGCCCTATGGTTTTTATGAAGAAAGCTTGGAGGTGGTTGCTCACAGGATCAGCTCGTCCTCATCTTCCTCATCAATGGACCGAAGACTGGGACCATGCAAGATGTCAGTCAGGTCCTCCTCAGGTCCTAGGCTCCCCATCATCTCCAGTTCCTCCAGCTCACCCTCCACTCTGGCTGGGGCCAGGCAGGAAGGGACCTCTGGAGATGGTGGTGGGACAGGAGTCTCTGGCATGGTAGGAACCATGACTTCTCTTCCAGGAGCCCCATCTCCACCCTCAGGCACATTCCAGCCCTCTGCAGGAGGGGGTGGCCCCCCAGGAGTCTTCCGAGTTGAAGTTGTATTCCGGAAGCTGGCAAGTGGAGGGCGAAGCTGCACCCCAGATTTGGTGTGGCCCTCAACAGCTTTCTGTAGCTGAAGAGGAAGAGGAGAGGTAAAGAGATAGACAATAGGAAAAAGAAAGAAGACAGAGGAATGTGAGAGACACCACAAGAATAGACAAACCAGGAGGAAACAGAAATGGAAATAGTAAGAAAGGGAGAAACAGACAGACAGGGAACAATCATAGGGAAGACAGAAAGACAAAGCTATTCCTGTACTTCAGTTCCTCTCCAGCTCCCCTGAGAAAGCACCCCCAGGAACCTTCTCCTCCTAGTGCTTGATGAATATCTCCCTCATAGTCCCACACCCCTCCCTCCCCAGAGCTCACACCTGAAGCCCATTCCCCAAGCCAGACCATTGGGCTGGAGAACTATGTGACTACAACATGCCTTGCAGTCTTCTGGAGGGACACCTGCTTTATATGTTCCCCATCCATGGCCCCTTGTCCTGGATCCATGCCTCCCTCTCTCTCTGGTCAAGTGAGGCCTGTTCATCCTTACCTCTTCTAGTGCCAAGACACCTCTGAGCTTCCCCATGCTGGTCACATAGGCAAGATGGAGGCCAAGAAGTGAGAAGAGTGTATGAGTCTGATGGGGAAAGCACAGGTTAGCATGTCCCCATTTCTGCCCTCCCTAAGCCCTGAGCAGTCAGCAAGGGCTTGCCTTGTGTAGGGTTGTCTGCTCCACCAGCTGGAAGGGAGACTGATCGATGCAGCAGCAATCAAAGCACACAGGCTGGTTCAGCTGCTCCTGCTCCCAGGCCTCAATCTATTGAAAGAGTTTCACAGAGACCCCTTCAACTCAGCTTTGTCCCACAGGAACCATCATAGACTCCAAGGATCAACAGGTATACTTTTTCTTCTCAGAGGATCACAGCTTCCTTCTCCTCTGTTACCTGGCCTCAGACTTTACCCTTCACATTCAGGTACCCAGAAAGTGGCTCCTTCCTGTAGTCTTCTGCGTTTTCCTGGATGTCTAAACCTTCCAACCTACATTACCTTCATTTTGATCTTTCCAACTCTCATTCTGTGTCTTATTGACACTCCCAATCAGACATGTTTTCCTGTCTAATAATCCATGTCATACCTTGACACTTTGTGAGTCTTTGCTTTTCAGAAATGGCACTGTTTGTACTCAGCCTGATATTGGCACTTGCCTTTCCTCTGCCTACTGGATGAACACTTATTGAGTGCTAAGTGATATCAACAGGTGAAGCCCAAAGAAGCTAGCAGTTGTCCTTTATGTGGCAAGCAGAGTGAATATTTGTTGAATCTGAGCAGACTCTCTGTACCACTTGGTATGTAGTTGACTTGAACTGTCTATGTTCTGTTTGGTTTTGGTTTTTTTGTCTATTAACCAAATCACTAAGACACAAATACAGCTAGGCCATTCTCTCCAGCATTATAAATGAATCTAAGATGTTCTTTGGTCCTACTTTCTGGATGAAGTCACTTCAACTCTCTGTCTAAATCTGCACTCTAACCCTAGGAGAATATCAGTAAAGGTTGTCCTCACACTTAGGATGGAGTCAATAGTGAGCCTCCCTCCATGTGTCATGTCCTGGGGACATTTTTGAACACAGCAGTGTATACTCTAAACTCCTATGGTCCTGACTAAAGGGTCATGTGTAGCCTAACTGGCTCTTAGCATAAGCAGACATACGCCTTTAATCCCAGCACTTGGGAGGCAGAGGCAGGTGGATTTCTGAGTTCGAGGCCAGCCTGGTCTACAGAGTGAGTTCCAGGACAGCCAGGGCTATACAGAGAAACCCTGTCTCGAAAAACCAACCAACCAACCAACAAACAAACAAACAACAACAACAACAACAACAACAACAACAACAAAAACAACCAAACCAAACCAAACAAAACCAAAATGTTGCAAAGAGAATGCGGTTAGAGGACTTAGCTAGGACCTGTTTTCTTGTTCCAAGGTCATCTCAGGACTTCTCAGCTTTGTTTGTTTGTTTGTTTGTTTGTTTTTGCCTTTCCCCAGTAACAGTGACACCATTTTCAGAGAACATTTGCCAAGACCTTCATCTGTGCTGGGCATAATTCTAATTGCTGTGCAGTTTTAGCTCATAGAATCCTCATAACAACTTTCTCTCTATCTACATTTTGCAGATGAAATACGGATGCACTGTGCTAAGTCTGCCAAGGGCTCCATAGGCAGTCATTAGAAATTAGTGTTTGTGTGCTGACCGCATCCCAGATACAACTCCAGCTTCTTTTCAAGGGGAAGATGTTGCTGCTGGGTCTTATAAAGAGCTCTGTCTATGTTAGATTTAAATCATAGCTGGACAGCAGGTGAATTTTTTCACATGAAATTCTTTCCATAATTTCTGTATTGGCTCAATATGATTTTTGTCAAAATCAACATCCTGATGTTGTCAAGGTTATCATCTCTCAAAATATACTAAATGCTTACTTTTATTGAATTATTCCTCAATAATGTCTCCTCTATGTGTATTTTGAGAAACATATACACTAGAAATATATAATTAGTGTTTTTGTACCAGGACTTTATTTCTAACTTTATTTGTACTTTATTTCTAACAGGCATTGAATAGCCATATACATGACTACCTGGTGTTCAATCTTCTTGGTTCAGTAAGAAATGGTTGTGCACCCCTTAAATCTTGGCATTTGGGAGGCAGAGGAAGATAGATATCTGTGAATTCCAGGCCAGTAAGGGCTGCATAGTAAGACCCTGCCTCAAAAGCAAAAGCAAAACAAAAAAAAGCAATACCTTCATTGGATGAAACAATCCGTTTCAGGCTGTGGATTTTCTTACCTCTTCAGGTGACATGTTGTCCACTAAATCTGTTGAATCCTAGGGAGGAAAGATACAAGGCCAAGTTCTTCCCTTCTCTTCCCAGGTTAGTTATGGTTCTCAGAAACTATGTCCTCCTGGGCAGGTCCTGAGAAGCCACCTTTTCAAACCATCATCTTGGTGGGACCTCTGCCCTTCTAACTAAGGACTTTGGTTTCTCATTCCTAAACGACAAATTCCTGACCATTCTTATTTTTCTAAACACACGCTTACCTGGGTTATTTTCTTCTTTGTGGAATGAGCTTTGCCCAGTAAGCAGTGCAGCAGGCGCTGGAAGATGGATGATCTTTGATCTGAAGGGAGTAGTGAGAAGATGGAGGAAGTGGCTTCTAATGCCCCTGACACTGTACCGTTAAAGAACCGCACTTCCTCAATGTGGTGCCTCAGGGGATCCCTCTTTTCTACCTCTGTCCCAACTCCCTGGGACAGCATATGGAGATTAATCAATCAGAGTCAGCTCTTGAAATCACCTAGCCTCACATCTCTCTACAAGAGTAGCTCTTAGGTAAAGGTGAGTCCCCAACCTACTTCCCAATACATGTTGAGAGGTCTTTACCAGCAGAGTCTGAGGCTTCAGGGGGCTGTTTGTGGCTGGGCAGTGGCCCATTAGGCTCTTCAGGGTATGATGGAGCAATAGGAAACTGGGGAGCTGGAGGAGGAGGGGAAGGAGGAGGAGGAGCTGGAGTCAGCGGAAGCTAAAAAATAAAATAAAACTTCTTAGATTCAGAGAAGTCCCACATCACATGATACCTGGCTACCATTACTAGTGGGTGCCCTGGAGATTTACCTCTACCTGTTTCTCCCACCTCCCAAATTCCTCTTTTCCTTTTCAAAACACCAACTTGGCACTGGTCTCTTTTGCAATGGATCCCATATTGTCACTTTCTTTCCCCTTCCTTTTTTCTAGCACTCTGTCATAGCAAAGCCCAGTTCAGCCCAGTCCAGCCCAGCCCAGCTATCGACTGGCAATGTCACTGGCGACATCTACTGACATTTTTCCCCTCTGTCAGCCTCCTTTTCCCTTTTGTCTTGGTCACCTCTGTCTTCCCGGAGAGGTCCTCATCTTCATCCTCATCTACGAAGGCAAAGGACTCAGGTCGACCACCAGGGTGCCCCTTCCCAGCCAGCTGAGCCTTGCCGTTATAGGGCAGCTCCGATAACTTTTGAGCCATGTCCTGGGCAGCCTTCAACCTTCGCTCTGCACACAGGTGGTGCTGCAGGAGGGACTGCAGTTCTGAGCGTTCCACAGATCCCAGCAGGATCATTGAATCTGGGAGACAACCATGCTTCCCTGAGGGGCTGCTCCATACCTACACGGTCAGGTGAAGTAGGAGCTCAGGGCCTTTTCTTAATCCAATTCTCACTGTTTCTTACTAAAAACTCATTTTAAACTCCCCCAGGGTGGCCTCACTTGATCTCTGTAACTCCACACATTTAGCACTTACAGATTCAATTGGCAACACACTAATTGGTGCTAATCTGTACTTATCTGTATGCTGCCCTAATATAGTGTTTGCAAATATGTAAGCTCACTATTAACATAGGCTGATCAACCCTATCCAAATGTAATGAACTCGAGAGGCAGTTGTAACAATCTCAGACTCAATCACACTCTGAAAGAAGTCTACGGGCAACGCTAGCATTGGGTCTTCTAGCCTAGAATATTTATCACTTAAAGTACCTAGAGCCTAATAGAAGATAAGCAACATGCTCATTTTCTATGAGCTTTTATGTGTTTATAGAAATTCTGCTACAGTGCTGAACATTTTCAGTAAGTTAACTATCATAGCATTGCACCAAGGGCACTTGGATCTTAGATATACCATATACTGTTATATTTTTGCTATCATTATGAAAACCTTGTACCCCACTGGCTCCACCCTTGCTCTAAGGAAAAGCCATGGCTTCAGAAGCTCCTTAGAAGGTCTCTGAGCATAGGGAAATGCCTCAACTAATGTAGCTTGAGAAATTTGGATACTCTTGAATACCTGAAGTCAAAAACTAACATTGTTTCTGGCACCAAACAGCTCCTCATATCTATTTTCTAATTTACAGACTAGGGAAATGAGGACGGAAGGTCCAGCTAATAATTAGAACTCTAAAAATGTAGAGATTATGATATCTACATTCAAAGACCACCCAATCTAATGAGAAAGACAAACTACAGTGAGAAGTGATACACACCAGAGTGAAACTGGTAGGCAGGAAGAATGGTGACTGGAAGGAAATGTGAAAGCAACAGTTACCAAAGCCATTTACTCCTTTGTGAGGAAGAGTTTTCATTGTTCCTTAGGTTGGCCATTAAAGAAATGACAGAATTTAATTAAGTGTGTGTTTTTTGGGGGTGGGGGACGCAGATTTACAGTTGACCCACATTGTTTATGAAGTCTCTATTTGTGAACTCACTTACTCACCAGAATAATATATCCGTGATTCCAATACTAGAGATGTCTTGGCTGTAATTCAGTCATGCACAGAGCAACAACAAAGTGAACTGTGTGAACCTCATGTTCCCAGCTGAGGCTGAACAAACAGCACTCAGCCTTCCCGTTTCGGCCCGAGGAAACAAGGGTTCTGTTAGCAGTCTCTAAGCCACAGCGTTTTCCCAGTCTCTGCTTTGTGTGGTGATTCTGCTGTTTAAAATGTCCCCCAGATGCACTGCTGAAGGGCTGTCTACTGTTTCTGAGCATAGGACGGGAAGGCTGTGCTTTGCCTTATTGAGAAAACATGTTAGATGACTTTTATCTGAGTAGGATTGCAGTGCTGTTGGCCACAAGTTCGGGGTTAATAAATGAAAAAAAATACCATTAAATAAGGTCTCTTAGAAGAGAGACAGACATAAAACTCAGCTATGTATTGATTGCTTGACAAAAATGCTGTGACCAGAGCCAAAAGACTTAGCTTTGCATTTCCCCTTGGAACATTCTTCTGCAAACTGGCCACTAATTCTAAGCTCAGGAAGACTTTAAAATTCATGGCTCCCATGAATATGGGCAAAAGGATACTTCCTTAATTGGATTTTAACTGCCTTTGTGTGCCTGTGTTATGGCTGTGTATGTTGTGTGTGTGTTTTCTAGAGGAAGAGCATGTTCCTCAATAAGTACAAACTGAGCTTCCCTTAGCAGCTGGATAGCTCTGAGTTCAAGTCCATACCTGCAATGGTGAAGCTTATTGTCAGCCAAACTGGATTCTGAATCACCTAGGAGAATGGAGAGCCACACACTGAGTGTGTCTAAGAGGACATTCTAGAGATGAAATAAGGGGGAAAGATCCACTCTGAATATAGGGAGCATGATCTCATAGCTTTGCATCCCAGAAAAAAATAGAAGCACAAAAATGGGATGTGCATCTTGGCCTGCTATTATGGGGGATGCCCTGTTCCACCATTTGGTCTCCACCAAAATGGACTGAACTCCTTGAAACCACAGCTGAAGAGAAACATTTCTTCCCATCATCTGTTTACATTGGGTGTTTTAATATCAGCATTAGAAAGTTACGAAGGTGACAGTGGTGCTCTCTGCCACTGTACAATCTGCTAGTTACCAGCTGGGTAGTCTTAGTTGGTGTCCTTACTGTCCACTTACCTTTGGAATCAACCAATGGTAAAGTCTTGACTGTGGTGGTCTGGAGTAAGTTTCTCAGTTCCCCATATGTACAAGAAGCTGAAACAAACTTCACATCACGTACCATGATGTCCTCAACAAAAATTGTGAATTTGCTAAGGAGGGAGAAAGCATCCTGGGTTAGCCTACTCCTGGCCTATGCTGGCCCTTCCTTCTCCCCACAAGGTCTGCCATGCTTCCTTTCACTCACAGTATTTACTAAGTGCGTGGGAACATGAAAATAAGTAGGAAGCAGGCTTCCCAACACTGATGCTCACCTCGATCTCTACTGACAACCTCCCACATCCCACCATATCTAAACTAATTCCAGCTAGTGGCCCTGACCTGAGCTGGTTCCAACCAAGGTCTGGCAAATAGGGAAGCTTCTTGACCTGGATGATACTGTCATAGAGGGAGGGCTGCAGACTCTGAGCCACCATGTTGGCCAAGATAACAGCCACCATCATGGGCAGGATGTGAGCAATCTGACCGGTTAATTCGAAGCAAATCACAGCTGTGGAGACTGTGTGAGAGACAGCCCCTGTCAAAGCTGCTGCTCCTGGAAAGACAGGAATGTATTAATGGGTTGGAGCTGTCTTTCTTGACATGGAGAATAAATGAGAGTACAATCAGAATGACACAGAATAGGAGACAGGACCTTGGTCAGTGTCAGCAATTCTAGGATTACTACTTTTCAAGAGTAAGGGCTAGAAAGCTGGTCTGTTCAAAAATTATCTTTTTGATCTAATTTATACATAACATTCAGTAAGTCACAAAATCTGTGTATATGCAGAACATTTCATTTACAATGTGAACAGAATGATAGTTTACTCATTCTTTGCTTTTCCACTGCACATTAAAAGACCTAGTGGTGGCATCTTACTTTGAGCCTCTGGTGTCAATGCCAACAGTTTATGAATGAATAGCGTGAACATCAAGGATCATGCTGGAGACACAGAGCAATGGCACTGCCTGTATTGATTCAGATTCTGATTCTGTGTCTACTGTATTAACAAAGCACACTTCCCTGGGATACTATGCTCTCATTCACTAACTGAAAAGATCACTAAATATCTTCTAAAATTCTTACACATCTAAATTATTATGATTCTATACAGTAGAATCAATCTTATGTATTTTAAATTGTTTTCTTATCAACTCACTAGTCACTCATACTTTAACTGTACTTCTTATTCAAACATGGGAAAAGGGCCAGCCTGGTTTACTTAGTGAGTTTCAGGACAGTCAGGGCTGTAAAGAGACCCTGTCTCAAAAAACAACAACAATGACGACAACAACCCCTAAAAGCTAGTAAACCCTAAAGCTAATAAAACCTAAAAAAAAAAAAATCAAAAACCCTAAAGCTAATAAAATGATGAAAATATCCTGTGGGGAAATATAGGAGAAGGCTTATGTGAAAATATAACAATAAAAGGTCACAAAAGTCTAACATGGGGATGTATGGTCCTCATAGGTGATGCACAGAGCATAGTTCAGAACATAAATGACATAGTACATGTATACTGGGAAACGAACATTACGGAAGAAGACAGATGCTTGAGGGCATGAAGAGAACCAAAAATGCCTATTGACACAGGAAGCTTTTGTACAGGACTAGGATCAGGCAGCAGAGTGCCATACAAAGGTAACCTCATAAGTCATCTTAGAAGTCGAGGGCTCATGTTTCCCAGCTCTCACTCCTGTCTTCTTAGTCTTCATTAACATTAGCACAGCTCAATTTGGCCCATCACCTTCATGGTTGGTTCCATAATTGTCAGGAAAGAGCCTACTAAACATGCACAGACAATGCAGTTTATCCCTTCTTATTTTCTTATTTGATTCCTCTGTCCATCTTCCACAGGAGGGAGGACTAAGGCTTACAAAATAGAAACCGTGAGAGGCAGAGCCAAGAGCTGATTGTTTGAACAAAACTTGAACTAATTAGTGTTGTATTTAAACTAATTTGCTGTACATTGAAAGAAGATGTGTTAGCAGACTTTGATTATAGGGATTTGGGGCACTCAATATCTGGTTATAGAGGTTAGGAATATGTCTTACCAATTACTGCATAGCCCCCAGGTAAAATCTTATAGATGATGTCATCAAATAAGATACCCTCAGGGAAGAGCATGGCCATGATCTCTCCTACCAGCCTTCCAAATGCAGCTCCTAGAGGGAAGATAGAGAAGAATAATATTAAGATAAATGTCTTTGTCTCTATGCTTTGAGCATAGTATGTGTTTAGACATTAAGAATACACACATCCTAGGTTTTTCCACCAACCACCCAGACTGTAGCTATTAGTATGATGCCATCAACCCTTACCTAGCACAAAAACAGGCATGAAGCCTCCGCAGGGAATGGGCATAGTGGTGGCCACAATCGACATCCAAAACTAGGGTAAAAAAAGAAACATTACAGTACCCTGTCCAAAGCTTTCCCCCATACCCCTCTCTGCTCTTTACCTCCCTCCCTCCTGCTTCAAGAGTCATAACAGAAATGTCCTGGGATAGCCAACCCTTTTGGAAGCCTTCTTGTCTGTCAACATTCTCCAGAGCCTGAAAAACTTGGCTTTTTCAGGCTGAGAGATCAACAAAGACATCAGGATAAGAAAGTTCCTCCAGATGGCTACCATAAATCCTTCCAACTTTGAGTGACTATATTTTCTTTTTAGCAATCTAGAACAAGGGATTCCCAGATGATCCCTCTTTCACTGTTCCAAAATGACCCTCACCCAATGAACTCAGTCAGACCAGGAAGTTTACCTCTGTGGAGTAGTCTGAAATGCTAAGCTGGAAGATGCTTTCACCTTCTCAGCTTTTATATTTATAAACGGGCCCCAAATCAATGTAGCAGATACCTTAAAGTCTATTGAACTTTTGTAGGATTAATTTAGCTTTGATTTGACCATTTACAAAGCCATAGAGAAGGTAAGGATCACAGTGAACCTGAAGAGAAGACCGCTCTGCTTGAGCCTTTGTCTCTGATATCAAAGCACCTTAAACAAGGATCAAAATTATATCTGGATCCTGGGGACATACAGTGATAGAGTATATTCTTAGAATCTGTGAGGCCTTGTGTTCAGTGCCCAGTACTGAAAAAAAATCATTGATATGTCTTGGCTGTACCACAGGGGCAAACTGAGAACCTGATTAGTCTTTCAATATAACAGAAAAGATATCCAAGGTCAACTTTGCAAGGCACCATTCCAACAGAAATTGGGGCAATTATAGCAAAAGCAGTATGTACATTCTGAGGCAAAGAATGCAGAAGAATTCAGAAATAGAACAGAACAAGAATAATGGCTAAACATTAAATATCTAAAGAAAAAAAATAAAAGTGTGAGACATAGTTTTGAAAGTACTTCCTATGTAAGTTAATAAATCTTAGAAAAGGATGCCAAACTAATTAGGTACAAAATGAAAACAGCTAAAAGTTTAGCAAGCTGTAACGATTAAAGTATTTGAAATGCCTTGAATTATATTATGATACATTAATAAAAATAAATTTTATGAACTTTACAAAGCATTGCTTCAAGCCAAGGCTGAAGAGGCAATGATGAAGACTCAGAGAGAATTTTACTCCAGAGGTGTGAGATGAATCAAAATATCCACTTCATGTGAGAATACGATCATCAAGATGGTTGAGAACTGGAAGTAAATGTGCAGAATGAAGAGGATGCAGACTGATGATTTCTTGCAGGAAGAGGGTGAGCCTGATTTCTCCCTCCTCTGCAGTGGCACCATGCTCGTAAATGTAGACAGGAAGTAAAGAAAGACAATACACTGATGGAGTGACAGTCATGCAAAACAGTAACGGTTCCTCAAAGCTTAATATTTACTAAAGCATTCCAGAGTAATGCTCATGTAGAGAACTCGTTAAATATGCAGATGAGCATATGCCTCTGGAGGCGACCACCTCTCACAGTCTGGAGGCAGGGTTCCCAGGCACTTGTTGCTTAAGCTTCTTAAGTGATGACATTTAGCACATCAAGAATCTTTGCACCCTCATGTATTCTTGGGAATAAGAACATGGTAGTCATGAGGGATTTTGTAGGCTCGGATTATCTGAAAGCTCCAATGATACAGATGGTGGGCAATAGATAGGTCTGATTTTGGAGCACAAAGCAGATTATCTTCCCAGATAAGTGTAAATCCAGACCAGGGGGTGCTGAAGCTATCAACTCCCATGGCACAAAGAGGGTGACTGAGATTAGCAAACTTTTTTTTAGCTATTGGTACACGAAGAAAAAAACCAAGAGTCATGTGGCACACAAGCAACTTCTAAGATTTTAAAGACCCAGTTAGTAAAGAAATCAGGAACTAGAAACCTGTTATCACTGACGTCATTATATTTAGATCCATCACAAGGAGAACTAATATGAAAACCAGGCAAAAAGCTCCCACAGAGCCTCAGGCTACCTCAACAACAGGCAATGGTCCCTTAGCAAAATGGAGCAGAGATGTTAGAATTATATTCATGTTCATGAAAAATCTCTTCATATACAACATGTTGACACTTCACACACCGTGAGACTGGGAAAGGTAGAGAAGTAGGACATCCCTTTCACCAATATTAAGCAGCAGCTGAGAATGTAAGCTCCCTCTCTGACACTGCCAGAAGGCCACATGGTCATGGACTAGACTCCAAATCTAATTGTGAGAAGTACTACTAGTCCCTGTTTAGGAATGATAACAATTTTAATGTCTTACAGGTTTCCATTTGGAAATTCATCTCTGCTATGATATCAAGAGGGTGAGGACCTAATCCAGCTGTGGTGCTTTGAAGTAGAGGCTTTGGAAATTTGTTAGGATTAGACAAGATACTGGGACGAGACATTAATGATGGCTTTCTGAGGAGCAAGAAAAGACAGAAGAACCCAAACACAGTTTGCTTCTTGTTGTTTGCCATGTGATGTTCCTCAGGGTTTAGGATTCTGTTAGCAAGAGCCCCATTAGAGGTGTGACTCTGTAGCCTTGGCTGTCCAGAACTGTAAGCCAAAAATGACTCTTTTCCTTATAAGGCAGCCTACCTCAGATATTTAATTAAAATAAGGAAAAACAGACGGATATAAGTACTTCTTTATTTTAATTTGGCTACATGTTCTATTTTTCACTGTTGTGAGTGCAGTGATCAGGCAGTGAAAATGCTGGGAATCAGTGACTGGGAAAACGGAATACTTTTGTAATTAGAAGTATTAAAGAATATTGCAGATCTTCTATAAGCTGTTGGGCTTGAAATATAGCCCAGAATGTGTTTCTTTTTCTTATATACTTACAATATGAATGTTCTCTAGGATATAATTCAGTGAGAAGTTAATTATAGTGACATACAGATGAATCCTTCCATATCATCCAAGTAGGGTTCTGAAAATAAGCTTGATGTTGGGAAGATATATAACGTGAAATCTGGGGATGTGGATAAGGTAAGGAGTAAGTGTTAAAAGATATTTTTAGAAAACTTATCAAAATGTTGACATTTTAGCAGTCTACAGGACCTCAAAGGTAACATACAGCTTAGACCAAGCTGTGCCATTATTGGATTATGAAATACTATCAAAACATGGACTGGGTTCCTGCAGATGGGACTGTAGATTCAACAGTCAATGCAGAGTTATTATGTTGGGGCTCATGCTACAATCTCAGCAGGAGAGGATAAGTTTAAGGCTATCCTGCATTACATAATAAGACCTAACTTTACTCCCTACTAAAGTAAGTTCAACCAGTATAGAAAGCCAGAACTTATAAATTAGAGAAGATGAGAATTATAAATGAAAGTCTAGACAATGAATCCTTGAATAAGAATGTTGGAATTGAAAATATTAGCATTCATTTTGAAGAAAGAAACATAAGAGTAAAATCAAGTGTCTAAAATATGGATTATGTTAGTTCACTGTCAGTGAATGAGCTGGAAAAGAAGAACTCCACAGCCAACCTGGAGCCTAAGCTTGAGATCTGAGACTTGGTGTGTGAAGCAGCTGGCATCTTTAATAATAATAGCATTGAAAAGTACATTAACAAGCAACAGCAGAAAACTAGGAAATATAAAATTAGCTAAAAGCCAATGACCAAGAGTTATGTACTTGGCACATGGTATTTTACAGCATTTATTAATAAGTGAAGTCACTGTCTTATAAGAATAATACCAATATAACTTAGTGATTCATAGTTTTGTATAATATAAAATCATAAAAGTATCATAAAAGGGCAAGGTGTTGGATTTAGGCTGGACCGAGATATCTATAAGAATCCCAATACCCACAGGAAATACTGGCTTGCTTATTTAAGGCATGTTATTAGTAAAAGAGAAATCACCAAAAGGAAAAGTCAGACAACCATCAACTGTGTAGGTGTCACAATCAGGTCTTGGAATTAAAAAAAAAAATCTTCGTACAAGGTAATAATGTGAAGCCTCTACATTTATAATTTGTGATAAACAGATCTAAAAAGGAGAGGATGTAAAGGTAGCGCTTTTATTTCCTAATTAAAGTTAGAAAACTGGTCTAGTCTAGAAAAACCTTTATACTCTCATTGCCTGAATAGAGAATAATTACATTTGTAAAAATTATTTATAGTCTTAATAAGGTTAATTTGGTATTTCATCTCCTTCAAAATTCTAGAAAAGAGATGAGAGGGATTTGTGTGCAAATCACCTAGAAGTGAATAACAAATCCATGGAGATTAAATATCTAATTATCTAACACGTGGGAGGAATTTGGTTAATTGGTCTGGGGTTTTTACACAGTTATCTATATTGCTAAACTCTGTCTTGCTCAAATTTACTTGACTGCTCTGATGCCTTAGAAAGATAACAAGGGGCGCTATTAAAAGGGTTATTATAATTATGGCAAACATCACTAAGTTGACATGAATGGAGCAATTAAACTACATCCTGGTTCATTTTGATAGACAGGCAACTTATGCGGCAGTTTCCTCATGATTTCAGTCTAGGTTGGACACAGAGCAGATGAAGTTCTATCCTCCTGCACAAGGCTTGGGCTCCTCTACTGTAGACAGAGAGAAGCTGAGAGGGGCTGGAGTGGGCAGAATACCTTCATGACGAAGAAGAGAAGGATGATGATGACCACGTTCACCTGGGGGTGAATCCACACAGCTGACTGGCCCAAGCTCTGGGGGTCACCTATGTGCTTTACCCATGTGTTGTTGTCAAAGAGGGTACTGATAGCTTCACGGGGCATCAGCTGTGAGGGAAGAAGCAGAGCAGGCAGGTTTTCCACGAATGTACTGTATGTCCTGTGTTAAGAGAACGTATCCCCAGCCTCATTAGTCCAGAACTCTTTTTGTTCTTTTCTCTGAAAATCTACTCTTGGGTAAAACTATGCAAGCTCCAAGCCTGAGCAGTTGCCTCGCTCCTGGCTTAGATCCAGAGCCACAGGTATGAGCTAACCCCTTCTCGTAGACACCCCTAGAGCTGACCTCTCCGGCCATGAATTGACCCATTCCTGGTGGGAAGGTGAGTGAGGCAATGACAAAGGTAACAATTCCAGGATACAGCAGGCGGCTGAAAGAGAAGAAAGGGTTAGTTCTATCCCCCGCTTAGCCAGTCCACAGAGCAGCTACACTCTGCTTCCACGCTGTTGTTTCCGAAGAGCCTGCACAGCTAGCCCCCACCCACAGTATTAGAGCTTCCCATGGCTGGAGGAAGCAACTCCACCTAAAGGCATTCACC
This sequence comes from Uromys caudimaculatus, assembly GCA_028551405.1. Classification (NCBI taxonomy): domain Eukaryota; kingdom Metazoa; phylum Chordata; class Mammalia; order Rodentia; family Muridae; genus Uromys; species Uromys caudimaculatus. The sequence continues at coordinate 93,782,178 of CM052700.1, forward strand.
TAAAGGAGGAACTGCTGGGGGAAATCAGAAGATAAGTGTGCAGGGCAAGGGAAGGGCAATGACTCACTGCTTAGCAAGAAACTGGCTGAGAGCCTTGTGCTTTCGGACACCGAGCATGACTTGGCGATGCAGATAAACGAAAACGGCTCCCAAGAGCCCGCAGCAAATCCTAAGGGTGCAAGTCACAGGGCTGGAAGCTCTGACCCAGACTCTGGAGGGAAGCAACCCAGCAGCTTCCCCTTCTCCCACTACTCAGCTGCCTCGTGGTTAATCCATACTTTCATTTATGCCCTCCACGGCTTCTTCCTGGTCCACAGCCACACCCCAGTCTCTGCTCCCCACACCCAGAAAGAGTGGCCCCACTAACCCAATGACAGCAAAAGCTGGGAGTTCCTTCAGGTCAAAGGGGAAATCCATTCGGAAATTAGTTCTGAACAGAGCAGTAATGGTGACTGTAGGACGAAAAGGCAGCATTAGGGTGGGAGCTCACAGAGAGCCGCGGGGAGAGGAAGTGTCAAGGTGTCTTCCCTTCTTTCCACCCCAACCTCCTCTCTTCCACTGATCTTCCCTTTCCCTACGAGCGTCTCTCCAGGCTTATGCTCTCTATACCATGATCCAATTCCTCCATAGACCCTGAGCCTTGCTCCTGCTTTTCCAAACACCACCATCCCTTCTTTTTCTGAAGTGCTCCAGAGTTGCTCTTTCAGTCGCTCTTCCACCACCCCACCCCAATTTCATACCACCTCCACCGAGACCTCCCCTGTTACCAGCATCCTTGTTCCACACCGCCAGGACACGGAACACAAAGGCACTGAATGTGGCTGCAAAGAATCCTCGCCAGTAATTCCGAACAGCAAAGTAGGTAGAGGTGACCTCGATGCTAAACAGCACTCCTATGGGGCAGGGAAGCAGGTCAGGTGCAGACACCCACACCTCCCCCTGCTGGGACCTCAGGAGCTTCACCTGAACTGTAAGTCTGAGAAGCATCACTGGAAGTGACATTTTCTTGTTGTTCCTTGTTATAGCCACATACTTGTCTATGGAGGCTTTTTCTACCCCCAGCCCAGAAATGTGGACCAATGAGGTACAGAGAAGGTGGGAGATGGACAGGCTCTTAACTCCCTGAACTCCAAGCTCAAATATCTTTATGCTTATAGGACTGAGTGGGGTTCACAGCTGCCAAATATCCATGGAGGTTTATAGAAAGGTGAAGCAGTTCTGCAGAATTATTAATTGGGAAGAAGCTTCCAGGGCAGGAGGTCAGCATTGTTGTCAAAGAGGCTTCAGGGTTTGCATACTCCTTGACACCTCTTCTCATCTCCCTATTGCTCCCTCCACCCAAGGGCAAGTTTATGAGAAATAAGAAAGACAGTATAGGTAGGGTATCATGCACATCTACAAGATTCAATATTCCAGAAAAAGAAAGCAGAGGAGCGTTCTTAATAATGATGACGATGATGCAAAATGTGACTCTCAAGGACCAAAGCCAGGACAGCCAAGGTGAGAAGAAGGTAAACCATCATGCTTAGCAAGGTGAGTGAGGTAAAAGGAATGATAGCTCGTCACTAGTTCATGTTCTGAGGGAAGAGGCTCAAGCAAAAAGTGAGGAGGGTGAATGTAGCATACACAAGGAGTGCTGAGTCAAAGGAAGCAATGCCAATGAGGCCATAAAGGCACCATTTGCAACAACAAAGAAAAGCATCTGTAAGCTTTAGGATAAGGGAATTGATCTTTGATTAGGTCATCTAAACCTTAGCTAAGCCTCTTCCATATCAAACAGGAGGGCAGGGGACTGAGATGGAGCCAAGGGTCAGCCCAACAGGAAAAACAAAACATAACATGAACAAGGCAGACTTTGTCCTTTTCCCATGGTGCACACTGTTGGTCTGCTCAGGGCTGGCCACTCCCTCCCTATTCAGAGAGCAACTCACATAAGAGGGATTCGCTTCTCCCTTTCTGCATTCAAAAGTCACATCTCTCAAATCCCTCATGACCTCCACCATTTCTTTTGCAGGGGACAGTGACTAGTCACACTGAGTCTCTGTAATAAGGAGATGATGGCTTAGGGCTATTTTCTCCTGGAGCCAAAGCGGTGTTTTGGCAGAAGACTTCCCTGGTATCTCCTCTAGAAAGCCATCCTCTAGGAAATCACCCATTTCTCATCCTACTCTCTCAGTATTTTGGATTTTTGCATTTTCCACTTTCACATGTAGCTGCTTGTTCACACTACTAAGTTTCTGGGATTGGATGTTCCTTGGGAACTAAGCCATGGCGTAGTGGTGAGCACCCATTTGGGGTTCAATGCCTATCCTGGAGTAGAGATAAGAAGAGAAGATATGGAGGAGGAAAGAACACAGCGAGGGAATTTCAAAGAATGGAGCTGAGCAATGATGAGCTACGGCCACCACTCTTCCTGCCCTGCTCTTTAAATCCCAAAGGCAGAAGTCCACAGTGCGAATCACATTGCCATAATAAAAGAAAAACCAGCTTTGTTCTGCCTGAGTGCAATTATCCTACATCTTACAACCATTTTCCCTCTATGATGGAGACCTGGGAGACTTTCTGTAGCAGGTCTGCCACAGTGTGACTGGGAGTGAGAGCTAACTCTCATGTTAGCCTGAGACAAACATAAAATATGCTGCTAAAGAAAACAGCTTTAAAAACATAAGCAGCAGTTAGAAACTCTGGTGTCTTAGATGTGGAACACTGCTCTCTTCTTCCACTCTGGTTTTCCTCTGGTCCCCATGCCACACCTCTGTCCAGTGAAGGCACTGCTCTTGGTCTCCATCTCCTGTTACTCACAAACACAATTTCTTTCCCAATTTCACTCATGCCTATGGATACTGATTAGATTCAACTCAGTTCCCGGATTGTAGACTCATCAACCTAGCTGCCTATTTTATATTTGGCCATGCCATAGGAATTTTAAACTCAATATCCTCTAAGTAAAGTTTGTTCACTCCCCTCCAGACCCAGCTTACTTCCTGTGTCCTCTCTCATGGTCACTGCTATCAGTATCTGGTGCATTGCAAGCACTGTGAGCCTGGGTGTTGGCATAGAGCTCTCCATCTTCACAAAACATCAGCCACCAAGCAGCATGAATATGACGTGATCCCACTGGAGTTTCTCAGCCCCTCCTATATCTCCTTTGCTGCCCAGTTCTGCCTGTCATCGTGTAGAATCAGGGCGAGGACAATAGTCTTCTTGTTAATCTTAGATCACTCCTGTTAATCCACAGCCAACTCTATCCTGCACACTTGTGCCAAAGGGATTGGATAGGCAGGCTGAGCTAACCATGTCACTTCCTTGTTTTAAATCCTTCCATGGTTTCGATTCACCCATGACAATACTTCACAAAGTCAGTCTCATGAGATAACACATGTCCCATGACATGGTCTTTACAAAGAAGGCTTGGTTGGAAATGCTGTTTGCAGCTACTCTGGGTACTCAAAATGTATTCCAACAGCTCAGATGTTCTCATTACCTTTCCAGTTCATGTGTTTTTAACTACTTATTCCTTTTAATCTTGCATTTTTCTAACCACCTGGAACTTGGAGTGGGTTTTCAGTCATTACACCTATTAACACTGGGAAGAACTATGCTCTGAAAAACATATTTGGGCAAATCTTACTCTAGAGAATAAAACTTGTATTCTTCTGCATGACTTCTGCAGACCTTCGTGATTTGGGCCCATTTATCTGTTCTGACTCACTTCCTATTACACTCTGCCTTCTCCCTAGTACTACTTATTACTGTAACAGCAGATACTGACGTTGGATACTGTCCATTCTGTCCAGGGCTCCTTTCCACCTTTGAGGCTCCTACTTACTAATTACACCCATGGCAAACAAGGACTCTTTCATAAGCTTCACAGGCTCCCCCAGGCTGCCTTGGAGGATCTTTGCACTTTGCCTAAGAAGCCACATGGTCACTTAACTGCCTGCCTATCTCCCTGAGCTCCTTGAGAGTGATGGACCAACCCCACTACCTGGCACACAATGGAAGCAAAAGGGCTTTGATTGTTTCAGTAGGATGCTGAATTATATTACTTTGATCAGTACAAGGAATTAGGAGTTGACTATGTTGTGAGTAAAAGATCTCAACACTACATTTTTTCTCTCAGTTATTCTAGATTCACAATAAAGAATCAAGTACTGCCACCTGCAGATAGGTTTGTCATTTGCTGCATAATGCAAACAGCCTGAGCACAGTCCTTTCACTTTACAAGTACTTAGCAATTTTCTTGGTCAAGAGCAATGTCTTGGGGGCTAGAGAGATGGCTCAGTGGTTAAGAGCACTGACTGCTCTTCCAGAGGTCCTGAGTTCAATTCCCAGCAACCACATGGTGGCTCACAACCACCAGTAATGGGATCGATGCCTTCTTGGTGTATCTAAGGACACCGACCGTGTACTCATATACATAAAACAAATAAATAATTCTTAAAAAAAAAAAAAAAAAAAGAGCAATGCCTTACTCTTACTTTCCTAAGTCACAAGACCAGAAAGAACCTCTGACTCCTCATAAACTGCAGTGTCAGGAAGAGAATGCAGATTCCCTTCACTTTAAAACGCTTCTGACAACCAAAACAACCATAAATTCTTTTATTTGGAAGGCTAAGAGGTAAATAAATGCAACAATGTGTATAAATATAGGTGTGAATGTCTCATATGCACAAACTCAAACACACTACCATTCACTGACGGGCTAATGACTTTAATGGCTGGAGCTGACAACAGAAGTGTAAACAGGATGCCACTGGTGAACACACTTCCTGGATGCCCTTATGCTGCGTGCTTCCACCATCTGAGAACAAGGCATGTAGAATCTGCTTTCATTAATTTTGAACTCTCACCATACATCATTTCTGAGCTAAGCCATTTAGTCTCATAGAAAACTCCTCTATGAGAAGACTGATTGCAGTTCCATCATCGGAAAGAGGCTTCTAGGAACTGGTTGTTTAAGAAGCACATGCCCTTCTATACCTGCATTTCTTCAATTATCACATGGAATTTCATCATCAGTGATTTCTATGAATGAGCCATACCATCCCTGCCCTGCTAACATAGCTACAACTCAACTTTGATAAGGGAATAAACAGGCCTGCCTTTTGTGACCATGTCCTGTTGCTATTAACCCATGATAATATCACTATTTTTCTTATATGGATAGAAAGAGTTAAACTCACTTTTAAGTTGCTGGCATATTAAAAATAACTTACTCTAAAGCTCCCATAAGCACTTTCCATTCTAAAGCTCATCATTAATCTATACACAGTCTACTGAAATCCCAGTGTCCTTAATAAAACAGAAGAGGTAAGTTTTCCCTTGGAGAAGGAAGGACACAGAATCTCCCGTTACAGAACAGTATGGGTAAAGCAAAAGTCTTGGCAATGCAAAAAGCTTTAGCATAAGCAGAGACCAGGAGAGCTGCTGTGTTTCTGATACCTGACTGTGCATGTACTGCCAACATGCCCCTGCTCTAGTCACTGGTCTTTCTATAATGCTCTATTGAACTGCACTCACAGTATTAGGTGGGAATTCAGGTAAAATGGTTAGAAGAAGGCACAAGGCAGGTGCTACCTAAGAGCGGCAGTTCTTGTTGTAGTGGAAATGGTTAACTGCAGCACTAGGTGAAGCTGACAAGAGCCAGATGGTTGGCTCAGGCACTGGGGAGAGGGCAGACTTGCCTCCAAGTGGTGTTCCAAAACAGCAACCGACTCCCACGGCACAGCCCACTGTCAGGATGTCAGTGTAATAGTATGGCTGCTACTAGGGAGAGACAGACAGACAGACAGGAAGAGAAGGGCAGAGGCAGAGACGGGAGAAGAATAAGCATGGATGGGAAACAAAAGAGAATGAGGCCTACATCACAGGGATGAACACAGTCCCGTCATCCCTGTGAGTCCCAGGCCAGGAGAAACTCAGTGAGTTTGGCAATCAGGAAGTGACCTTATGAGCTCAAGGCCAACACTTCAAGAAAAATGTTAAGTAAATAGATGTCCAGCAAATGAACAAATAGTGATAAAACAAAGAGGGGCTGAGGAGAAGTAGCAAGAGGTGGCAAGGACTTCACTCCAACAGAAAACCAGCAGGTGAGAACAGTCAACGTCAAAAGAGCACTCAGCTCTTGGGTAGACACATATGGGTCCCTGGAGCCGAGGTGCGGCGATCTACAGTCACTCCCTGGTTGCCCACCCATAAGCCCCTTCAGTGAGCATGGCCCCTGAACCCCAAAGCTACAGCAGATACCAACCACCCCTCCAAAACTGGCTCAGGCAACCGAGGTAGGGAGGAAGTGAAACTTGCCTCCAACAGGGGCTGCAAAGTAGCATCCCACGCCCACTGCACAGGCTGGCACCAGGAGATCAAGCTGCCCAGGCACGGTCTGCAACAGAGAAGCACGACGGGCAAGGCAGGTGGCAGAGGAGGACAGACAGGCGGTATGTAAAGCAGGGTAGATAGGTGTCAGGAACCACAGAAGTACGGGGGCAGCACAGGAGGAAACATGGAAAGGAACTGACACAGTTCGTGCGGGTAGGAAGGGAACATGGGGCAGGCCTGGCTCAGTCACCAAAGAGAGACACAGATCAGGAATGGATAGACACTAGGAAGACAGACAGAAGCTGGACAGAGGGGATGATATGGCTAGGATCAGCAGGCAGGGGCATGGAGAACTGGAGCATGGGTTAGTAAGATGCCACTGCCTTCAGCACCAAGGCCAACCCAGAGCAGGCAACCCTCCCCTGCTCTCTGCACACACTGAGGACTTCCTTCTACCAACTGGTCCCTGCTGTGCTGTATTGCCTCACCTTACCTCATAGACACCAGAGAACATGGCCATAAACTTGCTGAGGACAGCAGCACAGATGCTGGCAATGTGAACAAAGGGACCCTGGAAGAGAATAGGAGAGATGGGGCTCAGGGATGGAGGAGAAACATGGAGACACCATTCAACCAGAATTTCCTGCTCCAGGCCCTGGAATAGTTGCTGGAAATGGAGAAGCCAGACAAAAGTTCTGCCTTTAAGGAGCCTCATTTGAGAAAGAAAGAGATGAAAAATCAGTGTGCTATTAGATAATTCTACGGCCTAGGAAGGAAAGAGGAGTATGGCAAAAGAGGCAAGGTGGGGACTTGGAAAAGGTGGCCTTCCCTGGCCAGTCACCACCCAAGTTCATCCCGTGAGTGATAATTACATGAGTGAGCCTCATGGGTGTCACAGTGCAAGTGCTCTAGGGAACAGAAGTTCCAGGGTCCTGAGCGGGACCAGCATGGCATGGTAGAAAATGGAGAAAGGCCTTATAATGTAAGCACAGGAATGCAGGCAGACTGTGGGGCTGCACACCCAGACAGACACGAGGAGGCAGATCGGGCTGGCTAGCTGTTGGGAGGAGTGAAGATCTTATATGAAGTGATATGGAAAGCTCTCTAGATTTCCTTGACTAGAGGTCAGAAGCATCCGATTCCATTTTGAAAGATGCTTTGGCTATGGTGCAAAGTGGTGATGGGGGAGCAAGTGCACTCACAGGGATGAAGCTGAAGGAGCCTGGCTGGCAGCTTGGAGGAAGAAGTCTCACTCTAAATCTCAGTTTTCTCTTGCCAAAATAACGGGGGAAACCTAAGAACTGTGCTGCTTTTGAGGCTAGCCTGGGCAACATAAACGTTCCAGGCGAGCCTGAGCTACAGAATGAGACTATTTCAAACAAGCAAACAACCAAACACAAACCAAAAATAAGTAATAAACAAACAAACAAACAGACAGACAGATAGACAGACAAGGAGATTGGTTCAGATTATGAAGAGGGCAGATGTTTTCTGGAGACATTCTGGCTGTCATAATTTGGGCCTGCTACTGGCATCTACAGTTAGAACTCAGGAATAATGCTAGCGTGTCACAGGTCAGAGCAACGCCCCTTCCCAGCAGTTTTCCAGTCCCAAACCTTACTTATGTCCAGTTGACAGGGTGCTGTAAGGTTCCCCAGCTCCAGTAGTTGTATCACCAAACCCAGGGTAACAAACTTCCAAGCCTTGCCCTTTGGTCCTAGCTGAGTCAGTAAGCTCTGCCATCCCTTCCCTCGGCTATCCACACTTACTTCTTTCCCCACAGGGATGCCACTGCCCAGTCCAGCTGTCAAGGCCACCACCTTGGCTACAAAGGCCTTGAGTGTAAGGTATTCCTTCAAGACAACACCACGAAGAATTGTCTTCATCTCAGGGATTCCAGAGCCTAAAGGGTTAAAAACAGATACGGTGTGTACCAGCTCACGCCAGAGGCTAAATGGGAGAGGAAAATAGAGATGGGAGACGAGATATCTATGTTGAGGAAGATGGGGGCAGTTCAGAGTGGGAGGTCTGTAAAAAACTAGACTACGTAACCTTATAGAGAGTACTCACCCACAGCCTGGGGAGAGATGAGCTGGCAAAAGAGGGCACTGAAGAGGATGAGGATAAGTGGGAAGGCGACCCAGACCAGGTACTGCAGAGGAAGGCTGGGCTGCATCTGGGCATAGGTCCACTTGTAGGCTGCAGGAACACAGATTCTGGGTCAGTTAGAATTGAGGGAAGGTTGACAGTGAGATCATCTCACCACCACCCTCACATACTACCAGATAGTATGCCAGCTTGCTCTCATGCCCTGGGCATCTTGTTTGCCTGGCCCCAGGGCATTCCTTTCACTGAACATGTAGAAACTCTAAGCTGAGGGAGGTGGCTATCTGTCCAAATTCCCTCTGGCAGAAGTAGCCGGTGGCTGTGGTGCAAGTCACAGTTGAGTAAGAAGATGTAGTAGCACTTGGCTTGAGGCCATAGGGTAACCACTGACAATGGAAGGGGCTCCTAAGGCTTAGAAATTTCAGTGATGAAACTGAAGAATCCTGGAAAAGCTGCACATGTCAGTAACTCTGTTAGAGGGGTACTCATAGTTTGCATGGCAGCTGGTATGAAAGCTGAGTGGTGTTAGAGTTCTCAAGAAGTTCAGTTTTATCTGGAGCCAGAGTCATACCTGATATTCATACAACATGCTCAGCCCAAACACACCTGGTCTACTCTAGGCAAGAACTCCAAAATAGCTTCCATATGGAAAAGGTAGAGGGCAGCAGTCCAGAGAGAACCTACCCTGAAGGCTCTTGGCACTAACATAGTCCATGCACCAGCTGACTAGAGCCATCAGTAGACCCAGGAGCACAAGAAAGATCCAGTCTTCTCCCAGCTTCCTCCTCAGCACACGTCCCAGGCGATGGACACAGTCTAGGGAGAAGTATAGGTAAAGAAGGAAGAAAGCAGCTCTCTAGTCACTTCTTTGGGAGCAGGCTGAGGAGTGGAAGTGGGATTTGTCTCTGTATTAGTCACTGGACATCTCTTTAAGTCTCTGCCAGTTGCTGTCCCTGTCATTCCAGAAAGCACTACAACCCTACTCCTGTAATGTCCTGTAGTGTTCATGTAAATACAATGTCCATCTAAAACTCTCGTTTCTTATGGTTAGGAAAGAAGAAGCCAAAGTGTGTGTGTGTGTGCGTGCGCGCGCTACACGCACGTGCATGTTTTGGGAGACACGTAACAGGGCACCCAGGTTATTCTCCCAACCCCTGTACCTCCTATTCCAGATTCCTTTATTTCTCAGTCCCCATCACCTTGACATTTAGAATAGTGGTCCTCATCCAAGCTGTCCACGGTAGAACTGGAGCCCATCTTCTTGGGCATTCCCTTGTCCTGTGCCTTATATGAATATTGTTCTTTGTGATGGCCATATATCTGTATGAATAAAGAATGGTTAGTGTCTATCTTGTTGAAGAGTCAAACAGAATACAGAAGGCACTACATAGACTTAGATTTACAGAGAAAAGAGCTGTTTTGAATCCTGGGCATTGAAAGTTGCATGTAGAGTACTTTAGGGTCTTCCCTTCCCTCAACTCTCTTCTGTCCATTCACGGGTTTCTGCTTCCCATTGCTTTTCTGTGCCTGCCTCTGTTTCATCATTTCTCCCAACCCAGACATGTCTCGGTCCATAGTAACTTTTATCAAGAAACTTAACTTCTACTTGGAAGTGGAGGTACTAAGAACCGTGTGGAAATTACTCATCCATGCCAGGCAGGCATTTCCTGTATTACCCTGTGTCCTGCATGTCTCTGTATTTCCCTGTCACCCCTGCATTGGCTTACTATCTCAGGATCCCAACTTAGACAAAGAACGACCACAGTAACCTGGCTAATTATATGTTATATATAACTATATAGTTATATAACTATACAGTAAATGTAGTTATATATTTACAGTGCTGGATGGTGTCTGCTTGTGTTTTGCCTTGATATTCTTGTCTGCCTTGAGACACTCAGCTTCCTTATTAACGTTGTACAAAGCCCATCCATCTCACATCCCAGAGCTTATAGACGTAAACAGGAACTGGGCTCAAAAACATAAGTTAATTTACTTTCCAAAGTGAGCTAACAAGGTCCCACCAACAAGTGAAGAGGGCAGACCTATTCCTATGTTAGCGTTTGTGTCTGTGAAGGATGTATAAGAGTGCTAATCACTTCATGATGGCCCCACACACTCTACACTAACTCATCCTCCTGGGCCAGGGTCAGCCCAGGCCATGATCCTGGGACAGCCTGGGTAGAAGAGATCTTATTTCACAATATGAGCAGCAGTTTGATGTTTTGGTTCTGAGCAGGCACATATTAACTATCCTACTCATGTGTAAATTATCATTTCTCTTCAAACTCTCCTAGTAACCCAGAGATGGAAAATACTCCTAGCTGTACATGGTATGTACATTTTTAGTCCCAGCACTCAGGAGGCAGGGGCTGGTAGATCTCTGTGAATCTGAAGCCAACATGGTCTACCTAGAGAGATCCAGGCCAGCTAGGGATACATAGTAAGATCCATTCTCAAAAACAAACAAACAAACAAACAAAGCCAGAAAATATTTCCCTTTAAGATCAACTCTTGGGGCTGTCTTAGCACTCTGACTTGCAGACTGGGAGAAATGAGGAAACAGTGTGCTTGGTCCCTTCTAACAAACACTCACGCTGGGAAAACACTGTTAAGAGCCAGATGTATTCTGCTGGCCTAGCAGTAACCACCACATTATGACAGGTTTGGGGAGGGAGAAACCAAATCCCGAATGTACACGTGATGAAATGTCTATAAAGTGTTGAGAGTCCTCTAGTGTGTGCAGAACCGAGGTGGAAGGGGGGGGGGGAATGACAAAACTATCTTGACAAAATGCTTTGAGAATCTAGTGTGTACAAGACTGAAGTACGGATTGGGGACAGAACCATCTTGACAAAATGCTGTGAGTCCTCTAGTGTGTATAGAATTGAGGTGGGGATAGTGGACAAAACCATCTTGACAAAATGCTGATGACTACTCTATCCTGGGAGTCCCACACCACTCTGTGTAAGTATAGTATTTTCCCTCATAAACATGAGACTAAAAGAAAACACATTACATTGCTCCTGCTTGCTTTCAAGGTAGGTTGGAATCTGGATGAACTCTACTTCCAAACTAAACTTGCTATTCTTCCTTTGGCCAAGTGTCCTGTCACCAGAAAGTGCTCTAACTTGCTGGGCAGTGGTGGTGCATACCTTTATTCCCAGCACTCTGGAGGCAGAGCCAGGTGGATCTATCTCTGTGAGCTCTAGGCCAACCTGATAGAGCTAGTTCCAGGACAGGAAAGGATACACAGAGAAGCCCTATTTTGAAAAACCAAAAGAGAAAAGAAAAGAAAAGAAAAGAAAAAAAAAAAAAAAAAAGGGCTGTAATAGCACCTTTGCTCAAATGATCAGCCAGCCTTCTCCAGAAATGACCAGCACTGGGGTGAGAATGAGCTGTCTCTGACATTTATATCCTGTTCAACACATCTCCCTCCCCACTGTGTAACTACCCTTAGCAACTGCTCAGAGAACAGATCCTCATGACCCCACCCCTAGGTTGAGCCTGACTCCAGGGCCACAGCCCTGTTAGCAAAACTTCTAAGTCTGATCTCTTTCTCAGACCCCTTCCATTCTCTTCTACCCTGCATTCTCTGCAGTTAAGAGGTACATTCACTTCCATTAATAGTGGCCTGTAAACTTCCCAAGGCAATTCCACCTTGCTTACCTTGTGTGCACACCTATTTCTGTTCTAGTTGCCCACAGACTACTGATCTCCAAGCCCTGGAGGGTAATGGCCTTTGGGCGTAGCTCTGCACTTTCCTTAGTCTTTGGTTTCACAGAAAGCTTTGGGTTTGTTTTGTTTTTTTTTGTTTTTTGAGACATGGTTTCTCTGTGTGGCCCTGGCTGTCCTGGAACTCACTCTGTAGACCAGGCTGGCCTCGAACTCAGAAATCCACCTGCCTCTGCCTGCCTCCCAAGTGCTAGGATTAAAGGTGTGTGCCACTACTGCCCAACTCACAGAAAGCTTTGTTTTGTGTGTGTGTGTATGTGTGTGTGTGTGTGTGTGTGTGTGTGTATGTGTGTAGGTCAGAGAACAATCTGCAGGAGTGGATTTTTTTCCTTCCACCATGTGGGTCTCAGGGAGCAAACTCAGGTAGTTAGGTTTAGAGGCAAGCACCTTTAATAACGGAATCATTTTGTTGGCCCCTTTTAACAATTACAACCTCCCCAACAAACAAACAAACAAACAAACAAACAAACCAAGATCTCATGGATTCATACAAGCTAGGCCAATGCTTCACCAGAATTCTACCTCCAAGCCCTTAAAAACTGGATTCCATTTCTGTGCTGATTTCAATACTGGTCATTGATCATTGATAAATCATTCACTCTGTTTCCTCTGCTTGTCCCAATGCCTTTGCCTTTTGTGAAAGTGTTTCTCTCTCTCTCTCTCTCTCTCTCTCTCTCTCTCTCTCTCTCTCTCTCTCTCTCTCTCTCTGTATGTGTGTGCATGCATACATTTTACAGGGGATTGTGTGGAGAAAGCCTATGTTGCCTGCATGTGGGTGAAGGCAGAGGAGATCCTTATAGCATTTGCAGCTCCTACAAAAACCACTCTGGTTATGTAAGCACATAAGCTTGCACTTTTCATTTAAGTGTGACTTTGCTGGTTCCCCACATGGTTTGAATATTCTGTTAGTAAAGGCTATGTAAAAGTGCATACAACTCTTAAGCAAACACACTAAGCTCAGATCTTTAAAAGGCTTTCATATATTGAATATATTTACATTTAATTTTCAAAATAAATTCTGTACCCCCCTTCTCACATAACAACCAATTTTCACTAATCCCTGGCCCCAGACAACTGTCTGCTGCTCCCCTTCCCTCCCCAGGCCATTACCTGTGTTGGGTGGGCATTGTGCCTGGGAGCCACGTCCTTTCGGGGACGGTGCTGAAGGCCCCCATTCTCTGAGGGCAGTCCATAGCTGGTACAATGTTCAAAGGGCATGTACTGGTACTGGGGGGCACTGCCCCACCAGCTTTGTTCACCTCCATGCTGCTGGGACTGGGACCGCTCCATGTGTCCTCCCCCCCAAGCCCCAGCCAGGCCTTGGCCTGCTTGCTCTTAGTCTCCCCCAGTAGCTCCTTAAGCCTCTGCTTTTGACTGTCCCCAAGGCGTCTGGGGCAACATGCCCACCTCTAGCTATTTATAGCTGTCTCTCCATCACATGACCCCCCCCCCCCCCCCCGCCACATCTGATCCTTCTGGGGTCGAAGCAGGTGTGAGTGGAGTGTGGGGGTGGGGGCTAGGATGAGAACCTGTGGGACAGTCCAGCAGGGAATTCCCTCTGCCAGCCAGCAGCACTGTTCCTTTTCCTACAAGGCTCACAACTCCAGGTTACTAGTCCCTTTATAAATACCACCAGGACCAGAATGAAAAATTTCCCAGTGAAATTTCTAGGCTGTGGGTATAGCTAAGCCTTCCCTGCAGACTTCGTGGGAAGTGAGGGGAGAGAGAGTGCTGAATGAAGCCACTCAATGTTTTGGTAACATTAGACAGGCAACTCACCTGGGAGAGAGTAGCTGACACCTCTCTGCCATCTCTCCTTGTTGGGCTGCTTCAGCTCAGTATTTTTTAAGGATTCAGTCCTCATCTGGACTTTTCTGTGGGCAGCTCTCCACATGCATTGAATTCCAGCTTTCTCCTCCAGCTTTCTGCCCTTGAGTCTGCCAAAGGCGGCTAAAGACACTCCAGTGCCTTCCCCTCACCACTGGGTGTGGAATGTCTCTCATTCCTAGACATATGTGTTAGCCCCACCAGCAGCTCAGATCAATAGGGAGGGACTGAGCTCTCAACTGGACTGTAGTGCCCATGACAGCTCTACCACGGTAGGTTAGATAACAGGTGGGAAGAGGAAATAGGCTAGAGTCATAGGGCACATGATAGCAGGAACCCAAGAAACAGGAGATGAACAAGTAACCCTCTTTTCTAGTCAATAAATTAAATTTGATGAAGGACAAAGTACTCCATCAGGCACTGTGACTTTTTCCATCAGGATCTCTTTTCTAAAACATTCTTTCCCTATCGACTCATTAGAGAAGAAACCGAGACAAACTGAATTCCAGATCCACCATCAAGAGGAGTCTCTCTTAGAAGTCTAAGTTCAGGAGGCTGAAAGGTATGCACACTAAGTATCTGGTCTACAATGTGATTCTGACCTACGTTAAACGGGATTGCTCAAGGTGGGAAGATAGACACTATTAAAAGTACCTTTTCTTTTAAAATTAAAAAAAAACGTATGAGAAAAGATAATTTTTAGTGTCATTATTTTTAGTACCTGTCTTTATGTGTGGTATATGAACATGTGAGTACAGGTGCCCATGGAGTCCAGAAGAGGGTGTCAAGATGTCCTGCAGCTAGTTTTAGCAATTGGGAATGGTCTAACATGGGTGCTGGTGGATCCTCTACAAAGTAGTAAGTTCTTTTAACCATTGAGCCATTTTTCTGGCTCCTTTAAAAGAAAAAAAGGAGTGTGTGTGTGTGTGTGTGTGTGTGTGTGTGTGTGTGTGTGTGTGTGTGTAGGTGCACATGTGCTTTGGCACATGTGTGAGGGTCAGACAACTTTTGGGAATTGACTCTCTCCTTCCACCATGTGGGTTCTGGGACTTGAACTCAGTCGTTAGCCTCCAAGCACCCTCCCTCCCACTCCGAGCTGTCTGGCTGTCAACAGGTGATGGTAGAAAAGAAGTTTACACACATGACTCAGCAGCAAAAAAGACACTTTTTTTTTTAAGACAATGCTAAGATGTCAGACACTCAAATACTGTGATACTGTTTATACACAATAGTGCCTTTTCTAGGTGTTGAATATCACTTATCAGAGGGAACTATACATGAAAACCAGTGAGACATCACCCATACCTGTTAGGATGAGTGACAACAAGGACAAGCTCGGCAAGCACTGGGGAAGAAGCAGAGAAATGGGAACCCTTAGTTACTAACAGTAGGAGAAACTGTCATGGTCCTTATGGAAAACAGTAAGCTAGAAATGGAGCTACTGTCTGACACAGCAGTCCTACTTATGTTCTTAAATAGAGAAGAAAACAAGCCACTGTCTCTCAGAGAGCTGTGTTCTTTTGTTCACTATAGCATATTCACAACAGCCAAGATACAAAACCACCTCTGTGGCTGTCAATAGGTGAAGGTATAAAGGAAGTTTACACACATGACTCAGCGACACAAAAAGAGATTTTCTTTTATGCAATGTTAAGCAAGATGTTAGACATTCAAATACTGTGTATGCTGCTTATATGCAGAATCTGAAGTGGTGAAACACAGCCAGCGTTGAAGGCCATGGGCTGAGATGGAGTGGGCTGTGGGGGTCCTGGGAAGATGGTGGTTATGAGCACACATCAGTTATTCAGCTCTGAGCTTTAGAGAGCCAATGTACATGTGGCTACAGTTAACAATACCCCACTTTGTACCTGAAATCAGTTAAGGGTAGGTTTCAGGTGACACTACACTCACACATAAGGGGTAATGTGAGGTGGTGGTTCAGAATCTGGATCCTGGGATCATTGGATCCTGGGATCATTGTACAATGCATACATGCTAGTACATCAGATTGTATACCTTCACTTTGTATATCATTTCTAATTGTCAGTTATATTCCAGTAAAGCTGAAAATAAAAACATCCGTTCTAGAATCAGTCCTGAGATTGCAGGGCTTACAATCCACCCACCCACAAAGATTACAAATGTGGGCCAGGAGAGGGAGTAAGCGTCAGATGAAGATGATAGAAACCAGAGATCAAGGGATTCCTAATAACAAACAAAGACTATATTCCTGGAGATCTTCAGAGTAAGATTTTTCCCATTTGTGAAGCTTGGTTCTCTGAAGGTAACTACTTTCATGTGAAACTTTCAGAAACAACTATCAGATTTGATTGCTGCTTCCAAAGTATTCTGAGCACAATAGCCCTAAAACAGAGCCGCGTAGTCATGGACTAAGATTTGAAAGAAGAGGACTGCAAAGTGCTCATGGATATCCTGCCAAGATGAGTAACAACTGCAATGATAACACCCAGATTCTCAAAGCAAGAGCATGAACATATACAGAAAACTAGTTCTAGACTGCAGGATTTAAGAGTTAAACACCTTGTGTTCAAAATTGTAAGTAGTTTAAATCTCACGGGCTATCATTTTACAAGAGAACTAAATTTAAACTGTGCCCACCTCTTACTATGACACCTCATTGCGCTCAATGCTTAGGTTCTGATTTGGAGTGCCCCAAGATGGGTTGTGGGTAGTCCTGCAAAGGTCCTAAACTTGGATGCAAATTCATAAGCATGTATGTGTGTTCTTTGAAAGTTTTAAAACCTCTATGTTTCATGATACTAAGATTGAAGTCCGCATTATACAGGAAGGGGATAATTGAAGGCTGCATTATACAGGAAGATGGGAATATAGGTAGTTGTGTATGAGCCGAGATTCTCTTTTAGCACCCTTACCCTAAAAAGAAGCAGATTTTCCTTTCAGCTCATGTTTATTTTCCAATCCCAGCCTCTGCTAGTTTGGCCTGCCCCATGCATAGGGCAATACATATGGCCATAATTTTGCAGTACTGGGGACTAAAGCCAGGGTCTCCTGCACGCTAGTCACGAATCTTACCACTGAGCCATACACTCACCCAAATATCACTGTGTGTGTGCATGAAACAGGCAGTGCATTACAAATGACTCAATGACTCAAGGGCAGATAAGGCAATGCCCAAAAGGGTCACACCCTGACCATTACTCTTTAAGGCCTTCCAGTGCAGTATCCACCACAGTTTAACTTGTTTCTGTCTTTTTGAATACAGTATTTTCCTGGCATCATCACTTTTAACCCTTACAATGATGTTTTAAGACACAAACCCTTCCCTTCCCTTCCGGTATTGGCAAATGGAGACTTAGCTACTTTAGCCAGTGTCCCATTAAAGATATCACTAAAGGCAAATCTATCATAAAATCAGATCTATGTGATCTTACAAGACATGCCCTCAATACTGCATTTCTTCCTTTTTTTGAAAGCTCAAAGTGTCTGAGCCTCATTGTCTCCTCTGGGAAAAGAGAGGGTAAGTGACACCCTATGATACTTCAGGGAAGCCCGAATGGAAGGCTCCCAGCTCTGTGGGCAGCACTCCATCAGCTGTAGCTGTGTGTCTTCCTCCTCTTTAGCCCCCTCCCATCCCTTCTTATAGCTTTGCTCTCCAACAGTGGTTTCATTTCTTCCTGTTTTCTTTTCCTGTTTGAGAAAACAGGATGGGGAAGGGCAGCAGAGGACAGCCCCCACCTCAGGGAGGGGGATAATTTTAGAAGAGAATCCCCTGGCAGAGGTAAGTGGGGGAAGGGAGGAGAGCTGTGAAATTCAACCTGACACCCTTATTCAAGGGCGGGTGGGAAGGACATGGACTTAGGCTCAGCAGGCTCTGCTCTATAATTCTCCAAACTACCACACCTCCTGTGCCCTCACTATGTCCACTTGTCTTCTAGAGTTTTGTATCCATCCTCACTTAAGCTACATGTTTCTCTGTAGCACTTTGGCCAGTCTCCCCAGTCCCTAAGCTTCTTTTCTCCCACCATTCTCTCCACCTGCACTCCCTCTATCTGGAGACATGCTTTGCGACTCTGCTGGTTGACAGACATTTGCGACTCTGCTGGTTGACAGACATTTGCCATCCCTCAGCAGCTTTCCATAGCTTTCCTTTCCAATGCTCCAACAGAATTTCCTGGTTCTCATCAAACCTCCCTAGCCCACAACCCAAACATCAGCTTTTCGATGCATGCAGTTCAAGTATTCCCCGGCTTGGAGTTCATTGCTTACATCTCTTCATGGCCAACCTGGAATTTGCTAAATTTTTGTCTATGTTGAAACATCTTAATTTGGGCCGCATGAAAAACGGAATCCCAGTACCCTCCCTACTGCTACATCCTCTTTCGAGCCCTACCTGTTATTTCAGCCCATCCCATAACCTAATATGCCAGAACAACTACTTGTTCCTGTGTCTCATTTAAACGTGAGAAATCCCAGGTTATGCCAACGAAAATAGGCCCACCACCTGGTCATACTGAAAGACCTCGGTAGCAAAATAAAGGAGATCGCAGCATGCCTTGTGCGGGGGAAGAAATGATGCAGTGTAAGGGGCTAAAGAAATAAAATACAAAAGCTTCCAAAGATTGAGCATCTACAAAAAGACACCAGGCACAAATCAGTAATAAGTATCAACATTTATTTGGCACCTGATGGCAATACAAAATCTTGGCAGTGAGAGATGTGAAGATTCTACCACTTATGCATCCTATACTGACCTAAAGGCAGAATTTGGCAGCAAGTCTTCAAACCACCTGGTTCATACAACAAACATTAATTGAGCACCTCAACTACCATAGGCCTCAAATTTGCTGGGCACCATGGAGATGTGAAGGAAGTTGTCTCACACATGATATGCCTTCAAACAATGTAAAAAAAACAACAACAAAACAGTAGATAGAAATAAAACACCTGGAAAAAAAAAACCCATAAGAGTACAAATACTAATTAAACTGTATACTATAATAGCAATTTAGAAATCGCAAAAGGTAGGCTCTAACTAAAGTTAGCTGCTTGTCTTATTCCTTTATTCAGGAAGCATTCATTGAAGACCTAATAAGTGCCAGGTACTGGATATCCAATAAGTAAGAAGTACAGTTCCTGCTCTCTTAGAGCTTTCCGCTTAGGAGGGAACAAGCGAAATAAGCAAACGTGTCATTATAACCTGCACAACAGGGACCAGCATGAAGCCATCATAAGGAGGTACAGAAGACTGTTCACTGACAGCATGGTCAAGAGGCCTCCACCAGACTCAAGGATCAGAGACTAGCCTAGAGAAGAACTCAGAACACCTACAGCACTGAGATGAGAAACCGAGAGGGGCTGGAGCATAGTAAGAAATCACCATTTAATGAGATCCAAAGGGAAGGTAAGAGCCAGATCCTGTACACTGGGTAAGAATTTGAATTTTAGATGAGGTGTAACAGGAAGCTAGTATTCTAAGCAAGGGAGTGACATTACCAGATATTTTAAAAACCAAAACTACTCTGTTATGTAGAGAATAAACTGGAAGAGAGGAAAAAATGGAAATGCAAAAGGTTTTAAAGAATAAGAAAGATTCATAAGAGCAGAGACAAGTGCTTTTAGGTTCTATCATCACTAAAACACAGAGAAACAATGAGAAGGGAGACACTGCCGCAGAAAACCAAAGAAACCTTATGCTGAAGCAAAAGGCAGAAAAAATAAGCAACTACAGTATAGCTTAAGTGGCCAGAAGCATCCAGACTCAGCAGAAGCAGTGAATGGGTGAAAGGAAAGAGGGGAACCAGTGCAGAGCAAGAGGGTTCCTGCAGGGCAGCCATCAAGTACAGTTTAACTGCACAGCAGAAACCACAGTAAGGAAGAGGACATCCTGGTGACAGTATGAGACCCAGCACACTCACCTGTCACTGAGTCTTTATGTTGATATCACCCATAAGGTTCATTTCAGTGACAATTCAAATAAAGCATGAACAAGAAAATTTCTATGACTTCCAGTGTCATGGCATGTAGAACCTTGGCTCTGTTTAAAGGCTGGGTGCACTGAACACAAAGAAACCAATGGAAAGGCTGAAGGACTGTCCTTCACCAGGGCCCGAACTCAAGGGTATGTACAGAAACTTTTGCTCAAGTAGCAGGGTCTCACTTGTCACTTCATGACAGATGAAAACACCCACATTAAATTGAGACATCTTCCAAATCTTCACTGTGGAAAAAATGAGGTTGTAGATATGAAAAAAAAAAAAAAAAAAAAAAAAAAAAAAGTAGATGATCTCTGAGACTCCTAAACTGATTAAAAAAAAAAAAAAAAAAAAGCAATGATCCCTAAGAGCCCTGGGAACAAAAATACCACAAACATTGAGAAATCCATATGCCCTCTCCCCACAATAATACTGTGTTCACAAAGTCATTTTCTAGGCTCATTGGCTGTAGCCAAAATGCTTCTGGCAACACATCCATTCAGAGCTTGCTCTACAGGAAGAGAACACCACACTGGAGGAGCTGTCCTTAAGTTTCATACTCAAAGACGGAGATGGCCGGCGGAAACAAGCCTGGGAGAATCTCATATCCCTGAGGGGGTAGACAGAACAAAAACCATCCTGAAGAGAAGTCTCCATTGTGCCCCCAGTGGTTCAGTAGCCTCCAACAGCACGAATAGCAGATGGCATCACGTGGGTGGGTAGCCTGGGAACAGGTAGAGCTGCCGGCAGAGAGTACTACAGTACTCAGACATCTCCTTGCATCGGTGGAATTCTGTGCCAGGGGCGTAGCCTTCACGCTCCTTGATAAGGGCATTCACCTGGGAAGGCAGAACCAATGGTCCAAAGTCTGAGATCACTTTGTGCTTCCATGTACAGACCAACCGGAAGGGTAGATGAAAAAAGTGTGCAGGGCAAGAAGAACAACACTGTGGAGACGCAAAGGCTTGTGGAGCCAGTTAGAATGGACTTACCTTAACAAGCATGTCAGCCACGTGCATGTCACAAGCTCTTTCAGAGAACACCTGAGTGAGGGCCTCAATGTACCAGGAACCCCGTTTGGTGTTCCGCATGGCAGCATTGCCTACAACCAGAGGTGTGAAGGTCATGGGCAAGCCTCACATAGTCAGACTTCTATTCCATCTTCTACCCTCTCCAGTATGAAGTAGACTTCAGTAGGAAGACAAAACAAAATAAACCTCCCATCTAGGACAGTATAACCTTTTGCATTCTTATGGTGTCTCAAAATACCTTTAAGGCAAGCATAGCCACATATCATGTCTGAGCGAGTAGGCAGTCTCATCTTCATTAATTCCTCTTTGCCAGAATCACTCTCCTCACACCCAGGGGATTGTGTGTGGCTCTTTCCATCTTGCTGGTCAACCCCTCTATCTGTTTCATCTGGAAAAAGACCAACAGAAGAAATGAAGATGTTACTTTCTCCTATTTTTTATAGATTTGTCAAAGGTACACCCAAGTTCCCTAATTGCGACTGAAGAGCCATTTTTAGCTGTTGCCTCCAACCTATAGCTAAAGAATTAAAAGAATAAAATTTAAAAAGTTATTGCTTTCTAAACACGCATCATTGCTCAAGGGGGAACTTCTAAAGGCCAGGCACATGCACCGTATTCCTACTCTGCATTAAGTGCAAATGTGCCAAATTAAATACTCCTTGCAAATGCAGTTAAGGATAATCACATTAAATTGTTCAGTTAGTAATGTACAGAAATTACACTTTTTTTCTGTACTAGATAATAAAATAGTGATATTCAATCTTAGAAGAAAGAACAAGTCTGCTTACTATTCATATTCTACATTTAAATTACAACCTTAAATTATGTTATCAGTTTTAAAAAATGAGAGTGTGATCAGACATTTTCAGTGTTTTTCTCACACTTCTAAAACTTTTCCTATGTGAACTTGATAAATGTCCAAGACTTAGAGAAGTTCAAAAATGGAAGAACTTAAAATTAAAAAAACAAATGAGTATTTTCTCCTACAAAATGGACAAGCTGCTGTTTATTTCAGAGTTAGGAAAGAGTTTTGTCTGTGGAAGGGAACAGAGTGAAGATGAACAGGTCAGCACACCAAACCCCAAATCACCCTTTCACAGGACTTCCTGCATGCAAGACAAATGGAAACTTGAAGAACTTTGGGTAAAAGGACCAAGACTCACTGACTCAAAAAAATTTTTTTTTCTTAAATTTAAATTAAGTATCGTCCATGTACCTAGCAGGCACTGTCTCCTACTAAGATGCAGGGGCACACGGAGTTATACACTATGTTCTTATCAGCTCTTCCTTCTAGTTTGGGAGTCAATCATTGTCTTTTGGGAAGATTGGCAAGTTCAAATTTTCAGAGAAGCACTAGCTTCATACCACACTTTAATGGGCCTGATTTTAGACAATGGATAGTACAACAAAAATTATTCCAGAAAAAAGCAATTTCTTCATCCAGCTCCAGCACTACATATACTTCTCAGGTAGAAAGAAAATGGCCATTAATGGTTTGTTTTGTTGTTATTGCCATCTAGGCCAGGCTAAGGATGTCTTTTAAGTGATGGAGAGCTTATCTCTTGCCTTCAAGTTTCAGGCATATTAACCAATAACCATTATCCATCTTTTCTTCACAATTGCTTTCTACATTATTGCCCATTTTTAGACATAAATTTCCTCTATTCACTCAAAATTTTTAAGTGCTACTGTGTATATAAAGCAGTGCTCCGGGCCTAGAGAAACATTTATGAATGAAAAATGCTTGCTTGCCCCCACATGCTCTTTTCTTAGCGCAGCTCCCCCTTCATAGTAACTTTCCTGGAAAAATGCACCTCATTAACTTCATAGTTAATCTCACAAAGTATTATCCATTGAAGCTCCAAAATCTCAGCTGTGACTAAAGGTTTTTTTTTTTGTTGTTTTTTTTTGTTTGTTTTTTTGAGAAGGGTTTCTCTGTATAGCCGTGGCTATCCTGGAACTCACTCTGTAGACCAGGCTGGCCTCGAACTCAGAAATCTGCCTGTCTCTGCCTCCCAAGTGCTGGGATTAAAGGCGTGCGCCACCACCGCCCGGCTGTGACTAAAGGTTTGTAACTGGCTTCGTTAAAGGTCTGTGATCAGCCACATCTCACTATATCTCTTATAGAGATGCTTAGCCTTTTAGATTTGAGCACTGTAAATATTATTATACAGGTGGGGTGGGCAGACGATGCTAAACGAAGCACACTGTACACCTAGAAGATAAATTTTATAATCTTGTGTTTGTTATGTGTCTTTTCTGGGAAAGACTCTGTTCACACCTGTATAAAGCATGTATCCGTGGTTTAAGCCTTTCCCCAGCCACAAAAGCCTCTTCAAATGAGCCTCAGAGAAGATGACCTCATTACTGCATACTCTTACTTATACAGTTGCTATCATACGAATTCATCCTTGCATGAGATCTAAACTCAAGCTGCTCCACATACACTTGCTTTAATTTCCCGAGTAATTCATATACTATTTAGACATTTTCTTCTGCTTCTGTGATGGAATTCACAGTCACTACAAGACTTTAAAATATACTCTGAAGTGATACACAGGGAAACATTAGGCACTTTATGTTTGGATAATGCAAACTTTAACCCAATGAGGATGCTGACCAGGTTGTAGCAGTCATGGCTGGCTTTCTTTCCACATTAAGGAAGTTGACTATGCACAGTCTATAAGAAGGAAATGAAGTCGAGGGATGTGAAGTGACTTTTCTAACTTCACATAATTATTAAGCAGTAGAGTCACAATCTGATTCCAAATTTAGATTCTTAATTACTAGTGTTTTCCTCTAGATGAGGAGGCCTATGTGTCTTCTGAGCCATGTTTCACAGGCCTGGCTCTTAAAAGGGGTAGAAGACACTGCATGCAAGAAAGAAGAGGCTAGAAGCAGCTCAGGAGAGTCCAAGGCAGACATGAGGTTTGTACTGTTCTCCTGCATGCTCCAAGAGTGGGAAAGAAAGGAGACAAGCACATGGGAGCATGAACACGGCACAGAGAGAAAACGGAAGGGAAGAGAAGGAAGATTTGGAAGAGCCAAGCAGAAATCCTTAACTGGAATGAGAAGCAATAAAAAGTACAATGCAGTTAATAAGCAGAGAAGAGCTAAGTTCTTAGGAAAAGGGCACACACTGATAAGAGATTCCTGACAGCTATGGAGGTGTACAGAGCTAATCAGACTGAGAGCCATGGGCTGCCCAAGTCCTAGCACACCCCATGCATTGGGAGACACTTACAGAGCAAGAGAGGCGGTGGCAGCAGTGAACAGAAGGAGGTGCCCAAGGGATCCAATAGCACCTGAGAGGAGCAAACAGGAAAGTGAGAGCTGGTGGAGGCTGCCCAGGAGCCACCACCCAGATGCTGGTTTGCCAGGGCACTCACCTCCACGACATGCTTGGATGAAGAACATCTTTGGCTTGTTCTGTAGACTTGGACAGTTAGCATTGTCAAAAAGTCGAAAAACCTCTTGGAGCTACCAGAAACAAATAAGGGAGAGGGGAAGTTAGGTAGCCAGTGAGACCTCTTTAAGTCTAACACACACAAATTCAACTGTCATCTGAAAGGTGGGGTGATAGCTGATCACGTCAACCTGACTATATTTATAACTTCTTAGGAGATACACCTTAGTTTACTTTTGAGGGCACTGAATTTCTACAAAGTATTAACTGAGGAGGAAAGACCTGGAACGCAGACTGAAAGAAAGGACACGCCAGCATCTCTTCTTTTATGCCACATGATTGACCCAAATGCAAGTACGTAGCCTCACGCTCCTGGTCTCCACGGGAGACTTGCCTTCCTTGCCATGAGGGCTAATATCCTCAAATAGGAAGCCAAAACAGTTTCTCCCTTAAGTTGCTTCTTGTTAAGTATTTGGTTTCAGTCCAAGAAAACTAATAGTGAAAACTGATGTCAGAGTGGGGCCAATACAGTGATAAACCTTCCCACATGGCTTGTTGGCCTTTAGAACTAGTTTGTTGGAGGAATGTGGGAGAATTAGAAGCTGCAGACTACAAAGCCCAGAATGCTGTGAGCAGGGCTTCATGGGCATTTTAGTGGGATTTCAAGAGACCCAAGTGTTAAGAAAACTGAAGACACTGGCCAGGCTCAATAGATCATAGAACAGATCAAGGACTTTTATGAGAACTCAGCTTGTGTCCTCCTTTGGTGAGGAACTGGATGCAGTTGTCTGTATTCTGAAAACTTGAGGTTGAATTTAAATAATGGACAAATTTATTCAGGTTGTGTGACATGGGTCACCATAGTGATCCATTGCTCACCAAACTTACCCACATTTATAGTGAGTGAAATGTATAGCATAAAGATATAAGAATGCACTTACATGAAGAAAGGCCCTTGAGCTTGGTTAAAATGAAGGACATGGTAGAAATTCTTTTCTTTTACCAGAACCCCTCAGACTCTAAGGTGTCAAATGTTCTAGGAAACATGTGTCCTCAAGGATGACTGGAACCCAGTGCTAGACTCATGGGAGAGAGTTCTATTACAGCCATTAAGGCAAAAATTGAATTCTACACTGGACAATAGGAAAGGGGTAAACGAGGGGAAAAGATTCCAATCGAGAGAGTTCCAGGGTTGAGGTACAAATTTCCACAAAACGGAGTACCTGAAAAAATAATCTTTAGGTGTATCCTGCTGGATACAGGCTACTCAGGGAAGTATTTTCCAAGGGTCAGCTAAAAGTCAGAGGCTGCTGTAGCCAGCCTACATCTCAAGCTGGCAGTGGAAGAGGACATGGAATCAAGACATTTACACGAAGGTTCCAAAAAGCCATAAGGCCAGGCAATGTGTAGCCTCAGCAAGGCTGTATACCTGTATAGAACTCATGAGTGGGTAAAATGGAAAGTGACTGCTCAAAATGTAAATGGAGACATCATATAATGGAGAAACCAGAAACATGGAACCCTTGCTATGGAAAGCTGTTGGCAGCAAGTGAAGCAGACCCCAAAGAGGCCACATAAGCTACATGCCAAGCTGGAAGGAGCAAGTTTATCATGCTAGTTGGACAAATGATGCACTGAGGTACCCTGGATGCTGAGCATAGAGCTGTGGGGTTGTCATTCACTCAGGAGGGCTTCAGTGCTGTTTTTGTTCACTTCATTACTAGGACCCCATTCCTTTCTTTTTGGAACAGAAATGTTTACTCTGCCATTGTATACTGAGTGTAATTGGTTCTCTGTTTGTTTTAAGTTTTACTCTCAGTCTCATAATCCTTTATACTTTTGAACAGTGTTGAAACAGCTAAAACTTAGGAGACCCTAAGAAATGTATTTTTTACTGAGATGCCCATTAAGTCTTAAGAGAACCAGGGACAGGTTATGGTTTAAAAGTGATCTGGGTGTCTTATGATAGGACTTAGAATCACAAATATAGTTTCCTTTTTTCTTGTAAAGATTTATTATTTGTATTTATGTGCATGTGTGCCTGCACTAGTTTATATGCATCAGGTGCATGGAGACTCCCACAGAAGCTAGAGGATATTAGGTCTTTTGGAAGTGCAATGACATGCTTGCTCTTCAGTGGCCTGATGTGGGTACAAGGAATGGAACCTGTGTCCTCTATAGAGCAGTAAGGGCTCCTAACTGCTATCTCTCTAGCTCCTAGAACCGAGTTTCCTAACCTTTAGGTCTTAACTTCCTATGAGGTCTAAATGTATGGATTGTCAAAAGATTTATCAAAAGGTTCCTGCATGCACAACTGCCAAAGAGTTCATCCAAAATCAAATGCATAACGAATCTGAGGTGCTTCTGTTAGTGCTTGTTGTTCTGCTGTGTGGCTTCATTTCAGTCTTAGTTATGAACATGTACATGTGTACTTGGCACTGCATGTCCCAGTAAAGTAGGCTTAAGCCTACTTAGCTTAGATTTCTACAGTGTCTTTATTGGACACAGAGTTTTGTCTTTAGGGAAGCATAATGGTCTAATTATAGAAAATTGACTTTAATATTTTTCTATCAGCATTCTTCAGCACAGACATGTAAGATTGGTAATTTTTGGACTGTACTGTTAGAAACTTTGATTTTAAAAATTGCTTTTGAATTGCTGGATTGAGTTTCATAAAAAAAATTATTGAATGGATTTTGGTTTGGGATTGCTTTTCCAACAATTTCTGAAACAGTCGAAAACATGTATCTGCCATTTTATGCTATGTATTCATGTTAAACAGTGTTCTTAGCACTGATGAGTATAAAATAAAAAAAATAATTAACTCTGAAAAACCATGAAGATATTCTATGTCCAGCAGCATTAAAACTTCAGATGACATGGTTTAACAAAGCACCCTAAGTCCCCACTGCCACAGTGGACTGATGCTTTCAAGCTATAAGCCAAAGTAAATCTTCCCTTAAGAAGCTTCTTGTCAGGTGTTTGGTCACAGCAAGGAAAAAGTAGCTAATACAGATGGACAGATAGGACATAGAATGGTCTATTTGCAATGGTCAGTTTCTACAAAATGATACACACCTGAAGCAGTTTGCCATCCACACCATAGATGCCACCTTCCACCCCATGTGACAGGAGTGCTACTATGCAGGAGTCTGTGACCCGGTGTGCAGCTAACTGTGCAAAATTCTGAAGTTTTTCTTGCATTTCCTAGAAGACAGAGACACCTGCTAGTATTGTTCACTGCAGTCAGCATCAACCTCTGGTTCGTGAGCTAATCTCTGGTTTGTTTCAAAGAAACCTGACCTACTAGAAGATAAAAGTATTTTCTTGTAATCACTAATAACACATAAACTTGAAAGGCTAAAGAAAACTATACACTCACAAGAAAAATGCACATGCCTTCAGACATCAAACTCTGAATATGGAGTCACAGGTTCACTGAAATAGATTAAGAACTCCTTTATTAAAGTGAGTTACTAAAGAAGCCCCATGGTGTGTGTGGGGATAGTTCAGTAGGTAAAGTGTATGCCACTAAAGTTTGAGACTTAAAAGCTTGGATCCCAGAAACTGAGTAATACTGGGTGAGAATAGGGCCTTGACTATAATTCTAACATCTGGAAGGCAGAGACAGAGGAATTCCTAGAGCAAGCTGACTAGCTACACTAATCACACTGGCAAGCTCTGGGTTCAACTGGGAGACCTTGCTTCAACAAGTAAGGTAGAGAGCAGTCAAAGACTCCTGACATCAACCCTAGGGTCTCTACATACACACACGCACACCCCTAAACACATGTCCACACACATATATACATGTTAACAAACCAAACAAACATGAAGTTACTCTGAGTGTCAACTATGACTCATTCCCAGACCTTCAGCTCATTAATATATAAGGAGACAGCACTTACTCAGCTACAAGAGCATAGACTGCTCTGACATGGGATCAAGTCTCAAGACTGGGAAACAGCAGGACTTATCTAGTATCTGTCTGGATTCTAAGTGTGCCACAATGATGTCTATGTAAGACCCATTGCTCAGAAGCAGCTGTGATGTATTTCCATACAGGACAGACTTCATATATGGCTCTGAGATCAGATCCATTTAGTGGGAAACTCAATTCATATATTACAACAAGAGACTTAGTCCCTCTAACTTTCAGTTTTCACTTTATAAGAAAATCATTACAAGTACATTTTCTCTTAGTTTGTGAAGGTTAAGTGGAATGCTGCAAAGAAAGAATTTAAACACTGTGAATTTAATCACATACTCCAAAGATCCTCCATTATTATAATAAACATGTCTGATAGAGTAATAATTTCAATATTTGTTCAAAGAAACTTATTATTGCTCAACCTGGGGTCCAACTTAAGAATTTTATCTTCATTGACTTACTACACAGGTACTACTAACTTAAGAATTTGGTTCTTTGAAAGAAAACTACACAGTATCCATTATACTTTTTAAACCTATGTCTCCCTTCGCAAGTGAAAAGGTCCAGTCCAAGCCTTTCTTACTTGCAGTGGACTGAGAGAGAAAAAAACCATCATTATATTAGTTCATCTTATTACAAATTTTAAGGAAATAAAATGAAGATGGGTTTGCTCTAGGCAGAGCAGTCACAGAACACAAGACTCCCATTTATCATCCTCTCCACTCAATAAGCAGCTAACTTGGGAATGTTGTGGAGCTTTTAAAGGTGTCGTCTCCCAAAGCAGTGATTGTGGCAGCATCCAAAACTTGTGCAAAATGTGAAAAGCTGAGCTTCAGCAAATTATTTTAATAATCCCTTACCCTAATTCTGACATTTTAAAATTTAACAGTTGCTAATCTATCTGCTTGGAAATATTTGTTTTTTGTTTTTGTGTTTGTTTAAAGACAGGGACATACTACGAAGCTCAGGCTAACCCAGAACTTATTATGAAGCCCATCCTGGCCTTGAATTCTCAGTTTTCCTGCTTTAGTCTCCTAAGCTAGTATAGGATCACAAACACTCATTATTATACCTGGTCTATTCGGATACTTATGCTTGTGTACCCTGTAATATAACTGGAAATGGTGAAACTGGTTTTGGTGAGAAAGCAGACATATTTTCTGGGTAAGCAGAAGCAACCCATAACATAGTATTTGTTAATAAATACTATGAATTTATTTGAAGAGAATGAATAACTGTGAGTGTTATAGAGACAGTTAAAAGTTAATTTTGCTTGAAGAATAAAAATTACACACACACACACACACACAGACACACAGATAACTGGTCATGTTAAACTTGCTGCTTATCATATCAGTAAAAAGGAGGACAATAAAGCTAAGAGAACATACATACTTTGTAACTGAATATAGAATAAATCATTCAACAACTGTAGATTACTTATTTGGGTGGATTTTTTTCTACAAATGGCATAGCTTAAAATAGGATCTGTAGATTTCTTTTTTTTTTTAAAGTATAGTACTTATATAAATAGCAGGGTCTGTAGCTCTTGGTTATTCTTTAGCTGGGGGCTGGAGGCTGTATGAGTGGTATATCATCTATAGATAAATGCAAAGCTGTATAGATAGTTGCATTTTCCAGGGATGACCCACAGACTGTCCTTACATTCTCCCAGTTGTCTGTAACTCAAATGCAAATTAAAAAACAACAGCATGTGGTGAGACTAAAACTTACCACCTCAGAACACATCTCCACTCCCTACTGTGCTAAAAACTATGATTCAAGAGTCAAGTTACCTCTCAAGGTAGACACAATGCACAACTGATGTCAGACACTGAATAACTAAGTGATAAAAGAACACTAGTGTTCTGTGCAGCAGAAAAACATTCTCTACAACTAATTATTTTTTACTTCAAGGGAACTATTACTAGTGAAAACAAACGACAATGAAACAAGGAGGATCTTAGATTTCTTGGTTGTGTTTCTCTACTTGCCACATATTATATGTTAAAAAAGTAGTCTTTAGATAAGCAACAGGAAAAGAGAATTCCACACATTCCCAGTGCAGCAACGTCCGATATTCACAGCAAGCACCTGGCTTATGACATGTTCAGCTCATCTATGCGCTGCTCCCTCTGCTCAGACTGCCTCTCTGAGTTCCACCCACTGGATTTACTCTTCTGACCTCATCTACTCACGTTATTTATACTCTCAGCTCCGGTAAGAAGAGAATCTCCAGCTCTATTAGTAATTCAGGGGACAAACTAATGTTAAAAGCTCCCTCCACAAGAGGCCCTTGGGCCTGAGAGCATTAGATGCCCCAGTATAGGGGAATGCCAAGGAGGGAAGATGAGAATGGGTGGGTGGGAGGAGGAATACCCTCATAGAGGCAGGAGGAGGGGGGAGGGGATAAGGGGGTTCCAAAGGGGAGACCTGGAAAGGGGAAACATTTGAAATGTAAATAAAGTATCAAAAATTTTTTTTAAAAAAAGGAAAAAAAAGCTCCCTCCACATCTATCCTTGAATTCTGAACCACATTAAATTTGTATGTTTTAACAGTCCTCAAATTACAAGGTACTCAAAATTTAGTTTCACTGCCAACACACATGACAGAACTTAGGAATGAGGATTCAGTAGCCCTCGAATCTGCCTTAAATACAGCCTAAATGGAAATGGCCTATATAAAGTACAGTTCATGGACTCATCAAGTTTCCTGAATTTCTCAAAAACAAAACAAAATAAAATGAAAACCAGCAGTATTCAACTACATTAGTGAAATAGAATTGATTCCTTTATCAAGCATCTAAGACTCACTGTCAACAACATACAACTTAGAAAACTGTATCATAATAGTTTAGAAAAATATAAGACATAGCACAAAGCTTGTTAGGTGACCCTCGAATTCCCTCAACAGTTATTGAGGAGGACAAGCTGCCTACTTCAGTCTCCTTGATGATGGAAATGGTTGGTTTTGCTATGCCTCCCCCACCCCGTTCCTTGTAGGAGATTAAATTCAAGGCTTTGCATACACTATGCAAATGTTCTAACCACCAAGCCTCCAGCCATGGCTTTGAAGCAAGAATGGACCTATTTTTAATGGGAAATTATGGGCAAGCTGGCAGGAGCAGCAAGTCAGGAACAGCATTGAGGCACACACTTATAAAACTGGCCACACCCAAGATGTAGCAAATACATAATTATTTTCACAGAAGTGGCACAGCCAAGACGACCACAATAAACTTTCAACACACAACCTGGATCCTCTACCGCAAGGGGACAAAGGGAATTTATTTACTTATTTATTTATAAAAGACAAGATCTCATGTAGCCTGGGCTGCTCTTCAAATTACTATGTAAAGGAGGCTGGTCTTGAACTTTTAACTCCTGATCTACTAGTGATACTCAAAAGCAACCTACCCTAAAACAATCCAACACTGACTTAGACTATCTCCAAATACATATTTTTCTATTTGCAGTCTACTCAATCTACCAAAAGTAATGATTTAAACAATAATTGGTCTCTTAAGTAATAGTATCAACTATAAAGTAAATGCCTGCGTAGCCTGATTTATAAATACCCTTTTGGAGCTTGTTTGGATGGATCTTGGTGTCTCATCACTTCCTGAGTGACTGGGAGTCAGGTTTCTTAACACATACATGTGGGAACCCAAGCCTCCCTGAACTATTCTAACGCCATGAAAGCACAGTTACCCTGAGACAGCAATGTTCAGACAACTGGCTGGCCCTAGTTCCTTTTACTACATTGCAGGAAGCAGTACAACAGTGAGAAACATCCAGCAGGGACAAAAGGAACAGAAGCACCCAGACCCCAAGTGTAGCCCACCCAATTTACACGTCAGCCTTTCCAGCCTCACATACCTGTGCAGTTTGGTCATGTAGCACATGGACACTGTAGCCCAAAAGCTTGAAGAGGGTGACTAGAGTAGTGTGGTCCACATCCCCTCCAGAGCGAAATTCCAGGTCTTTCTCTCCAGTGAAGTGCACATTGCTCAACACCAGTGCCAAGCCACGAGGCTGAGACTGCAACCTATAGGCCTAGAAGGAGGAGGCCAGTTAGACCAGGAGCTTCTTGATGACAGGCAATGTCGTTACCCTACAAGATCAAAAATTTCAAAACACACCCCAAATAATAATCCACATCCCAAAAGCAGACAACTCCTCCAATCCAACCCCCTCTATTTATTTATTTTTAAATCACACTAGGTAACAAGGAAAAGCCACAGAAGGCATCAATGACATTCTCACAAGGGCAAAGACAGCAAAACATGCAAACTAGGTTCAGAAGACCAGGAATGTCTCTCTCCCCACCTCTCTTCTTGAAATTATACAAACTCACCAGCTGGTAGTGTGCCTGGTAAAACTCAGGAGTGCATGGCTTCACCTGAAGACAGGGAGGACCATCACCATTATCTAAGGAGTGTTCCATAGTATCTGTGGGAGGGAGAATGCCAAAAGTTAGCACACATTTCAGCACTGCTCCTGTAACTTCATTAGTCATTTTAACCGTAGGACACCCTTTAAATTGAGGCTTTAATGTTAATTTCCACCAACATGTAAGCTCCAGGCTGGCACAGACCCTGCTGGCTTCTGTTCATCACTGGATCCCCCACGCATGGCTTCAAATAATAGACACTCAACTTGCTGAATGGTGGAAAGCGCTTCTGAGACAAGCCTGGTTCTAATCACCTCAGTACAGACAGGGAGCCCTGAATGTAGGCTTTTCTTGTTCGGCTTTACATAGAAGGTAATTTGAATCATACACAGTTAATTGTATTTCCAATCTGAATAAGGTGCACAAAAAAAGCCAATTATTTTGAAGAATACTACCTATGATGGAGGGGAATGGGTCCAATTTATATCCCTCTAACTCATCTTGCTAGCCTGTTGAAATTCACAAAGAACTGTTCCTATCATGAAATTCATCTCACTTTTAGGGAAAAGTCAGATACCAGTTGAAAAGCAGGTAAGTCAATGTGGAAGGTTCCTTTTGTCCTTTTAATTCTCACCTGTGGATAGGCGGAGCTGCTTGTGAGGAGGGCAGGTCTCACACACCGAGAAAGGGAGACTTGTGTCATAATCACAACTCAACTGTAAGAAATCAAGATGCACCATGAAAGACCTCAGAGAGATGGTTCTATCTTAACTAAAATCATGTTT
Source organism: Uromys caudimaculatus (assembly GCA_028551405.1). Classification (NCBI taxonomy): domain Eukaryota; kingdom Metazoa; phylum Chordata; class Mammalia; order Rodentia; family Muridae; genus Uromys; species Uromys caudimaculatus. Next base: position 93,815,667 of record CM052700.1, read on the forward strand.
CTCTCTCCCACACCCCTTGCTCTATATATTTTCTGGACAAACTAACCCATCCCAGGCTACAGTCCTAGGGTTTCATACCGGTGGGAGTACGTGCTGAATATCAGAGAGGGTTGTGAGCAGTAAGTCTTCCAAGTGACCCTGCCTGGTCTCCCGCAGGGCTTCACAGAAGGCATCAAAAGCCTGGGGTCCTCTCTTTGGCAGCAGGTTGAGGAGTTCCACATTCTGGCTGAAACTGCCCCCTTTGGCCTAAGGCACAGGAATAAAATACTAAATTATATTTATTTACCTAGTTATAATGCTATTTTTCCACATGAGGTTCCTAAGTAGTGTTCTCATTCATCTTGGGAATTCCTTTTTACAGAATGAGAATGCACACACAGGTAAGGTTTTCTATCAGACTCTCAAGGCTGAGAAGGGTATTCCTCTTCCTTAACAGACCCTTTTCAAAGTCTTTCTTGCCTAAGGCCAGTTTATGTTCTTGAAGCCGTCCCCCCCCCACCCCATACCTGGATGAGCTCCCTCATTTCCAGAGTGATAATGTCCTTTTCCAGGAGATGTTCTAACAGTTCGCTCAACAGCAGCTGTTTGGCCAGCACCACTCGATTCTTTTTCAGAGTTTCCTGATGGTCAGGATGCATTCCACACACTGCCAAAATCCTACAGGGAGAAGGCAGACACAGGGGCTTTCAAGTGTAAGACTGAACACAAAGGAGGAGAAAAGAAGTGAGTAAAAAGAACAAGCAAGATAAGGCATATTTTGTTAAATCTCTTTAAATCAAAATGTGCTAAGCAGCAATATGCTAACCCTAAGCAAATAAGTATAATTCTCTAGAGACTGTTTACATCAGCCTATCTGAGATAAAGGTCTGATTAGGAGAGCACAGAGCTATCTTGGTCAAATTAATATAAAGAAGCACAAGCACATCCAAGAGGAGAAACACTCTTCTGACAGACAAGCCTTAATGTTCAGAAAACACGACATACTTTATAATCATAAAAAACTAACCTAAGTTGAAAATGATCCTAAGACAGGAATAAAGTAATAAAAACCTAAAGCTGACACCCATATTTTTCAGACACACATACTTGCTCTAGACTGCTCACATAAATTATATCAAAAGTATTTTACATTTCCATGATAAACTAGTACTAAAAGTGATCAAAATTCTACAAGGTATGGGTAAGTAGAAACTGAGTGAAAGCCATAGAAGGTAGATACCAATGGTGAACACGGTAGAACTTGTAATCAAAAGGACAGTGCAAGCAATGGTTAAATTATTTTAGTAATTTAGTTTCCTGCAATAAATGTATTTGAAAGATTCCCTAGCTTTTCTAATTTGAAAAGAGACCTGCTTATGCTCATGAGTAAGAGAATCCCATTTCCAGTATATATCCTGTATGTGTCCAATGTGCCCTGATCTCCAGTATCTCCCTGATCTCCAGTTTATTTAGTATGAGACAATGCTTACTGTCTGATGACAACGCAGTGATATTGCAACAGTTGACTTTATACATCAAGACAGATTTTTAGATGAATCCTGATTTCAACGTGGACAAAACATAGGGGAACAAATCAGCATCTTCAGTCGCTGAAATATCATGCACTGGTCGAACGCCTCTTGCATAAAGGCTCCTTTAAGTCCCTTCAGGTGACAGTTAGATGGAGAAATAGGGTCCTGGGGAATTGCATTAGCAAGAGGTCTCCAGGCAAAGTAAGTATTCAGAATGTACCAGCTATTTCAAAATTCACTAGAATCTGTTCTACATGAATTTAAAACCTCAGTTAAGAATCACCTTACAAGACAACACAGTAATGAGGTTAAATATAGAATCCAGTGAAATTAAGACTGCAGCTGTCAGTTACGTATATCCTTAGGTACATAATGAATGATACAGCAGAGTTGTAGTTCATTAATACATTTCTTACAAGGCTTCATTCCCTTGACTTTCACTCTACTATTCCCTCCAGGTTCACTCCGCTCACCGTGAATGTTTCCTTTAGAGGGCATCTGACCTCTCCCCCACCACATCATTCTCTTTGACAGGACTAGGCCAGGAGACCAAACTGGTCTAGAGTTTCTGACCCTCTTGCCTCAGGCATCAGGATGCCAGAATTACAGCCTGGTAGACTTTAAATGCACTAGGGGAAAAAATGGGAGGGGGCCTCTTCCTCTAGACAATTTTATCCCCAGGCACAATTTACTGACTCCAGTTCTAAATCCTCTTATGTCTCAGGCTTGAATTTTGAACGAAGCAGTCCGGTGTTTTATCCGAAGCACCACCCACTCTGCGCACCTGCTACTTCCTTTTATTTCAAACTACCAGAAGAAATATGAACTTTCCTGAAGTTTCCAGTCACCTGGAATTTTAGGACACCTATGGAAAGTGGAATGGAGAAAAAGAACACCAAGAAGGTTCTAACGCTTTAATTCCGCGTCCTTTGATGGTTTCCGCTTCTAAATTTGTGTTAAGTGATTTGGACAGGAAACATTAAATTGTGTCGTCCTGTGCAATGTTTTCATCGAAACTGACTGAGGAGGCGGAGAAACGGGAGTCATCTAATCCTCTCAAAGGATTCAAATCCCCCAAATCTGTGTGGAATTCTCTGACAAACATTTATTATAAGGAAAAGCAGTGCAGGACACGAGATAGTCAATCCAAATCAAATGCGCCCGAGGCCGAGCCGCGAAGTCTGCACAAAGTCTCTGGTTTTTAAAGAGATATGAGTTTAAGTCCTCATATAAGAACTGGAAGAAAAAGGACAGAGCATCTCTGGAAAAGGTGAGATGCCGCAGGCGAGATGTAGTAGGACTGACAAGTTTCACTCTCCTCTGCTCTGGACAAAGGGAGGCTACTGCAGCCTCTGCACACGCGGTACCAGGCCAAGAAGTCGCACCACTCGCCCGACCGCCTCCCCGACTCTGCCCTCCTCACCTGCTCCTCCTGTCAGCCGCCATCAGCCCTTTCCTGTGCAGGGAGGATTGAGACCTCCCGCTCGGCGCCGCCATTTCCAGCTTTTCCCGGGCTGCACACGCACCACCCACAAAACAAACAAACGCCGGGCCGCGCCAGCCCCCGCACCCCCCCCCCCAGCCTTGCACCCGCGCCGCGCCTGCGCACGGCCCCGCCCCGACGCCAGCAAGCCTCACCCACGCTGGGACATGCGCAAGCGCACACTGCTCGCTGAAGCCCGCACAGCCCAATGGGAAGAGAGGAGGCTCTAGGAGGAACGGGAAGGGGCGGGAAAAGAGCAAGGTTTCTCCCACTCGGGGTCCTGATTGGCTATCGATTCCCGCGGAAACTGCAGCCCCCTCCCGTGGTTCCTCCGGCCCCTCCTGCCGCAACTACCAGGAGCCCAGAGCGGCTGGGCTTCTCTTGTTATTCTTGTTCGCCTTGAACTTTCAGGGCCAAGGTGCAGGGAAGATGCAAAGCACTAGGAGGCGCTCTTCTCCAAGGCTGGGGGCGCTCCTGGTCGCGCTTATTCTACCCTAAGTGTCCTTTCATTGTGTCTCTATTTTGACTTCTCTTATCTACCAGTTGTCCCAAGACAAGACTATAAAGTAATGTGAATTGTCTGGTTGGTATTGAAAACAGTAGGCACTGGAATTGGGATTTGATTCGAGTTATTTTTATGTTTTTACTAGCATCCCGTTCTTGTGCAAACTATTCAGCTCCCCTCACCCTTAGAATCTCTCATTATCCAGGTAGGTAATACCCCATCAGGAATCTTAGCGAGAGTTGGTGTCTGAAGTAGAAGAAACACAGCTGTCACTCAGAGGTATCCCTCCAGCTTCTCTTGGTAACTTATCTCTCTCATCTTCCACCTTACGCTGGAAATACTGGTCATCAGGTAGGCTCCAGAATGTTTTCAGAAGAATCCAGGTGTGCCATTTATATCTCAACTGTGAAAGACATGCTGTGTAGCCCGACTCTCCACTACTTTGAAGGCCTCAATTGTCATGTCCGGGCGAAACCAATTTCAATAGATATTAGGAAACTCTGGGCAAATGAGTACACAGATGATAGGTTCTGAGAGTATTGCTTTGCTTAGGGAAGTATCCATTTATCTTCATAGAAAACACTGTCATCATCAGGGTGAGCAAAAGAGATTTCATAGGCAGGGGGTGGAGTATTAGGCTCCAGTATGGGGGCCACTCTCAAACTTTGCAGATCAGGAGCAGTGGACACAACTCGTGGGCCCCTGAGTCGAAGAACTCTTCCAGGGTTTCCTCTGGGAGTCATTGTCCCCTCTGAGCCCACTCGCCTTTTCAGACTGCCTGTGCTGGGCCTCTCTGGTTGGCTAGGCTGTGCCCCCTCAACTCCTGGGGCTACTATGATACTGCTGTAAGGGGGTGGTTGCTCCAGCTCTTGGAGTTGGCGCTGTGATTGTGAATCCATCACCACTACGGCCTGTTCATAGGTTGGCACCTCAAAAGCTTCATTGTCCCTGTGGGAGGAGAAATATGGTCATTAGTGGCTGCCTGAAAGAAGAACTTCTTTTTCTGTTCCACTCTTGCAAAAGACCTCTCTGTTGTCTGCTGGCCTTTGCTCTTAGTGATACCAGTGACAGGGGAAAACAGAGTCTATGCTTAAGAAAGGATGGGCACAGAGGGAACAAGGGCCTAGGGTGTTTTCCCGTCATCCTGCCCATCACCCATTAACTCACTGTGCATTGCCTGAGGCCTCTGGATTCTCAGTCTGCCTTGAGCTTGACCTCAATTGGAGCCACTGTTCCATAACACAGGCCAGGAGGCAGGCAATAAAGCAGAAGCCAGCCAAACAGAGGAAGAAGTAAGCAGCAGGGGCGACATTGGGCTGTATGACCAGTAAAGCCAGCCCCAGGAGGAGGGAGGCACTGCTCAGGAAGAGAAATGGCTGCTTCAGTTTCCCCAGCAACTGCCGTGGCACCATGGCCCCTCCCAGGGCACCTGCAGAAAGACACACAGTTGTGTGTTACCTAGTGATTGGCACTGCAGCAGTGCCAGACCCCAAAGTAAAATTATTATGCTCCTTTATTTGGGTTCCAAATGTTCAATGCAGTCTGAAACAAATGATCTTCAGGGCCTCTGGCGGCTCCATTATTATCTCTAGGTTATTGGCATGGAAAGCTGGGAAATTAGTTCAGTTCTAATTCTCAACCCTCAGGTGAGTTTACTATTGCACAGCACTGCCTGCCTTCTTCACTCTCTCTCTTCCCCGAAGTCTCTCTTAGCTCCCAATGACACCACGCAGGATCCAGGGCCAGTCACCTTGCCTGTGGCCTCAGCGCACACAGGAATCTCTGGAATCCATATGATGGGTCATTCTTTGCCCTTTTCCTGGTCTGGTCAGACCTCAATTCTTTTCTTCCCAGCCAGAGGGCCTCCAATATGACCCGGATGGAGATAGGAACAGTACTCATTACTCACCTGTCAGCCTGATGTTTGCTGTCAGCCACAGTTGAGTCAGCCCATGCTCTGGATGGAGAAAAATGTGAACCCAGACACAACAAGGCCACAAGGACACCGACTAAGTGAGGAAGACTCTTTGAAAGGCCTAGGGCAACCACCAGAAGTCCTAATGACTTTTCTACACCCCATGTAGTCCTGACCTAAGTCTCCTCCCCCAAATCACTAATCTCAGATTTCAAGGTTCCTGCCAGCACAGAGGGACAGCTTGTTTTCTGAGAAAACAGCAACAGTCAATCTCAAGACAGCTCACACGGGCAAACACCCTGCCAGTTTCCTGAACTCAGTGTAGCAAGAACTCGCAGACCCTCTCCGTCCACACCAGCCTGACTCCCACAGCCTGCGCCCCGCCCCTTGTAGAGGTCCCAGGAGCTCCAGCTCACCTGTCTCCCAGCCAGGGACGCCGAAAACCTGTGGCAGACCTGGAACACAGGGGCAGAAGGCGGAGCCCACTTGCCCCACCCTTCTCTTCTGCCCTAATCCTTCCTTCAAGCCTAGTTTTTCTCCACCCCTTTCTCCCAAGACTGACCTCCTGTTTCTGCTTCACCTCAGTTTCCACTGTAAAGCCCTGTCTCCTCCCACTCCCAATGGTCTTTGTACTTAGGACGGGAATTGGAATTAATCTTTCCCTCGTCCTACTCAAAGCGTCTTGGGTGCTAGTCACAATCCTAAGCACAAAGTACCTTCTGATTTGTTTTGTACATGTCTTTCTTGAAAGACTGGAGCAGTGGAGTATTTACCCTGTTGGGTACAGAGGGAGCCATGGTTGAAATTGGAGTGGCATATCTTGCCTCTGCTGCTCTCTCTGTGAATTCTTTGTCTCAGGAAGCGTCGGAGGTGTGCTCTTGCTTCCCAGCAGTCTTTTCACCAATCCTATTTCTAGATGAAACCAGCTTTGGAGTCAGCACTTCGTGACCACACCGTTTCTTTCTCTGTCCCAGCTTTTACCTGATTATGTAGTGTTTTATGTTTATTTACTGTTCTTTTACTTTGAGCATTACAAGAAAAGAGATTCTTTTAAATGTTCGTCGAATCCCTGAAAGTAAGTGGATTCTTGACACTGGGTAGCTTCATACTCTTGAGTTTATGCTCTGATCAGGAGCTAGCCTCACAAAGGGCATCATTGCACCCTGTGGCTCCTGCAGTTGCTCTAATGCTCTATTTATGGGTTTGTGCTGTGAGGAAGTGAGAGAGAGAGTTGGTCTGCTGAGTCCCCGTGGACTCTATTCCCTCACCACATTAGCACTGGATGAACCCAAGTGAGCTAGAGAGACTGGAGTACAAATATAATATAGGGTCCTCAGGAACAGTTGGGGGAGGGGGCTAACAAGACTGATAGGAGAAACAGAGCGAGGGGAGGAGGAAAGAGGAGGGGGTGGGGAGGGGGAAGAAGGGGGGGAGGGGGAACGGGAGAGGGAGAGAATGAAAATGGATATGAATATGGGAATGAACATATCTGAGTAGTGGTAGGACTTCCTAGGGAGCCTCTGTCCAAGATTGCTCTGGAGGAAAGAATGGGGCATCATGGCAGGCTATAGTTCCCATATGAGGTGTGTCTCTATATAAAGTAAGAATGGGGACAGGAAGGATGACCTGTAGTTATTTTGCTTGTACCCACATATTCATTTGTTTGGACCAGTTTCCTTACTATTCAGCTTATATGGAGAAAGTATGGCTGGAATTCAAATTTAAAGCCTCAGTTAATACTCCAACAGAAGGAAGTTGATGAGGAGTCCTTGGTATACTTTGCAAGTTATCTTAAGGTGTGAGTTTGGAGAGGGAGAGGAGCGAGGTAAAAGGCAAAGAGCCGAGGGTGTGGGCGGGAGTGCTGACGTCATGAGGTCTGGGCTGTGCTCCTGATGGGGGAGCTGAGACCTCTGTAGCTTAAGGCTCTTGCTTGACAGAGGAGGCGTAACCCAGAGATCTGCTGTGATAAGCACTAGATGGAAATCTGCAAGTCTGGACAGCTTCTAGTCTGTGTTCATCAATTCGCTAGCGCAGTATTTTGAAAACAACTGCATTAGTTACAAAAAGTTATAAACTATTTAAAAGGTAAAGGAACTATGATTATTAATCATCTTGATATCATTTAAAAGTTTTGTAACTCTAGGCTGTTCACAAAATAGACCATACCCTGGTTCATACTACATACACTCATCGCTTTGCAGCTTTAAAACATTTTAGGAATTAGGTCCCATATATTTCACTTGATGATAAAAGTCTTTACTATAGTACTTTCTGGCTGGGGATCAAACTCAGGTCCTTGCACATACCAAGCTAACACACTGATCAATAGACCTCAGCCCCATTAAGTTATTTATAACATCTATGAAACATATTATAGACTGGATAGGCTGCAATTCTATTAACATAGTGAAAGGTTGCTATAAAGGGTTAATGAAACAGCTTCCTTATTCACTTCTATCAATAAAAATTATGCTACAGGAGATAGCAAGGAGGCCAGAGATTGCCAGGGCCAGAGTAGGGGAGAGAGGAGCAGAAGAGCAATTGTTACTGTTTTTGTTGGTGTTGTTTTGTTTTTCGAGACAGGGTTTTACTGTGTAGCTCTGGCTGTCCTGAAACTCACTCTGTAGACCAGGCTGGCCTCAAATTCAGAGATTCACCTGCCTCTGCCTCCTATGTACTGAACTTAAAGGCAGGTCCCACCACTACCACCACTTGTTACTGGGGTTTTTGTACAGTAACAGACACATTCCAGTATTAGATGGTGGTAGTGAATTGTGTGTTTCAAAGACTACACAGTGTGATGAACATCTTATATGTACTTTCTCCTCATTTTTATGAATTGAATGATGAATTCTGAGAAATGGATAAAATCTAAATAAGTTTTTATTGAAAGACAAACAGATAGGAAAGTTTTTATTGCCCTGAATACAAATAGCCAACATGTTCTTTCCTTTCATTAGCTTTGTATCCATATCAGTTCCAGCTGTGACGAGATATTAGGTAAATCGTTCTAAGGGAGGAAAACGTTATTTCGACTAAGGGTTTAAGGGAATAAGGTCACTTGCAATGTGAAGATGGCAGCTGAACATGCTTATATCTGGGTGGATCGGAAGCAGAGGAAGAGGAATGCCGGTGTTCACCTAGCTTTCCCCTTACCCTCCTCCAATTCTAACCCTGTCTGGAACCCCAGCTCATGTGATGGGGCTGCCTACAGTCAGGGCAGGTCTTCCCTCTCAGTTCTCTCTGGAAATACCCTTAGACACACCCAAAGTGTGCCCCACTAATGTTCGAAGAGTTCTAAAACCCAGTCAAGCAGACAAAATTCACCATCCCAGGATCGTTAGCCCTTGACTGATCCTCCTGAGTTCCAGTTATTCCCTGAGCCCCTTGGTCCCACGTCATCTTTGAGAACTTGGTTAGGATTCCTATAGCTCTGATGAACACCATGATAAAAAGTACAGCTTGAGGAGAAAGGGTTTATTCTATCTTATAACTCCATCAGGTCACACTCCATCACTGAAGAAAGTCAGGGCAGGAACTCAAGGCAGGAGCTGAAACAGAACCATGGGAGGAGGGCAGCTGGCTGGCTTGCTCATTACTCGCCTTACATTCTTAGAGAGCCAGACCCCCTGCCCAAGTGTGGTACTGCCCACAGTGAGCTGAACTTTGAAGAATATGTTTTGTCCCCAGACCCTGCCCTTCTCTTTCTTTTTCTTTCGGTTTTTTTGGGATACCACAAGGTGAACAGCCTCCTCTGACTGATGCTTGGTTTCCTTTGCTCAGTCAAAGCAATGGATCTATTGCTGACCTGAACCTTCTGAAACCATGAGCCAAGAACAAACCTTCTTTAAGTTAACTTCTCTTTGCATATTTTGTTACAGGTAAGAAGGCTGACTCAGACATCCTAGATATATAGTTTTGCATAGAAATAATTGATTGGCCCTAAATGAGACTCTGTTTTTAAAAACGGTCTTGTTTGGTCTTTGGTCTAAAGCCTGTTGGGTAAGGCTCATTATCTTTTTATTCTCCAGAGGATCCAGCCAGTTCAGATAAAGTGAATGAGTTAGAACCAAAGAGACCTTGACCTGTTAATTCAGTAGTGCTTTTTTCTTTGTTAATCCCTTATTGCTTCCTCAGAGCTGTAAATCCTCTAATATAGAAGGTAATCCATGATCTCACTCTCAAAAACAAGACTTAATAGCACAACATTCACCGGAAGGAATGGCTCGGGCAGTGGGATTTAGGCAGCCAGTCTAACGCACGTATTCACCAAGCCACCAAAGGCTTTAGTGAAATTTGAGAACTTGATTACAGTTGTTGCCCAGTAACAACAGAAGTCTTAGTCTAAGGCTGGCACTGTGTTTATTACAAATGTTAATAGAGTTGGAGAGAGACCAACATGTAGCCAGGAGTGGAGGCAGGGGCATTCCACAGGCGGAAGTAGAAAACCTCATGAGTTCCAGGTCAGCCTAGGTGACTCAGTAAGACGTTGTATTGAAAGTAAAAGCAAACAAACAGACAGTAGATAGCTGAATGAGTTGCATGTCCATGCATCCCTAAATACCAGCAAGCAGAAGGCCTCAGGGTTAAGTATGCATTTTTGAGATTGACAAACTTGGTTTCAAATCTCAATTATGTCACTTAAGGAGATTTACAGGATGCTGGGTGGGTTTACAGAGCATCAGTTTCTAATCTACAAACTTTTGAAGGAAAAAAGCTTCTGTTTATCAGTGCTTTCCCACCCCGTGCCTCCCTCCGATTTGGTGGACTGTGGCCAAAGTCAGACTTGAATGTAACGGGTGTAACGGGTGGGTCTGTATGAGACCAGCAGAGGGCACCATCATGTTGGTATAACCTGATTTCATGGAGGAGCACTTGTTTACATTGTACAGAGCCCCATGCTAACCTCCCCGGGGGACCTACCTAGAGAAGTAACACGTTTGATTTTGGTCTCCAGGGTTCTGTGATGTGGGCTGAACGATAAGACACATAATTTAGAAAACGATAAATGATGGTCTGAGAAAGCATCGATGTGCATGTTAACGAAATTATCCTTTGATTCATTTTTGTAGTGGACCTTAGGTTTTGGTACAGTTCAAAGGAGACTGCAAGCACCAATATACATCTGCCTAAATACTTCGGCATGAATAAAGTAGAGCTCAGTGTTTATACGCTCTTTCCTTCTCCCATGAAACCGATTTTTTAAGGCTAGTCTCTGCTTTTTAAAGGCATATGCCTATAAAATCAAGTGTCAATTCAAATGCAAATCACTACTCTCCCTTACAAAGCACCTTCCAATCACTTCCCAGTCGATTATATAGGCATGCATTATTTTCTTTCCATCTATTAAAATGTTAACATATTATAGCATAAGTCATAAATGTATAATTTGATTGTCTTAAAGGAACTATTCATTTGATCAATGACTTTCCAAATGATAACCATTTAGAATGCATTTAAAATTTAACAATCAATATCTTTTTATATCTGTCTTTATTTGTATTTGTAAAAAAGATATTTTTTTTCCTCTGTAATTTATTCATATTAAAAAAATTGGACATTGGGTGTCTAATGTAGTACATAGCAGCTCTGCTCTGAGCATCTTGCTTCAGCCTTTCAAGTGTTGGCATTCCAGGTATAAGCTTTCGAAATGAAGGTTTTGGTAGGTTTAGCCAAATCACCCTCCAAAGAAGTTTCAAGCACTTTGTATCTCAACTCCAAGAAGTGCCTGCTCCTTCACACACCAAGGAAGTGTTAACAGCAAACTTAGACTCAACAAATGTTTTATCTTACACTTGTTATGCTTACGCTGTAAGGTAACAGCTTAACGTGGAAACTCACTTGCAGGGAGCTTACAGTCTGTCGTGGAAGGATGGGTAGCTCTAAAGCAAGGTAGGAAATGATAGGTGCCGGAAGAGAGGTACAACGAGCTACTGTGAGTCAGAGGAGGAACGAGTGCTGGGAAGGGTGGAGACTGGTGATTCGCCAAAGAGGGCTTGCTCACATTTCTTTTTATGGGTGTCTTAGTTATTAGCATTGAGTAGGAAATAAATAATTGCTTTGTCATTTGGTGGCAATTAGTGGATAGGTATTGATCTAGTAACTCATGATCTTCTAATCTCGATTTTCCAACCTCTTACATCTACTCTTTTTTTTTTGAGACAGGGTTTCTCTATTCAGTCCTAGCTGTCCTGGAACTTGCTATTTAGATCAGTCTGGCCTCAAATTCTAGGATTCTCCTGCCTCTGTCTCCCAAGTGCTCATATTAAAGATGTGTGTCACCATGCCTTCCCACTTATTTCTTAGGAGATGGTAACACTCTGAAATCATGTGGGCTTATGTTAGTGACTGACTTCAAATTTACATTCAACAAATAAACATTTAAATAAGTAAAAACATTTCTCATTAACAGTACACAGCAGTCACGATTCAAACGGCATCACACAAAGGCGCCCATTGAGGTGGTTCTGAAATGTTTCAGCATATAATTTCCATGTCCATTAATCTATTACAATCACTAATACAATACACTAATAAAGCATATTAAATAAGTAAATAAGTAAATAAATAAATAAATGAGCTGATCAGATTCAAGCCAGTGGTTTTAGTTTTCCATAAATTCATTGAAGAGACACTGTATCCTTGTGAGAGAGGCCTAGGATGAGGAAGCAGTTCCTTTGGCCTCCCAAGCCTTCACTGACCTCTTACTCTAGGGTCTGAAGAGCTGTCACTATTGCCTGTGAATAATGGTGAATAGAGAAGGACTGCAAATCTCTCCAGAAGGAAAAAAGATGTTAATGGGCCCCCAATTCTAGTGTTCCCCAGCCTCCCATGTTCTCAGTCTCTGGCCTCCCCTGAGGCACCACTCCTGGAGTCTGCACTTGACTTCCATACTTACTCACTTTCCCTTCTCCTCTGACTTTGTTTACTCCAAGGCTTTGCTTCCTCTGTCTTCCCCTCTCTCCTTTTTTCCCCTTTCAAAAACTTTGCTTCATTTTGTTGAGATAATTTACTCAGTATGTATTATATGCTTCCAAGATCAGAAACATACAGTATATGTATGTGGGGGGGCAGTCCTATGCAAAATGAAAATGCTGGTCAATGAATTGAAAACAAAATAAAACAGAGATGCAGTAGATGGGATGCATGCCTTTGATTCCA
>CM052700.1:93828741-93871093 GCA_028551405.1 Uromys caudimaculatus
GTTCCCGGGTTCTCAGGCCCGGGATCCCGGCAGATCCGGGTGGGTCTGGGCGGGAGGTGCTGCTCCCCTCAACCCCACTCACGGGCCTTCCAAGTTCCTGTGAGGCTTCCTCTCTACGGCGCTCCTTGGCTGCAGACTCCTGGTCCCATCTCAAAATTTTAAACCCAGAATTATTCCTGTCCAAAGGAGAGGCAGGGGCAAAAAGTGGAACAGAGCCTGAAGGAAAGACTATCCAGAGAATTCCCACCAAAGAATCCATCCCATCTGCAGACACCAAACCCTGACACTATTGCTGATGCCAAGAAGCGCTTGTTGACAGGAGCCTGGTATGGCTGTTTCATGAGAAGTTCTGCCAGCACCTGACCAATACAGATGCTGATTCGCACAGCCAACCATCGAACTGAGCCCGGGGACCCCAAAGGAAGAGTTATGGGAAGGACTGAAGGATCTGAAGGGGATTGCAACCCCATAGGAAGAACGATATCAACTAACCAGACCACCCAGAGCTCCCAGGGACTAAACCACCAACCAAAGAATATACCTGGAGGGATGCATGGCTCCAGATACACATGTAGCAGAGGATGGCCTTATGTGGCTCAATGGATGGGGAGGCCCTTGGTCCTGTGGAGACTTGATGTCCCAGTGTAGGAGAACGCTAGAGCGGTGAGGTGGGAGTGGGTGAGTGGGTGGAGGAGCACCCTCATAGAGACAAAGGGGAGAGAAGATAGGGGGAACAAAAAGGGGGTTTCTGCAGGGGAAACTGAGAAGGGGGTTATCATCTGAAATGTAAACAGATAAAATGATTAATTAAAAAACAAATGAAAAGACATTCTGCTGAGCCAAACTTTGTAACCTTTGGTCAGTATCTTCCCAGCATCTTCCTCAGCTCTGCTCTGTCCTGCTGTACCCACTATTCTACTGCACATCAGACTGACATTCAGACTCTTTTATGCTTACTTTCCTTCCCCACCCATCCACCCACCCGTCCACCCACCCTACTCCCCCATGTCCACCCACCCAGCCATCCTCTCTCCTTTCCTCTGTCAGTTTCATACTATACAGGCCAGGGAAGCCTGAAACTGACAATTCTGTTGCCCCTAGCCTCTTAGGTGTTGTGATTACACTTGCGTACCAAAACACACAGCTTGACGTTTAGATTCTCCCTGTGAGACCGTGCAGTACTTTTATACTCCTTTGCACCTGGCTCATTTGAATAGTGTCTTCCAGGCTCATTCATGCATTGCAAGTGTAAGTTCTTTCTTTTTTAGGGCTGAGTAGCATTGCATTATAATTATATCATATTTCATTTATGTAACTATTAGTAGACATTTACGTTAATTTCCCTATCCTGGCTGCTATTGACAATGGTGCAGTGAATGTGGCACATCTCTTTGACACACTGATTTCAGTACTTTTGTACATGTATCTAGGAGTGCTACTGCTAGACTACATGGTAAGCCTACTTTTAAGTTTGTGTGAGAAACAGTCATATTTTTTTTCAAATGACTGTACTAATGGTAGCTACTCTTGCTGGCAAACCTAGGGGAAGGGTGGGAAGAGAGACAGATCAGATACAAAAATCCAAGCCACAGTCTCTTAAGGGGAAGCAGGTTTTAAGTAGATGGTCTGTTGTTTATCCCAACACTATTCAGGACATTCTTAAAATCTGTCGGTACAGGGCCTGTTCACTTCTCTCTTGAACAGATGTGTACACATTATTGACAAGAGTTATGCTAGTTAATTCCAATGGTCAATTTGAGATACCTAGAATCATTTGGAAAGATTGGCCTCTGAGCATGTCTGTGAGGAGATTATTTTGATTAGGTTGAGATGGGAAGACTTGCCCACTGTGGGTGGCACAATTCCCTAAGCTGGGATCCTGGACTGAATCAAAGGGGAAAAGGGAGCTGAGCATTCATTTCTCTTTTCTTTCTGAATATGGGCAAAAAGTAACTAGCTGTTTCTGCCTTCAACTGTCCTGACTTCTCTAACATACTGGACTGAACCTCAAACAGCAAGCCAAAATAAACCCTTTATCTCTTAAGTTGCTTTTGTCAGGGTATTTTATCACAGCAACAGTTTTTTTTTTTTTTAAATTTTAATTTTTATTTATTAGGTTAGAGTTCTTGGCTCCTGGGCCACAATGTGCCTTACAGTTTCTGAGAAACCAAGGCACTCCCTCAGGCAGTGAAATGTTCAGACCACCTTGAGTTTCTATGTATGCTCCCTTAGAAGTCAAGAAAGCAAGGAAGCTTGACAAGAAAATTGGTCTTTCACATTAATCCTGCATACTGTGCATAGCTTGCAAATATTACTGTATCCTGGCAAATACAATTATATTGATCCTGACATTTGCCACTATATTTTATTTCTGATAAGGGTATAAAATCTGAATGCCTAGATCTTGCTGTGATCCCTATAGACCAAGAATGGCTTAATTTCTCACAGGTTGTATCAGGTAACCTTGGCCCAGTAAATAAGCCCAGGTGCTTTTATTAACTGACATTTCTTCATTTTTTTCATCTGTTTAAGACCATATTAAATTACTTTGTCATGGTACTTAATATGTAAACTACTGCTATGCATAAAGTATGTTTTTAAAATGAAAATTACATTTATTTTTTATGTTTGTGTGAGGGCCTGTGTGTGCCATGGTGCACGCTGTGTTTGTGAAGTGGAGTGGAGTGGTTCAGAAGACAACTTTTAAGATGACATTTTCTCTTTTCGCTATGAAGGTTCTAGGTATTGAGCTCAGGTCATCGGACTTGGCACTTAGTACTTTTACCCACTGGGCCATCTCACTGGCCCTAGCCAAAGTTTTTGGATGAGAAGACAATGCAGAGACATGCATCGTTATTCCTAAAACTCTACACTCATTATTGCTTGGGCAGCTCTAATGTATACAAAGCTACTCATTGTTTAATCTTGACCTTATGTTTGTGTAAACATTGGAAGTTTTATTTTTTATTTTATGTGAACTGTAAGTATCAAAGATTCCTTTGCAGGAGGAAATAGTCCATCGAAGATGTACTTCTGGTTTTACACAACACTGAATCTGGGTGAAGATGACTTTAGATCCCAGAAGAGGCACAGAGCACAGACAAGAAGATACGGGAAAGGAAAATGACAGGAAGTAACAGAGTACTCAGGGGGAAAATGGGATATAAAATGAGAAAGCCGGAGGGAGAGAGCAAAGGGAAGCTGGCAAAAAGGCTTAGCCTGATTGAAAACTGTGAGCCTGGTTCCAATCAGGTGTCCAAGTGTGCACTCCTCTTCAGAACAGTCTTCTCACATAAGTTAGTATCATATCAAAATGCAGAAAATTTTGATTATTGAACAGTAGGGGATACACAGAAGTGGGGATTTAGGCAAATAAATGACTGAGAGGGGTGTGGAAAAGCTGAAGATACTTAGGAAGGAACAGACATTAGAGCAGGCGGTGCACAGAGGCACTCTGTGTTCTCCAGATCTCGGAATTATGAAAGATTAAACAATGTCTGAAAGTCACAGCAAGGCCAGAGACTACCTTGCTGTGGTTCTGAACTCAGATTAAGTATCTGAGCACAACTGGCTGTTTTCCTGGTTCCTCCACGGTTCACTGCTTTAGGAGCCCAACCCTACTTCTCCCCTTGTTCCCCTGGCTGGTCAGAGACAGTAAATGCCAAGCTGATTTGTGGCTGCTAAGTCTATTGAGCTTAGTTTGCTGTCTTTGACAAACAAGAGGAAAGGGAGACTGCTTCCTGTACCTACCCTGCCGTTGCCCCAGTGCGCTCAGGGGAACAAGGAAGGCTATGAATCCAGAAAGAGCTCTTGCCCAATCTCTGGAGTGGGCAGCATATAATCACATAATCATGGTACCCCAACACCAGCCAGGCAGACACAGACCCAGAAAATGTTTTGTCTAGTGGTATCAGGTTTATTTTATGGGAATGTAGAACTCAAGGCTTTTCAAAAGGCACTTGTGAGGCACAGAAGTAATGGCAAGCACAGCTAAAGGTAGAGTCTTGCACCAGTCCCCAGGGGAAACAGAAGAAAGCTTCATGAGATGGAGCAATCAAAGTTTACTTTCTAAGGCAATCTTAAAGTCTGGCATTCAGGTTTGGGGGCACAGGGCCCATCCACTTCTCTCCTGGATAGAGAAAAATCACAGATGTCTATACATGGTTGTAAGCCAGGGTAGCAGTGGGAGATGGTTCTAAGGAGCCCCAGAACCTTCTAGGACCTGCTTGGCTACAAGGTCTAGAAGCTTCCTTCTCCCCTTCCATTCAACCTTGATTAGCACCAACTAAATGTAAGGCTTCCCTGTTTAAAATACCAGAAACTTTTATTGTTGCTGTTGTGGTCATGTGATATAATGGGTGTTGGGCTGGGGTCAAAAGGCCAAGGGAATGAAAACCTGAACTTACCTAGCAGGTAAGCTAGCAACTCCATGCGGTCAGACCCAAATAACATGTAGGTTTTACCATCCACATGGGCAACAGTGGTGGGCAACCCAAAGGCCTAGAGAAAGCAGAGTACAGGAAGGAACGTGATAGAGCGGGTGCTTACAAGACTGAGGTACACAGTACACAGCAATTAAAATGTCTGCTAAGAGACTTATTGGCCTCAGACGTCTTCGCAGCTCTACCTATGTGGCATATAGATTCTTATTTTTAAAACCCATCATCTTTTCTAGGCTTAGGGGGAGGAAGGGAGTGGATGAGGTGTTTAGGAAAGCTGGGGAGGACTCATGATGGGGAGAAGGCAGCTAACATGAGCATGAGCAGTCACGGCGAAATGACTTCTCTATCTTAGACAGGGGCTGGGAATAAACATGCAGTTGCTTACCCCATACTTGCAGGCTGCCTCAGTGGTCTCCCTGAGTTTGTTCTTCACCTGTTCTGTGGAGATCTTTTCCAGAAAGTGTTGAGCTTGTGCTGTGGACATTCCAGCCTTCTCTGCTGCCTGGGGAGACAAGGAAGAGCATGCAGCTGAGACTGCATTGTGGGGCTGGAAGAAAACCCTATTCTTTTCCTTCTCTGTTCTCAAGTTTTCCTGAAAAGACCTTTACCCAACTGAAAGTAGCAGGTTATCTAGCCTAGTCAAGACAAATTGTCCCCTTTTTCCAAAGTCTTGAGGTGACTGGAAAAGACAGAGGGCACAAAGAAGTCATAGTCACAGAAACCATACCAGAGGCATGGCAGAGGCCAGCTAGCCTCATTTCCATTTCACAATGAGGACACAGCACACAATAGCCATTTATTACTTGCCTAGAGGCCAGTTTGTCAATAGCAGCATTAAACACCATATCCCTAGAATTTAAGCCCAGAGTGCTTTTTCCCTGTGCCTCAGAACTACAAACAGTCTCAGGAGAGGTTCTGAGTCCTGTAGAATTTCCTGAAGATTTTTGGAATGGAGTCACGGCTACAGCTACCTGCCTGGCTTCCAGACAGTGAGAGGGCTTCTGATTAGAATGCATGTGACAGTTTAGAGTTAGTGGCATTTCAACCTGGCATCTCCTGAGGGGCTAGTCAAAGTTCCAGTGTGAAGGCCATTCCCTAATTGATGACATCAGCCTTTCTTGAGGGTGACACTTGGCACTCATGGCTATGTAATAGTTAAATGAGAGAGTTGTTGAGAAACAGGGGAAATGGATAAGCCACTGAGTTAAAAAGATTTGTTAAATATTAAGTAAAAACAGACTAAACACACATAACACACACACACACACACACACACACACACACACATCTTTAGAAACTAGATATAGGCACTAGAGGAAAATGTAGCCATTCTTTACATATCAAGCTTAGGAGTGATTTGATGTCTCACGTATTAAGAGAATACGTGTCAAGTATCATTTGTATACAGGGGAAAAAGATCATTTTCAGTTTCTTGACTTCATTCCAAAGAACATCCAATTTTTAAAGCCCCCTCCCTGTCTGGCAAGCACTCCATGTTTTGAGCACTTTTCATTTTTTTCTCACTGAGCATCTGTTTAATTCTCACTTGTCAGTTATCTTTTTGTCTGGGTAAAGTCTCCGGCTTTGTAGTAGGCATACGTTAGTGAAGTTTGTGCTGGGAATCCCTGGAGGCTTGAGAACAGAAGGCTCCATCCTTTCCCATCTAGGGTTCCCACATGGTCCCCACTTCCCATACTGACTTACTTCACTTTTTTCATCAAACTCATTTTATTCATATACAGTAGACATTTTGTTGTTGTGGCTGGGGATTGAACTCAGGAACTCAAGCAAATTAACCATGGACTATGTTTCACTCTACAATTGAGCCAAAACCGTAGCCCACAGAACATTCTTTGAAGAATCCTCTTCATTCCAATTTTATAGTAACCTGTCCCCTCCGACACATAACTTTCTTTCTAACTCATTAAGAACCTTTTATTGTTCTCAGATTCCCTGTGACAATAGTAGGGTGGTCCAGTCCAGACACTCACAGCCAGAATGTTCTGGGGCTCCGTGATATCTTCATCCTAAGAGGAAGAGAACATTTAACCAGAAGGAAATAGCAAAGAGACAGGTGTGACAGCAGGATCCTATTTCTGGAAATTGCCCTGGCAAGGTCAGAATGCCATCTAGCTCCCCATCCCTTCCCTCCAGGATTCAGAGTTTAGTCCTTACTCGAGACCAAACACGCATCCATAGCTCTCTGGACAACTTCTCCAGCATCTCTGGTTGCTCCATGCTCACAGCAGTGAGGAAGCGCATGGCATTTATACTTCCTGTGGGGCAGAGGCATGTAGAGCTAAGATTCCTATTCTCTGTGTCCTGATGGAGGACAGCTCATCCTTACTTCAGACACGCCCCCAAGCGCAGTCACTTGCAGTCTTTAATCCAATCCCAGTTTCTCATAATGGATTTACTTTACTTTACTTTCAGTCATTGTTTCTGCCCACCCCTCAATTTTGTCTAGCTGATGCTGGGTTCCCCACACAAGCATGTTTTACTTCTTAATATCCTAAGAAAGGCCCGGCTGGTCTGTTCTCCACTAGATTCCCCAATGTTTCTGACCCCATTTCTTTATTTAGTTCTGTTTCCTCTGAAACTGGAGTTATAGATGGTTGTGACCCACCATATGGGTGCTGGGAATTAAATTATGTTCTCTGGAAGAGCAGCCAGTGCTCTTAATTGCTGAGCCATCTCTCCAGTCTCCTCCTTACCTTTCCTAATAATAACACCAAAGAAATCCTTGGGTATGCTGATGGGAACCTGGAAGAACTGCTTCAGGAGAGGAATCTCTTTGAACATGTACTGGCCTTTTCGGGGAACCATAGCTGGTGGTTGGTTTCCTGGCAGTGGAGAATTAAGACAAGTGGTGAGAGAGGGCATGAGGGTCTCAGGCTTGGGGAACCCCTCCTGTAGAAGGCAAACTACTAGCTTAGTTTGAGGTCTGCATACTCAGTGCAGTACAGGCCCCTCAGGCCACAGAAAGTAACCCTCCTCGCCCAGCGAGGGGGGCTTCTCCATGCTTACCGGTGTCTTTCATGATCCCAGCGATTAAAGTGGGCCGCAACTGCAACTTGATATTCCAGAGGTGTTGGTATCTGCATAGGACCTACAAGTGCAGAGATACAATTAGGGAGCCTGTGTGGCATTTGAGGACAGATGGCTTACGTTGCCTACAGGGCTGCCTCCTGGCTCTAAGTGCAGGGCAGGATGGCTACTCCACACTGAACTGCTTGGTTTAATAGGACCAAACTCTCAGGTCTTTGAAATAGATACCAGAATGCTTACTCCAGTGTATGGTTTTCATCCTGTAGAGCATCCTAGAGCCCCTGATCCCCTTCCCCGAACTTGACCTAGCTTCACTGGAGTTGCCCCTGTTCTTTCTAGGGTCCGTGGAAAGAGAATATTTGACCTTAGGAACAGGATTCTACTTGGAGGAATCACGGTCTGTTTAAAGGCACAAAGTAAACTTCAACCTGGGAACGGTCTGAACCCTGTTCTAACCCTGAGGGCATCGCCAGGAATTTCTATAGCCTAGTGACCAGTGACCCACTGTGCAATCGCCTCTCAGGCCACAGCCCGGGCAGCTCTCCCGCGCACCTCAAAGCTCAGCCAGGAATAGGGGGACAGCAAGTCGTAGAACAGTTCCAGGATGCGCGGCGCTGGCTTCATTCTGCAGTGGAGAGAGAAAGGGAACGTGAAGCTGTGGTCTGCGAAAGAGCTACAGAGTCAGCAGCAAACAGCCAATCGCAGCCCACGAATTGCAGGCGGGGCCGCTAAGGGCCCTAGTGCGCAGCCTCCGGGAGAGACCCCGCCCCACGGGGCGGGCCCAGGGGGGTGCAGCCAGGTAGACGAAAAAGGGGAAGCGTGATGAGGAGGGCGGACTCTGAAATAAAGGGGAAGGTCGGACAGAGAGGAGGCTCTCAGGAGTGTGCAGCCAATCTAGATCTCTCTGGAACTTTATCCCTCAAGCAAGAAGGCAATGCACAAGGATCCGAATTTGCAGTTGGATGACGTTTAAAGACTAGCAGTGTGGAAATTCCGAATTACATCTTTTATTGTATTCACTTTCTCAGAGATTAGAAAAATGTTTGGAATGAATTTGGCAGTCGACATAGTGGTCTTTCCTTATCTCCATCCTATACATTACGGCACACCCTGGGGATGCCTGAAATTATAGATGATATCAAACTCTATATACTATGTTTTTTTTTCCTATGTACAGATATCTGTGAAATATAACTTATAAATTAGGCACATTAGTGATGAATGCTAGAAGAACCATAACATACCATACTAAAAATTTGTGTCTTATTATAATAAAAGTGTTACTTGAACATAAGTATTTCATTAGTACAGCACTTGATCTGATAACAGAGGTGGTCACAAGAAATGGAAGTGGGTAGTGTGGACACGCTCAACAGAAGGATGACTTACATCCCAAGAGGGAAGACACAGAACTTCACCTGCTACTACTATTACTCATTTATTTAGTTTATTTTTTGAGATGGGGGGTCTCGTCTATCCTGGAACCATATACTGTGTTATTAGTTATTATTAAAAGTTTGGGCATTATAGATGATATGGGGGAAACAACAAAAATGTATTCCCTTTTTGTCTGTGGAAGTGGTTTAGTGGGGCAACTGTGCAACTGTGTTGATCTGACTTTTGATTTGCAGAGTACACATGATACTGTGTTTAGTAGCAATCATCTGTAATCCCAGTGCTCATACTGTGAGATAGGAGGTAGAGACAGGAGAGTCCTTGGAAGCTCCCTGGCCACCTATCTTGGCATGCATACCTCTGTATATCACAGAACCTTGTTTAAACAAGGTGGAAGACAAAGATAGACCTCCTCATGTGGTGTGCCCACATTCTCATATTCAAACATGCACATATATCTCATAATCACAGATTAAAAATATATTTACTTTTATTTTCTTATTATCATTATATTGCTGAGAATAATACCTAGTGTTAAAAGAAAGTTTTAGACAACTTGAGAGTACTTTTGAGCAAAGAACACTTCAGACAGTACTTAGCATTAGGAGAGGTTCAAAGAGTGCCACTTTGCAATGTGGGCAGTCAATATTTACAGACAGAAAAAGTGATTAAGGCTCAGAAATAGCTGGCCATGGTGGGGAGTCGACTACTACATGATCATCTGACGGTCGACTACCTGTGATTCATTAGACTTAGATGCTTATAATTGCATGAAACCCAGCAACTTGTTGGGAAACTCAGGTTCCTAAACTGTCTCAGTTTATTTCTTTAATAAATTACACTGCAGTTCTTTTAATAGAAACTTGAGGTACAGAGACAACCTTCAGCGACTGGAGCCACTGGCTATGCACTTATTCAGTTGAACCCTAAACACACTGGTCAGAGTGTTAAACAAAATTATATAAGATAGCCGAAGAACCCACAGAAGAACTAAACATAATAATAATTACTAGACATTGGGGGATGGAGGGAAAGGTTTGTGTTTATAAATGGAAGTTTCATCTTCTTATATAACTCAGAGACAATGCTTATATTTGAAACCTCAATAAACAGAGCCATAACTTAATCCCAGAAAAGATTTAAATAAGCAACCTTTACAATTTAGTAAAAGATTCATTATTAAATGAATGATATTAGCATGAGAGGTTTTAGTAAAATATAGTTGGATACATATACCACAGTTAAACTGGGAGTATCAATACTTATTTAAGACAAATGAGCGAAGTAGCTAAGACAGTTACAGACAAACACTTGATACATATCTGGGATGACAGATAGCATGGCCAATTGTAATATCGAATAAAAAAAAACTTAAAAGACAGACACGATCAGCTATATACAGTTAAAAAATATGTCTAGTAAAATCTAGTGGGTGGGAAAAATGAGTAAATATAATCTGTGTTTATTTCATATTCAAAAGTTGATTTTAGTTATCTGACAGAAGTCATACAGGAAAGGCTATGACAAGCAAGTGAGTTTTCTGGAGATGGCCTACCATTTTGCATGGCTGTGATAGGTGTACTCTGGAGAGGTATGGCCTCAGAAACTTAGCACCAAGATTGGTTCTTGCTGCTGATACTCCTTTCCTGACACTATTACATAACCTAATGACTCCTGAGCATCAGCCCACCCTGTTGGGCAATTTTCCTGCAGATCAATATGAAGATGCACTTTCATATAATAGTGCTGTTTAGATGTATTAATGATTTTATAGAACTCCTGATTTGATTCATATAATTTTAGGAAGAAAGTTTAAGAAGATGGTTTTAGTTGTTTTGCCAGAAAGAAGTAATAAAGTTAAAATCAAGAATAGAATGTGCCCCCTCCTCATAGAATAGTAAGTAAAGGCTGCATAATAAGGAATATAAAGAGCTTTCATAATTGCACTAAGAAGAGAAATAGGCTTGGGACAGATTAAGGAAAACATTCATTCTTGCCAGGTCCAAGGATAAAGCCACAGGTGTGCACTATGATAAAGCAGACCATGTAAGAATGTTATGAACTTATAATGAGCTTGTGGATGAAACACTGCTTTCAACTTACTACTGACATCTTTTTGTAATTCTCCTTTTGTGTAGCATTTCATCTATGAGGTAATTTTGTAAAGTGCTTTTGACTACGAAGGTATAAAAAGGCTCAGAAAAAAAATAACTTGTGGCTGTTGGGGCTCTGTTCCATCCACCAAATGTGTATATATGTCTTCTGTCTGTCTGTCTGTACAGTATGTATATGTGCACAATATGTATATATGTCTGTTGTCTATGTATGTAGGTATATAAGTATGTATATAAGTATGAATGTGCACTTGTGAAATTGATGAAACATGTGGTCGGGCCCAGCCGAGTGTGTGTGTGTGTGTGTGTGTGTGTGTGTGAACACACATATGACTTTCTTTTTTATCCTTTTTCTTTCTCTCTGGCTCATGAAGAGTTAGTTAAAGGGTATAGAGCCCAAGTAACTACATTTCTTTTCTTAGTCCCCTGTTGTTCTCAGTAGGAGTTTATTGCCAGAAACCATCAGCTTTTGGTCTTACGAGAACAAAGACAGTTAATCGCCAAAAGCCAATCAGCTTCTGGCCCCCCAGAACAGTAAGAGTTAAATTACTAGAAACCATCAGCTTTTGGCCACAGAATAGAAAGGGAGAATTAAACTGCCAAAAGACATCAGCTTCTGACCCTCAGAACAGAAAAAGAGAGAAAGATCAGAGGTCATCAGCCTGTAGCTTTGTCTGAGGCTATGTCCCACCTCAGTACCTGACCCTGTCAGGGTTGGACTCCAGAAGCAATCCTAGCGTGGAAAGAACTGAAGTTCAACATATCAAACTAAAGGAACCTTAGTGGAAAAATATACAAGTGAAAAGAATAAAATATTCATAGAAATGGACATTGATGGCTCTCAAATATATATAAAAAACCTGTTTATACATACTTACAAAAGACACTTCATTATCAAATGAATAAAAGCACTATACATTTTTGGTTAATTTTGTATCTTTCATCATTTCAGAATTTGTATATTAATTCTAGATTGGGGCTGTGGGTATAGTCTTTTTATTTCCTTTTTATATAAGAATATGTCATTAACAAACAGAAATAATTCCATTTCTTTTTTTCTTTTTAAAAATATTTATTTATTTTATGTATATGGGTGTTTTGTTTGCATGTATAGCTGCACACCAGAAGAGGGGATCAGATCCCTTATAGTTCCAGGCAATTTCCAGTTAAAGCTATACTGCAAGATTTTTTTCTTATGTAGCTAGCAAAGACCAAGATGTCTGATGACTCACAGTTGGCAGGGATTCATGAAAAACCATTTTCTTATGCAAAAACAGGAAGTGTAGTTTGGTAAGGTTTTGTTGAGGACTGTGTAGCACCATCTCTCTGATTTACAAATGCACATACAATTTGATTTCAGTAGTTTTGAGAATTTATGATAAAAATCATCCTGTACATGAGACATAATGAGACATAAGGTTATTTATGTGTGTATGACGTTAATCCCCATACTGGGGAGGCAGAGGCAGGTAGAACTCTGAGTTCAAGTCCAGCCTATTTACTGAATGAGTTCCAAGATAGCCAGGGCTACACAGAGAAACCCTATTTCTAAAAACAAATCAAAAAGCTTTTCAAAAATTTTATCTCTGTGTATGCCACTGGAATGTGAATGTGTGCCCTTGAAGGCCAGAAGACACATGGCAGGTGTTCGTGAGCTGCTTGACGTGGGTGCAGGAAACTGAGCCTGGGTCCTGTAGAAGAGCAGCAAGCTACCTCTCTGGCCTGCATTTTTAACTGACAAAACAATCATAATTCTATATATTTATGAGGTACGATGCATATATGGAAGTATGCATAAGATGTGGGATGATTACACCACGTTAATTAACGTGTTCGCTATTTCATTAACCTCAGTTTTGTTTCTTCTACTTATGTGAAAATTTGAATTTCTATACCACTTTGAGTAGAAAGGACAATTAAATGATATTAATTTTCCCAGTCTTTGAACAAGGACCTATTTTATTTATTTGTGCCTTTAGTTTCTCTTGATAGTGTTCTTATGTGTTCACTAAAGAGTAATCTTTCACACACTTTTAAACCAAATTAACTAATAATACTTAAAGTTTTTCTTTCCTTTTGTTATTGTCATCTTGTTTAAAAAATTTTAAGACACTTCATTATCAAATGAATAAAAGCACTATACATTTTTGGTTTATTTTGTATCTTTCATCATTTCAGAATTTGTATATTAATTCTAGATTGGGGCTGTGGGTATAGTCTTTTTATTTCCTTTTTATATAAGAATATGTCATTAGCAAACAGAAATAATTCCATTTCTTTTTTTTCTTCTTTTTAAAAATATTTATTTATTTTATGTATATGGGTGTTTTGTTTGCATGTATAGCTGCACGCCAGAAGAGGGGATCAGATCCCTTATAGTTCTAGACAGTTGTGAGCCACCATAAGGGTGCTGGGAATTGAACTCTGGACCTCTGGAAGAGCAGGCAGTGTTCTTAACTAACAAGCCGTCTCTCCAGCTCCCCATTTCTTCATTTCTGTTTTGGATATCTATTATTTCTCTTGGTTAATTGCTCTGGCTAAGACTTCTAATCCTATGTTGAAAACAAATGTGGGCACCCTTGCCTTGTACATGATTTTAGAGGAAGAGTTGTCAGCACTTCACCCTTTAGTATGATATTATCTGTTAGTTTTTAAATATATGGCCTCTGTTGTGTGGTATATTCTTTCTATATTATGATGCACAGAGTTGTTATCTTGGAAGATGTTGACCAGTGCTGTTCAGGTGCATGCTAGTAATGCGTTTCTATGTGCCAAGACCACTGACTGTATTTTGAGGTTAGTGGGGCTGGCTGCTGAGTAAGTTGGCTTTGATTGAACAGGAATGTAAACTGTATTTCCTAGGTGGTTGGAGCTGCTGTTCAGAATCTATGAGATGTATAGGCTATAGGCTGAGCCCTGAGACCGAATGATGGTTTTTAGGTTGCTTTTTGGCCACTTGTGATTGGCCAAAGATAATGCTCTACATACATTATAGCTGTAGTTTGCTCTCTGTCCTGCATGGGAAAGACCTCAGATTAGACTCTAGAGCTGGAGTCAGTGCTTGTACACTAGCGGTGTATGGAGCCAGATTCTATGGTCTAAAGACACATAGGGAACATGAGTTTATCTCCTCTATGAGGTTATTTAGTGTAGCACTTTTTGTAATAGCAACATATTGCATACTGTGAACATGCTCATTACTATAGTTTCAATTTAATGGTCATTATTTAAAATATTTTGGAAATTTTAAAATAACTTAGAAGCTCTTGTTAAAGATTTTGAAAGAATGTATGTTGTGTGTTTGAATGTTTGGTGGCATACATGTACGTGCCCCACATGCACACCTAATATCCTAGGAGATCAGAAGAGGGCATTGGGTACCCTGAAACTGGAGTTATGAATGGCTATGAGCTGCCATGTGGATTCTGAGAACTGAATCCAGGTTCCCTTCAAGAGCATAAATGCTCTTAACCACTGAGTTATCTCCCCAGCTCCAGATAGATCTTCTTGTATAGATTTTAGATTAAGTCACACAAACAAACCTGAAAAATTAATCTGTGAAAATGTCAAAATATCAAACAATATATATATATTACCATGTTTAAGTACTGATATACCCTGTGTGAATAGACACATACACGTAAGTGCTGCTATCGCCTCAAACTGGCTGCATAGCTTACGCTTGCCTTGGACTCATGATCCTGCTGTCTCAATCTGTCAAGCACTGGATTCCCAGGTCTGCAGCACAGGGCCCACGCAGCATAAAAGGCCCAGCTGCAGGTGCTTCTGTTCTCTCTCACCATCAGGAATTGCTCAGCAACATGGAGACGTCAGTAGTTACACTCAGGGACTGGCAGGGTCATAGGTCATCACTGCAGTTATGTGCTTCTTCATGCTGCTGAGAGATGACAGAAAACTGAAGAGATCATTTGTTTTTTTTTAGGAGTGACGCTATCTGACAAGGTAGGAAAGAGCCTTTGCTGTGCATGCTACTTAGCATTGCTGTACTGCAAAAAATGCAAGTATGTAATACACTCAGAAAGAAAGACAAGTGTGAAGGAAGGAAGCAGCGAGGAGTGGTGCTTTAGCAAAAAAAAGAGTCTGAAGTAGGAAAAAAGAAAGAAAAATGAATAAAGGAGTCTCGTCCTTAGGAGCTTATACATGTAGCACCGGGAGCTAGAAAACAGTTATCATTTATGTGACATAGCACAGCTTGCATATTTTACTTTAATTTAAGGAAAATTCCGCTTAGGAAAGCTATACAGCAACATGTGTGAAACAGCATGAGATGTAGTGTTTGCCAAGATTCAACCGAGTATTTACATCGCAAGTTCTTGAAGCCTGACATTTTCCCAGGGACTCAACGAGAGTGCCACAGTATCCCATGTTCTGGCTTTCTCACTTCGCAGCCACACCAGAATGTGAGACAGGGAGCTGCTGTTGGTACAGCTCTACCCGGGGGTCTTTATCACTCTCTGCAGTCAAAGATGGAAATTCTGTCAGCGGAGGTACGATGGATATTATTAATAGCATGCTTCCCCTGCTCAGAGTTTATTAGGACAAACCAATGACATAACACTGAAGAGCAAGTATATGCTGGCATGTCTTTGTAAAAACACGTATTCACATAGACAAAAGAAGAAGCTGCATTAGAGATCATGCACAATCTTCTTAATTTCTTAGACTTTTTAAGGAAGACCTGTGTAATCCCTTCCTTTCTATTTTCTGTCCTTTCTTCCTCCTTTTGCCTTCCTTCCTCTTCTCTCTTCTTTCAATCCCCCTCCTCTCCCTTTTTTCTTTTGTTAAACAGCTTCATTATATTATAGCCAACATATAGCAAGCAACACATACATGAAGAATGTACCTTCTAAGTTTTAGCATGCGTGTACATCCATGAAACTCTCATTGCCACCATGATGGTGAGCACTCGCACCCTCCCCCAAAGTGCTCTGATGATCCTCTGCAATCGTGTTCCCACCCCTTCATCCTCATACCAGTCTGGTTTTGTTTATGGTAGATTGCCCTGCAGAGACATTTCTATATCTTAAAAATCTCCATGTTCCAAGATGACTTTTAGAAGCCAGAGTCATTGTTTCATACTGTCACAGCCAAGCAGTGGAGTTTGAAGTGGAGATTGATCTTATGATCATGGTCTCTGGAAAAGAAAGGGTGTGATGGGAAGGCAAAGGAAGGGGAGGGGACTCTGGAGTGAGGGAAGGAAGGGGAGGGGAAGAAGGGAGAAAGGAGGACAAGGAATGAATCTAGCTGAGTAGACTTGAGAGTGAGCCTGGGCTTTTGTATTCTAGGCTAGTGTTCTATCACTGAGCTACTCCCCAAGTGCTATGTGATATCTTATCAAAGGCTTCAGTCAAGCCTTCAGTGAACCTGGGATGGCTGGCCCTTCTGGCTTTGCCCGAATCTGGATGTATGGGCTGAGCTTTCACAGCCCTTCGTGAACCAGTCATATTATATGGGCTGACTTGCATAGGAAACATGACCTTGCCTGAGGCAGTTCTTTAGCTGAAGACTGAAAACTAAGCTGGCAGCATTTGCTGGCTCTGGCTTATGTTTGGAGGGAACATGTACAGAATTTCAATGTTCCTCACTTAGTAATCCTATTTATACTGTCCAAAAGTGCAGCTATCCAGTTTAAAACTTAAGTCTCCAGGATAATAGGCTAAATAAATAGTTTTTTCCCCCATTAGGATTCAGTTGCCCCAGCTACTTTGTTGAGATGATACAAATCTGACTAATAAGTTTGAGATGATAGATGGAATTTTTTTAGAGACCTTTCAAGAACTTGAAAGGGCATTAAGAATAACTTGTGAATTAAAGTTTAAAAGATTCACCTGTTAATAAACACCTTCCTCTAGCGCTGACTTTCTCTGCCTCCACATTAGACACATAGAATGAGATAATTCTTGGTTGTAGGAGGCTGTTGCTTTTATTGCATGATATTTTGTAGCATGTCTTGTCTGTACTCATTAAAATGCACCTAGAAAGTCTCTGAATCCCATTCATATTAATCAAATGTTATGATAAATGAGAGCAGACTACATACTATTTCTTTTATGTGAAAACAGGAAGCACAGGGCCACCAAGATGGCTCAGCGGCTAAAGACACTTACTACTAAACTTGAAACCCCCAAGTTTTGTTCTTGAAAATGAAAGGGTGGAAGGAGAGAACCAACTCCTGTCAACTGGCCTCTGACATACATGTGCACTCAGTCCCACTCTCAGTCCAGTCTCAGCAAGCCGCTCTCTGTTTTCTGTCAGTATAGCTTTGCCTTTTATGACATTGCAAGTAGGTGTTGTATCATATATAGTCCTTTGCACCCGGCTTCTTTTGCTTAGCTGCCATGCAGTTACATTGCATCCATGTTGCAATATGTATCAGTAGTGTTTTACCTTCTATTGTCAAAGCCTTTGGTGTGGATGTATGATGTTTTGCTTATTATCAGTAATGGATATTAGGTTGTTTCTTGATACTGGACCTTAGGAACAATGTTGCTATGAGTATTGCAGCATGCAGCCTTGGTGGGGTCATACATTTGTATTTCTTCTGAGTAGATATCTAGAAGCAGAATCACCAGGTCTAGCAATAAGTGTGTTTAACTTTTAAAGAAACCAACAAACTTCTAAAGTAGCTGTTCAGAAGGCGTGGTGCTTTGAATGAGAATGGTCCTTCTAAGCTCATGTGTTTAAACACTTGGGCCCCAGTTGCTGGAAGTGTCTGAGAAGGATTAGGTGTGGCTTATTGAAGGAGATGAGTCAGTGGGTCTTCAAAAGCCTCCCACCATCACCGTTGTGCTCTCTCTGCTTCCTATTTGTGGTTCAAGATGTGACCTCAACTGCTGCTACAACATCTGCTTACTACCTGCCTGCCTACTCCCATGGTCCTGCCATGATGGCGTCCCTCTGGGACCATCAGCTCCAAACCAGCCTTTCCTTCTATGGGTTGATTTATCACAGCAATAGAAAAAAAATGTCTGATAGAAGTGAGTACTCTCACCACTATCTCCTCTATTATACTGATGGAGAAGTTTGTACATGGTCATATATCCTGCGTGTTGGATATGGCAATTGAAGCTTTGCCATTTGAGCCTGCCTCTGCAGACTCTGTGCAGAATGTTGGTAATGATTGCCTCAGAGGTGGTTTGCAGTTTTCAAGATTAAACTTTGCCTATAGCCCCAGCCTGAACTGGGTTCAGGCACGTTAGAGAATGTTCAGTTCAGTTTTGTCCATTGGGAGTGGACAGAATCCCTGTGATATTATTTTTTGCCTTCGATTGTAAGGTAAATCCAAAAGTAAATTTCAAGATGTTGAGGCATTTTCATTTTTGTGCTCCTTTCACGAGAAATGTGAAAAGGCCTTGATCGTGTTTTCAGCTGGGATTTGTAAACCCTCTGGTGAACAAATCCCCGTTCTTGGACCAAGAGCCATTTTTAAAGGATGAAATAACATCCTGGCTACTGATTTAGTCTATGTGCCTGCTGGATTTCTTTCTAACATAGCAGCTGGTAGCCTGCCGTACACATGCCAGTGATGGTGTGTGGGCTGCCAAGGAGCTCAGGAGCCAATTGCTCAAAGGACCATTTGCCTCTGGCTGTTAATTGCTTACTTCTGATTTTAAAGGCTGCTATCATCATCAGCCCTACTGTTTTCAAGACTTGGTATGACCACCATGCTTTGCATTTTCTCTTTGCCGAGGACTAGAAAAGGGCTTAGAGAGTCCCTTCTACACATTCCAAACGGAGCAGGAAGGAGAAGTGTTGTCTGGACTCCAGGTGGACATACACATGATTGATTGCAGGCCTGCTGGGCATGTCCTTAGGGCTATTGTCTACCTTTAGAGAAGGCTGATCAGATAAGGCTGTGGTGAGGCTTTACAGGATTCTCTGACATCTAGTACTGTATTTACAGGGCCTGGTTGTCTTGTAGGCAGTGCTGCCCTGGAAATATAAGTTGCTGCAAATATAGACACAACTGTGATCCTAACTTGTGCCCCAAATCTCAGGTCTTAAATCACACCTGTCCAGACCCAAATGGTTTTTTCCAGAATGCCTTTGTGAACCTCCTGACTAGGTACAATTTTCTTTTGTGGCTTTGTGTTATTTCTGCATTCTTTTATCACAGGCCTTATTATATCACAATAGACTATGTAGCCTAGCTTGGCTTCAAATTAATAATTTGATGATGTTGGGATGACAGGGCTGCCATTCCTTTTTTTGTTTGTTTTTTAAACAAAGAACTTATTTTTCTTTTCCTTCTTAATTCTGTGTGCTTATATTACTATTATAATAAAACTTGGCACTTTACAGCCAGGCACATTTAATAATTAGTTCTTTGAGAGTTTTTTATGTTTTGATCATATTCATCTCTCCCCCAACTTTCCTTGGATCCATCGCCCCTTCCTTCTTTACCCAACTTTTTGACCTTTAAAAGTAAAACTTTCAAGCCCAGTTCATGATGCCCAAATATTCTTGTTTATGTGGTCATTCTTCACTTATTCTCAAGTTACCAGTGGCAACAATACTTTCTTAGAGAAAACTGTCTCTCCTTTTTCTAGCAGCTAATAGTAGCCAATAGATCCACAGTGGCCAGGTACTTTTTATTAATTTATAGTAACCCAACTAGTCCTTAACAACAGTTCCATAGAAGAGTTACAATGCTAAGCTCTCATTTTAAAGTTAAAAAAACAGATTTAGGAAAAAGTTAAAGAGACTTTCCCCCACAAGGTGACAGAGCAAGTTGGTGGCAGAGCCAGGACTTGAACTCAAGGGTTCCCTTGCTCTAGAAGCCTACCTTTAAGTTCTATGTCCTGGGTGCTGGTGTGCGTGTCTCCTAAATTCACATGCTGTTGGTGGGGAATGTTAACCTTGGACCTAAGTATTGCCTTCTTTAATGTATGGTGTCATTTTGCACGTGATGTGCTTTTCATAACCATGAATGGCACTGTACTACAGATCTTGCTTTTCCTCTTATGTCCTTTACTCCACACTGTCTACATCGCTATCAACACACCAAGTTAATTGCTTCTGACTGCTACATGCTTTACCCTGATTATCTACCACACCTCATTCACCCATTCTCTCCATTGGGGAGATTTGGACTCATTACGTCAATGACATGAGGAGACCTTATCTGTGTCCCTTTATGAACTGGTGCCAAAACTTCTCTTGGAACCCTCCCCAGGGGTGGGTCTCTGAGTCAAAGGGCATGTGAGTACTTTATTTCACCAGGTGTGTACATCCAGAATGACAGCGCAGTCTAGCACTTCAGCCAGAAGCAGAAGAATCCTCCCCTTTGACGTCCTCATCAGTGTTTGCTAATTTTTCATTGTTTTGAGACATGTGGAGTGTTGTGATAGTCTCTTTATCTCCAAGGCCTCCAGTGAATAGTCGCAACAAAAAATGGCACCGAACTTTATGCATATTATGTTTTTTTCTACTGTAAAGTTTAGTTTGTAAATGTGGCATAGAAGAGGTTAACAACTATTAATGATAAAAGTTATGTGAATGTTCTCTCTCTCTCTCTCTCTCTCTCTCTCTCTCTCTCTCTCTCTCTGTCTCTTTCTCTCTCTCTCTCAAAAATCTTATGACTATCGGTAACTGAAGCTACAGAACTTAAACTGTGGATACATAAAGGCATCTAAGTCTTATTGCTGTTTTAATATTCATATTTCTGGTTATTAGTGAGCATGGCTTCCTGACCCACAGGATTACCACTGCCTGCTGATATTGTGTGTGTGTGTGTGTGTGTGTGTGTGTGTGTGTGTGTGAGTGTGTGTGTGAATGCACACATGGACATGTACATTCCCTTGTAGAGTCTAGCTAGTTGTCTCTAGTTTTTAAAGATATAGCCAGTGACCCTTGTTGTCACTCATGACATACTCAATGGAAATCCAATCAGTCTTTGCCTCATAATTAGAGCTTTTGGAATGTTCTTTAATAGATCACCTCCAACTCTTTGGCCATGAGTTATTGTTATCAATTTGTTTTATAACTTTATTATTAGTTTTAACTTTTGAGGCAGAGTTTCCCATGATCCTAACTGGCTTTAAACTTGCTAAATAGTTGAAGATGATCTTCCTGCCTCTACTGTACAAATCCTGGGTTTACTGGTGTGCATCTCCATACCTGGTTTTCTGCAGTGCTTAGGACTAACTCCAGGACATTATTCATGCTAGGCAAGCACTCTACCAACTGAGTTATAACCTCTGTTTTGTTTTATAGGTTTAAATGCTTTCTTTATGTTTTTATAGTCATGTGAATTTGGTTTTGAATTAAAGAAAATCCTGGGACCCACCTTTGTCTCTCTGCAAGTCGTGACTCTCACGGGCAGTCCTTTTAATAACTCCGTTTCCCACATTATTCACACCTGTCATAGATTTCCACGAGTAAATGAATCTGCTTTTATCATAATTTCTTATGCTTATTTTGCAACTCAGCTTGCTTCAGTGTCTGATATAGGTATTCCTTCCCGTCCTCCTTTACTTCATTTTTTAAAAATTGAAACACATTTTTATTTTTTATATTTTATTTTTTTTTTTAATTTTTTAATTTTTTTTTATTTTTTTGATACTTTATTTACATTTCCAATGTTGAAACACATTTTTAAATACCCTATAGTTTGATCAGTCCCCCTCCCCCAGCTCCTCCCAGTGAAAGACTGGAGCCCATTATAAGGAAGTTAGACCCCCCTTAGCAAAATTAAAGCCAGAGATAATATAGCCATATTCCACCGCCTAATGGCTAACCTACATCTTTTGTCCCAGGAAATTAGCTAACAGCAGGATTGTTATCGCAACCATCCACATCTTTTGTCCCAGGAAATAGCTAACAGCAGGATTGTTATCGCAACCACCTAATGGCTAACCTACACCTTTTGTCTCAGGAAATAGCTAACTGCAGGAGTGATGAACTTAGGACATTCTATACCTTCCCATGACACATAGAATTCCCTTGCTTTATGGTTTTTTCTTTAAATACCCCTGACTTCAGCTGCTCAGGGTCAAACTCCTCTGCCTCTGCATAGGTTACAAGCTCGACCCCAGTGCACTGGTCCCCCCCAATAAACCTCCTGTGATTGCAGCAAGGACGGTCTTTCGTGAGTTCTTGGGGGGTCGCGCAGTCCCAAGACTTGATTGAGGGTCTCCCCAGCTCGGAGGTCTTTCACCAGCTCCTGCCCCCTCCTCTCCCCCAACACTACTCTCTTTCTTTCTGTTTAGAAAACAAACAAAACAAGCAAGTTGTAACTAAAAAAACAAAACCAAAGAAAAATAAAACAACACACATGTACACAAACACACCGAGTCACAAGCACACAAACACAGGAAAAAATAGTTCATAAGAATACAGAATCAGAAATCATAATGTATAAGTAAAAGGCCAGTAAGACCAAAAAAAAAAAAAAAAACAAAAAACATTGAGTTTATTTTTTTATGGCCATTTATTGATGAGCATGTGGCCTGTCCTTAAGTGTGGTTTGTAAACCCAGTGAAAAAGGGTTTGTAGCCCACTGGAAAAGGCTAACGTTTCCTTTGTAAGTGGTTGTCATTTGGGGATAGCCTCTTGGTTATGAATGGGAACTCATGTTCTCTTACCCTCTCAGCACCGAGGGAGAATTGTTGATGTGAATTTCTTGTTTCTCTGTGGCACTGTTTGCTCTTGCCTCCTCTGTCCGTGGGATGCCTGGCCTGTATCTGATACCATATCTGGTTCACACCATTGCTCAACCAGTATCCACTAAATGATTTGAACTGATTTATGTTCGCCTTTCACAGATTATATGGGCAATGTGATAATGGAGGTCAGAATTGAAGCCATCTTGTTTTCTTTCAAGGGAGAAGGACAGCAAAGGCCATTAAGTTGATCCCTCAGGGACAGGTGTGGCTTTGGCTATAGCTCTTTCCACAACTCACTGGGGACTGGTCTTTCCCTACGGAGAACAGCTTCAATTCCGGGCTTTGATAGATGGCCGTACAGAAGGGCCGGAATCGGGAGTCTCCAGGAATAATTTTAAAGGAAAACACGAAAACTTTCATAATAAAAAATTTATAGAAAGAAAAATAAACTCCACCAGTTTAATTAAATTGTGGTTTGCTCAATGTTGATTCGGAAACAGATACAGAAAAGGCTTATGCTAAAGAAATGACTCGGTCGCCATCTAGTGGCCCCACATCCAATCGTCACTATGTTAGGTATTGTATGAAAAATGGTCAACAATCAATAAATGAGTATGTAAACAATCAGTAAATCCTATGTAAAAATGAGGAAACCGAGTCTAGGAGGAGCTGAGCATCTTGCTAGCACAACAAATATAATGCTGGACTGAAGAAAACGGTATCCTTGGAGATGCCTTCTGTTACTGTTTGGAAGGAAGCTAGCCCCAAACCCAATGAGCACATCCTGCTGGTAGTTTGAATCTTGCCATGGTGAGAGTATTTACGCAATCACCAAACTGAACAGTGGTCAATATCTAAAGTCAAAGTTTGATCTACAAGAGAATACTATACTAATGGGCACCATTTCAATGCAGAATGTGGTCTGAGGAAAGGAGTCCAGAGGAGATGTGCACAGAAATGGATAGGAGAAAGAGTTGCCTATCAAGAGAGTTTGTGGAAAAGGGCATGGAGAAGCCATGAGGGAGGCGGTAAGGAAGAACGAGAATCCACCACAGTTTAGTTTTTATGGATCTTAGTCGTGTTTCCTGTAAATACTGGGATGGTATCCCATGGCAGGGCATGATGGCACACACCTTTAATCCCAGCACTCAGAACCCAGAGTCAGGAGGATCCCTGTGAGACTGAAGCCAGCCTGTCTCATAGCAAGATCTAGTCCAGCCCATGCTACATAGTGAGAGCCTGTCTTGCCACACCCACTGCCCCCACCCCAAGGGATAATCAAGGTTGTATTAGAGAAAATGTTTAGATCCTTTTAGAGGAGTGTTTTGGTGCATTACA
This sequence comes from Uromys caudimaculatus, assembly GCA_028551405.1. Classification (NCBI taxonomy): domain Eukaryota; kingdom Metazoa; phylum Chordata; class Mammalia; order Rodentia; family Muridae; genus Uromys; species Uromys caudimaculatus. The sequence goes on from CM052700.1 coordinate 93,852,706, forward strand.
GTGTATACTTCAGACTAATTTTGGGATCCAGTTCATTTTTATAGAAAGTAGTAATGTGAAGTCAAAGAACCCATAAAAAAATCTTTAGCTTTAGAGACACAAGAAATATTGAAATATTTTAAGTATTTGAAGTGTAGTAATCTCCCTTAAAAGAAATATTTGTAAAAATATTTGTAATCTCCCTCAAAAGCCTTCACTGATCAGTTCTGACAAAACGTTAATGGGAGCTGTAACAGAATACCCAGACTAACGATCTACGGGAGGGAGGAATTGTTCTGGCGTACAGTTCCAGAAGCTTTTGTCGAAGGTCCCTCGAGTCCGTGACTGTGGGCCTATGGTGCGGCAGTGTCATGGTTGGGAGAGATGCATGGAGAAGAATCATTTCATTGTGGTTAGGAGGTTGGCAAATTTGAAAGATGGAAGAGAGTACGTAAAAGACCAGGGTTCCAAATACCCTTCAGAGACACAACTTCTCCCACTTAGGGATGTACTTCTTCTAAGCAGGTCCCTTCTGGTCTGTTCGGCTATGAACTCAGCTGTGTATTCATCAATGGATTAAGTCCCCATTATACAAGAATCCCTCAATTTCAGCACTAATCAGGAATAAGGCAGTTAACATCTAAGCCTTTGGGGGGGGCACTTCAGGTCCCAAACAGCACTTATTGTATCCATTTTTTTTTTTTTTTTTTTTTTTTTTTTTTTTTTTTTTTTTTTTTTTTTTTTTTTTTTTTTGGTTTTTCGAGACAGGGTTTCTCTGTGTAGCCCTGGCTGTCCTGGAACTCACTCTTTAGACCAGGCTGGCCTCGAACTCAGAAATCCACCTGTCTCTGCCTCCTGAGTGCTGGGATTAAAGGCGTGCGCCACCACTGCTCGGCCCAAACAGCACTTATTAAGGCTGAGTAGTAGATACAGAGGCATGAGTGCAGTATCTCTTCTACTTTTCTGCATGATTGAACAGTTCCAAAATCAAAATTACAAAGGAGCCAATGCATCAATCTCTTTAAGCGATTATGCTTGCTAGAGTGTACACACACACACACACACACACACACACACACACACACACACACACACACACACAACCACCAGGAGGGGTCAAAAAATGATTGACCTGAGCAGAGAGCTTTGTTTTTCTCTCATGCCAGTGGTCACATCTATGGCAATTAAAAGTCTCTGGAGGATTTTCAGTAGGTGGTGTGAGTGTATGTAAGGTGTGTGTGTGTGTGTGTGTGTGTGTGTGTGTGTGTGTGTGTGTGTGTGTGAAAGTGCATATGTAGTTCAAGAGCATATGGGTATGCATGTTCCCTGATCATAAAGAAATGGCATAAAAATGAACAACATAGCAAAGCTGTACTTCAGTGTCCTGGGTGGTGCTAAGGTGACCTGTCCTCTTGGTTCACCGAGAACAGAAGGGTTTGCTGATGAATTCTCCTTGCTGCTGCTGCACTGTACTGTGACTGAAGCCCTGGATTAAGGCTAGGTGAATGAAAAATGAGTTAGTCTTCCAGGGGGAAAGTAAATGATCCCCTTTGGTCAGAGGCTGCATGAGGTGGCATAGAGAGCAGTTCTAGACATATAATCTCCAGAGTTTTCAGCTTGGACTTTGGAGCTTATTTATTGATACATGGGACTGATTATCTGGACTCCAGACTCCAGAGGGTTGCTCCATTTTCTGACAGACACTTAGAGACCTGAAAAGACATTTGATTTGTTTTTTGTTTTTTGTTTTTTTTTGTGCCCAAACACTTTATATGGTCTATGCATACTCTGTTTATTATTTGTTGATTTCTAAAATCTTTTTCTGGGCCTCTGAATGCAAAGACAAATACAGTTTTTTTCACTGCACGCATGAGTATGGTATGTATGGTGAGACGCCACTATGAAGCACTGTGAGAGAGGTTGGGCTTGTGTGGGTCATGGTCTGTCTATCGGTGCCTTTTTCCTGATGAACGTTTCTGTCACTCATATTCCAGCTGCAACAGGGACCTGAATGTATCATCTAGTAAATAGTTTGGATAAACCAAACATTTATTTCAATCTTTGGGCTGTCCACAGGAGATGCAAATAGCAACTTTCCCTAGGGAGGGTGTGGTGTAATAGGACCCCCTTTCTGATTTGCAGCCTGGTCTGAAGTGTATCTCTGAAGATGCTCAGTGGAAAATTCCCATTTCTTTCTATCCTGATCTCTTCTAACTGATTAATGAAATCAAGAGATTTTCCTCTGAGGTCTCCCCTTTCTCTGGCAAAAGAGGAAAAGGAAGGAAGGCCTGGATTTAGAAAACATTTATATTTTGTTGAGTAGAAGTTTTAAGTGTAACCATGTGAGGTTTAATTTATATCCCTGATCCACCCACAGTATACAGACTCACCCACCCTGCACACAGAGTATTTAGACAAATATAATTTAGTCAGTCTTTCAATCTCAGACAACTCACTTTTTAAAAAAAAAGATTTATTTATTCATTTATTTTATGTGAGTACATCGCTGTCTTTAGACACACCAGAAGAGGGCATTGGATCCCATTACAGATGGTTATGAGCCACCATGTGGTTGCTGGGAACTGAACTCAGGACCTCTGGAAGAGCAGTCAGTGCTCTTAACCGCTGAGCCCTTTCTCCAGCCCCGACAACTCACTCTTATAGAGAGAAAATTGTGTTAGCCTAATCTTTGAATTGTAGATTATATTTAGAACTAATGCTTCAATCTTCGCACAGTGATTTCTCATATATTACACATGTATCATTACCTTTGAGCCTCACAACAACCTTAGAAGTGGATATTATGCTTATCTCTGTTTTCCATATAGGAAGACAGGGTCAGAGTGGTGCCCATGACTACCACAGCAGAAATCCAAAATCTAGAGTTTGGCATCAAAGAGTGTTTTTTTTTTTTTTTTATAGACCACAAGGAATGTGTGAAGGTCAAAGGAGAGTTTGTGGGGTTTGGCTCTCTCTGTTGTGTTTGAAAGGTTTGAAAAGGGGTGGAAAAGGCTGAAGAAATAAGTGATAAAGTACTGAAAACGCTGAATGGCAAACGTTCTTATTTTGTGCATTGGTGATTTACAGTGAAACCTAACTGCCACTTAAGGTCTACAACCGTGCCTTGAGGGAAATTTAAACTCCTTCCTCCCCACCTCCTCTTCTCTGTATAGGCCAGACACTAAGAATATTTTTTACATTCTTTTCTTTTCTTCTTCCTTCCCTCCCTCCCTCCCTTCCTCCCTCCTTCCCTCCCTCCCTCCCTTCTTTTCTTTCTTTCTTTCTTTCTTTCTTTCTTTCTTTCTTTCTTTCTTTCTTTCTTTCTCTCTCTCTCTCTCTCTCTCTCTCTCTCTCTCTCTCTCTCTCTTTCTTTCTTTCTTTCTTTCCTTCTTTCTTTTAGAGATTGTGTTTCTCTGTGTAGCCCTGGGTGTCTTGGAGTAGTAGATCAGTTTCCTTCAAACTCAGAGACTAGTCCATCTCTGCCTCCCCAGTGCTGGGTTTAAAGACATGTGCCATCACACCTGGCATTAAAAACAGGATATTTCATGACATTTGAAAATGATATGAAATTCAAATTTTAGTGTCCATGAATAAAATTGTTCTGTACCATAGCCCCATCCATTCATTTAAGCATCTCTGACAGTTTTGTGCTGCCCCACAGGAGGCGAGTCCCTGTAACAGAGACTTTTTGTGCCTGGCATAACCTAAAGCATCTATTCTCTGGCTTTTGGCAAAAAAACTTGCTGACCCCTGACCTAGTGCCCTATTTTGTTCAGATCAACACTGAAACAGTTCCCAGGCAGTGAAAACTGGAAGCTTGCTGCCTGGCAACCACTTCTCTTCTTGGCCAGTGAAGAAGCAGGGGCTGAGAGCTTCAGGGCATCTGCCTTCCATTTTCCATCTACCATTCAAGTAGAACAAACTACCACTGACCTGTGGTCACACTCTGCCCCCACGCCGAAGTGCTCTGTATATCCAGCTGGATCTGAGTGGGCTCTGGGTATTTTGAAGCTAGAGGTGGATGCTATGATTTACAGATGTAGAAGCAGAGGCTTGGAGATGCAGCCAGAACCCAATGTCTCACACTAGTAAAGAGCAAATCCGGGACTCCTGCCTATAGAAACTGCACGGAGTTACCATTGTTCAAGAGACCAAGGAGGCTTTCCCATTGACTTCCTAATTCGGGCTTCTTCTCTTCATCATGGCTTGCTGCTGAGTCATACGAAAGCCCAGGAAAACACAGATTCTTTTCTCTTTGTATTGTTAAAAAAATTATTGTTTTTTTGTTTTAATGTTTGCTTGTATGAATGTATGTGTACCATGTGCATGCCTGATGTCCAGAGGCCAGAAGAGGGTTTCAGATCCCATGGGACTATAGCTACAGAGGGTTGTAAGCCACCATGTGGGTTCTGAGAACTGAACTTGGTTCCTGTGCAAGAACATCAAGTGTTCTTTTTTCTATTACATTAAAAACCCACTTTTTCTTATTTTTTTATTATGCAATTTGAAAAAAATGAACATTCATACAATTGTGTGTGTGTTTGCATGTGTGTATGTGTGTGTATGTGTGTATTACATACACTGAGGGTCTCCTTAGCTACAGGGACTCCATCTTATATATAGTTTCTATTTTGTACTAAGCTAAATTCTAAGAAACAACTGAACCCCTGAAATGGCTTCTGTGTGAACTTAGACCACAATGTCCTATCCCACGCCTTGTTGGTTAGCTCCCAGTTCAGATGAAGCCTCATGGATGCTGACTGGCTGGCCTCCATCTAGGCCAGGTTATCAAGGATTCCATCCAAGGTATCTGAGAAGCAGTAACTTACTTAGGATGCCAGGTATGAACAATCGCTGGACACATACACCATGACTGCACACGATTGCCTGACCTACCCTTGGCCTCACCCTCCTAGTTTGTGGTCCTCTGCTTAAAAGCTTGCTCTATCTTGCCCCTGGTTAACAAGGTTTGGGTCCTAATCCCTGCCACTTCCCTAATAGATCAGTTTCTGAATAAAGATACTTTGGCTGGGTCGAACTTGGTTTTCTTTCTTTCTTTCTTTCTTTCTTTCTTTCTTTCTTTCTTTCTTTCTTTCTTTCTTTCTTCCTTCCTTCCTTCCTTCCTTCCTTCCTTCCTTCCTTCCTTCCTTCCTTCTTTCCTTCCTTCCTTCCTTTCTTTCTTTCTAAGATTTATTTACTTATTTCATGTATGTGGGTATACTGTCGCTGTCTTCAGACACACCAGAAGACGGCTTTGGATGCCCATTCCAGATGGTTGTGAGCCACCATGTGGTTGCTGGGAATTGAACTCAGGACCTCTGGAAGAGCAGTCAGTGCTCTTAACCGCTGAGCCATCTCTCCAGCCTGAACTTGGTTTTCATAGTGGATTATTTCTCAAATCCTCGGACTCTAACACATACATCATATAAGCCCCCCCCCAACTAGAACATTGTGTTTTCTCAATAAAGGCTGTTGGTAGATGCATGTCCCTGTACTCTACCCACCTTTAACCAGGAAGCATCCTACTCAGAAACATGGCTTCTGAATACCCATGGAGGACGCTTTGTTTTGCTGGGTGTGAAGTGCTGAGCCAGAGCTGTGGGAGGAAAACTACTCCCAAACTGAGGCTGGCCAAGATCAACTTCAGCTCTTTGAGCCTCTCACCTTCCCTTCCACAGCTTTTCCCTCCCCCAACTCCTCTTCCCACATCATTCCTGCCCAGACCTGTCCACTGTCAACCACAGGCTCCTGAATATTTCCATCTTCTATTTATCAATAGAATCTTCTGTTACCTCATCCCAAAGGACACACAAGATGAGCGTTTCCCTGAATCTATTGCCTCTCCTGAAGCAGGCAGCTTCTGGCCTATTTAGAAGAAGAGACAGAGACCCTTTTGTCTAGTAGCCCAAATAAAAGGACACAGAAGGGAACAAAAAACCAAGATACCTACAAACTCAAAGCAAACAGAAACCACAGTGGAGTTTTAGCAGACACCCAGAGAAATGAATGTGTTGGGTTGTGGGATAGCCCAGTACTGTGTTGGATTGTGGGGTAGCTTAGTATTCCTCAAGTCACAGATTTTATGTTCACCTGGGCTGCCAAAAACCCTTCATTTGTGGGAACTCAGCTAGATCTAAGACCCTGGACCCTCTATCTTGGTACTGAGCCTTCCATACTAGAGTCTTTCAGCCATGAAAGCCCATTACCTTTCCCATACAGTTTATAAATATCCAGAGCAAGAAAAAAAATCCTGAGTATCCCAGAGGGTGATGAAGGGGGGGGGGGGGCGGACAGAGTTTCTAAGTACTTTCAGTAAGGATGCCAGTACAACAGCAAGCCAGGATTTGAGAAGTTAGTTATCTTCTTCAGTTCAGCAGTAGTTCAATTTTGTCTTTATTTAGGACTTCTGATTTCTGTCTAAAACAAACATACTTGAAGACTAAACCTTCTGGTCCTTACTGTATGTGTAGTTCAGCTCTTCAGAAAGGAAGAAAGTGAATGTGAAGGAGTCTCATCAAGTTGAAGGCAGAACAACACACAGCATCAATGAGCTACTCAATTTCTTGCCTGCTGCCCTAGGTGCCTGCAAACAAGAAAATGCCATTTCTTCAGAAACAAACCCAGAGAAAAATTATTCATTTTGGCATCTTGTCAGGATTCCTGTTAATGTGATATCAGCTTCATGTTTCTTTTGTGATTATTGGCATATATACAGTGGGTATGAAAGCACTTTATCAACATCTGTTACTTGGAAAAAAAAATTCCATTCTAGAGTCATTGGAATGAAACCTGCAATCTTTATCTTTACTATAACAACTATAAAAAGGTGATAGTCACTCAAATAAATAAAGTATTACTTAAATCAAAAGACTACATTTTCACAATTAAAAGGTAACATTGAGAGAGAGAGAGAGAGAGAGAGAGAAAGAGAGAGAGAGAGAGAGAGAGAGAGAGAGAGAGAGAGACTTATTTTTCTCATTTGTAGTTTTTAGGTGTAACAGGCTCTATAACATGAATATGAGAGGCAAGAGGCACAGAATTAGTCTTTGCCTTTCCTGTCAATCTTAGGTTTTATTCGGTAGCTCCCCAAGCTCCCTATGAGTAGAAACATATGAAGAAAAACATCTCTGTTTTCTTCAGTAATTTTAATTTGCAAGTTACACAATAGAAGATATATTCAAGTTCCCATTTTGTAGGTAACCCTTTGAAATAATGCCACCAATGCCATTCTGAGACGTGACAATGACAAGGAGTGTTTTCCTTCTCCACATCCTCTGCCATGTAACCCAAGCCCCATTAGTTTCTTCAAGGTAACCCAGAACAGGTAAAGCCAGCGGGTGCCTGCTATATTGCTATGAGTTGGCTAGTAAGAAAAATTAATATTTTATTTGACCTTTCTGTGTACTTGACACTTTCCTACTCCATTTTTATTTTCTTCTCTTCTTGCTTCATCTCATCCTATTGGGAAAATAACTAATTTGATTAACTGTATTTCCATCTTCTACCTTCTATTTCACCATTTAATCCAGAGAAACACCTTGTGTTACTAGTCTTTACAGACTCTCTCTTTACATGCTCTCTCTTCTGTTCTTCTTCCTCTCTGGAGACTTCTGGAAGCTGGATGCCACTCTGTTACTTCTTTAGTACTAAACATGTCCTCCAATCACTCAAATCCAAAGCCTCTTTCTTCATGTTTTACTTTTTAAGGAAGTCCTAAAATCTTATGTCCTAATAACTATGGCCAGTTGTTTGTTTCCTAAATCCCTTTCTCTGTAGTAATTCTCTTTTCCCTTTTTACTCTGAATGCTGTGCCTGATAACAGTCTTCTTTGTACTCTTTGAGGATATCAGGATGTCAAAAGTAGATCAGATGATTTTCTATCTAGTCCGGGGTATCTTCAAGAATCCAAAGGGTGTTCAGTAGATAACATGTTCAGCAGATAGTATCATCCTTTGGAGCAACTGAGATCTTTTCCTAAGTCTCAGAGGCTCATGGAGAGCAGAGAAAAGGATGGGGCCAAATATAAAAGATCTGTGTAAAGGTTTTTTTTTGTTTTTTTTTTTTGTTTTTTTGTTTTTTTGTTTTTTTTTGAGTCAATCTTCAAATTCCTTCCCTACTTCTGCTTAGACTCTCAAGTTAATCCAATTTTGCGTTCTTCTAAGAATCCAGTTACTGGAGAAGTAGTGAGTGTTAGATCAGATTTTGTGTGTGGGAAAAGCGAATGAAGAGATCTGTGAAGAAAAAGCAGAACTGGTTGGGTCAGGTCTTGTAATACTTCCAGGTTCCAGTTACTGGTTCTACCTTTTAAGGTAAAGACGAAGATGATGCTGAAACCGCCTCCAGGCTCTTCTTAGCCCTGGGTTTTTCAAGATCAGATGCACTGCCTGGCCAGCTGGATACGCAGTCATGATAAAACTACACAAATTATTCCAGACACTGTAGGCACCAAGGATGTTTGACATGGAAATAAATAAAGCCAGTGCATTGATAATGTAGAAAATGAGAGAGTAACTGGTCGATTTGATGGCACCCAAGTGAGCCTCCATGCTGGAGTCCCTAGAGCCTGTGCTGCTGTTTCCCATGTGCAGGGTGTGCTTCTTGAGTGAGGCAATCAGCAGAATGGCTGCCATGATGAACATGAACAAAGGAGTGAAGATCCCAATATAATATAAGAAAGCCAGGCTGAGTATATTGATCTTAAAGCAGTACTTCATCTTTGTGGAGTTGAAAGTAGGGATGGGAACAGACGTGTTCACATACACATTGAAGATGTCTTTAGAGAAGAAGAAACTTAAGCCGAAGGAAGCCAACACTGACAGACTCAAGAGCTGAGGCATCAGCACTATGATTTTCTGCTTCAGCAGAAGGAACAGAGGGTGAGCAAAGTTCACAATTTTAAGACAATAGAAGACATTGAGCCAGGCAGCAAACCAGAGGTTACAGTAGTTCAGAAACACAGAGATGACTTTGAATAGCCTGTACATGGCATTATGGTTATAAATGACTGGGAAAAGTAGATTATAAGTAGTCTCTACCGCTATCCAGATCTGTAGCAAGAGCCTGGAAAAACTCAGCATCAGCATAAGGTTCTCACCAGTGGGGAGTCTTTTGCTCCTGACCCATTCAGTCCCATAGATGACTGTGATGAAGCCATTGCCAGTGATGCCAATGATACAGTTTATTGTAAAGACCACGAAAGGGATTACGAATTCATACCTGTGAACATAATAGTCAGAATTTGTGGTTATCCTTGCCATTCTGACTTAGCTTCCTCACTGAGAAGTGGTGTCTGCCCTGTAATCTTCCCACAGTCAGAGTTACTGCAATACTTCCCCTCTTCGTTGAGAGTTATTTCCTATTTTTCTTTGTCACATGACTACACGAGGTTTGACATGCAAATTATGAAAGGATTTAGTTACTGACTCCATTTTTCATAAACATCCATTTGTTTGGGAGCTTTTAGAAACATATTGGACAGAAATTTCAAGAATGTCCAGCACAGCATCTTTTCATCTTATTATTTTAGTCTATATGAGAAGAATCCCAAGTTAGGAATCTCAGTGTCCCATGATTTTTTTTTTTAAACGTATCTCACAAGACTGGTGCTACTTGCTATTATTTATAAAAACATACTGCTGTCTCATGTTTCCTTTCTATGTTGCCCAGGTTAGTTTACCATTTTCTTGCCACTGCTAGATAAATAGCAGGAATTATAGGCATGCACTATTGTGCTTAGTCTCTCTCTTTCTCTCTCTCTCTCTCTCTCTCTCTCTCTCTCTTTTCTTCTTCCTTATTAATTATTCCATTTGTTTACATCTCAAATGATATCCCACTTCCTGGTTACCCCTCCACAAACTTCCCATCTCACAACCTCCCTCTCCTTCCTCCTTTCCTCTATGAGGGTGCTCTCTCTCCCACCCACCCTCTCCTGACCCACCCCTCCAGCATCCCCCTATGCTGGGGCATCAAATATCCACAGGACCAAGGGCCTCTCCTCCCATTGATGTCAAACAAGGACATCCTCTGCTACCTATGTATCTGGAGCCATGGATCCCTCTCTGTACACTCCTTGGTTGGTGGTCTAGTCTCTGGGAGAACTGGGTGGTTCAGCCAGCTATTGTGGTTCTTCCTATGGGGTTGCAATTCCCCTCAGCCCCTCAAGTTCTTCCACCAGCTCTCCCACTGGGGTCCCTGAGCTCAGTCTGATGGTTGTTCCCAAGCATCCACATCTGCATTGGTCAGTTGCTGGCTGAACCTCCCAAGGAGCAGTCACACCAGGTTCCTGTCAGCAAGTGCCTCTTGGCAATGGCAGCAGTGTCATTAGGGTTGATGTCTGCAGACAGGATGGATCCCTAGATGGCCTTCCTTCAGTCTCTGCTCCATTTTTTTGTCCCTGTTCTTCCTTTGGACAGGAACATTTCTGGGTTAAAAATGTTGAGATGGATGGGTAACTGCATTGTCAGCTCCCCTCATATACATATGCTGGAATTTTGAGTGACCTAGTCTTTGGCACGTACCACAGATGCTGTGAGAATCTAAGCACCATGGTGCTAACTTGACTAGAAGATACTGTTTCCCAGCATACCTTGCCAGCCACTGACTCTTACAATCTTTCTATCCCTTCTTCCAAGATGTTTCCTGAGCCTGTGTGATATAGTCACCTCATCTAAGACAGAACATGTGAGAGGATCCTTTAAGAAGTGATTATGTCATAGGAGTTCTGTCTTCGTGAGTAGATTAACATTACTTCAGCAGTGTGTTAATTATAGAAGTGAGCTCAGTCATTTTTGCTCACTGTTTTTTTCTACCTCCTTTCATGGAAAGATGCAGCAAGATGGTCTTTTCCAGATGAAAAAGACTAGGCCTTATAATTCTCAGATTCCAGAACTTTAAGAAATAAATTTCTAATTTTAATAAATTGCCCTATTAGTGGCATTTTATTATGATAGCACATAATAGACCAAGATAAGAGGATCTGTGCTTCAGGGAAGATCCTACAGTGAACAATGGCCATTAGGTTGAAAAATTTTGTCAGGTTTGGAAGAATATTTAGCTAGGGGAAATATTTTTCTCTCCACCAACACATAGACATAGAAAATGTCTTTTCAAGTTGGAGAGGAAAGAACGAAAGGAGGAGAAAGAGGAGGGAGGAGCTCTATAATAGAGACCTGTGTCCTGGTCCTCTCCTTAAGGTTTCATGGGAGTGTCAAAGGCAGGCAGAGCTGCAAAACAGCACTAGAGCCCACCCTTTAGGAAAGCTGCTAAACCCTCATAACTTCCACAGAAAGAGTTGGAAATATATTGAAGAAATTGGTGCATTCCAAAGAGAACAAGTGGTTACATCTGGGAGAATGAATAAGTAGTTCTGATAAAAAGGTCAACCATTCAACCATGGGTTAGACTCCATTCCTCTCTACCATGCCATGTGAGTGTGACACCTGAGGAACATAGATTACATTTCAGAGAGAGCAGGAAGGATAAATCCTGAGAAAATTCAGTGAGAACATGCACAATACAGATTGTACAACCAAGCAAATATTAAAATATAATTTCCATATGGGTTCATACCAACTCACATAAGGGGAATTAGCATGACACAAGGTCAGCTGAGTGGTGCTGAATACCCCCTTTGTCATCCACAGTGATATATTCATCAGTTTTTATACTTTATAATTAAAAATATTAACAGTTCACTTTACTTTTGTATTTGTCTAAATTTTATCTTCTACCTTTCTATCGCCTAGTTGTAGCTAATACCCTGGCTGACTAGACTGCCTGGGCATGGCGTGACTCTGAGACAGCCATCTTTTCTTCTTTAAGTCCCAGCTGGTGTGGGAGAGAGGAGACGGTGTCTCTTATTTCATTGGCTGCTCTCTTCCCTTAACTTTCCTGGGATTGTTGCTTTCTTGATCATCACCATCTGGCCATCTAACCCTCCTGAATGTCAGGCATCTATCATGTGATAGCTTGTTTTTGAGTTCTTCTGGTGTCTTTGGAGCAGACCTCAGTCTGCTGACTATAACCATAATTTTTATGTAAGCAGATTTATCTTAACTGGCATTTAGCTTTGTTCATTGACTTCTTTCTTTTGACCTATCTTCCTCAGGTCTGTCTATGTATTGGAATTGCCTGAATTTCCCAAAGGACTCATGACAAACATCCACATCACCGTCCAACCTTAATGGTTCTGAATATTTATTCTGGAGAATAATTGAACACTGGCCTTTTAAATCTCTCTGTCTTTGTTTTGGTAGGGAATTGGGGATGGTGGAGATATGTTAAGACTCATCATTCATTAAGGGGCTCCACTTTTCATTTTATCATATGGCCTGTAGGAACAATGATAACAGGAAAAATGGCATTCAGTACACTCTGTAGCAACGACTCAGTGGATTTTTGGAGAAGACTAAGAAAGATGTATTCTTCTATCAGCTATAAGGAAATACAATTGAGTGGCCGAAGTATAGGAAATAATTATAATATTTTACAAAACAAAGTTTTTGATTTGTGGAGTCACATTCACAATACAGTGTTAGAAAGAAGCATAATTCTTAGACACATGTCTATATAAAACGTAGAGAAAGATAAGTAGACCCTAGAGGGGTATATGTTCCACTTTGTTCATTAATGAATATTTTTATGTGCATATTTGGCAAAGGACATAATGAAAGAAAATAGTCTGGACATCGTCATAAAACAAGCTACTACAGAAACAAAGACAAGAGACATAAAAAATGGGCAATCCAAATCTAGTGAAGGGAGAAGACAATTGAAATGTGAACAGATTTTATCTTTGTTGTTTATAAACTAAGCAGTTATGTATCTAAGTGAAATATCTTCCTGAAGCATCAAAGTCATCAAATTGTATGTTCTATAAAGTTATTAATATGTACAAATATGTATGTGACTAGAAACACTGTTGTTAACATTCTAAATGATAGCTGAAGTCATGTATTTAAATATGGCTAAGAAATTGAAAGATAAATTATATAAAATGTTTGCTTTTTCATATTATCCACAAGCATATTTAAAATATGTTAATATAATAATTTGCTTTATTTCTTCACCATGAGTTGCAATTTTTTATGACTGGAAATATTTTGAACAGTATGCTCATGACAGACACGACATTGGGAAGTACTTCAGAAATTAGTTTTTGTGAAAAATGGAAACTTTGAATATAAATTTGTGTGCCTTTGTGATTCCATTTCTGGGATGTATGGAGTTAATACTGGACTTGCAATGAAACACGAGTTTTATGTGGCAAGTTATGTAAGGACACAGGCTTTGCATATGCTCATTTGCATTATTCAACAGGCATTGCTTTTTGCTACAAGTTAAAAATGGAAGATGCCACAGACATTGCTCACCACTTGCACTCGGTCTCCTGTCCAAACTGAAGATACAGAGAGTTGGCAGTCAGATACATAGTACACGGTCCAGTCAGTTCACATAAGGAAGGAGGCTCTGTCACAGCAGAACAAAGGGACTGTTTGTTGTTGGTCTGCTGAAAGAAGTAACCTTACATCATTTGAGAGGGAAAATTTGTTTATGCTTAGCAGTAAAGATTTTTATCATACAGTTGGTCTTTTGAGAGGGCAAACCCTGTGAATGTTTCCCTGAAAGTCAACCACAGTGGTTATAAGACATTATGTGGAGATGCATCTGGCATTTAGTTTCTTAGTCCTTTTCTGTGTATGAGTTCTTAGGAATGTTATTGAGGGCATGATGAAACCTGTGATATTCTGAAAATAACTTCTCCAAAAGGCTTATTGAGTTCAGATTTGTAGAGGCATTCTCCTGATGTTCAGGGAGCCACCAAATCTCACCTGTACAGTGAAGGCTGATCCCTGGTGTGATAGATGATGGGAAAATTAGTGCAGTGATGATTAAAGGCTAAGGTCCTACAAATATTTTAACAAGTGTGAAAAGATTCACTTTGGAAAGTTGTGATGGTTAATGCTGATTGTCCAATTGACAAGATCTAGAATTTTTGGAAGCAGGCATGTTTCTAGATTGGATTAACTGAAGCGGGAAGACTCGTTAACTGCAGGAAACTCTGTTTCATGGGTAGAGGTTGTAGAATGAACAAAGAAGTGAAAGACAGATGAGTACCAACATATGCTCTTTCTGCGTCTGACTGTGTACCTACTGTGACCAGTCTCCCCATGTCCCTACTGCCTTTCCTTTCCTGCTTTTGTGGACTGTATTTCCATCATATCAAGGCAGAAATAAAGCTTATCTGTCTTAAGTTGGTCTTCTCAGGTATTTTGTCACAGTGGGAGAGGATGTGCCTAGTCCTGGAGTGACTTGATGTGTCATGGTGGGTTGGTACCTTCCCATTCTCAGAGATGGAGGAGAAGTCATGTGAGGGGGGACTGGGAGGAATTGGGGCACTGTGATAGGGATGAATAAGTAAGTTAATGGAGAAATGTTTCTTTTTAAATAATGTTTTAAATTATTCTTCTGAAATATTCATGCATGTGTGCAACATATCTTGATGGTATCTAACTTGCAGTCTCCAACTCCCTTGGGCAACCTAACACTCTTTCTTCCCAATTTGGATTTGTTCATTTATTTTCCTTTGAGTCAGGTTAGTGCTGACAATATGGGCACAGGCGTGGGGGCAGCCACCGGAGCATGAGCAATGTATCAATGGCCATAATTTAAAAGAAAAGTAATCCCCCACCTCCAGCAGCCATCATCTGTCAATAACTCCTCAGCTAGAAGTGAGGCCAGGTAGTTTCTCTAAATTTATGCTTAAAATTAAGGCTCAATGATTAGCTTTGTGAATAGTTCTTTCCATTGTTAAACTACGCAGAGCTAGGTATTGGCCTTGGAGAATAGTTTGTAACCAAGACTGAATTCTGTGTTTATGCTGCAATGTGACACATTTAACATATAGTTTTGGTATCAGTGGAAATTAAAAACATATTTGGATTCCAAAACAAAAGGCAATAAACTGTGAGAGAAATGTTAAAAATGAAATATTTCTACTTTTAGCTTTCTGTAAGTAATGAAATTATGACCATCATTTTATGTACACACTTATACAAAGTTTGGCAAGCTGAAGTGGTTATTTTCCAGGTAACTAGTTTGAATTTTCCTGTATCACCCACAAATTTTCTTGTGTTCGGTTTCTGCGGATTCAGAAGTTCTAAGTGACTTTGTTAATGCAAGTCTGGCACCTTCAAGGAGTTATGTAATACTTAGCACTTTTCACCACGAGATGGAGCTGATGAAGGAAGCTTTCTGTAAGTGAGCAATTCCTTAGTTCATCCACTGGTGAGCAATCACGGTCTTTCTAAGGGAGAGCCTCTTGAGGGAAACCTCTATTTTAGGAAGTTGGCTAAGAGTTTTACCAATCTACCTTTTAGGGAAAGTTCTTAATTTTTGTTATTTTGGTAAGGACTATATCTTTTTAGCAAATATCTTTATAAACAGAGTGGTTATATTTATTTTTAAAAAGTAAATTGCAAGTAAAATGTTTAATTTCTTAAGTGAAATACTTTCAGGCAACTACAGAGTTTATTTCTCAAGAAAATAAGAATCAGAATAATGGAATAATGGTCTGTGAACAGGTGTAGCCCTAGACCTTCCATATAGGGTGAATAAGAAGCAAATCACCTAAGTTCATAAACCCATTGAGAAAATTTTTGGAATGTCAAGGAATGAGTTTTGACTGAGGTTTTCATTTTTGTATTTGGTTTCTATTCAAATTCTCTGCTGCTTCTTTACCAATAGGTAGTTACTTGCCTAATTAGGTAGGCTCCTTTTATTTATCCAGGAATTAGTTGCATAATTCATGTAGGTAGTTATCTGTACTTAGGTCAAGTTGTATACAATGACTATTATTTTTCAACAAAGCTCAAGTCTCCTTAACATGAATATGCAGTGAGTATCCATTATTTTGTTGGAAATAAATAGCAAATGACATGTAACTATATTTAAAAAAAAAAACATTTACTTTGTGTGGACATGGGGACAGGGTGGAGGCAGAAGAATTAGGGAGTTTGGGAAGAAGACATGATAGGTAAACAAGTGATATATTTTCAGTTGGTAACTCATGTCAATCAAAGTATTGATTTTCTACAAGTATGTAACAGTTATGCCATGGGAGAAAGAATAGTGTTCATAAATGTTGATGGAAAAATAAAATATCCATGGCAAGTCTTTTTTTTTTTCATGAAAAATGATCAGAAACAGGTTGAAGACCTAGATATAAGAGATATAGGTATACATCTTGGAGATGAGACCCAAAACACAAATAAAGAAAAATAAGTTAAATTTTATTTAAAAAATGATTTTTATGTTCCAAAGGACATGAAATGAAAGGGTAGAAAATGGAAGAAAATATTTGCAAATCATTTATATAATAGGTATTATATAAAGATATTATATAAATGCTCATACTAATCAATAATAAGAAAAACTCAATTAAAAATGAGCAAGGCATTTGGATATTTTTCTAAAAAGATAGAGAAATAGTAAAAAACCATGTGTAAATGTCGCACTAGCCATTGGGAAATGTACATTAAAACACATGAAAGGAGCTATTACTAGATACTGCTATTATCCCACAACTATTAGGGTGGTAAAATGATGATTAAAAAAAAGATGATGCCAAGTGTTGGCAGTGTTTAGAAATGGACATGGTGTCCACTGCTGGTGGAAATGACACAGCCACTTCGTCAAAGAACATAGTAGTTTCTGAAAAAAAAAAGTAGAAGAAAAATAGGGTGAGGTGTTAGAGGGAGAAAGCAGATACAGGTTCATTTCTCTAGACTAAGTGGTCTCTGGTGGTGGCATTACTTAAAATCTTGTGTTAGTGAAGAAAAGGTTTGACAAGAAGGCAACACTTGGTATTTACTCAAGTAAAAACTGGATAAAACACATAAGCCTTGATCGACTTCCTTCTCCCTTGACTTCTGAGTGTGCCCTTCCTCTGATAGAAGCACCAGAGTGTGTCCTTCCTACTCCAGTTCTGCATATTTCTATGAATGATGCATTGAGTGGAAATTTTGTCTCTCGATGTTTTCCTGAAAGCTAACAGGGAAATCTCCACTATCTAACAAGGAAGGTATTGCAACAGTTGGCTAATTATGAATCTTAAACTTGTACTGAGCTCTCTGAGTGGAAGTCAATGATCATAGGTAGACGTGTAACTAAAGAAATGATCCTACCATTGTCACTCACCTCCAAACCAAGAAGACTCTTCAAAAGGATTTTGCCTAAGAGAAGTGTTACATGCTAGCCAGTGGGTCTCCACAAGGCCTTTTCTGCAATCCTTAGTTTTGGTTAACCCACCTATTACTTCCCCCTCCCCCATCCCATTGCCTTCATCTCCAGCTGATCTCTTAACACTCAGTATCCATCTCTCTCTCTCTCTTTTTCTTTTCATTACATGTTGTCATTGTTTATATATGCTTGGCCCATGAAGTGTGGAACTATGACCTTGGAGTAGGTGTGTCACTGTGGGTGTGGGCTTTAAGATCCTCATCCTAGCTGCCTGAAAGTCTTCCACTAGCAGCCTTCAGATGAAGACATAGAACTCTCAGCTCATCCTGCACCATGCCTGCTTAGATGTTGCCATGTTCCCACCTTGATAATCATGGACTGAACCTCTGAACCTGTAAGCCAGCCCCAAATGTATGCTGTCCTTTATAAGGACATGCTCATGGTATCTGTTCACAGCAGTAAAACCCTACCTCAGACACATATGTTCTACTGTCTTTCTACTTATTATTAATTTTTTGAAGTAGAACCATGAGATAGACTTCTATAGAGCTTTTTATGCACCCTTCCTTTAAGTAGAGCCACTACTTTTAAGTGCCAATAGCCACTACTCTTCTGTGTCTGGCCAAATTCTTCAGCGTTTTTGTTATTTGTTGTTACTAATTAAGTTAGCACACAAAGCAATGGGTTTTATTATGGCAGCTACATACACACATGCTATATCACTATATTCTAATTCGTCTCCCTTTCTCAGTTGTCTTCCCTGTATTGCTTTTGTTGGTTCCTTTCCTTCTGTCAAATAATCACTTGCTCATTCTGCCTTCATATCACATGTATTATGCTCCCTCTTCTTCTTAAGACCTCTTCTTCTTTTCTCATAACATTATTTCTGATTTCATGGCCTTCACATAGAGAAACACAGACATATATACACATATAAATAACATAGCATAATTTCATTTTAAATGATATTTTAAATGTATTTTTTGAAAATTTCACAGACATAGCCAATGTAACTTTTTAAAAAATTTTTACAAAGGGATACAAATTGGTAAGGAAGAAATCAAACTATCACTATTTGCAGATGATATGATTGTATATCTAAGTGACCCGAAAAACTCCACCAGAGAACTCCTGCAGCTTATAAACAACTTCAGCAAAGTGGCTGGATATA
>CM052700.1:93871593-93899830 GCA_028551405.1 Uromys caudimaculatus
GGTGTGTTAGGGTATCCAGGGCTTGCTGTGGTGGGAGAGCTTGGTTCTGATGGTGCCGAGTACTCTTGGTTTCTGTTCTTTATGTTCTTACCCTTGCCTTTTGCCATCTTGTTAACTCTGATGTTAGCTGATCTTACTCTGTCTGGTTGTGGCTTGCCCCTCCTGCAGGTCTCTGTGTCAGTAATCCTTGAAGACTAGCTCTCTCTGAGAGGTGTTTGGGTTTGGAGAGCTGTGGCACAGGGTCTGCTCTGGGGTGCAGAAAGAAATCAGAAGGATCTTGTCCCCAGCTGTCCCTTGGTTCCTATGTCCTGATGGCTCTGCAAGGGTCCCTCTTGATCCAGTGAGTTTGAACAGAAGTGGTGGTTTTGCCTGTGCTCAAAGGTGTGTCAGCACTCTTCGGATACCCGCTCTCTCCTGGAGCCTTGTGGCCCAGGCTGAGGTCCCCAGGTACAGACTCCTGGTGGCCCAGGCAGAGGTCTCTACCCCCAGATGGAAACCGGAAGGTTCAGAGGTTTTCGGCCCCCAGGTTCTCAGGCCCTGGATCCTGGCGGATCCAGGCAGGTCTGGGTGAGAGGTGTTGCTCCCCTTAATCCCACTCATGGCTTTTCCAAGCTCCTGGGAGGGTAGCTATCTTCGATGCTCCTTGGCTATGGACTCCTGGTGACCCAGGCAGAGGTCTCCACCCACAGATGGAAACCGGAAGGTCCTACTGTTACTTATTATGTCTGCCTTTGTAGTTGAGTTGGCATTTTTCTCCAGACATCACATAATCTTTTTTGCTTTATATTTCTCCTTTTTGATTTTATTATATTTTATAATTTCATATGTGTATGTGATACATCCTGATTACTCTATCTTCCACCCTCTTTTATTTCTTCCCACCCTATCACTTTCGTCTTTCTCCATATATGTCCCTTTCCCAAAGTCATAGCTTTGAGTTTTGTTTTGTGACCATCTGTCTGTACAAGCAATGGAATGCAATCATCCCATGGATCCTTGTAGATCACTGTGATCCTAATAGATCACTGTCATGGATATTCTTGTTTGTCAATTTGACTACTGTTGGAATCAACTAAAAACTCAAGCAGCTGAGTACATCTGTGAGGAATTTTTCCAAATTAAATCATTCTAAGAAGATCCACCTTTAATACAGATCTTTTGAGGCAAGAAGATCCACCTGTAATATGGGCCATAGTTCCTGCTGGCAGCCAATATAAAGGACATGGAGGAAGCAAGCATGTTCTCATTGTCTGTTTGCCCTTGCTTTAGCAGGCAAGTTCATTAGTTTATTGGTATTAGAATCTACTTTTTTGGTCTTTTAGCATATTCTAAAGACTATCTGAGACATGTAGTCTCATTGACTGGATTCTTGGACTTTCTTGTGGTAGACAGCCATTGCTGCACTAGCTATAGTAGCTGGAAACAGCCTGTAAGTCATTTGAATAAATTCTCTCTCTCTCTCTCTCTCTCTCTGTTTTGTTCCACTAGAGAAACTTTACTAATACAGTCACCATGCTTGTATATACCATATCCTGGAGAAGTTCTTCTCTGTTCATGCATATTTGGGGTTCTAAACCCTTGTTATGCTTGGATGTAGTTCTTTCCCAGAATTGGAATGCTTTCTGGTATAATTTCATTGTTTCATTGAAGAGGTTTCCTTTTCCACTATCATTTGTCTTAGTCTGGTGTTCTGGCCTTTGCATCCCAACGTTTAATCAACCTTCCCTTAATCCCTATGTTCTCCCTTCTGATCTCTAAAGTCTATTTATGAGTGTTTTCACTCTGTTTTTTCTGATTCGTTGAGTTTTTCATTTTCAGCATTTTTATTTTTCAAAATCTTAACTTCCTTAAAGATGTTTTCCTTCTATGCTGCTGACAATCTCATACTTATTGATTTTTTTTTCATTCATTTTGATGAGATTTCCTTCTATATTGCCAATTATGGGTCAATTGAATTGAATTTGTAATAGACCTCCAGACATTAACTCAACTAATGCCACCTCAGAGGCACCATTCTGACCTTCAAACCCAGCACATAGGCCCCAGCACTTGCCAAAATGGGAACAAAGACCTAATCCATCAAAGAGAATCCATAGTTTGAGGAAAGTTCCTAAATGTACTGACTTTTCTTTTTGGTTTCTAGATCTGATTCTTGCTAACTAAAGTATGACAACCAGGATGTCTTTTTTCTTTTTTGTACAAAAATGACAAAGGGATATAAGGCTTGGCAACTTCTCCACTGCAGCCTCTGGCTAGCAATACAATTTTTTTTGACTTTAAGAGTCTCCATGTTGTGATCTGTGGTGGACTTCTCTCACAACAAGCTTCTTGGTTATATCCTCTTTAAGACAATCTATTAGTTTTTTAATAGGAAAAGCTGAAATATTCATGTGGTAATTTATTTCGTTCAACATGTGTGAGTTCGGCAGTTCAGGAGTTACAATTTTTCAGAGCCTGGCATTGCTTTTGCATGCTTCTCAAGTTTCTGTGTTGTGACTGAGTCACCTGCTGCATCAGATCTAGCTTCAGTTTATTGTGAATCTTCCTACTGAGCAACTGAATCCTGAGGCCTTAATCTAAGGACAGCATAAGAGAAGAGAAAGAAAGAACAGCATCATCTAATCATATAAGATACAGGAATAAATGTAAAATGGATTAAAGTTCCTTGCATCACTAGTTACAAAAACAGACAATACAAACACTGCTGTAAAATGTGCTATAAAAGTTATAAATTATTTATAAATAAATTATTTATGAGTAATATGAATGAAAGAAAGGAGAGGCAGAAACCGAGAGCAAGGTCAAGGAAAAGAAACAAAGAGAAGAAGAGTGGAAATGAATTGCTACGGTAGTGGGATAAAAAAAAAGCAAAAGCAAGAAAGGAGAAAAAATTCTAACAATGAACAAGTTCAAACCAGTTTTAGATAATTACAATAAAGGAATAATATAGAGGCATTTAAAATATGTAGAAAAAAAGGCAATGAAGCAGAAAAGAAGAAAAAACTTTCTGAAAAGAGAAGTGACAATAGATATATAAACAATATCAAAGCACTGTATCATGAATGAGAAAGTGGAAGTACATTTCCCCCAATACAATACAATAAAAATGTTGCTAAAGTTCAGTAAAACAAGGAAGCAAGGGTCAGAAAGAGAAAGATGATATGTCGGAATGTTTCCTTCCTGGGTCCTGAATGACATATAGGTGGCTCCAGGGATGAATTCACCTCCTTTCCTCAGTGTCAAAAGTATCAAACTCCAGTTCATTCACAGAAAATGAGAGCTGCCCCCAGCCATAGACTATGGACTTATTTGTTTCTGTGCAGTTTCTTGCCTGAGCCAAGCTTTGTACCACCTGCAGTTTGGCTTATTGGCCTATGGTCCTGCTCTCCACAACTGCCTTCATAGACCTTCACTTATTTTGGGGTGGGGTGCTGTCACAGGCTAAATTGAGACCCCTGATCTGTGGTTGTTTCTTGCTTTAAGGCCCCAGGTTAGTTTAGTTCTTGACAGTAGGACATCCTTTCCCTCTTGAGTATCTTATTTACATAGCACAGGCTAGCCTCATTATTCACTATGGAGCCAAGGATAACCTTGAACTCATGCTTTTACTATCTCTACCTTCCAAGTGCTGCAGTTATTGATGTGTGATGCCACATCTAGCTAACAATGGGCTCCCTCTTAAGATGGTGCCTAGCTGCTACCCTGGGGGTCATACAGATGACAGATCTGATCCTTGTTTACCTCTGATCCATGCACTGGAGGAAGTGCATTTCCTCACCAAATTTGGACACTGGACTTGAAGCTTATGAGGGCTGGTACTGAGGGAAGGTTTTACTCAATTTTCACTTACCTTTTGGATGCAGCTTAGGCTGTGTCCTCCATCTCAGCTAAGGAGCCTCATGCCTAGAGCTGTGTTCAGCTCACTTCTTATTGGTATGTTACTTATTCTTTTTTTCCCACACTTTTAAGCTATTCTTTCAATAGCCTTGTGACTTTCTGAAACTCCCCCTTTTCTCTCATTGGATTAGAATCTATTTTTAAAATTCTGATCTCATAGAGATAACTTCTGGGCAAATTACAAAAAACCAAAATGTTTTCAGATAGACAGTGCTAAATATCCCTTGGTGAAAAAAGTTCCTTGGTTGAGAAGTACCGCCTTGTTTTTGGAATGTGATATCCATATAGATGTGATGCCTTACTAGTTTTGTGGATCTTGAGGTGAGCAGGTCCTCAGCTGCCTGTAAAAGCATAGAGAACGAATGCAGTGTGGCACCCTGACACCTGCTCATGTGTAGATCACTGTGTAGATCAGCTGGTGGCATATCTATTTCGACATTCATCATTTCTTGTGACTAGCAGTATTTTATAAATTGCAAAGAGTTTAGACCATAAAACGTTCCCAAAATGTAATTGCACAGTGATCTCCGGAACTCCAAATTCTGAAATAGTGAATTAAAGTCTTAAAAATTTATTTTATATTTATTTATGTATTTATTTATGTATTTATTTATTTATGTATTTATGTATGTATGTATGTATGTATGTATTTATTTATTTATTTATTTATGTGTGTGCGTCTGTGTCTAAATGCATAAAAGTGCATTTTTGAACCTACAGAAGGTTCAAGAGGATGTCAGATCTCCTTGAGTTGGAGCTATAGGCAGTTGTGAGGTCCCTGATGACTTGGGTACTGGGTACTGAATTCTGGTCCTCTGTAAGTGTAATAAGTGTTCTTAACCATTGAACCATCTGTCCAGGCCCAAGATAATCTAATTTTAATATAATCCACAAGAAAAAGGAGAGAGAGAAAGATAGAGAGATAGAGATAGAGATAGAGATAGAGATAGAGATAGAGATAGATAGAGAGAGAGAGAGAGAGAGAGAGAGAGAGAGAGAGATATTTCCTGAACTTCTACTGTTTGGGAACATGTGGATAATGTTTTACTCTCCAGGTACCCACTGTAGAAGCTAACCAGGTTCAGCTTATTTTGAATTTCTGATCCCCCTGATGCCTCTATATCCTAAATTTTAGGATTACATGTGTGTTCTACCATGCCCAGTTTTACATATTGCTTTTTTTTTTTTTTAAACGGGGCTTTTTAATTCATACTGCATTGGTACAATATTCTACCAATCGAGCTACATCCTAAACTAGGTTCAGGTTATTTTGTGACAGATTTTAATGGAGCTTTGTGATGAAAAGGAGGGAAATTTAAAAGAAACTAAAGGGTGTATTTCGTTCTTCAGTTAAGTTTTTTCAATCTTGGCAGCCCTGGAGTAAATATTGCTTTGCTCTGG
This sequence comes from Uromys caudimaculatus, assembly GCA_028551405.1. Taxonomy (NCBI): domain Eukaryota; kingdom Metazoa; phylum Chordata; class Mammalia; order Rodentia; family Muridae; genus Uromys; species Uromys caudimaculatus. Next base: position 93,876,892 of record CM052700.1, read on the forward strand.
GGCTTCCTGAGCATTACAGTGGGTTCAGCAGCAGGCAGGTATACAACCATCTGATATTAGAAGCTTTCCCCAAGTCATGGTTACCTTGAATGTCTTCATAAATTAGAAATGATTCCTTGAGGGTGACAAACAGTGCCCATGCTTGAGAAACTCTGCTTTTAAGAAAGCCTCTGCACTAAAAGCCTTGCTGTGGGGCTCTGGAAAATCTATCACAAATCCCACAGGGCACAAATGCGTTAGTTTTCCTTGGCACTTATAATAAGGTAACAGAGATCTTGGCAGCATAAGGTGTCTCTAATTTATTATATTATAGCGTTTTTGAAGTCAGGTTGCTGGTAGGGCTGTGCTCCCTTGGAGGTCTGTCCAGAATATTCCTTCTCTTGCCCTTCTCTCTCATTGCTCTCACTTCTTAATTTAGCTCGCAGCCAGCAATAGCATGATTCTAACCTTTGATTCTATTGTCATATTTCCTCTTGGATGCTGACCCTTCTGCCTCTCCCCACTTTTAAAAATATCTTGGGTAATATTAGGCTCATGTCCAAGATCCGTGGTCATTTTTCCATTGTACAGTTCTCCATTTAAGTACATCATCAAATGTTTTTTCATCTTGTCTGGGGACATAGTCACATGTTTCACAAATTAGAAGGTTGTCATCTTTGGGGGCATTATTCTGTTTATTGCAGTCATTATGGGATAGCCATGATAGTTAGGTAAGTTCTATGGTTCTTCCTTCTTTACACTGCCTACTTAAAGGGATTGGTGCATTTAAGTAAGAAAAAGAGTGAAGACCAGACTCCACTTCACTCTTTTTAATTGGCAGAAGCAGAATGGAGTTATTTGGGTCAGGTCTAGCTGCAGGTCAATAGTCATTTTAAAAATTAAAATGGGACTAAACTTTTCTAACCTGAAAACTATGCTATCTTAATTTCTGACTGGTCTGGAAAGCTATAGCTCTGCAGGTTGGCTGCTCATGGCTGAAGACAGGCACTCTTGAAGACTGAGTCAAAGGCAATGGTGTAGAGAAAGTTACTCATAATGTCCCTGGGACCCGGGTGTTCTGATAAACCCAGAAAATGCTGTTTTGGAGACAAAGATGTTTTCAGTGTTCTACTGAACCAGTCACAGATTGGGAAGATTTTTCTCCCACAGTGTGAGGTGTTGCTGGGGACCTTGGAGGTTCCTGACTTTCCTTTCTTTTCTCAGAAACACTGGGTTTCTGTTATATAGATATTTGAGAAAAGAGGTAAGGTGAAAGAGGGAGTGAGGGAAGAAAGGGAAGCCTGGACTGATGACTACCAGCTTGCTCAGGAAGGAAGAACAAAGAGACAGTATTTAAATCTATTCTGGCAGGAAATGTTGGGCATATGGCTACTTGGGAGAAGGCATACAGCTTGCATCTCTGCAGCTTAAAACTGAGCTTCCAAATGCTTCCCAATGTAAAAAAGAGATGGGTTGCTTAGCCTCTCAAGCTATAAACAGAAAACTTTTGTGGGTTTCTTGAGGACACCAATCATATACAAACCCAATATTGTCCCCTATTGGTAAATGAGCCTATGTCCTGACCAAGCTCATCCTCTCCTGCTGGCACCCAGGGACACAAAGGCTGAAATGATATATGACAATCATTAGACTTGCCTGTGGTTTTTATTGTATGTGATATATCTGTGTTTGATTTTAAGAATTTAAAAATGCCACAATTAACAGTTGTTATTTGTTATTAACAGCACTCTATTAACAGTTATTATATGAAAAGCGTATTGAGACAAGGTTTTTAGGGAGAGCAAAGAGAGTTAAGTAGAATTAACTCTCTGATTCTAGTTCAGAAATAGCAATGAACCTTTAAAATGCCAATGCAGGTGCACTGCAACTGTTAGCATTAAGGCTGTGCTTCTGTGCTTACCTCTGTGGCCACATGCTGTCTTCCTTTACAAAGCTTGCATAGAGATTATTTGTCCAAGAAAAGGGCATGGGTAGAAATAGCTTGTTCAGGTGCACAGAATACTAACTAAAGTTAGAGTCTGCCTTGCTCAGTGCACTTAATCATTGCTATTTACTTTTTACTTTAAACATTAATTAAATCTATTTATTGAAGTGCGGGTGAGATGTGTGCTTTCATGTGCCGTAGCATGTGGAGGTGAGAAGACAATTTGCAGGAGTCAGTTCTCACCATGAGGTTTCTAATGGTTGGTTCCCTTTACCACTGGAGCCATCTTGCTGGTCTCTATCTTCACTTTAAAATCATTTTATTTTTAAAAGTAAGGTGTATCTACTGATACTTCATGAAAGGAAGGAGGAAGAGAAGGAGGGAAGAAAGTGAGGAAGGAAGAAGGGAAGTTAAGAAGGATGGAGAGAGGAAGGGAGGAAAGTAACGAGTTGGGGAAGCAGGAGGGGAGAGGAAGTTGGGTCTGTGATAAGACTCTCCGGCTCTGGTTTGTGACTGAGAAAGCAGGGAAGCTACTTTGGGGCTAGATCCCTCTCAGAACTGTGGTACAGGAACCCAACCATTATGCCAGAAGTGAGGGTATCCAGTCCTCTTGATCATCATTCAGCTCAGAACCCTTATAATGTAAGTTCCCCCCATTCCCAAATCTACCCATTTTTCCTCCTAGATATTGCTGTTTTTTATTTCCTTTCTGTCCTAAGGCCTCTTTCCCTATCTCTCTTTGAGGGGTGAGGTCTCCTTCTCAGCTCATATTTGGTAGCTTTAACCTTTTACTTCATAGTTGCATGTTTGGAAAGTGGTTTCTATGTTGTGTGATTCTTAGAAGTGACTGCTCTTGCTCTCTCTTCATAAATGACTTGAATGACACTATAAATGTGTCCATCATAAATAAGGTGCTCTAAAATGGATGGTCTCTCTCTCTCTCTTCCCCCTCTCTCATCTATCTATCTATCTATCTATCTATCTATCTATCTATCTATCTATCATCTATCTATCTATTTATCTATCTATCTATCTATCTATCTATCTATCTATCTATCTATCTATCTATGTATTTATCATCTATCCATTATCTATCATTTATCTATCTACTATCTACCTATCATTTATCTACCTATCTAGTCTGTCATCTATCGCCTATTCTTTGTGTACACAGATGGGTATTGACCAATATTTATTGAATCTAAAATGTTTAAAAATATTTTAATGATTTGCTTTTCGTTTGAAAAAGAAATGTGAAAATTGTCAAAAACAAAATAGAGTAACTTGTGTCAACCTTAAACGAAAGAAAATAGTAAATTAAGCTGAGAGTTTGTGAAGAAAGAGTTCTTTTCTTTTCCTTTAAAAAATTTTATTCAGAGTATAGTGGTACATGCCCTTAATCCCAGCTCTTGAGAGGCAGAAGTAGGTAGATCTCTATGAGTGAACAGTCCACTTGTTCTACATAGCATGTTTCAGGCTAGTAAGAGCTGTACAGTGAGATCATATATCTAGAAAAGGAGAGAGAGGTATTTTGTTTTAAATTATGTACATGTATTTGTTTCTGTATGGATATGTATACGTGAGTGCAGCTGCCCATGGGATCCAGAAGAGGGCATTGGATGCCCTGGAGCTGGAGTTACAGACAGTTTTGACCAGCCTGATGTGGGTGCTGGGAACTGAACTCAGATTCTTTGCAAGAGAAACAAATGTTCTTAGTAGTGGAGCCGCCTTTCCAGCCCAAAGAAGCATTCCTAAATATAGCTGAATTGATAACTAACATGAAAGACTCTGCCAGATTCCAAACTAATGCAGGTGTCACAGCAGCCTTATCCCAAACATGCTTCTTCATATATATTTCCATTACACTTGCCAAATCATTGAACTTTAGACTAATACCACTCTCATTGTTAATCATTATGGCCAAGGATTATCATTATTATAAAAATTCCTAGTTTCATGCTCCTAATATTTTTTCCTTAAAAATTACCCTTCTTCAATACCTTTTACCCACCCCTCACTATGGTGTACGTGTTTATAGTGAAATGCACGTCCAAAAAGGAATCATTTTTGTGTGAAGCACTACCCCCCTCCCCCACTTGTTTGTGTTCTAAATTCAGACTAATGTTTTGTTTTCAACACTGTTTATTTCTTCTCTAGTACAACCCCAAGGAAATAGAAATCAGAGGTATGCTTTCTTTTCTGACAGTTGTAAACCATTATGTTTCAGAAAAGGATGGTGGTGGTAGCATATGCTGGAGGATCCTTAAAGAGGCGATGCTGCCTGCAAGAAGTGACTTCTAGGCCAGTAGAGCATTTGTGTGGAAGAGCCAGGCAGCTGATTTGAAGAAACGGGAGAATGCAAGCAAGAGTCTCTTCTCTATCTGTTTGATAAGAAGGGTTTACAGTTTAGCAGAAACAGAACTTGAGATATTAGAGGCAGTGCTATTCCACAAACCTAGTGTCCAGCTCTCTGAATTTCTCACTTTTGGTTAAAAATAAGGAGTTGGCATTAACCAGCATGGGGTTAAGTATGTGTGAATACACTGTCCACCTTTCCGTTTGAGTGGTGATGTAGATTCACTCACCCCAACTTTCAGTGCTGTGTACTCTCCATCTCTCTTTCTAAATCCTTTTCTGCTCAAGCTCCCTATTTGTGCCTGGCTTCTGCTCCCAAGGAGCCACTGTTTTATTGGCAGCTATTTGGGATCTGCAGTGAGGATGCAAATGGCCTTTTCCTCTGCTGTGTTGGTAGCAATTGGATCAGTCTCTTATTTGCATTCTTGAAGCCTGCATGTCCTCAAGAAAACAACAATTATAGGCAATTTGGAGGGGTAATTTTTCAGTCTAGCCACAGATGCCAACCCATAATAGGTTTTAGAACCCAATGAGCCGTCACTTTCAAGGAAGAGAATAGAGATGGAGTAATTAATTTGGCAATATTTTGGGTCCAAAATTTAAAAAGTTCATGTTAAGAGGCTGTCTGGGAGGTAGTGAACAATTAATTAAAAATCAGGAGCCAGGCATAGTAGACACACATTTGGAAGGCAATGGCTGAGGGCACATGAGCATGTAGAATGTAAGAAATTTCTCAGAGAAAGAGAGAGAGAGAGAGAAAGAGAGAGAGAGAGAGAGAGAGAGAGAGAGAGAGAGAGAGAGAGAGAGAGAGAGAGAGAGAGAGAGAGAGAGAGAAAGACTTTATGGACCTACGTGAGGCATTTTAAGCATCTTGCAAGTTTCCTCCAAACTGTCTCATTTTAATTCATCCTCAAATCTAATACCAGTGGGAAGTATTTATCTCATCTTTCCTCACTACTTTTTATTCTCTGGCCCATCACCTCAGGTGATTTTTATTCCAAATCCTAGCCTACTTTTCAAAATTGGTCCCCGTACAGATGAATATAGCAGGGAGGCATTTGGAAATCTAATGACTTCACAGGTAAAATCTGGACTCACAAGAATCTTGCAGTTTCAGGCCAACAATCAGCTCCTACCAACTTGAGCTTTCTGGAAATTTTCTGTGAAATGGAATTTTGCCAATGAGGATATTGAGAACTGTCACCAAATAACCAATTTGAAAAGTTGCTAAACTTTTCCAAAGAAGAACATCATGGAGTCAGCAGCTGACTTAGCAGGTGAGAAAGTGCATAAAAAGAAAACAAAATAGACTGTTACCCATGGAGTTTATATCGTAGGTCACAGATTCCCTCAAGAACATCAGCTTAAAAAAAAAAAAAAAAAGAACATCAGCTTAACCTACCCAAAATGAAGATTTGTATAGTATAGGATTACCCATGATGAAGTATTTTAGCTAACATAGAAAAAGATTCTGAAATGAAATAAGAAGTTCGCACTTAATAGAAATCTGTAATGTTTTTCTTGCCATTTCCTCTGAGATTCCATTGGAGACAAAAATATTCCACAACTACGAAAAGAAGGGAGTGGCAATAGCCAGGAAAGGACTGGAAAGTGAACTCCATGTCTTGACTGTGAATTACTAGTTCAAGTATTGTGTGAATGGAATGGAGAAGAGGCTGTGTAGGGTTCACCTTTGGGCTTCTGGGACTATGGTGGCTGACCTGCCTGAAGACACATGGAGGATTGTGGATGTACGGTTCCTAGCTGTGGAGTTAGACTTTATGAAAAACTAGGAGCATGACTAGGAGCTTGAGTGAGGTCAAAAGTGATATCTATTCCCGTGATCTGTATGACTGCCTTAGGCCATGCTGATGTCTATGGCCTGTACAGCCACTTGAGGCCATGGTGATATCTGGATCTGTGCTGCAGGTTACTGCAGCTGGAGGTCATATTGATGTTGACTTAGACTTACAGTTGAGAAAGAGAGACACATATATCAGCATATGTACACATATGCTGTAGAGGGCCTTGTTTTCTTGGTGTCCTGGATCCCATCTGGCTCTTACACTTTTTCTGCCTCCCCTTTCTTGGGGTTCCTGAACCTTAAGGGGAGGGATTTGATGGAACCATTCCATTTGGGCCTGAGTGTTAAGAGGTCTTTTATTCTGCATAAGGTATGGTTGTGGGTGTCCATATGCTGCAAGAGGAAGCTTCTCTGATGGTGTCTGAATAAGGTTATGATCTTTGTTTCTATGGAATCTAGCTTGGTTATCATCAACATAGCAGCTAATATCCACATATAAGTGAACACACACCATATTTGTCTTTCTGGGTCTGGATTACCTTAGTCAGGATAAATTTTTTCTAGTTCAATCCATTTATCTGTGACTTTCATAATTTAAGTTGGTTTTTTTCGAGATAGTGTTTCTCTGTGTAAACCTGGCTGTCCTGGAACTCACTCTGTAGACCAAGCTGACCTCGAACTCAGAAATCTACCTGACTCTGCCTCGCAAGTGCTGGGATTAAAGGCATGTGCCACCACTGCCCGGCATAATTTAAGTTTTTAATGGCTGAACAATCTTCCATTGTGTAAATGTACAACTTTTTCTGTATTCTTCTGTTGGGGACCACTAGGTTGTTTCTCTTTCTGGCTATTATAAAAGGAACAGTGAGACACATGGTTAAACAAGTATTTCTGGTGCAGGACGAAGAGTCCTTTGGGTATATGCCCAATTATGGAATAGCTGGGTGTTGAGATAGATTGATTTCCAATATTCTGAGGAGTCACCATGTTGATTTCCATGGTGGCTATACAAGTTTTCACTCCCATCAGCAATGGAAGGCTATTCCCCTTGTTCCATATGCATGTCTGCAAGATTTATCACTTGTGCTTTTAATCATAGCCATTCTGATAGGTGTAAAATGGAATCTCATAGTAGTTTTGATTTACATTTCCCTGATGGCTGAGGATGTTAAACAGTTCTTCTAAGTGTTAATCAATGGTTCGAGTTTCCTCTACTAAGAAAAACTCACACACCTATGGTCACTTGATCCACTTGGACTTGAGCTTTGTACAAGGAGATAAGAATGGCTTGATTTGTGTTCTTCTACATACTGACCACCAGTTGAACCAGCACCATTTGTTGAAAATGGTCTTTTGTGCAATGGATGGTTTGGCTTCTTTGTCAAAGGTCAAGTGACTGTAGGTATGTGGGTTCATTTCTGGGTCTTCAGTTATATCCCACTGATCAACCTGCTTGTCTCTGTATCAATACCATGAGATTTTTTTTGTTGTTATTTTTATCACTATTGTTCTGTAGTATAGTTGAGGTCAGGGATGGTGATTCCCCCAGAAGCTCTTTTATTGTTGACAATGGTTTTTGCTATCCTGAGTTTTTTATTATTCCAGATAAAGTTGAGAATTGTTCTTTCTATCTCTGTGAAGAATTAACTTAAGATTTAGATGGGGATTGCATTGAATCTGTGGATTGCTTTTGGTAAGAGGGCCATTTTTACTATGTTAATCCTGCCGATCAATGAGCATGTGAGATCTCTTTATTTTCTAAGGTCTTCTTTAATTTCTTTCTTCAGAGACTTGAAGTTCTTGTCATTGAGATCTTTAACTTGCTTTGTTAGAGTCACACCCAGGTATTTCATATTATTTGTCACTATTGTGAAGGGTATCATTTCCCTAATTTCTTTCTAAGCCTGTTTCTTCTTTGAGTAGAGAAAAGCTAGTTATTTGAGTTAATTTTATATCCAGCCACTTTGCTGAAGTTATTTACCAGCTGTAGGAGTTATCTTATGGATTTTTTTGGGGGTCACTTATGTATACTATCATATCATATGCAAATAGTGATTTCTTTTTTGTTAATTGGATATTTTATTTATTTACATTTTAAATGTTATCCCTTTTCCTGGCTTTCCCTCTGGAAACACCCTATCCTATGCTCCCTACCCCTGCTTCTATGAGGGTGTTTCCTCACCCATCCACCCACTCCCATCTCCCTGCTGTGGCATTCCCCTACACTGGGGTATCAAGCCTTCACAGGACCACAGGCCTCTCCTCCCATTGATGTCTTATAAGGCCATCTTCTGCCACATATGCAGTTGGAGCCATGGGTCCCTCCATTGGTACTCTTTGGTGGGTGGTTTAGTCCCTGGGAGCTCTGGGGGTATGTGTGTATGGTTGGTTGAATTTGTTGTTCTTCCTATGTGGTTGCAAACCCATTGAGCTCCTTCAGTCCTTTCTTTAACTCCTGCATTGGGACTCTGTGCTCAGTACAATGGTTGACTGTGAGCATACACCTCTGTATTTGTCAGGCTCTGGCAGAGCCTCTTAGGAAACAGCCATATCAGGCTCCTGTAAGCAAGCACTTCTTGGCATTCATAATAGTGTCTGCGTTTGGTATCTGTATATGGGATGGATTCCCAGGAGGGGCAGTCTCTGGATGGCCTTTCCTTCAGTCGCTGCTTCACACTTTGTCTCCATATTTCCACCCATAAGTATTTTGTTCCACCTTGTAAGAAGGACTGAAGCATCTACACATTGGTCTTCCTTCTTCTTGAACTTCATGTGGTCTGTGAATTGTATTTTGGGTATTCCCAAGAGCTTTTAGGCTAATATCCACTTATCAGTGAGTACATACCATGTGTGTTCTTTTGTGATTGGGTTACCTCACTCAGGATGATATTTTCAAGTTACATTTATTTGCCTAAGAATTTCATGAAGTCATTGTTTTTAATAGCTGAGTAGTATTCCATTGTGTAAGCATACCACATTTTCTGTATTCATTCCTCTGTTGAAGGACATGTGGGTTGTTTCCAGCTTCTGGCTATTATAAATAAGGCTGTTATGAACATAGCGGAGCATGTGTCCTTGTTATATGTTGAAGCATCTTTGGGTACATGCCCAGGAATGGTATAGCTGGGTGTTCAGGTAGTACTATATCCAATTTTCTGAGGAACTGTCAGACTGATTTCCAGAGTGTTTGTACCAGCTTGTAATCCCACCAACAATGGAGGAGTGTTCCTCTTTCTCCACATCCTCACCAGCATTTGCTGGTCTATAGGTATGCAGGTTTATGTCTGGGTCTTCAATTCAATTCCTTTGATCATTGTGTTTATTTTTTATGCCAATACCATGCTGTTTTTTGTATTTATTTATTTAATTAATTAATTAATTATTTATTTACTTTACATCCCACGCCACTACTCCCCTCCTTGTCACCCCCTCCCACAATTCTTCCCTCCTCCTCTTCTTCTCTGTGTGGGTCAGGGACCCCCTGGGAATCCACTCTCCCTACTCTGGCACTTCAAGTCTCTAAGAGGCTACTTGCAACCTCTCCTACTGAGGCTAGCTAGTAGATCAGATCACACATACAGGCAACAGCTTTTGGGATAGCCCCCATTTCAGTTGTTAAGGACCCATGTGAAGACCAAACTGTACATCTGCTACATATGTGCAGGAAGGCCTATGTCCGGCCTTTGTAAGTTCTTTGTTTGGTGATTCAGACTCTGAGAGATTCAAGGGTCCAGGTTAGTTTACTCTGTTGGTCTTCCTGTGGAGTTTGGATCCCCTTCGGGACCCACAATCCTTCCTCATATTCTTCCATAACAATCCCCAACTCCTTCTTTTTGGTTGTGGGTGTCCGTATCTGTCTGAGTCAGCTGCTGGGTGGAGTCTCTCAGAAGACAACATGTTCCCATCTATAAGTATAACAGAGTCTCATTACTAGTGTTAGGGATTGGTGCTTGCCTGTGGGATGGGTCTCAAGTTGGGCCTGGGCTGGTTATTAGTTGGCCATTCCTCTAATCTCTGCTCCCTTTTCCGTGACTGCATTACTTGTAGACAGGATAAAATTTGAGTTGGAACATAAGTGGATTTTGTGGGTTGGTTGGTGTCTCTATCGCTCCACTGGGGTTCCTGTCTGGTTATAGGAGGTGACCTTTTCAGGATCCATATTTCCAATGTAGTGAGTCACAGTTAAGGTCAACCCCATTGATTCTTGGGCACCTCCCTTGTCCCTGGACTGTATTGTCCGGGAGTTGTCCCCCCTACCTTCTGATTTGCATAGGTTGCAGATTTCCACTCATTTTCATGGCCATCTGGCTATCTTTCCTGTCCTTCTCCACACCTGATCCTGAATTCCCCATTCCCCTCCCCGTGTCCCATTCCTCCCAGTTCTCTCTCTCCCTCTCCCTCCATCCCCCTAAGTGAGATTCAAGCTTCCTTGCTTGGGCCTTCCTTGTTTATCTTTTTTTTCCCCTCAAAGCCTACCCCTCAGTGACACACTTTCTCCAACAAAGCCATACCTAATCCAACAAGGCTACACTCCTACTAGTGTCACTTTCTTTGGACCAAGCATATTCAAACTACCATAAGTGTCCTTCCCTATCTCTTCTGGTTAGTTTTGATTTGAAATCTATTTTGTAAGATATTAAAATGGCTATACCAGTTTGCTTCTTAGGTCTACTTGTTTGGACTATCTATCTATCTATCTATCTATCTATCTATCTATCTATCTATCCATCCATCTAATCTATCTATATATCTCCTTTTACCCTGAGGTGCCCTGAGGTGAAGCCTATTATTTATGTTAAGGTATGTTTCTGGATGTAGCAGAAGGTTGGATCTTGTTTTCACATCCATTCTGTTAGTCTATGTCTTTTACACGATACTTGTTTTTTTCCCTTGCTGCTTTTAATATTCTTTCTTTGCTCTGTACAAATAGTATTTTATTATGTGTTGAGAATATTTTTTTTCTGATCTAGTCTATTTGGTATTCTGTACTCTTCTTGTACCTTGATAGGTATCACCTTCTTTAGGATAGGGAAATTTTCTTTTATGATTTTGCGAAAATGTTTTTCGTTCCTTTGACCTGGGTTTCTTTTTTCCCTCTATTCCCATTATTCTTAGATTTGGTCTTTTCATAGAGTCCTATGTATAATGGATTTTTTTTTATATTAGGATGTTTTTAGATTTAACATTTCCATTGTCCAAAGTTTCTCTTTCTTCTATCATGTCTTTAATGCTGATATTTTTTCCTTCCATCCCCTGTATTTTGTTGGCGAGGCTTGCCTCTGAGGTTCCTATTTGAGTTCTTAAAATTTTCACTTCTGGATTTCCCTCAGTTTGAATTTTCTTTATTGATTCTACTTACACGTTTATGTCTTGAACTGTTTCATTCATTTCCTTCCACTGTTTGTGCTTTCATACATTTCTTAAGAGATTTATTAATTTCCTCTTTAAGTACCTCCATATTATTTGTAAAGGCTATTTTCTGGTCTCTTTCTTGTGTTTTAGCTATGTTTCAATTTTCAGAGCCTGTTGTAGTAGGGTTCCTGAGATCTAGTGGAGACATTGTCCTGGTTGTTGTTGATTGTGTTTTTATGCAGGAATCCAGGCATCTGGGTTTGGGAAGACAGAAATTCTAGATGCTGATATCTGGTCTTGTCTTTGTTTTGTTTCCTGGTTTCTGTTGCCCTCTCTGGTTCTTAGGAGATTGTGGTTGCTGTATATTGTCTGGTAGGAAATACTTCTGGAATCCTGATATGTATGGCCACTAGAGGTTCCTGGTAAAAATGTATATTGGGGGCTGACACTTGGGGATGTGCTGGTGAGTGCTGAGGAGATTCACAGAAGGAAGGAAAGCAGGGTGTCCCACCAGGATCTACCTAATCCTCTGAAAATGAGGGCAGAGAATGAGGACAGACTCTATCATATAGTATGTTACAGAGCTGGGGACAAGCCTGGTGATGTTGGCCTTGGAGGAATGGAGGGAGAGGTGAAGATCGGTAGTTAGCTACATGCTTTCCTGGCCAGACTGGTCCATGGATCCCCAGGGAGTTTCTGCTGGTATTGGGGCTGGAGTAAAACAACAAATGTGGGGGAGAAAAGTTTGGAGGTGGAAGTCTGTGTGATCCACTGGAGATAGGGGCAGAGAAGAAGGAAAGGCTGCAGCAGGTGTTCTGCTACAGAGCTGGTTATTAGCCTCAGGGATTGTACTTGGGCATGGAGGGAAAGGTGAAGATCTGTTGTTTGCCTACCTGGATACTTGTCTGGAGTCAGCTGAAGGTTTCCAGAGAGTGCCTGTGGTCTGGGTTAAAGCAATGAGTCAAGGCAGAAAATTTAGAGGGAAAGATCCGTGTGAGCCACTGAAGATGGGACGGGGTGGGCAGCGAGTGTTCTGCTGCAGAGCTGCGGGTGAAACTGGGGGATTGGCTTTTGAAGATTTGAGGGAGAGATGAAATCTTCAGGTGGCTTACCAGCTTTGTTGGATAGCTATATTCATTTTTCTTTTGGAATAGTGTCTTTTAGGTTCATTGCATGTTGTCATAGATGGCAGGATTACCTTTTATTAAGCCTGAATTATATTGAACCACATACATGTAATTTTCTCAATTAGTATAAAAGTTTTCAGTTAATTAAGGTATGTTGGTCAAATAAACATCACATGTAAATATATATGAATATAATGTATATATATATACACATACATACATACATGATGCTTTGAGATGACAGATGCATATCCATTACAAAAATATTATTATACTCAATCTAGAGAGCATATTCACCACATCAGATAGCTACCTTATTTTTGTTGCAAGAATTCTTGAAGTCTATTCTTAGTAAACTTAAAATTTTTAACATAATATTATTAAATCTAGTCATATTCTGTAGTAACCTTCTAGTACTTGTCTATCATTTATGTAAATATGTGTGCTCTTTGGCTAAAATATTTCACCTTCTTTTATTTTATACACTCCCAAATTACCATTCACCTCTCTATTACAATTGGGTCTACTTTGGAAAGATTCTGCATTTAAGCAAGATCCCACAATGTTTGCCTTTCTTTATCCAGTACATATCACTCAACAAATGTCCTCAAAAGTGATCTTTGTTGTTTCCTTCTTTATAAGACTGTGTGCATGCCTTTGAGTGCACATACTGTGTGTGTGTGTGTGTGTGTGTGTGTGTGTGTGTGTGTGTGTGTGTGTTGGAGCTTTTTTTCTAAATCTTAACTACTATTGAGATACTTCAAAGAAAATAGAAGGTCCAGAGCTGGTGTTACAGTTTGGCCACAAGACCTACTGAGATCCTTGCTTCATATTGCATGATCGTAGTGTACTCGTATATGTACATTTTTAAGTTCTTGAGCAACCCCTCTTCTGTTCTTCATCAGTGTTGTGCCATTTACATTTTATCAGAATTCTATGGAAATGCTTTTCTCTGTACCCTACTAACATTTATTGACCTTAAAAGTAGCCAATTTAACAGATGAAAACTTACTGAAACTTCGATTTACATTTCCATGATAATCAGTAATCATGAGCACCTTTTCATATACCCGATAGCTGCCTGTGTATCTTCTTTGGAGAAGTATATATTTAAACAATTTGTTTATTTTCAGTTTTGTTTTGCTGTAAGTTGCATGAGTTCGTTGCACATTACTTATACTTATCCGATATATGATTTCCATATATTTTCTCCCATGCACATAGGTGGCTGTTTCCTTTGATGGTTTTGCTAATGGGGGAGGTTCCAGATAATGTAGTACCATTTGCCCCTTTTTTATTTTTGCTGCCTATAGTTTTGATATGCTATCTCAGAAACCATTACCAAGACCACCGATATGACTGTTCCTTGTTGTGTTGGAGAATGTATGAGACTTTAATTTTTTATATTTGTCTTCAATCAATTTTATGTATGATATAAAATCTCATTCAATCTCAGTAAATACATAGCTTTTCAGCACCATTTACTAAACAGATTATTCTTTGTTTATTGTATTTTCTGTCCTTGTAGTCAAAGGTTAATTTACTTTAAACTGTACATAGACTTCTGGGATTTCCTGTCTATTTTGTTAACCACTGCTTGTTATGATCTTAATATTTTCCTATGATTACTGTGACTTTGTAATAAAGTCTTGATATGATGAAATATGCTACTTTCTATTTTGTTCTTGCTAATATTGTTTAGGATTATTTTCCTTTTTCTTTTTCTTTTTTGCGACCTGATCTTGTTCTGCAACCCAGGCTTGCTGGGAACTTTTAATTCTTCTGCTTGAGCTTCTAAAATACAAGGGTTACAGGAGTGCACCACCATTACTAGATTTCCTTTCTATTTCTGTAAAAAAGCTATTGGGTTTTTGATATGAATGATAATGAATCTATAGATTACTTTGAGTAGAATGGGCATTTAGACAAAATTAATTCTTTGAATCCAAGGGCCAAGCTATCTTTTTCATTATTTGTGTCTTAAAACAAACAAATTATATTACCAGTGTTCCAAAGAAGAAATCAAAAGAGAAATCAGAGAATATCTTTAAATGTAAACAAATCCATAATGAAAGTGGGGAAGGGGAGCTTCCCCATGGAAAGGATGAAGCAAAATTATCTCTACTTTTTAATTACATGAGGAACCCCTAAAAATGTTGACATATGTTAGAAATAATAATCAATTTCAACATATAATAATCAGTAGTATCTATTTATACAAACAATAAATTACCTAAAAAGGAAATTAAAAAATAAACTTATCTACAATTGGATCAAACATAATAAAATACTTAGAAATAAACTTAACCAAAGAGCTGGAAGTCTTGTATACTGAAACTATCAAAATACATATGACTTTTATCTTGGAGAGATATCTTTGATTCAGGATTGTGATATGTGTGATATGTGTAAATACTTCCAGGCATTTACTGCTGGCTTTGCTGCTCCGTGTCCCACTTCCCATGGCTGTGTTAGATGCTGCTCATGTCCACCTAGAATTCTGACATCAGAAAAGGCTTTGCAAAAAATGTCCGCAAATTTTCTCAGCATCCAGCATATTATGCAAAATGTTTTGTTAAGATACAAGGAAGCATGCCATCATTTTGAATACCAAATGCTTTATTTTTTTAAACAATAAAATCATCAGTGGTTATCAAATGACCAACAACAGTATTTTATTTTATTTTTTTTTAACATTTAGAATGCTCACTTTCTTCCTAGAAGTCCATGAAAGACTGAATAGAAAAGTCCCATGATTTGTTGGTAGCTGTTAAGGATGCTTCCTGTCAGAAATCCTGGCTGACACAGCCCAGGGATCATCTGTTTAGTGGTGCTTGTGTTTATGGTTCAGGAGATGGAGAGGGAACTTTATCCTTACATGATGACCTACTCCCTGTGGTGCTTTCTATTCCAAGTCATGAGCCTGACCTCCAGGACTGGTCTTGAAAAAAAGACATCCCAAGTATCTCTGCTTACTGACAAGTTCCAGGGTTCTTCTTATCTTTTGTTTGTTTTGCATTTATCTTAATTTAGAAGCCCAGGAACACCAGAGTTCATAAAATGAACGTAGGAAAAGCCATGGCATCGCCATGAAGGGAAAAAGTGTGGTGTCTTTATTTAAGCGGTGGTTTCACGAAGCTCGTTGCCGATAAAATAGACAGTGGGATAGTTTTGTCTGCAGAATTTGTTTTGGGTCAGGGTCTGGACATTAGTAACTCAGCATCATTTGCTGCTCCTGATACATAATGACCAATATGGCTACATCATATCAACCTTTTGACATGTACACATTATCTCAGTTACTGTTATAATGTCTTCTAGTATTATTAACTCTTTCTTTATAATTTATTTTTGAATCCATGTTATTCACATCTCCTCCCAGTCCAGATCCCTCCCCCATTACCTTTACTCTGTTTCCCCCTCCCCTTCTTCTCAGAGAAGGGGAAGTTGCTCTTGGCTACCACCCCACCCTAGGACATCTAGTCTGAACAGGACTAAGTACCGCCTCTCCAACTGAGGCCCAACCAGGCAGTCCAGGTAGGGGAAGGTGATCCAGTGGCAGACAACAGAATCAGAGAAAGCTCCCTCTCCAATTGTTAGGGGGCCATATAAACATCAAGATGCACATCTGTTACAAATATGTAGGGGGCCTAGGTCCAGCTACTTTGCTGAATGCTCTTTGGTTGGTACTTCAGTCTCTGCAAGGCCCCATGGGGCCAGCTTAGTTTACTCTGTAGGTCTTCTTGTGGTGTCTTTAACCCCTCTGGCTTGCTCAGTTCTATCCCCCACTCTTCCATGTGCTCCACAGATGTTTGGCTATGAGGTCTCTGCATGTGTTCCCATCCATTGCTGGATGCATTAACTCTTTTATGTAATAGCTGATAAAATTAAATTTGAGAGGGACAGTTGGCATTTGGGAAAGTGAGCAGATAGAAACTTAAGACTTCTGATTTGAACTTGACTACTTTATCAATTTCATTATCATTTTCCCCATAAACTTATATTCTTTACTTTTATTGCTAGTTTACTGCTGCATTTTTATTATTTAATTTCTTTAATAGCCAATCCAATTTCTTCTCATACACATCTCCAAGTGACTTTTTTTTTAACATTTTAATTGATTCTTTGTGAATTTCATGTCATGTACCCCAAATCCCACTCGTCTCCCCCTCCCTCCTTATCTACCCTGTACCCTTGTAACCTTCTCCTCTAAGAAAACAAAAACAAAACAAAACAAAACCAGCAACAAAAAAGCACATCTTGCCACGGATGCTGCAGTTTGTCACAGCTTCCATGCTCACTGCAGTGAGTCATTGGTCTGTTCCAGGCCTCTGGCTTCTATCACACTTTCACTACTGGATCTCACCAGGGGACTTATCTCAGACATCCTGTTGTTGCCCTGTGTCATGGAGATTCTTCAGCATTAGTTCCACAGGACTGGCCCCTTCAGGTGCTGCAGCAGTTCATAGATGGGGTAGATGATGGGGTGGGCTAATTCAAATTCCTATATCTGTCCCTGGGTAGTAGATGAGTTAGTCTGCCTACCAGCTCTCCGGCATCCACACCAACAGGACCAGCTCCCCTGCTTTATCCAAATGAGGGGCACATCCAGCTCTCCTGTCTGTGGCAGCTGGCGAGGGAGGGGACCAGCTCTTCATGCTCATGCCATTAGGGCCATCTCTCCTGCTGTTGCTGGTCCACCGACCCAGACATGGCCCTTGGTGGAGGCATGGGCCAGGAATTCACCATGGCTTCAGTGGTGGTCCAGGCTACTCACATCAGGTTGTTTCTTACCACCCTCATATCTACAGTTCTGCCTTTTTTCATGGTGCGCAAACTGTTCTACTCCCCCCCACCCTTTTAAAAGTATGTATCCTTGTATTTTATTGTAGTCCTAAAGACCTTGTGGATTGTGCTAGGGACACAGGGAATTTGGTTGCACAGGTTTAGGTAAAGAGAAAAATGTTCACCAGAAAAAAGTATTTACCAAGAAGATTAGACCCTAGACTGGCAATCTGTAACTGTACATATGTGAGCCATTAGTGATGTACACTTGTTTTATTCATAATTTGTCATGTTTGGGGTTACCAAAGTAATTCTAATGATGGGTGAATATAACAAAAAACCCTTTTACCTCATCTTAAAGCATCCACTGATCTATCTCATTCAGTACAACAGTCAATGTTAGAAGGAATATAAAACAAACATGCACACCAGGGCACGGTTTTCATAAACGTCTATTTCATCATTGGTGGGAAGCACATTTAACAGTTAAATATATTTAAATAATGTATAGGAGGCTGCACGACTGCAGCACTGATAACTAGATAACCATCCAACTAGGAACCAGTCAACGGGTGACTGTCTAGATATTTAAAACACAGCTCTTGCTTAATCATCCTTTGATGTGATCACCTCCTGGGGAGGGGGGCTTGCTGGTCGCATGGAAATATATTAAGGCCAAATCTTCTGATATCTGTTCCCAGAGGTTTCCTTTAACTGGATTAAGCCTCCAGCTCCAAGGCAAGCCCAAGTTTGTGACCTCTAGCATTAAAGCTCTTCCTGTCTACCAGAGCAGAGAGTGTAAGCTTCACACCAGGCCTCAGAGTCTGAGTATAGCCCACTCCAATTAAACTAGAGTTGTTGACCTTTGCAGAAATAGAAGCAATGGGATCCAACTGGTATTTAGCTGCAATGCCAAAATGAGTGCAGTTGGTGCCTGATGTCCAAGCAAGGTTTACTGAAGTGTCAAAATCTTCACACACTTTCTGATAAACTGATCCTCCAAATTTTGTCCCATTATTTACATTTGTTTGTAGCTGGAAGTGGCCAGTCCTGTAGCCGACTGCAAAGTTACTCCTTGTCAGCTTTGACTTGGCACTTTCAAAGGTCATTTGGTACCCAGCAAGCCAGCCCTCGTAACCAAAGACAGCTGACCCATGGATGGCAGGTCCAGTTAAATCAAAATCAACATCACAGCCAAGGTTTATACATTCCCTCTTGTAAGCAGACTTGATTTTACCACTTTTCTTTACTGTGTTCAGTGAAAAGGTGGTGTCAAAGGTCAGTTTTAGACCTTGACATAGCTGGTCTTCAATTGCAATCTCTGTCCGTAGAGGATTATCGGTGTTCCATTTCTCTTGAAAGTCAGACCATAGTCACACCATTTGTACTTGGTCTCCAAGGTCCCACTAACTTTACCAGCGTCTATATTAGATGAGCCAGATTTTGAAAATTCCACATCGCTACATGACTTTGTTTTCTCATCCAGTTTCACCAACCCAAAGCCAAATCTTTTGTTGAAAATATCTCTGGCAGCTTTGCCAAGGTCAACATAGGGTAGAGGGGCACTTTGGCCTTGGGCATACCGGTACACAGCACTCGGCCATGATGAAGTCATGGGGAAAAGGTGATCTGCGGGTATCCTGAGGGGCGCTGCCGTCAGCACTCAGCTCGCAGCTGAGGTCACTCTGCTATCTGGAAGTTGTACTGCAGCCACCTCAGCTGGAGGGCAAAGTGAAGGAGACACCTTTGCTCCCCACCGCAAGCCTGGCCTCCCCCAGCCAGTCTATTTCTCCTTTTCTCCCATCTCTCCATCACAAACTTGCTCATTGTAGTGGTATCTACACAGACTGTGTCTGCAATGACATCTTCTTTTGAAAGATAGGATGGTTAAATGAGTTAGATTCCAAAGAAACTCAATCCCTGGTCAAAGTAGAACACTGCACAGAAAAACTGCAATTCAACATAGAGTCATCCAGTCTCATGGTTGAATTGGTACCACAACCAACTAGAGAGATTAAACAACAGGCCAATGATGAGAAGTCACCATAACAAGATGTTGAGCCAGTTGTGGGTCTGGATCCTTAGTCCTTATGTAAAAAGATGAATGTCATAACACACATCTATAACATCACACCATCTCTTTGACATTCTTAGGCTGGAAACCTTGAGTTAAATGCTTCTCTGTTCATAATAAATCTCACAGTTAGTCACATTCTGCTATAACACCATAGAATGGGAGATGGCACTGAGGTTTAACAGCACATTTAGTATTTATTTGAGAAACATGAATCACATAATTCAAGTAGGCAAGCTGAGAGTTCATGGAGAAGTACTGCTGAATATCTTATGCTAGTTTTTTGAGTAAACAAGAAAAACATCTTTGTGATCATGGACTGAAGATCATATAACAACAGAAAGGCATAAAGCAGAATAAACATGTTTTGTGTATTCCAGATACTCTGCCTGAAGTAATCTGCTAATAATTTTCCTCACACTATTCCAGAATTTTACATAGGAATATAAATAAACACCAAATATCTGTTCTTGGAAAGCAGAAATATTAAAGAAGAAAAAAATCTTTATTTTTTGGATGGCTATTCCCTCAGTCTTTGCTCCATCCCTTGTGCCTCCATTTCTAGTAGACAGGATAAATTTTGTGTCAAAAATTTTGTGGGTGGGTTGGTGTCCCTGTAGCTCCACTGGGATTTCTGCCTGGCTACAGGAGATGACCTCTTCAGGCTCCATATCCCAATGTTGTGAGTCACAGCTAAGGTCACCCCCATGATTCTCGGGTGCCTTCCTTATCCCATGTCTCTATAACATCCTAGATATGTCTGTCTACAAGCATAACAGCATATCATTAATAAATAGTGTCAGAAATGGGACCTCATAAAATTGAAAAGCTTCTGTAAAGCAAAGGACACTGTCAATAGGACAAAATGGCAACCCACAGACTGGGAAAACATCTTTACCAACCTTATATCCCAAGAAGGCAGACTCCAGAGATCCAAATAACCCCACTAAAAGTAGAGTACAGAACTAAATAGGGAATTCTCAACTGAGGAATCTTGAATGATTGAGAAGCACTTAAAGAAATATTTAACATCCTTAGTCATCAGGGAAATGTAAACCAAAACAACACTGAGATTCTACCTCACACCAGTCAGAATGGCTAAGATAAAAAACTCAGGTGACAGCAGATGTTGGCAAGGGTGTGAAGAAAGAGGAACACTCCTCAATTGCTGGTGGGACTGCAAGGTGGTAAAACCACTTTGGAAATCAGTCTGGCAGTTCCTGAGAAAATTAGAAATAGTCCTACTGGAGGACCCAGCTATACCACTCCTGGGCATATAGCCAAATGATGTTCCAACATATAACAAGGACACATGCTCCACTATGTTTAGCAGTCTTATTTATAACAGCCAGAAGCTGGAAAGAACCCAGATATCCCTCAACATAAGAATGGATACAGAAAATGTGGTACTTTTACACAATGGAATACTACTCAGCTATTAAAACGACTTCATGAAATCCGCTGGCAAATGGATGGAACTTGAATATATCATCCTGAGTGAGGTAACTCAGTCACAAAAGATCACACGTAGTATGTACTTACTAATAAGTGGAAATTAGCCCCAAAACTGACAATGCTCATGATACAACCCGCAGACCATATGGAGCATAGAAGAAAGGAAGACAAGGGTGTGGATGCTTCAGTCCTGCATTGAAGGAGGAACAGGATGATTGTGGGAGGTGGAGGGAGAGTGGGACCAGGGAGTGAGAAAGGAGGGGGAGAAAATAAGGGTGGCAGTGTCAGGAACTGGAGGAGATGGGAGAGTTACTGAGGATCAGGAAATCGAACAAAA
Organism: Uromys caudimaculatus; assembly: GCA_028551405.1. Classification (NCBI taxonomy): domain Eukaryota; kingdom Metazoa; phylum Chordata; class Mammalia; order Rodentia; family Muridae; genus Uromys; species Uromys caudimaculatus. Next base: position 93,898,105 of record CM052700.1, read on the forward strand.
ATATATAGCAGGGTTGATGAATAACAGGGGATAGCCACTTCAGGGTCCCAGACACCAGGGAAATGTGAGGTTCCCAGGAACCAATGGGGGATGACTTTAGCCAAAATTCACAGAGAAGGGGGAGATAGAACCTGTGGAGACCACCTTCAGTAGATAGGCATGGCTCCTGGTCGAGGGATGGAGCCACTCACGCATCTCAAAATTTTTAACCCAGAAACGTTCCTGTCCAAAGGAAGAACAGGGGCCAAAAATGGAACAGAGACGGAAGGAAGGGCCAACCAGGCACTGCTCCACCTGAGGATCTATCATGCAGACACCAAACCCGACACTGTTGCCATGGTCAAGCGGCGCTCGCAACAGAAACCTAGTGTGGAGGTCCAGCCAGCAACTGATCAATGCAGAAGTGGATGCTGGGAGCCAACCATCAGTCTGAGCTTAGAGAACCTTGTGGGGGAACTGGCAGAAGGACTGGAGGAACAGAGGGGGACTGCAATTCCATTGGAAGAACAACATAGGCTGGCCTGACCACCCAATTCTCCCAAAGTTTAGATCGCCAATCAAGAAGTGTACCTGGAGGGGATCCATGGCTCCCGATACAAATGTAGCAGAGGATGCCTTGCCTCACAGCAACGGGAGGGGAGGCCTTTGGTCCTGTGGAGGTTTGATGTCCCAGTGTAGAGGGATGCTGGAACCATGGGGTGGGCGAGTGTGGGTGGATGGGGGAGCACTCTCATAAAGGCAGAGGGGATGGGGGAGGGCAGATGTGGGATGGGGGGTTGGTGGACGGGTAACTGGGAAGTAGGATATCATGGGATGGGGGTTGGTAGAGAGGATAACTGAGAAGTGGGATATCATTTGAGATGCAAACAAATGGAATGATTAATAAAAAATATTAAAAAAATAAGTAGTGTCAGGGTGTGTGCACATTGAATGGGTCTCAAGTTGCGCCCGTTACTGGTTGGCCATTCGATCAGTCTCTGCTCCACTCCCCCCAACCCCCGTGCCTACATTTCTTGTAGACAGGATAAATTTAGATCAAAAGTCTTGTGGGTGGGTTCATGTCCTAATCATTCCACTAGGGGTTCCTACCTGGCTACAGGAGGTGACCCCTTCAGGTTCCATATTCCCAATGCTGTGAGTCACAACTATGGTCACCTCCATTGATTCATGGGCACCTCCCTTATCCCAGGTCTCTGAATCCTCCTTGAGGTGATGTTCCTAACTCCCCACTCCAGTCGGTTGCAGATTTCTATTCAATCTCATAGGCACCTGGCCATCTCTCCTGTCCCTCCCCACACCTGATCCTGACCATACCTCTTCCTACTCCCCCTCCTACCCAGTTCCCTCCATCCATCTGTCTTCTATGACTACTTTATTCTTGCTTCTATGTGAGATTCAAACTTCGTACTTGACCCTTCCTTCTTGTTTAGCTTCTTTGGGTCTGTGGAGTACAGCATAGGTATCTTGTATTTTATGGCTAAAATCTACTTATAAATGAGTACATACCATGCATGTCCTTTTGGGACTTGGTTATTTCACTCAAAATGCTGTGTTAGGGTTTTACTGCTACAAACAGACACCATGACCATGGCAAGGCTTATAAAGGGCAACATTTAATTGGGGCTGGCTTACAGGTTCAGAGGTTTAGTCCATTATTATCAAGGCAAGAGCATGGCAGCATCCAGGCAGGCATGGTACACACAGAGCAGAGAGTTCAACATCTTCA
>CM052700.1:93900330-93925414 GCA_028551405.1 Uromys caudimaculatus
TGTCCCGGCGCTGATTAGCTGTGGGGCCCTGTGGCCCAAGCTGAGGTTTCCGGCCGTCGCAGGAAGCTGCTGGCGGTCAGTCTCTGGTGAGCTGTGGGGCGCGTCCCTGGCCCTCCGCTGGGTCCTGCGATCTCCGGCGAGGGATCTTTGTCCCGGCGCTGATCAGCTGTGGGGCCCTGTGGCCCAAGCTGAGGTCTCCCGGTTTGCAAGAATTTTATTGAGTATTTTTATATCGATATTCATAAGTGAGATTGGTCTTAAGTTCTCTTTTTTGGTTAGGTCCTTGTGTGGTTTAGGTATCAGAGTAATTATGGCTTTGTAGAACCAGTTATTTAGTGCTCCTTTTATTTCCATTTTATGGAATAGCTTGAGGAATATTGGTATCAGATCTTATTTGAAGGTCTGGTAGAATTCTGTACTAAATCCATCTGGCCTGGGCTTTTTGGTTAGGAAGTGTTTAATGACTTCTATTTTCTTGTGTGATATGGGCTTGTTTAGATTACCTGCTCCTGATTTAACTTTGGTATGTGGTATCTGTCTAGAAAACCATCCATTTTATCTAGATTTTCCAGTTTTGTTAAGTATAGGCTTTTATAGTAGGATCTGATGATTTTTTGAATTTCCTCCATTTCTGTTGTTATGTTTCCCTTTTCATTTCTGATTCTATTAATTTGGATACTGTTTTTGGGCCCTTTAGTTATTTTGGCTAGGGGTTTATCTATCTTGTTAATTCTCTCAAAGAACCAGCTTTTAGTTTTGTTGATTCTTTGTATTGTTCTCTTTGTTTCTTTTTGGTTGATTTCAGCTCTGAGTTTGACTATTTCCTGCTATCTAGTTCTCTTGGGTGAGTTTGCTTCTTTTTGTTCTAGAGCTCTCAGGAGTACTGTTAAGTTGTTAGTGTAAGATATCCCCAGTTTCTTTACCAGGGCACTTAGTACTATGAATTTTTCTCTTAGCTTTGCTTCATTGTGTCCCATAAGTTTGGGTAGGATGTGTCAGTGTTTTCATTAAGTTCCAGGGAGTCTTTAATTTCTTTCTTTATTTCTTCCCTGACCAAGTTATCATTGAGTAGAGAGTCATTCAGTTTCCATGTATATGTGGGCTTTCTATTGTTTTTGCTGTTATTGAAGACCAGTCTTAGGCCATGGTGATCTGAGAGGATGCATGGAATTATTTCAATCTTCTTGTATTGGTTGAGGGTTGTTTTGTGATTAATTATATGGTCAATTTTGGAGATGGTACCATGAGGTGCTAAGAAGAAGGTATTTTCTTTCATTTCAGGGTGAAAATTTCTGTAAATATATGTGAAGTCTATTTGGTTCATAACCTCTACTAGTTTCACTGTGTCTCTGTTTAGTTTTTATTTCAATGACCTGTCCATTGATGAGAGTGGGTTGTTGAAGTCTCCTACTATTATTAAATGGGGTTGAATGTGTGTTTTGAGCTGTAGTAAAGTTTATTTTATGAATGTGGGTGCCCTTGCATTTGGGGTATAGATGTTCAGAATTGAGATTTTTTTCTTGGTGGATTTTCCCCTTGATGAATATGAAGTGTCCTTCCTCAACTCACTTGACAACTTTTGGTTGAAAGTTGATTTTGTATGGATATTAGGATGGCAATTCCAGCTTGTTTCCTGGGACCATTTGCTTGGAAGATCTTTTTCCATCCTTTTACTTTGAGACAGCATTTGCCTTTGTTATTGAGGTGTGTTTCTTGTATGCAGCAAAATGCTGGATCTTGTTTGCCTGTCCAGTCTTTTAGCTTATGTCTTTTTATAGATGAGTTGAGCCCATTAATATTGAGAGATATTAAAGACAGATAACTGTTCCTGATGTTTTTTTTTTTTTTAAGTGACTTTATGTGCTTGTGGTTCTCTCCTTTTGGCTTTGTTGTGAGGTGCTTAATATCTTTTCTTTGGTGCAGGTACCTTCCTTGTGTTGGTGTTTTCCTTTTAGGATCCTCTTAGGGCTGGATTGGTATATAGATGCTGTTTGAATTTGGTTTTGTCCTGGAATATTTTGGCTTCTCCATCTATGTTGATTGAGAGTTTTATTGGGTATAGTAGCCTGGGCTGGCATTTGTGTTGTCTTAGAGTCTGCATGACCTCTGATTAGGCTTTTCTAGCTTTTGTAGTCTCTGTTGAGAAGTCTGGTATAATTATGATAGATCTACTTTGTTACTTGGCCTTTTTCCCTTGCAGCTTTTACTATTCTTTCTTTGTTCTGTGTGTTTAGTGTTTTGATTATTATGTGATGAGAGGAGAAGATTTTCTTTTCTGGTCCCATTTATTTGTTGTTCTATAGACTTCATGTACCTTTATGGCCATCTCTTTCTTTAAGTTGGGGGAAGTTTTTGTCTATGATTTTGTTGAAGCCATTTTCAGGTGTTTTGAGCTTCTTCATTCTTCTCTATTCTGATTATTCTTAGATTTTGTCTTTTCAGTGTATCCTGAATTTCCTGGATGCTTGGGGTTAGGAGCTTTTTCCGTTGTGAATTTTCTTTGTCAGTTGTTTCAATTTCTTCTATGGTATCTTCTACACCTGAGATTCTCTCTTTTGTCTCTTGTGTTCTGTTGATGATAACTTACATCTGTAATTCCTGATCTCTTTCCTAGATTTTCGATTTCCAGGTTTGCCTCCATTTGTGTTTTCTTTATTGCTTCTACTTCCACTTTTAGGTCTTGAATTGCTTTATTCAATTCGTTCACCTGTTTATCTGTGTTTTCCTGTATTTCTTAGTTATTGATATCCTCCTTAAAGGACTCTATTATCTTCATGAGATAGGATTTTAGGACAGGTTCCTGATTTTCAGGTGTGTTGGTGTATTCAGGGCTTGCTGTGGTGGGAGAACTGGGTTCTGATGATGCCCGTGTATATTGGCTTCTGTTGCTTATGGTCTTGTACTTGCCACTTACCATCTGGATATCCCTGGTGTTTGTTGGTCTGGGAGACTCTGTCTTGAGTCTTCCTCTTTTGTCCCTGGGTTGTTTCAGGTTGTTTTGCAGCCTTGGCTGTAGCATATCACCAACTGGGGGCTCTTCAGAGGGGTAGAGAAGCTGCTGATCTGTTGCTCTGGCTGCAGTCTATCTCCCGGGAGGCCTTCAGACTCTTGGGTATCCAGTGGAGCAGTCCAGCTGTTGTTCTGTGTGAAAATGTTCTCCAGGGGGGCCTACAGACTGTAATTTCTGTTTCCCTATATGCAGCAGAACTCCAAGGAAGCTTTCAGTCTGTTGGGTCAGTTTCCTTGCATGCCCTCAAGCTGTGGTGTCTTCAGGGGAGCAGACAAGCTGGCAATCAGTTGTTCTGTTGCCCTGTGTGCAGCAGAGCTCCTGGGATGCCTCAGGCTGTGGTGTCAGTTGCCTGGCTGCTCTGAGTGCAGAGGATCTTCTGGGATGGCTCAGCATATGGTGTCTTCACAGGAGCAGACCAGCTAGCAGACTGCCGCAGCAGAAAGGACTGGGCAGAAGGGTTTGAAGGGGAGTGGTATTGGGGAGGGGTGTTGTGGGTGATGGGTTCCATGTCCACCAGACTCCCAGCAGCAGCTCTGGGACTTCAGGGGTGGGGGGTTCTTACCAACTGTGCTGAGCGCAGCAATTCCACCAGGATGGATCAGGATATGATATCTTCATGGGAGCAGATCAACTCACAGTCTCACTACATTTCTTAAAGTGTTCATTAGTTCTAATATTCAGAGGGGATTAGGGGCCATCAAATTTTCAAAAATATTTATTTTCCTTTCTCATTTGTATCATTTGCTTCCATTTTTAGGATTCTTAGGGCTGTTTAAATAGTTTATCTGATCTTGATTTAACTTTGGTAAGTGGTATCTCTCTAGAAAATTGCCCATTTCATTAACATTTTGGTGGAGTATAGGCTCTTGAAGTAAGACATAATGATTCTTTGAATGTTCTCACTGTCTCTTGTTATGTTTCTCTTTTCATTTATGATTTTGTTAATTTTCATATTCTCTCTCTGTCTTTTGGTTAGTTGGGCTAAGAGTTTGTCTTTCTTGTTGATTTTCTCAAAGAAACAGCTGTGGATTTATTTGATTCTTTGTGTTAATTCTTTTTTTCTAACTGATTCATTTTAGCCAGCCTTGATTTTGCTTATTTCCTGCCACCTACTGTTTTTTGGTATGCTTGCATCATTTTTTTTCTAGAACTTTCAGGTGTACTTTTAAATTGCTGTTAAGAGATCTTTCCAATTTCTTCATTAACTCTCCTCTTTACACTGCTTCTTTCATTGTTTCTCATAAATTTGGGTATGCTATGCCTTCACTTTCATTGAATTGTAGGCAGTCTTTATTTTTTCCCTGACTCAGAGATCACTGGGTAGAGAGTTGTTCAGTTTCCATGAATGTTTAGACTTTCTGGTGTTTCTTTTTTTTTGTTGTTGTTGAAGTTTATCTTTCATCAATGGTGGTCTGATAATATACAAGGGGTAATTTTAATTTTACTGTTTCTGTTGAGGCTTGCTTTGTGACTATATGGTCTATTATTGAGAAGGGTCCATGAGATTCTGAGAAGAAGGTGTATTCATTTGTGTTTTTGTGAAATATTCAACAGATGTCTGTTAGGTCTATATGATTGGTAATGATTTTTAGTTTCATCATTTCTCTGTTTAGTTTTTATTTTGATGACCTGTAAATTCATAAGAGTGGGGTGTTGAAGTCTCCCACTATTAATGTATGAGGTTCCATGTGTGATTTAAGCTTTAGAAACGCTTCTTTTACAAATGTGTGTGCCCTTTTGTTTGGGGCATAGATTTTCAAAATTGAGACATCATCTTGGCAGATGATCAGAGGCCAAGGAAAGGATACATGGGGTGAAGAACTCATGGAGAGGGTACTGAAAAGGGTGGCAATATTTGAAATGTAAATGAATAAAACAATTTAAAATAAGAATAAAAAATTGGGAATAAAAAAATAAAACATTGTGTGTTAAAATAGAAAAAAAAGAGAATTGTATTTAGGGCCATTTTCTTGTGCTTTGGTTGTGTTAGGATATCCAGAGCTTGCTGTTGTAGGGTAGCTGTGCTCTGAAGGTGTCATATTCCCCTGGCTTTTGTTGATTGTGTTCTTTCCAGGCCTTTTAGCCTTCTGGATGGTTTTGTTCCCTGGATTTTCTGTTGTAGTAGGTATTGGAAGGTGGTTAACCTCAGTGAACTTGGTATAGCAGGCCTCTGATGGGTATCCTTGGGTTTTGTGATTCTGGATCCATTGGTCTATATAGTTCAGGATCTGCAGGTCTATATGTTTTAGACCCCACAAGTCTGATGAAGGTGGTCAGAAATTTGAATGGATTATGGAGGTTCACTGGTTATAGCAGATTAGTCACTGCAGTTTGGGGTGCCCCAGAGGACTCAGCAAGCAGGACAGGTGGGTGGAGTAAGGGAAGATAACCTTTATGGTTGAGGCTCCACAAGTCTGATGAAGGTGGGCAGAGAAGTGGGGGGAGAATAGAGGACCAGAGGGGATAGGATGCTGCTTAGAACAGCTTGGGGAGCCCCAGAGGACTCAGTGAACAGGGAATTTTGATTGGGGAAGGGAAGCTCACCTCTATGGCTCAGAATCTGCAGGTCTGATGGTGGGTGGAGAGGTGTGGGGAGAATGCCCATTATCTCCTATGGTTACTTTTGTTTTGAAGTCTGGTTTACCAAGCATGAGAATCATGACTCCAGGTTCCTTTCAGCTTCTATTTCCTTGGTGGGTTGATTTCTATGCTTTGATTATCAGGTTTTGGATGTCTTGGCTCCACAGACATGTTTCTTGCAGACTAAATAGATAGTTGAAAAATATTTTTAAAATCAGTTAGTTGTTTAGCATATTCTATTGGTGAATAAGCCATTTGAATGTAAACTTGTTATTATTAGAAGTCTGCTATTGTCATGATATTCTTGTATGTTGTGATTGATTGGACATTGTGATAGCTCTTTTGAATCTTCCATGGAGTTATGAGGGCTCTCCTGAATGACCGTGCTAGACATGATCAATTCTCCTTTTGCTCTCATCTGCTCATATTCTCCACTCATGAAATATTTTCTTTTCTGTCTTTTCACTGATGAAATTGTCTTTTTTTCCCTCTGTGTATGGCATTCCATTAAGAATTTTCTACAATGTTAGTTTAGTTATCCTGTATTGTTTAACTTCTTTTATCTTAAACTATTCCCATGTCTCTTTGTATTTTAATGTTTTGGTATAGCAATGTCAGTTGAGAATTATGTACCTTTATATTTGAAGTATATCACTTCAAGCATTCCTGTCGTTTAGAGTTGCTGTCAACAGATCTGTTGTTATTCTGATGATTCTACTCTTGTACAAATTTGATGCTTTTCTCCTTGTACCAATGCTTTTGATTGCATTTTTCCTTACTTTCAAACTGGTATATTGTCTTCTCTTGAATTTACACTGAAGAGTAAATCCAGTAATCAATATAATCCTTTGAAGACAGTTATGATGTTAGCTGCTAGAGAAGACAATTGTATACTAAAATTATGCCTCTTACAAGTTTCAAAATCTGTAAAATACTTGTTGGATAATTAGGTTTATTGGTATCAATAATTATTTAAACTAGGAGGAAATGATGAAAGGGTAATGATAGTAAAGAAATAATAAAGTGAAGAGTCTATATGACAGTGATATGCAAGGTAATAAAAATATATTATTATTAGATAAAGAAAGGAGAAGCATAAAAAATTTAAAATACTGATATAATTTCAAATATAGCTGAATAAATAAATTAAAATATATACTAACAATAAAGAAATTAAAGTTTAAAATTAAGATAAAAATAAAAATATAATAAATCAGCAATCTGAAATAGAAGATACTATGTCCATAGTCTATATTTCCTCTTATTTGGAAAAAAAAGGAACTTCTACTTCATCTGTATTTCCAGGAAGCCAGAAGCAGGTGCTTCTCTGTGAGTTTGAAGCCAGTCTGGTCTACAGAGCAACTCCAAGACACCCAGGGCTCTTTTACACAGAGAAACACTGTCTCAAAAAAACAAGCAAACAAACAAACAAAACCAGAAGCTACTTGTTTTCAGTTTGGACTTAATTCTGTAATTCAAAACCAAAGTAACTCATTTGTGTTGGAAACTTGAATAAAATATCTTTGATGGTGAAAAAAAACCCATTTATTTACCAGTTTGTTTTTGTTCTGGAAATTCAATTTGTCTCCCAAATTCAGGCAAGCAGGATAAAACTCAAATATAACTCCTTCCATGTTTTTTTTTTTTTTTATCTGTCTGTGTCTGTTTCTATCTCTGTCTCTCTGTCTGTTTCTTTCTGTCTCTATGTCTCTGTTTTCATCTGTTTGTTTCTTTCTCTGTTTCTGTCTCTATTTCTCTGTCTCTCTGTCTCTTTCAGTCTCTGTCTGTGTGTGTGTGTGTGTATGTGTATTTGTATGTATATGCACATAGACAAAAATGTAGTACATAATTGTTTCCTTCTGCATCTAATATGATAATAACTACCCTCAAATGACTATATTTCTTATTGGCTTTACTCGTGTATGTAATATATAAACATATATGTATTCTCTCTCTGTGTCTCTCTCTGTCTCTCTGTCTCTCTCTCTCTCTGTCTGTCTGTCTATATCACTAACTTCCTGTGATCCTATATAACATGTGGTTGTAGTAACCCTGCTGTGTGTAGGCAGATGCGATAGGGAGAAGTGGAATAATTAAGATATGATGTGTTGGGATGTGGATGCGTCTGTGCATCTTTCATGTTCATATGCCTTTACAACAATATTGCTTTTGTGTGTCTTCACTGTTAGTGCAGTTTCAGATCTGTTGCCTTCAGTATCATGCTAGGGTATCATGTTCTCTGTGTACTTCTTATATCCCTGATCCCTTTCTCGTCTAGGCGATAGCTGAGGGAGTGAGAGGGAATATGGGTTCTGGAATATGTGGCATACATTTTGGAAACATGGCTGTTAAAGTTAACTGTATCCTTGATAGAGACAATATATTGTCCTCTAAAACAGAGAGTGAAAGTGTTATCCCTTATCATCATTTCCAATAGGGACATTTTAGCGGATCAGGTATGTATGTAAAGTATATGACCAAAGTATTGCCAGGCTGCAGTCTGCCAATTTATCTACTTCACACAGCAGTGCCTCCTGCTTTCAGCATCACTGTTTCACACTCACATTTGGCATCCCTCAGCTCTCCAATGGTCCTTGGCGCAGAAATGTCAAGGATTCGGTATGCAAAGTCATTGGGTTCCCAAGTCTCCCATAAATTCTGAATCTTGGTGTTTTTGTTTTTGTTTTTGGAGAGGTAAAAGAAGAAAGGGATAGATCAGACCATTAGAAGGGACAGGTGGATGTACCTGAAATGTAGTGGTAGAAGACCTTGAAATCTTTCCTCACTTTTACTTTGAATTTTGGAAACAGTTGCTCATTCTGTCTCTAGCCATTTTCTCTTCAACAATAAGTGTTAAGACATAATGCTGACCTAAGTCACTAGGATCTGAATGCTTATTGCATCATTATTGTGAATGTGTCTTGGAAAAAGAGTGTATGGGCAGGTATTAAAGTACTTTTGAGAAAAAGGATGCAGATAGTTCATTTTGCAGTTATAAAAGTTTATTTATCACAAAGATGATTTTTCCACACAATTCATTTAAAACTTTTTTGTTTTACTATAGAGATATTATTCATGAAAAAATCTTCCCCACAGGTACTTGGTGACTTGGTTCTATTGGAGACCTTCCAGTTTATGACGTTACAATGATTTCATGTCTAATATGTAGTATGTAATTACTGGATGGATACTTGTTGAGAAAGAGAGGGCAAGTCATCTTATTTGTCACTCTTTCAGCCTTGCCTTGTGGGACAGTATTTGCTACAGAAAGGAATATATAAAGATTAAGTTTTGAGCTCCATATAACTTCGTCCACGTCCCATGGTGGTTTTAGCATACTCTGCTTTCTCTTCCTATATATATGGTACAGTTGCCATTTGAGTTCTCCTTTCAGCTCCTTCTCTTCCTTAAAATGGTTTCTTATCAGTTCTACACTCACTTTCCCTTCCTTTTTTTTCCTGCTATGGCATGGATTCATATATTCCCTACCCACTCTGAGACGTCTTCACATTCATTGTAATCTGACATTCATAAGCAGTTGGAAAATGTTCCCACTCACCTGAAACATGTATTTTCCAGAAGAAATAGGCAAGGAGGATTCAGTGAATAAAAATCAAGAAACTTGATATTTGGGTTATCCTCAAAGCTTATTTTTACCTGAAGCAAAAAAGTGGGAAAGGGTTAAAAAAGTGCCATCACACAGAATGCTGCCTGGAATTGAGCATTAAAAAAAATAAGCAATTACCAGCTTGCCAAGGGAAGAGAAGACTAAAAATTTTCTCTTATCTATCAGGATGCTTATCACTAGATGCTCAGAATGTACTCTGAAAGCTATGTTATAATTCAGCATTAACCTATGTTTTGTGTAAGAAGAACAACTAATTTTATCATTGGCACAGTTAACAAGTGACGTTTAAAAATTTTGTTACTAATTGTCAAAAATTTATATTTCCATCTAATGGAATGAAAATACTTGTGTGTGTGTGTGTGTGTGTGTGTGTGTGTGTGCGCGTGCGTGTGTGTGAATGTGTTTGTGTATATCTGTGTATGTTTCCCTCACCAGATGGTTTATGGGATGCATTACTTACTTTAGTAATGTGGTGGCCAAAGAATATTTTTGTTACATTATATTTAGGGCATTAGTTTTCTTCTAGTCTGAGGCTTGAAGATCTTCAAATCAGAGTCAAAAGGCATGATTGCTTTTTCAGAGCCAAAAATGTTTTTAAAGGAGACAGCACATTGTGTACTCTGCTGTGGGGAAACGACTACCACCATGACAAAAAACAAAAACAAAAAAAGTTTATAAACAATTCCCTGATTTAGGGTTCCGATGTTTTTGATGAACTACTTGTTATACTGCTTGTTCTTTCAGTCATTTTGTAATGAAAGTCTTGATATCTTTAACTCATACATGAATGTGTGAGTCATTGTACTTCTTGAGTGAAAGATACCTTCCTAGACTTAAACTTACATGTTTACTGCACAAATAGAAATAATCCTAGTCTGGAAATTCATGGATAACTAATATTTGGACATTGTTTTCCTTCAGCTAAAAGATATCTTTTAGTCAAAGATAATATATAAATAAACAATTCTTCTATATGGGTTAATTAATCTACTGTGTTCAAAACTAAATAGCAAGAATTTTAGGATACCTTCTGGATACCATATCAAAAAGCATTTCTAGAGTCATTTTTATTTGGGAAAATTTCAGGGACTGTTGTATTTCTATTTAGATTTTCAGTGTAACTACAACTTTCCCTTCTTTTTTGTTATGATATTTTAATTCAGATTTCAAAACAATTTATTTATTTTTATTTAATGTCTGTGAGTTGTTGAGTGTCTGTGGTGTCAACAAAGTCTAGAAATGGTTGCAGCTGTCCTGAAACTGCAGTGATGGATGCTTCTGAGCCAAGTTCAGTGCTCTGAGGGATCAGCACCTGTTTGTAACCACTGAAGTATAGCCCCAACACTGAAACTTTCTTTCATGTTTACCTCTTTTCTATGTGACCTAATCTAATGTTAAAGACATTTTTATATGATAGAGTAGGTAGTGATGTTATGAAACAATTGAAGGAGAAAGTAGATACATCAAAGCCATAGCTGTGTTCCTAAAATTCTATGAATCATTTTAGCTTGAGTAATCAAGCAAGCGTGTTACAGCCTATTCTCAGGCTGGTAGGTCTATGTGCCTTCAAGATATTTATATAAAGAATAGACAGAATCCAAGGCAGCAAATCAACCTGTTCTAAGTAGTACATTGTTTCCTTTTAATAGTCAATCATATTATTTATAGATTTGCCTAAGTTTCATGTAAAGAAATCATTGTAGCTGTTACTTTTAATCTTATAAGAATTTGTTTAATATAGAAATTGTTTTCTTTCTATACTAATTAACATTACACATGTGGAACAGACTTGTTTAATAAAAATATCAAAAGCTGAATCATATACCCCATGCTTTCTTTACATGTTCCTTTACACAAGGTTCCTTGTGTAGTAAATCTATTCTCTAAGTCTACAAACCAAGGGAAAAAGTAATATCACATTCTAATTCCTACAAGATGAAAATAGTATGTATATAGTTTTAAAACTTCTAACAAGAGGAAAGCATTGAGTTACAAGTAGAAAAAGGAGTCCACTAGCAGTACCCAGAATCACTAAGGAAAGAACAATCTTCATGATAGTAATGAGTCCCTAGAACTTTGGGGAAGAAACTTTTACATGCCCAGGAAGTACTTTCCATAATAGAAGCAGTGGAATAGGCAACTTAAGAAATGATATCAAGAAGATTTGATTTGGAAATCAAATTTTGTCATCTCAAATTGTTGATGTTCTCTACTTTGAACCATATGAGCTGTCAGTTGAAGAAAAATATTGAGCTGAAGAAAATTGAACTGAGTTAATCTCTATGATGGATTTAGCATTTTTCATAATATATGTGTGTTAGCATTCTGTCTAAACTCCACCGCACAGTTGCCTGGCAACAGCCAGGTGGGCCTCACCCACTATAAAAGGGGCTGCTTGCCCCTCCTCCTCTCTCTTATCTCTTATCTCTTGCCTCTCTCTTACTTCTTTTACCTCTCTCCATTCCCTTCCCCTCTCACTCCATGTGGTCATGACCAGCCTCCACTCCTCTACTTCTCTACTCTCTTCCTCTCTCTGCCTTTCTCTGCCTCTACTACTCTCTTAACTCCCCTCCCCATGCCCTAAATAATCTCTTTTTCTATACTATACTTTCATGTGTGTCTGGTCCCTCAGGGGGAAGGGATGCCTGGGCTTCAGCCTGCTGAGGCACACCCTTCCCCCACACCTCCCTACCTCCATATACCTCCATACACTTCCATAACATATATATATATATATATATATTTTATCATTGTTATCCATGGGTTGGGAGGGGTACTCTCAAATATGAAATGCCATGCATCTCTATTTATTTATTTATTCATTTATTTATTTATAAACTCATTAATGAACTACTTTTCTTCCCTGACAGTGCTGTTTCCTAAGGGAAGGTGTAAGTCATGAAGCCAGCCCAGGTGTTTTGACATGGTACCTGCAAAGCTGAGCCACATTCCGTGATCTTTGACCTGATGCCTTTTCTATCAGTTTGAGTCTCTGTGTGTTACACTCTTGGGGGGCTACTAGCATAATGATTCACTCATGTCTTCTCTGACAAAATTTCATCTGCATTCTTCTGAGAAAGTCCTGAATATACTACCCCCTGTTCTCAGGGAAGTAACCTTAGTTGACCCTACTTGGGAGTCTCCTCTGTGCCTTGGAGATGGTTATCTGCCCTTAAGCAAATTCAAGAATGAAAATAATTGAAATAGTTTGAACTCAGAGGAGGTTGACATGGTTCAGCAGGACAGGAGATGTGACATCAGATCAGAGTGCAGAACTTCTTTTACAGTATTTGTAGAGTTTCTTAGATTTTTAACCCACAAGATAAAAGATCATACATACTAAGCCCCTAGTAAGAACTCACCAACAAATGTGAGAAATATTAAGATAACATAATAGCATGTATAGTTGATATAAAAGAATGTAAGAAGAATAAGGTATTGAGTTTTGTCATTGTCGAAAAGATTGGTTTATGCCAGGTTGCTGTAATGTTAATTAGTATAGAAAGAAAACAATTTCTATATTAAACAAATTCTTATAAGATTAAAAGTAACAGCTACAATGATTTCTATACATGAAACTTAGGCAAATCTATAAATAATATGATTGACTATTAAAAGGAAACAATGTACTACTTAGAACAGGTTGGTTTGCTGCCTTGGATTCTGTCTATTCTTTATATAAATATCTTGAAGGCACATAGACCTACCAGCCTGAGAACAGGCTGTAACACGCTTGCTTGATTACTTAAGCTAAAATGATTCATAGAATTTTAGGAACACAGCTATGGCTTTGATGATAAAATCTTTCTACTAAGGGAATGATTTGACATCCTAGAAATGTATGAGCTGGACAAAATGACATGATCTGTATTTCTTAAAATCATAAATGTTTTTGAATTTGTATGAATAAAGAAAGTTTCTGATTGCAAGTCAGTCGAAAGTTATAGAGCATCCTACTCTTGGTGTCTGACTCATCCTTACATTCACCAGCTCTTTACATCCTCTGGGACCCATTCACTCCTGGAGCTGGCCCCTGGCACTTCCTCTTCTTTTACATTCATTTATTACTTAAAATATTTTTGAGTGGATGCCCTACTTTAGCCCTGCCTTGAGCTGGCAGTACCCTAGGGTACCTCCTGAACATTTCTCTGGAGTCTAATTATGGCCACCTTCAAGGAGATGTCTGGCTTCAAGGTGTTCAACAATGCAGTAAAGGAGCACCAGGACAAAACCATTTTCGCCTACTTCAGTGATTCTAAGGATGCCAAAAGGGAAAAACTGTTGTCTGGACTTCTCAGAAGCTTAACCAGTCTTTTGAGAGGTGCTAAATCATGTTGCTGAAGAATGTGTGCTAATCTACTGCCAAGTAATAGTCAGATATATTGGAAAGAAACAAATGATGGCTACAGAAAAATGAAACTAACTGCAGTGCCTACATTACTTAAATATGGAACACCTCAAAAACTTGTGGAGTCTGAGTGCCTTAGACTAACCTAGTAGAGATGATCTTCTCTGAAGCTTATTATTTGATGACCTCTCCCATGTGACAGTGGTGTCACGTGCCTTAGATTCTAGCATTCAGGAGGCAGAGTTTGAGACCAGTCTGGTCTGCAGAGAGCTCCAGGACAGGCAAGGTAGCACAGAAGCCCTGTCTAGAACTCCCATCCCCTCTGAAATGAATTGATGATTGAAACTGTGTCTTGATTTCCTGGATCACTTAAAAGAAGCCATATACTTTTTTCAAATCCATGAGTAAATGATGATGTGAAAATCAATGTGTCTAAACAATAAATAATTACTTTTCAGTCTTTCTGTTTTCTTTAAGTTTTTCATCAATCTTGTGTATTCTTTCAAGATTCAGCTCTTTTATATGATTTCTTAAAATTTTAAAAATTTCTTTTGAAGCTGTGCAGTGGTGGTGCATGCCTTTATTTCCAGCACTTGGGAGGTAGAGGTAGGCAGATTTCTGAGTTCAAGGCCAGCCTAGTCTACAGAGTGCATTCCAGGACAGTCAGGGCTATACAGAGAAACCCTGTCTCAAAAAGCAAAACAAAGCAAAAAAAGTGCAAGCCAAATAAAAAATTTCTTTTGCATGAGCTTAAGGAAAGTGCACAGGAGGATTTACTCAACTTGTTAACAATTTTATGGTTGCAGAGTCTTGGGAGGGGTCAGAAAATAGAGAAGATAGAAGATAGAGAAGATGAGAAAATATGGGATTGGATGGCCTTATAAAACTGTTTCATTCCAACCCACCTTATTAAAATTACAACACTTTATATACTCTTTGTTGGTGGAAATGGGATGAACTCAGAAGAAACTGGCGTGTAGTGAAAGGAAGTTGGCATGAAGCAAATCAAACAAAGGTGTGGAACAGTAAAAAAAGGGGTTTCCTAAGAACATCACAGACTGAGTAAACAGCAGCCATATGACTGAATGATGATAATAACCCCTACGAACTGGGAAGTTTGGTCCACAGGATGGATTGATTATATATATATTTTCCCCCTCCCAAGGAAAATATTCCAAATTCCTTGGCCTGCATTATTAATGGATCTGACAAGCATATTCCTGTTTTTGAAAAGGAGATATGTTCCTTTCCCATACATCAGGACCTCAGAGAAAGCCGGAGTTCATCAGGCCCTCTCTCAACAGAGGGTAAAGTAGGAGAACTTAGGGATAAAATATAAAGTATGTTACGTTCATGTGTGGAAATGCCTTCAACCTCAGTAACTCTTCTTCACAAAGACTAGTAATAGTTTAGGCTGTAAACATTCAGTGCAGGATGAGGGAATATAGGGAAGACAGCTAAAATTAAAGGCCAGTTTAAGGGTGAAGGAACCTTAATGCAAAAGAAGCTCTATAAAATATACACGTAAGTGGCCATTTCACCCACACCTAGAGGCAGCTTGACTTCCAGGAGCTTTGACACATCCATAATCACGGGTGAAGCCCCAACATCTGCCCCAATACCTGGCATAAGTGGGACTCCCCCTGTAATGCAGGGGATGCAGGAACCCCTGCCCAGTCAGAGGCAAATGTTCCTTCTGGTTTGGAACTGTGCCCTGAGCAGAACCTGAGCTCTGGCTCTCCATCCACTCCACAAACACTCAAAAGTAACTTGACTCCCAGGAGCTCTGACACATCTAGGATCACAGATGAGGCCCCAACCTCTGCCTCAATATCCAGTGTAACTAGGACCCCTCAAGGACCCAGGGAACACAGGAACCCCTGCCCAGTAAAAGGCACATGTTCTTTCTGGTTTGTACCTGCTGCCAGAATTGTCCACTGGGCTCTGTCTCTCCACCCACTCTGCCCATAGCCAGAGGCTTTTACTCCCAGGAGCTTTGATGAATCCAGAATCTCAGGATCAAAGGATCACAGAGATAAGTGAATTCCCAGGAGTCCTGACATATCCATGATAACAGGTTCACAGGATCACAGAATCACAGGCTCAGATGAAGGACAGGCTCCAGTTAGAAACAGCAAGACCAGTTAGCACTAGAGAAAACCAGATGGAAAGAGGTGAGCACAAGAACAAAAGCAGCAGAAACCAGTGCTACTTGGTGACAACAGAACCCAGCTCTCCCAACACAGCAAGCCTTGGATACCCCAGCACACCTGAAAAGCAAGATTCAGATTTAAAATCCCATCTCATGTAAATAATAGAGGACTTTAAGAAGGACATAAATCTGGGTTGTTTCCAGCTTCTGGCTATTATAAATATGGCTGCTATGAACATAGTGGAGCATGTTTCCTTATTACATGTTGGAGCATTTTCTGGGTATATGCCCAGGAGTGGTATAGCTGGGTCCTCAGGTAGTACTATGCCAAATTTTCTGAGGGTCCACCAAACTGATTTCCAGAATGGTTGCACCAGCTTGCAATCCTACCAGCAATGGAGGAGTGTGCCTCTTTCTCCACATCCTCTCCAGTATCTGCTGTCACCTGAGTTTTTGATCTTAGCCATTCTGACTGGTGTGAGGTGGAATCTCAGGGTTATTTTGATTTGCATTTCCCTGATGACTAAGGATGTTGAGCATTTCTTTAGGTGTTTCTCAGCCCTTCGAGTTTCTTCAGAGCAATGGATACAGAAAATGTGGTACATTTACACAATGGAATTCTACTCAGCTATTAAAAACAATATCCCAAGTGAAAATATCCCAAGTGAGGTAACTCAGTCACAAAAGAACAAACATGGTATGTACTCACTGATAAATGGATATTAGCCCAAAAATTCGGAATACCCAAGATCCTATTCACAGCAACTGTTGGACTGAGCGTAGGGTCCCAGATGGAGGAGTTGGAGAAAGGACTGAAGGAGCTGAGGGAGTTTGCAGACCCATGGAGGGAGCAACAGTGTAAACTGGCCAGGCCCCCTGGTGCTCCCAGGAACTGGACCACAATTAAAGAATACACATGGAAGAACCCATGATGCTGGCCATATATGTGGCAGAGGAATGTCTTGGTGGCCATCAGTGGGAAGAGAGACCCTTGGGCCTGATGGTGTTAGATGCCCCAGTATAGGGGAATGCCAGTGAGAGAAGACAGGAGTGGGTGGGTGGGTGGGTGGGGGAATACTCTCATAGAGAAAGGGCAAGGGGGGATGGGATGGGGGGTTTCCAAAAGGGAGACCTGGAAAGGAGAAACATTTGAAATGTAAATAAATTATCAAAAATATTTTTAAAAATTACAAAAAGGAAATATTAAAAATAAAAAAGAATATACTATCTATATCAGAGTATAGATTGTATATAAGTAGAAGAGAAAGAGGCAGACTATTTGGATAACTAAAGAAGTGAACAAAGAAAACCTTGAATTCTAACCAATATAAAAAGTATAAAATGATCTCTTAGTACATTCTTATTTGAATGTTTGAAATAACTGTCTAATTCTTGACATCTCCTCTTTTTAATGTTCTTATGTGAATAAACTTTTTCTATGATTTTCTTCTGGAAAAATAAAATAAAATATGAAAAAAGGAGGACATAAATAACTTCTTTAAAGAAATACAGGAAAACACAAGAAAATAATTAGAAGCCATTAAAGAAGACACACATAAATACAGGAAATACAGGAAAACATATTCAAACAGAAAATGGAAATATTAACGAAAACACAAATTAAGACAAACCTGGAGATGGAAAACCTAGGAAAAAGATCAGTAGTCACAGATGCAAGCATCACCAACAGAATGGAAGAGATAAAAGAGAGAATGTTGGGGGTAGAAGATATCATTGGCACAATATTCAAAGAAAATATAAAGAGCAAAAAGCTCCGATCTCAAAACATTCAAGAAATCCCGGACACAATGAAAAGACCAAACCCAAGAATGATAGGTGTAGAAGAGAGTAAAGATTCCCAACTCAAAGAGCCAGTAAGCATCTTCAACAACATTATAGAAGAAAACTTCTCTAACTTAAAGAACGAGATGCCCATAAATATACAAGAAGTGTACAAAACACCAAAGAGATTGGAAAAAAAAAATTCCTCCAGTCACATAATCAAAACACCAAATGCACAGAACAAAGAAAGAATATTGAAAGCTGTAACAGAAAAAGGTCAAGTAACATATAAAGGCAGACCTATCAGAATTACAACAAACTTCTCAACAGAGACTCTAAAAGACATAAGGCTTTGGGCAGATGTCATAGAGATCCTAAGAGAACACAAATGCCTGCCCAAGCTACTATATCCAGAAAAACTCTCAATTACCATAGATGGAGAAATTAAGATATTCCATAACAAAACCAAATTTAAATAATATCCACTAATTCTGCCCTATAAAGGACAGTAGAAGGAAAACTCCAACACAAGGAGGGAAACTACATCCAAGAAAAAGCAAGAAATTAATATTCTCACAACAAATCCAAAAGAAGAGAACCACACAAACAATTCTACCACTAACAACAAAAATAACAGGAAGGAACAATCATTGGTACTTAATATCTCTAAACATCAATGAATTCAATTCCCCAATTTAAAAAACAAAACAAAACTGGGGCTGGAGAGATGGCTCAGCAGTTAAGAGCACTGACTGCTCTTCCAGAGGTCCTGAGTTCAATTCCTAGCAACCACATGGTGGCTCACACCCATTTGTAATGGAATCTGATGCCACCTTCTGGTGTATCTGAAGACAGCTACAGTATACTCACATATATAAACTAAATAAATAATTCTTAAAAACAAAAACAAAAACAAAACATTGACTAACAGACTGGATATGTAATTAGGACCCAGAATTTTGCTCCATAAAGGAAAGATACCTCAGCAAGAAAGACAGACACTACCTCAAAGTAAGAGGCTGGAAAAAATTATTCCAAGCAAATAGTCCCAAGAAACAAGCTGGAGTAGCAATTCTAGTATCCAATAAAATAGAATTTCTACTGAAAGCTATAAAAAAGCAGACAAAGGACACTACATACTCATTAAAGCAAAAATCCACCAAGATGAACTGTCAATTATGAACATTTATTCCCCAAATGTAAGGGCACCAACACTTGTAAAAGAAATGTTTCTAAAGCTCAAAGCACATATTAAACC
The DNA here is from genome assembly GCA_028551405.1 of Uromys caudimaculatus. Classification (NCBI taxonomy): domain Eukaryota; kingdom Metazoa; phylum Chordata; class Mammalia; order Rodentia; family Muridae; genus Uromys; species Uromys caudimaculatus. The sequence continues at coordinate 93,919,089 of CM052700.1, forward strand.
TTACCCAATAATAGTGGGAGACTTCAACTTGCTATTCTCACCAATGGATACATCATGGAAACAGAAACTAAACAGAGACACAGTAAAACTAACAAAGTTATGAACCAAATGGATTTAACAGATATCTACAGAACATTTCACCCGAAAACAAAAGGGTATACCTTCTTCTCAGCACCTCGTGGTACCTTTTCCAAAAATGACATATTATCAGTAACAAAACAAGCCACAAGTAACATAATAAGATTGAAATAATCCCATGCATCCTATCAGATCACCATGGACTAAAGCCTGTCTTCAATAACAACAAAAACAACCGAAGTCCTACATACACATGGGAGCTGAACAATGCTCAATTATAACTTGGTCAGGGAAGAAATAAAGAGAGAAATTAGAAGACTTTTTAGAATTTAATGAAAATGGAGGTAAAACATACCCAAACTTATGGGACACAATCAAAGCAGTGCTAAGAGGAAAACTCATAGCTCTGAGTGCCTCCAAAAAGAAATTGGAGAGAGCATACACTAGCAGCCTAACAGCGTATCTGAAAGTTCTAGAACAAAAAGAAGTAAGCACACCCAAGGGGCATAGACAGCAGGAAATAATCAAACTTAGGACTGAAATCAACCAAGTAGAAAAAAAAGAGAACTATAAAAATAAATCCAGGAGCTGGTTCCTTGAAAGGATCAATAAGATAAATAAACCCTTAGCCAAACAAACCAGAGGGCATGAGACAGTATCCAAATTAACAAAATCGGAAATGATAAGGGAGACCTAACAACAGAAACTGAAAAAGTTCAAAAAATTATCAGAACCTACTACAAAAGCCTATACTCATCAAAACTGGAAAATTTGGATGAAATGGATAATTTTCTAGATAGATACCAGGTACCAGAGTTAAATCAGGATCAGATAAACCATTTAAACTATCCCATAATCCCTAAAGAAATAGAAGCAGTCATTAAAAGTTTCCCAACCAAAAAAAGGCAAGGACCAGATGGTTTTAGTGTAGAATTCTATCGGATCTTCAAAGAAGACATAATACCAATACTCTTCAAATTATTCTGCAAAACAGAAACAGAAGGAACACTAACTAATTCGTTTTATGAAGCTACAGTTACACTGATACCAAAACCACACAAAGCCATAACAAAGAAAGAGAACTTCACACCAATTTTCCTTATGAATATTAATACAAAACTACTTATTAAAATTCTTGAAAACTGAATCCAAGAATATATCAAAACAATCATTCCCCATGACCAAGTAGGCTTCATACCAGGGATACAAGGATGATTCAATATAAGGAAATCCATAAACACAATCCACTATATAAAACAAACTCAAAGGAAAAAAAAAAGCTAATGATCATCTCATTAGATGCTGAAAAGGCCTTTGACAAAGTACAATACCCTTTCATGTTAAAAGTATTGGAGAAATCATGAAATCAAGGTCCATACCTATACATAATAGAAGCAATATACAGCAAACAAATAGCCAACATCAAACTAAATGAAGAGAAACTTGAAATATTCATCTCAGTAAAATCAGGGACAACACAAGGTTTCCCACTCCCTCTGTATCTATTCAATATAGTACTTGAAGTTCTAGCTAGAGCAATTAGGCAACAAAAGGAGATCAAAGGAATACAAATTGGAAAGGAGGATGTCAAGATATCAATATTTGCAGATAATATGAGAGTATACATAACCAACCCCAAAAATTCTACCAGAGAACTCCTACAGCTGATAAATAACTTCAGCAAAGTGGCTGGATATAAAATTAACTCAAACAAATCAATAACCTTCTACTCAAAAGATAAATGGGCTGAGATAGAAATTAGGGAAATGACACCCTTCACAATTGTCACAAACAATATAAAGTATCTTGGTGTGACTCTAACCAAGCAAGTGAAAGATCTGTATGACAAGAACTTCAAGTCTCTGAGGAAAGAAACTGAAGAAGACCTCAGAAGATGGAAATATCTTTCATGCTCATGGATTGGCAGGATTAACATAGTAAAAATGCCATCTTACCAAAAGCAGTTTATTTAGCTTTGAACACAGGAGGTTGCTTAGTCCATGTAAAAGAAATCGTTACTTGTGTCTGACCATTTACTAAAAGATGTATAGCTTTTGATTGAAGAAAAACAATGTCTAAATACCAGTCAGTGGAGGATTTTCAAGCTAGAACAATTTTTGTTTTGTAATAAACATTTTATGTGAAGTCTAACATAATATCTTCCATTCAGAAAGTACAAATGCTCTAATAAACTCATTCAAGAGTTACTGTTATCAATACTTTCATCCAAAAATTACAGAAATAAAATCAGTGCAAGAAGTCCTATATCATTAAGTTAGAAATGCAAAGTCAGAAATTTTGGGTTATAAACTCCTTTGCTTGATATTCTTTTGCATACTCATGTAAACATAGCAGAGTAGACAATATGGTGTGTCCTGTTGTAAGATCCTATTATTAAGGTCATAGTCTACTTTGTCAAGATAACTCCCCTGACTTAGGGGCATAATAGAGGACCCCTTTTCTTAGTGTTGCTTCCTCTTATTTGCATGCCTTTGTCTGGGGAGACAGATCCCCATATTCTCTACCTGAAGAATGAGACTTAGTCCCTGGTGGAATTTCAGATTCAACTTTCATTCTCCTGATAAGATTCTGTGATGCAAGCTCCTTGTATTCCCAGCACCCTAAGCCCCAGCCAATGTACATTTACTCCCAAACCTTGCCACTCTCCAATGTTTATATAGGTCTTGTTCACCCCGAAGAAAGCATAGAAGCTCTTTTAGTGAATAGCACCTAAGACAGCTGTGTCACTGAATACCATGTGTAACACTAAAATCCTTGGAGAAGGCCTTCTCTCTCAACCTTCAACCTGTTGAACCACCCACTCCGGCCCTCTCTTCTTGCTTTCCTGTCCCGTGTACAGCAGTGCCTGGAAAACCCGAGGGAAGAAACAGAATTCCAGACCACATATTCGGCCTTAAAATGTTTCTTGGGGATACAGACAATGTGGTACATTTACACAATGTACAATTACAATGTACAATTTACTCAGCTATTAAAAACAAGGGCTTCATGAAATTCTTAGGCAAATGTATGGAAATAGAAAATATCATTCTGAGTGAGGCAACCCAATGACAAAAGAACACAGACGGTATGCATTCACTGATAAGTAGATATTAGCCCAAAAGCTTGGAATACCAAAAATACAATTCACGGACTACATGAAGCTCAAGAAGAAAGAAGACCAAAGTGTGGATGCTTCAGTCCTTCTTAGAAGAGGGAACAAAATACTCATGGGAGCAAATACGGAGACAAAGTGTGGAGTAGAGACTCCTCAAGCCATCCAGAGACTGCCTCAATGGGGATCCATCCCATATACAGACTCCAAACCCAAACAGTATTGCTGATGCCAAGAAGTACGTGCAGACAGGAGCCTGATATAGCTGTCTCCCTAGAGGCTCTGCCAGAGCCTGACAGATACAGAGGTGGATGTTTGCAGTCAACCATTGGATTTAGCACTGGCTTGCCAATGGAGGAGTTAGAGAAAAGACTGAAGGAGCTGAAGGGGTTTGCAACCCCATAGGAAGAAAAACAGTATCAACCAACCAGACCCCCCAGAGCTCTCAGGGACTAAACCACCAACCAAAGAATACATATGAAGAGACCAATGGCTCCAGCAGCAAATGTAGCAGAGGATGGCTTTGTCGGGCATCCATGAGAGGGATCACCCTTAGTCCTGTGAAGGCTAGATTTCCCCAGAGTAGGGGAATGCCAGGGTAGGTGTGGGTGTGTGGGTGGGGGAGCACACTCATAGAAGCAGGGGAAGGGGGATGGGATGGGGGGTTCTGGAGGGGAAACCTGGAAAGGGGATAACATTTGAAATGTAAATAAAGAAAATATCCAATAAAAGAAAAAAAATCTATCTTGGTACTTGATAGGTTTGTGTCATTCCCTTTGACTCTGATTTGGAGATCTTCAGCCTCAGACTAGGTGAAAACCACCTAATGACTGAAAAATTATGCAATGATAATACTCTTTGGCCCTCACATTACTCAGATAAAGTGTTTAGTAATCAGTCTCACAAATGAGCCAATATGCTACACACACACACACACACACACACACACACACACACACACACACACACACACATTTTCAATCCATTGGATGGAAACATGTAAAATCTGAGAACTTCTAAAATATATTTTAAAATTTCAGTCACTATCTATTTCATTTGTACTGTAATCAACTGCTTCTGGTCCTCTAGGTCTGAGACAATTGCTATTGTTTCCGACCTTCCTATGAGTATCAGATAATAGTGAATGTCAGGATAGACCAGAGTAGAAACAAAGTAAAAGGAACCAGGTTGTAGCAGGGGGGTGGGAATTGAGTCTGTACTGATGAGAAACCAAATTGAAAGGAAATGAGGGGACAGAAGACACCGAAACCAATAGGAAAGAGTTCAAAGAGCAATTGTATGTCACATACAAGAAATGGAGTCAAACTACACTAAAATGTAGAGGTCACGTGGATGAAGCTATGTGGAGTTAATGTTTTAACACTTTGGATTTTTCTCTGTAGCATATACTGTCTTACAAGGGATGGAAAAGTTGTGCAGCTAAGGACAGGTGTCCTGATGCTGAAAACATATTCCCAGTAACTTCCTACATAGGAACTATTTTATTTATTATTTATTTATGGATTTATTTGTTTGTTTATTTATTTACTTATTTATGTCCAAAATGCAGTTGCCCCTTTTGGTCCCTCCCTGCCTGAGTTCCCCTATTTCCCCTCCCCATCGTCCCTGAGAGGGTATTCTTTCCCTGGGTATCCCGGCACCCTGGTAAACAAAGCCTTTGCCTGATTAGGTTCATCCTCTCTCACTGAAGCCAGACAGGGCAGACATGAAAACTGAGCTGCCTATTTGCTACATATGTGCTGGAGGGCCATATTCTATCCTGTGTATGCTCTTTGGTTGGTGCCTTAGATTCTGAGAGCTCCCAGGGTTCCAAGTTTGTTGATTCTGTTGGTCTTCCTGTGGGATTCCACCTACTTCAGGGCCTTCAGTCCTTCCTTCAAACACTTGCATACGTGCCCCCAGCCTCTGTCTAATGTTTGTGTGTGGGTATCCACATCAGTTTAAGTCTGCTGCTGGGTAGAGCTTCTCAGAGGGCAGTTATACTAGGCTCCTGTCTGCAAGCATAACAGAGTATAATTAATAATGTCAGGAACTGTTGCTTACACATGAGAGGGATTTCAAGTTGGGCTGGTTATTGGGTGGCCTTTTCTTTGGCCTCTGCTCTATCCCTGCTGTCCCTTTTTTCTTTTTTTTTCTTTTTTTCTTTTTGATACATTATGTACATTTCCAATGTTTCCCCTTTTCTGGGTCTCCTCTTTGGATACCACCTATCCCCTCCCCAACCCGCCTTTAGGAGGGAATTCCACCTCCCACCCACCTGTCCACCCATCCCCATATTCCCGCCTTGACATTCCCCTTTGGGGCCTCTAACATCCTCAGGCCCAAGGGCCTTTCCTCTCCCCCTGATGGCCATCGAGGTCACCCTCTGCCACATATGTGGTCCAAACCATAAGTCCCTCAATGTGTATTCTTTGGTTCGTGGTCCAAACTCCAGGAGAACCGGGGCAGGGGTCAGGCCCATTGACTTTCTTGCTCCCTCCACGGGGCTGCAAATTCCCTCAGCTCCTTCAGACCTTCCTCCAACTCCTCCATCTGGGACCTCACTTTCAGTCCAGCGGTTACTGTTAAGTGAAACTTGGGCATTCTGAACTTTTGGGCTAATATCCACTTATCAGTGAGTACATACCATGTTCCTTCTTTTGTGACTGAGTTACCTCGCTCAGGATGATATTTTCGAGTTCCATCCATTTGCCTGCAAATTTCATTAAGTCATTGTTTTTAATAGCTGAGTAGTACTCCATTGTATAGATGTATCACATTTTCTGTATCCATTCCTCTGATGAGGGACATCTGGGTAGTTTCCAGCTTCTGGCTATTAAAAATATGGCTGCTATGAACATAGTGGAGCATGTGTCTTTGTTACATGTTGGGGCATCTTCTGGGTATATTCCCAGGAGAGGTATGGCTGGGTCCTCAGGTCGTATTATGTCCATTTTTCTGAGGGTCCGCCAAACTGATTTCCAGAGTGGTTGTACCAGCTTGCAATCCCACCAACAGTGGGGAAGTGTTCCTCTTTCTCCACATCCTCGCCAGCATCTGCTGTCACCTGAGTTTTTGATCTTAGCCATTCTGACTGGTGTGAGGTGGAATCTCAGACTTGTTTTGATTTGCA
>CM052700.1:93925914-93953416 GCA_028551405.1 Uromys caudimaculatus
TCCCTTGCCTTTGCCATCTTGTTGACTCTGATGTTAGCTGATCTTACTCTGTCTGGTTGTGACTTGCCCCTCCTGCTGGCCTCTGTGTCAGTACTCCTTGAAGACCAGCTCTCTCTGAGAGGTGTTTGGGTTTGTAGAGCTGTGGCACAGGTCAGCTCTGGGGTGCAGAATGAAATCAGAAGGATCTTGTCCCCAGCTGTCCCTTGGTTCCTATGCCCTGAAGGCTCTGTAAGGGTCTCTCTTGATCCAGAATTGGTGGTTTTGCCTGTGTTCAAAGGTGTGTCAGCACTCCTGGGTTTCCCTGCTCTTGTGGAGCCTTGTGGCCCAGGCTGAGGTCCCCAGGCACAGGCCTGTGGCGGCCCAGGCAGAGGTCTCCACCCACAGGTGTAAACCGGAAAGTTCACAGTTTTTCTGTCCCTGGGTTCTCAGGCCCTGGATCCCGGCAGATCCGGGTGGGTCTGGGTGAGAGGTGTTGTTCCCCTTAACCCCACTCATGGCCTTTCCAAGCTCCTGGGAGGCCACCCCTCTCCGGCGCTCGTTGGCTACTGACTCCTGGCGGCACAGGCAGAGGTCTCCAACTGCAGGTGAAATCCAGAAGTTTCGGAGTTTTTCTGTCCCCGGATTCTCAGGCCCCGGATCTTGGCAGATCCGGGCGGGTCTGGGTGAGAGGTGCTGCTCCCCTCAACCCCACTCACGGCCTTTCCAAGCTCCTGGGAGGCCACCCCTCTTCGGTGCTCATTGGCTACTGACTCCTGGCGGCCCAGGCAGAGGTCTCCACCCACAGGTGAAATCCGGAAGTTTCCCTTGCTGTATTTTTAGGCAGGACAAATATTGGTTCAAAAGTTTTGTGCATAGGTTGCTGTCTTTATCCCTCCACTGTGGGTCCTGACTGTCTACAGGAGGTGGCCTCTTCAGGTTCCTTGTCCCCACTGTTAGGCAACTCAGCTAATGTCAGCAGCATTGACTCCTGGTAGTCTCTCCTATCCCAGATCTCTGGAACTTCCTAGAGATTCTTCACCTGCCCCTCACAGCTGAAGTTTTCCATTCATTGTCTGGCTCCCTGGTCCTCCCTCCTTCCTCTTCCTGCACCTAATTCTGTCTTGCCATTCCTTTTCCCTTATCCTCTCCCATCTACATCCACCAATCCCTCTGCCTCCTATGACTATTTTGTTTCTACTTCTAAATGAGATTCAAGGTTCCTCAAGGGGCTGAAAAGTATATTCTTTTGTGTATCTGTGAAAGATTCTGTAGATATTTGTGAGGACAATTTGTTTCATGATCTTTGCTGGTTTCATTATTGTCTGTTTAGTTTCTGTCCATTGGTGGTAGTGGGGTGCTGAAGTTGCCCACTGTGCAGGGTTTAAAGCTTTAGCAATGCTTTTTTAAGAATTTGGGTGGCCTCATGGTTGGGTGTAGGAAGCCACCTCTGCATAAACACCCTGGACTTTATTGCTATAAAGGCATCTCTTGCAGGAGGACCCAGTTGCAGGCTGCCTAAGAGACCAAGGATTGCTGTTGCAGACAATGCCAGTCAATTGGAGCTGCTGTTTAGAAGAGATGCTTTCTTGGGACCAATGGGGTGGGGGTGAAGGGTATTAAAGGAGCTTGCAGCAGTGTTCACATGAGCTTGATGAGGTGTTTCTCACCTGCTCCCATAGTCTATGCCATTGATTCCTCCCAACCTCACCTCCAACCTCCAAGTGTAAGTAGGATAGGGTGGTCCAGGGCACAGGCAGCAGTTGGGGTATATATGTTCAGAATTGAGATGTTGATAGATTTTTCCTTTGATTATTGTGCAGTTTCCTGCAAGATTAATATTGGCTGAAAGTCTATTTTATTAGATATCAAAATGTGTACTCCGGATTGCTTCTTAGGTCCATTTGTTTGGAAAACTTTTTTATCCATCCCTTTACTTTGAGTTAAGGTCTACCTTTATTGTTGAGATGTGTTTCTTATATGCACTCGAATGGTGAATGTGTTTTGGCATCCATTCTGTTAGCCTGTGCCTTTTTTTTTTTTTTTTTTTTTTGAGAATTGAATGGAATTGAATCCATTGATTTTGAAATATATCAATGACTAATGAGTGTTAATTCCTATTATTTTGATGTTGGTACTCTGTGTGTGTGTGTGTGTGTGTTTCCCTTAGTTTGTTTTTTCTCAGGTGGAATTGTTTATTTCCTGTGTTTGCTTGTGTGCAGTCAATCTCCCTTTGTACAAATTTTCCTTCAAGTATTTTCTCTAGGTCTGGATTTGTGGATAGATATTGTTTATATTTGGTTTTGTATTAGAATACCTTGTTTTCTTCATTTATGGTGACTGAGAATTTTGCTAGGTACAGTAGTCTAGGTTATGATCTGTGTTTTCTTAGAGGCTGTAAGACATTTGTCCAGGCCCTTCCATGTTTTAGAGTTTCTGTTAAGAAGTTGAGTCTAACTTTGATAGATCTGCCTTTGCATATGATTTGGGCTTTTCTTCCTTGGAGCTTTTAATATTCTTTCTTTGTTCTGTATAGTGTTTTGATTATTATGTGTTAGGAAAATTTTCTTTTCTCGTCCAATCTAATTGGTGTTCTGTAAGCTTCATGCATGTTTATAGGCATCTCTTTCTTTATGTTGGGGAAATTTTCTTCTATGATTTTGTTGAGAATAATTTCTGGTCTTTGGAGCTGGGACTCTAAATAAAAACAGCTACATTTCCACCTTCTTGTTAAATTATGAAGATTCTTTTCTCTCAGATATACTTTGTACACAATTATAACAATTCTGTAAATCATAAGGTATGGTTAAATTAGGATACCCAGTCCACTATAAGATGAAGAGTTACTAATACTGTACCTCAATTATGTTTGATTTCAATTTGTATTACCATTTGAAAACCATCCCTTCAAATCTGGAATATCTTTAATCGCTTTTATTCTAATGCTGATTGAGTCCCCCAAAAGTGTTTGCATGACAGGGTCTTCACTTAGCTTCTGGGAACCTGCCCACACTGTTAATTCTGCTTGGTAAATAAAGATGCCAGCAACCAATACCTGGAGAGATACAGGAGGAGTTTTAGGTTCTCTGGACTTGGGACCCTAAGGAAGGAGGGAGGAAGAGAGACACCATTCCTGAAGAGTGTACAGGAAAGAGAAACAGAGCCACCATGTAAAGGAACCAAGAGAACATGACCCAGAAGGCTGTTCAATTGAATCAAGAGTAGCCAAAATGGAACATAGAAATTAGTAAGTAGTAACTTGGAAGTATCAGTGGGATGTAGATTCTAATAGCATGGAGGTTAGGCAGTAGCCCAGCTATTGTGCAGCCTAAGGCATATTAAAAAATAGAGGCTGCCTGTGTCTTCCATTTGGTAACATAAACCATTGAGGTGGGTAGTAAGCCCATGCTAAGATTTATTTGAATATTAATACTACACTGTGTCCTTTTAAAAAATTATTTTATTATTTAATTTAATTTTCTTTTTTACAGTCCAGACTTTATCCTCCTCTAGGTCCAACCTCTGACTTTTTCACATCGTATAACTCCTCCCCCTGTCAACATGACAATGTCCCCACCTCTCACCCTGACCCACCAGATCTCCCCACTCCCTGAGGCCTCCAGTCTCTTATGGGTTAGGTGTATCTTCTCTGACTGAGTCCAGTCCTGTCAGTCCTCTGCTCTATATGCATTGGGGGGCCTCCTATCAGCTGGGGCTTGCTGCCTGGTTGGTGGCTCAGTGCGTGAGAGATCTTGGGGATCCAGGTTAGTTGAGACTACTGGTTTTCTTATAAGGTCACTATCCTGCTTGGCTTCTTCCAGCTTTTCTATAATTCAACCACAAGGGTCAGCAGCTTCTGTCTATTGGTTGGGTACAAATATCTACATCTGACTCTGTCATCTGCTTGTTGGATCTTTCAGAGGGCAGTCATGATAGGACCCTTTTTGTGAGCACACCATAACATCAGTAATAGTGTAAGGCCTTGAGGCCTCCCCTTGAGCTGGATCCCAGTTTAGAGCTGTCACTGGACCTCCTTTTCCTCAGGCATCTTTTCTAGAACTTAAGTGTCAAATCCAAATTTAGTCCCCATGTACTGTTAGAAATAAATGACGTTTTCTTTTGACATAGTAAATCTCTGAAATGTAAAAATTTCTTTTAGAAGTTGTAAATATTGAATGTTTCCATCCAAGGGAGTAAAATGACTGTGCTTGTGCTTGTGCTTGTGTGTGTGTGTGTGTGTGTGTGTGTGTGTGTGTGTGTGTATAGTTCATTGGCTGATTTGTGGTATTGATTACTAAGTCCCTGCTTTTAGTAATTTGAGGGCCAAAGAGTATCATTCATCCATAATGTTTTTGGCATTGGTTGGTGTACTAGCTGGTTTGTGTCAACTTGACACAAGTTGGGGTTATCACAGAGAAAGGAGCTTCAGATGAGGAAATGCCTCCATAAGATCCAGCTGTAAAGCATTTTCTCAACTAGTGACCAAGGGGGGAGGGCCCATTGTGGGTTGTGCTATCCCTGGGCTGGTAATCTTGGGTTCTATAAGAGAGCAAGCAAGACAGGGGAAGCAAGCCAGTAAGAAACATCCCTCCATGGCCTCTACATCAGCTCCTGTTTCCTGATCTGCTTGAGTTCCAGTCCTGACTTCCTTTGGTGATGAACAGCAATGTGGAAGTGTAAGCTGAATAAGCCCTTTCCTCCCCAACTTGCTTTTTGGTGATGATGTTTGTGCAGGAATAGAAACCCTGACAAAGACAGTTGGTTTACATGTAACCTGAGGCTGAAGATCTCCAAATCATAATAAAAAGCAAATAATACAAACGTCTCAAGAATCAAGAAAGACTTTAAAACAGGATACATAGTTCTGGGCTCTGCTTCCTCCCTCATGGGTGTTCCTGCACAAGGTGTGGGAAAGTATGAATCTGAGCCCGGAAAGGGTGTGTGAGCAGTATCTATGTCATGCTGTGAGTGCAGAGATTTGTGGGTGGAGGAGATTACTCTTTCCTAGATTTTTAGTGTTACATCTCTTTTAGATGGTATTCATGAAACAGCTATATTAGATAATATTCACTAAAACAAATTGTAATTTTTATCTTGGGTGACAATACGGTACATAAACTGTGGTGAGTGGAATGGTCCTTTTCTGGGTGTGAATATGTATTGGCTGGTACTTAATTTATGGTGACTTCCTTAAGGTATTGTTTCTATGGAGAGGCCTTCCAGGTGCTTGTCTGCCATGTTCTTATCAAGAGAAAGGAAGCTGAACCTGTGATATCATTAAGAATTACGTTACATTCCTCAGATACAGGTTGTGGTCATTGGGCTCCTCAGATAAGATCAGGCAGAGTGGAGGAAGCCCTGCTGTAAAGGGGTCCTCCATTTTGTACCTAGCTCAGGGGAGCTGTCTCAACATGGTTGAATATTACTGTAATGACAGGATTTTCCAACAAACAGGACACACCATGTTATGTACTCTCTGTGTTTAAATGAGCATGACAAAGACCAACAGCAAGAGTTTATAACCCAAAATTTCTAACTTTGCTTTTCTAGGTTTGTGATATAGTATATGTTGCACTGAGTTTTCTTTGTGTCATTGTGAGATAAAATTATTGATAGTTGTATCTTGTTCATGAATTTGTGAGCCTTTTAACTTTGTGAATGAAAGGTATCATTTTAGACAACATAAAATGTTCATTATACAAACAAAACTTATCCCAGCTTAAAATTTCTTGGCTGACAAGAATATAGACACTGTTTTTCTTCAATCAAAAGATATAAATCTTTTAATTAATGGTCAAATATGAGTAATGATTTCTTCTACATGGATTAAGAAATCTACAGTGTTCAAAACCAAATAGAGACAAAATCAGAACATATGCCCTATACCATATATAAATGTATTTCTTTTTTTAAATTTTAATTTTCTGATACTTTATTTACATTTCAAATGTTTCCCCCTTTCCAAGTCTCTACTTTGGAAACCACCTATACCCTCCCCCCTCCCTTGCCTCTATGAGAGTATTCCCCTACCCACCCATCAGCTCACCCACTCCCCTCTTCCCACCTTGGCATTCCCCTATACTGGGACCTCTAACACTCTCAGGCCCAAGGGCCTAACCTCCCCTTGATGGCCAACAAGGCCCTCCTATGCCACATATGTGGTCTGAACCATGGGTCCCTCTATGTGTATTGTTTGGTTGGTGGTCCAGCCTCCAGGAGCACCGAGGTTCACACCACTTGACACTGCTGCTCCTTCCATGAGGCTGCAAACTCCCTCAGCTCCTTCAGTCCCTTCTGCAACTCCTTCACCTGGGACCTCACACTCAGTCCAACGGTTACTGTGAAGTGAAAATTGGGTGTTCTGAAATTTTGGGCTAATACCCACTTATCAGTGAGTGCATACCATGTTCGTTCTTTTGTGACTGAGTTACCTCACTCAGGATGATATTTTCAAGTTCCCTCCATTTGCCTGCGAATTTCATGAAGTCATTGTTGGTAATAGCTGAGTAGTACTCCATTGTGTAGATGTACCACATTTTCTGTATCCATTCCTCTGATGAGGGACATCTGGGTTGTTTCCAGCTTCTGGCTATTATAAATATGGCTGCTATGAACATAGTGGAGCATGTGTCTTTATTACATGTTGGGGCATCTTCTGGGTATATGCCCAGGAGTGGTATAGCTGCGGCCTCAGGTAGTATTATGTCAAATTTTCTGAGGGTCCAACAAACAGATTTCCAGAGTGGTTGTACCAGCTTGCAATCCCACCAGCAATGGAGGAGTGTTCCTCTTTCTCCACATCCTTACCAGCATCTGCTGTCACCTGAGTTTTTGATCTTAGCCATTCTGACTGGTGTGAGGTGGAATCTCAGACTTGTTTTGATTTGCATTTCCCTGATGACTAAGGATGTTGAACATTTCTTTAGCTGCTTCTCAGACCAACGAATTTCGTCAGTTGAGAATTCTCTGTTTAGCTCTGGTCCCCATTTTTTGATAGGGCTATTTGGTTTTCTGGAGTCTAACTTCTTGAGTTCTTTGTATATATTGGATATTAGCCCTCTATTGGACTTAGGATTGGTAAAGATCTTTTCCTAATCTGTTGGTTGCTGTTTTGTCCTATTGACAGTGTCCTTTGCCTTACGGAAGCTTTGCAATTTCATGAGGTCCTATCTGTCAATTCTTGATCTTAGAGCATAAGCCATTGGTGTTCTGTTCAGGAACTTTTCCCTTGTACCCATGTGTTCGAGACTTTTCCCCAGTTTCTCTTCTATTAGATTCAGTGTATCTGGTTTTATGTGGAAGTCCTTGATCCACTTGTACTTGAGCTTTGTACAGGGAGATAGGAATGGATCAATTTGCATTCTTCTGCATGTAGAATGCCGTTGAACCAGCACCATTTGTTGAAAATGCTGTCTTTTTGTCACTGGATGGTTTTGGCTCCTTTGTCGAAAATCAAGTGACCATAGGTGTATGGGTTCATTTCTGGGTCATCAATTCTATTCCATTAATCTACCTGCCTGTCGCTGTACCAATACCATGCAGTTTTTATCACCACTGCTCTGTAGTACAACTTGAGATGAGGGATGCTGATTTCTCCAGAAGTTCTTTTACTGTTGAGAATAGCTTTTGCTATCCTGGGTTTTTTGTTCTTCCAAATGATTTTGAGAATTGCTCTTTCTAAGTTTATGAAGAATTGAGTTGGAATTTTGATGGGGATTGCATTGAATCTGTAGATTGCTTTTGGCAGGACGACCACTTTTACAATATTAAATCTGCCAATCCATGAGCGTGGTAGATCTTTCCATCTTTTGAGGTCTTCTTCGATTTCTTTCTTCAGAGACTTGAAGTTCTTGTCATACAGATCTTTCACTTGTTTGGTTAGAGTCACACCAAGATACTTTATATTGTTTGTGACAATTGTGAATTTCCCTAATTTCTTTTTCAGCCTGTTTATCCTTCGAGTATAGGTAGGCTACTGATTTGTTTGAGTTAATTTCATATTCGGTCACTTTGCTGAAGTTATTTATCAGCTGCAGCAGTTCTCTAGTGGAGTTTTTTGGGTCACTTAAGTATATGATCATATCATCTGCAAATAGTGATATTTTGATTTTTTCCTTTCCAATTTGTATCCCTTTGACCTCCTTTTGTTGTCTAATTGCTCTAGCTAGAATGTCAAGTACTATATTCAATAGATAGCGAGAGAGGGGGCAACCTTGTCTAGTCCCTGATTTTAGTGGGATTACTTCGAGTTTCTCTCCATTTAGTTTGATGTTGGTTACTGGTTTGCTGTATATTGCCTTTACTATGTTTGTGTATGGGCCTTGAATTCCTGATCTTTCCAAGACTTTTATCATGATGGGATGTTGAATTTTGTCAAATGCTTTTTCAGCATCTAAATGACCATGTGGCTTTTTTCTTTGAGTTTGTTTATGTAGTGGATTACATTGATCGACTTCCGGGTATTGAACCATCCCTGCATTCCTGGGATGAAGCCTACTTGATCATGATGAATGATCATTTTGATTTGTTCTTGAATTTGGTTTGTGAGAATTATATTATTTTTGCATCGATATTCAGAGGGAAATTGGTCTGAAGTTTTCTTTCTCTGTTGGGTCTCTGTGAGTTTTTGGTATCAGTGTAACTGTGGCCTCATATTAGGAATTGGGTAGTGTTCCTTCTGTTTCTATTTTGTGGAATAGATTGAAGAGTATTGGTATTAGGTCTTCTTTGAAGGTCTGATAGAATTCTGCAGTGAACCCATCTGGTCCTGGGCTTTTTTTGGTTGGGAGACTTTTAATGAGTGCTTCTATTCTTTAGGCATTATGGGACTGTTTAGATGGTTTATCTGATCCTGACTTAACTTTGGTATTTTGTATCTGTCTAGAAAATTGTCCATATCATTCAGATTTTCCAGTTTCATTGAGTATAGACTTTTGCAGTAGGATCTGATGATATTTTGAATTTCCACAGAATCTGTTGTTATGTGTCCCTTTTCATTTCTAATTTTGTTAATTTGAGTACTGTCTCTGTGCCCTCTGGTTAGTCTGGCTAAGGGTTTTTCTATCTTGTTAATTTTCTCAAAGAACCAGCTCCTGGTTTTGTTGATTCTTTGTATAGTTCTTTTTGTTTCTACTTGGTTGATTTCAGCCCTGAGTTTGATTATTTCCTGCCTTTTACTCCTCTTGGATGCATTATCTTCTTTTTGTTCTAGAACTTTCAGGTGTGCTGTTAAGCTGCTAGTGTATGCTCTCTCCAGTTTCTTTTTGGAGGCCCTCAAAGCTATGAGTTTTCCTCTTAACTATTTGTCCAATAAGTTTGGGTATGTTGTACTTTCATTTTCATTAAATTCAAGGAAGTCTTTAATTTCTTTCTTTATTTCTCCCTTGACCAAGTTATCATTGAGTAGAGCATTGTTCAGCTTCCATGTGTATGTGGGCTTTCTGTTACTATTGTTGCCATTGATGACCAGCTTTAATCCGTAGTGATCTGATAGGAGGCATGGGATTATTTCAATCTTCTTGTATCTGTTGAGGGTTTTTTTGTGACCAATTATATGGTCAGTTTTGGAGAAGGTACCATGAGGTGCTGAGAAGTAGTTATATTCTTTTGATTTAGGATGTAATGTTCTATAGATATCTGTTAAATCCCTTTGGTTCATAACATCTGTTAGTTTCACTGTGTCTGTGTTTAGTTTGTTTTTCCTAGATCTGTCCATTGATGATAATGGTACCCAGCAAAACTCTCAATTACCATAGATGGTAAAACCAAAATATTCTATGACAATACCAAATTTACACAATATGTTTCCACAAACCCAGCCCTACATAGGATAATAGATGGAAAACTTCAACTCAAGGAGGGAAACTACACCCTACAAAAGCAAGGAAGTAATCTTTCAACAAACTCAAAAGAAGATAGCCACATAAAAGTAAAAATAACATCAAAAATAACAGGAACCAACAACCACTATTCCTTAATATCTCTTAACATCAATGGAATCAATTCCCCAATAAAAAGACATAGACTGACAAACTGGATCTATAAAGAGGACCCAGCATTTTGCTGCATTCAGTAAACACATCTCTGTGATAAAGAGAAACACTACCTCAGAGTAAAGGGTTGGAAAAAAATTTCCAGGCAAATTGTCCCAAGAAACAGGCTGGAGTAGCCATTCTAATATCAGATACAATTTACTTTCACCCAAAAATCATCAAAAAAGACAAGGAAGGACACTTCATACTCATCCAGGAAAAATCTACCAAGAAGAACTCTAAATTCTGAACATCTATGCTCCAAATGCAAGGGCACCCACATTCATAAACTTTACTAAAGCTCACAGCACACAATAATAGGGTGAGACTCCAACACCCAATTATCATCAGTAAATGTATTTCTAACATCATTTTTATTTGGGTAAATATCAGGGACCTTTGTTTTTTCTAATGTAGCTTTTCTCATAAAAAATTTTCTGCTCTTTCTTGTGGTAATGAGTTTTAAATTTAGTTTTCAAAGTAGATTTATTTATTTTCATCTTATATGTTTAAGTGGGTACATGTATTCAGTGTCCTCAAAGATTAGTATATGCTATCAGATTCCCTGGAACTGGTATGATGGATGACTAGAACTTTAAGTTCTATATTGAAGATATATAGAGTGAGTGGAGAGCCTTGTCTTATTCCTGATATTAGTGGAATTGCTTTAGGTTTCTCTCCATTTAACTTGATTTTGGCTATGAGCTTGCTGTGTATTGCCTTTATTCTGTTTAGATTTGTGCTTTGTATTCCTCACCTCTCCAAGGCATTTACCATGATGGGGTGTTGGTTTTGTCAAAGGCTTTTTCAGCATCTAATGAGATGATCACATTTAGTTTTCTTCCAATTTGTTTATATGGTGGATTACATCAATGTATTTTCATGTGGTCAACCAGCCCCTCATACCTGGAATGAATTCTACTTGATCATGGTAGGTTTTATCTTAGATGTATGTATTGGATTAGTTTTGTGAGTATTTTATTAAGTTCTGTTGCATCAATGTTTATGAGGCAAACTGGACAGAAATATTCTCTTCATTGAGTCTTTGTGTGGTTTAGGTATCATGGTGACTGTGGCCTCTGAGAATAAATTAGGCAATGTTCCTCCTGTTTCAATTTTGTTGAATAGTTTCAGGAGTATTGGTTTTAGCTCTCCTATGAAAGTCTGGTAGTAACATCTGGCTCTAAGGTTTTTGGGGAGGCACTTTTAATATCTGTTTCTATTTTGTTAGGCATTATAGGACTGTTTAGATTATTTACCAAGTCTTAATTTAACTTGAGTAATTGGAATCTATTCAAGAAAATCATTCATTTCATTCAGATTTTCCAGTTTTCTGGAGTAGAGTCTTTTAAAGTAAGACCTATTGATTATTTTGATTTTCTCATTGTCTGTTGTTATGCCCCCTTTCATTTCTGATATTGTTAACTTGGATATTCTCTGTCTGCCTTTTATATAGTTTGGCTAATAGTTTGTCTATGTTGTTGATTTTTTTTTAAAAAGAATTTGCTCTTGTTTTCACTGATTTTTCAAACTGTTCTCTTTGTTTCTTATTTATTGATCGTAGCCTTTATTATTATCTGCTGTCTACTACTCTTGGGTGTTTACTTATTTTTGTCCTTGTGCTATCATTTGTGCTGTTACTTTGTTAGTACATGATCTATGCAGTTTCTTTATAAAGGCACTTGATGCTTTGAGATTTCCTCTTAGTAGTACTGCTTTCTTTGTGTTCCAGAAGTTTGGGTATGTAATGCCTTCATTTTTCTTGATCCTAGAAAATCTTTTCCTTCCTTCCTTCCTTCCTTCCTTCCTTCCTTCCTTCCTTCCTTCCTTCCTTCCTTCCTTCCTTTCTTCTTCCTTCCTTTCCTTCTGTCCCTCTTTCTTTCCTTCCCTCCTTCTTTCCTTCCCTCCCTCCTTCCTTTCCTCCATCTTTCCTTTCTTTCTCCATTTCTCTCTCTCTCTCTCTCTCTCTCTCTCTCTCTCTCTCTCTCTCTTCCCCCCCTTAGTATTCATTGAGTAGTGAGTTCTTTAATTTGTAGGCTTTCTGTTGTTATTGTTGTTGATATCTAGCTTTAATCCATAGTAATCTAATAAGTTACAAGGGGTTTTGAATTTTCTTGAAATCGTTGATGCTTGCTTTGTGACCAATTACCTGATTAATTTGGAGAAGCTTCTAGGAAGAATGTACATTATGTGTGTGTGTGTGTGTATGTGTGTTTGTTTTGATTAAATATTCTATAGATATCTATTAGGACCATTTGATTCATAACCTTGTATAACTTGGTTATTTCTCAGTTTAATTTTTGTCTAGATGATCTGTCCATTGGTGATTGTTCCATGTTGATGTTAGGGTGTGTGATTTAAGGTTAGTAATGTTTCTTTTATGTATGTGTGTGCCACTGCATTTGGGGCGTTATAATTACAATTGAAATGTCGGCTTGATGGAATTTTCCTTTGATCAGTGTCAAGTGTCTCCTGCAGTTTTTAAATTTCTATTGAGTAAAAGTCTATTTTCCTACATATTGGAATAGCTATTGCAACTTTTTTCTTGGGTCCCATTTGCTTGGAAAACTTTTTCCATCAATCTACTCTCAGGTAAGGTTAATCATTTTTGCTGGTTTGTTTCCTTGTAGAGCAGATAATGTATCCTGTTTTTGTATTCATACTGTTAGCATGTATCATTTTATTGGTGAATCAAGTCCATTTATATTGAGAGATATTTATGACCAGTTATTATTATTTCCTTTTACTTATGTTTGTGCTGATAGTGTGGTGTGTGTGTGTGTGTGTGTGTGTGTGTGTGTGTGTGTGTGTGTGTGTGTCTCCTTTAGGTTTTACTGGTATATAATGACTTCCCTCAAACTGAGGCCAGACAAGGCAGCCCAGCTAGAAGAACATATTCCACAGACAGGCAACAGCTTTTAGGATAGCCTGAACTCTAGTTGATCAGATCCCACATGAAGACCCAGCTTCACATCTGCTATATACGTGCTGGGGTGCCTAGATACAGCCAATGTATGTTCTTTGGTTGGTCATTCAGACTTTTAGAACTTCAAAGGTCTAGGTTATTTGAAACTCTTGGTCTTTCTGTGAAGTTCTTATCCATTTCAGGGCTTGCAATCTTTCCTCCTATTCCTCCCTAAGATTCATTCACTGCTTGCCTGTGAGTGTCTGTATCTAGCTGAGTCAGCTGCTAAGTGGAGCCTCTCAGAAGAGCAATTGCTCCTGTCTGGAAGCATAACAGAGTATCATTAATAGTGTTCGTGATTGATGTTTGACCATAGGATGTGTCTTAAGTTGGGCCAGTTAATAGATGGCCATTTCTGTCTGTACTCCATCACCTGTGCCTGTATTTCAAGTAGATAGGATGAATTATGAGTTGAAATTTTGTAGGTGGGTTGTGGTCTCTATTGTTTCACTGGTGTTCCTGCCTGGCTATGAGAGGTGGCCTCTTCAGAGTCTATATCTCCAATGTAGTGAGTTAAAGTTAAGGTTACCACAGTTGATTCTTTGGTACGTCCCTTATCCCAGTTCTCTATCTCCTTCTGAATGTGCCTCACAGTACCTCCTCACCCTGTAAGTTGCAGATTTCCATTCATTTTCATGGCCATCTAGCATTTCTTCATTTTTCCACACACCTGATCCTGAAGCCCCCAACCCCATCTCTCCTTCATCCTTTTTCCTCCTTCCATTTGCCTCATAGGACTCTATTATTCCATTTTATAAGTGAGTTTCAAGCTTCCTTGCTGGTGCCTACCTTCTTCATTAACTACTTTGGGTCTGAGGAGTGTAACATTGTACATGTGTTTTATGGCTAATATCCACTTATAAGTAAATAAATACCATGTATGTGCTTTTGGTACAGAAACAGATTATCTGATCAATGCAATTAAATCAAAGTTCCCAAATATAACTCACACAGCCATGGACACTTAATTTTTGATAAAGAAGCCAAAAGTATACAGTGGAGAAATGAAATCATCT
This sequence comes from Uromys caudimaculatus, assembly GCA_028551405.1. Lineage (NCBI taxonomy): Eukaryota > Metazoa > Chordata > Mammalia > Rodentia > Muridae > Uromys > Uromys caudimaculatus. The sequence goes on from CM052700.1 coordinate 93,939,903, forward strand.
TTAAACAATAGTACTGGAGGTACTGGATATCTACATGTTGAAAAATGAACAGAAATCCATACTTATCACCCTGCATGAAACTCATATCCAAATTGATCAAGGACCTAAACATAAAACCTGATACACTAAATCTCATATAAGAGAAAGTGGGAAATATCCTTGAACACATTGGTACAGGAGACAATTTCCTGAACAGAAGACCAACATGCTCTAAGACCAACAATTGATAAATGGGAACTCATGAAACTGCCCTCCTCACTTATATCTGCTCTTTATCAGTATGAAAATTTCCATTATTTTTCCAATCAGGAGGATATTTTAATGTGATGTTCACACAGAAAATGTAGCATGGCCCAGTGAAGTGGGAGACCAGCTGATTAATAGCACATTCCAGGACTACGATTTGTGATGACAAGAGCCAATCTCACATTGCAGACCCTTCTAACTCTAGGACAATTGAATTAATCTCTCACTCCTGTAAGTTTTAACCATAAGATTAAAATTGACTCCTTCTACCCATGTCTGATTACTATTAGATAAGCAAATGCATCTTGAAGGCCAGTGTTTTGCTCTTTTGACCTGAAAATGCCTCTCAAGACATCAGACAACTATATATATATATATATATATATATATATATATATATATATATATATATATATATATATATATATATATATATATCAACTCCTGTTTCTGATATCTAATGTAAAATTTTGTCCTGGGGGTATATATGCCCAGATAGACCTGTGAATACAATCATTAAGTATGGAAACCCTTGGGAAAATGCCTTTAAAGGAGATTTAACATTCCTCCTGTAATTACTGTCATCAATGAAAACTAGTAAGTCAGGAATATGCATGCTTTTCACTACAAGCTGAATGAAGGAAGTGTCATACCAATTTGCAGATTCTGTTGTCATGAAATATTGTCAGCCTTCATTTTTATCTTGACAATATGGTCATTATCATGGTGGTACTATAAGTAAGGCTGAAAACACCTGCCATCAGTGCATCTCTGAGTTTTGCTCTGATACTTGGCAACTTTATACTGAATGATGATTATACCCAAACAATAATAGCACTAGAATTTTATTCAGTATAGGATGACTTGGAAAGTCCTATTACAATATTGAAGAAGGTCTTGATTTCTTTTTATTAAATTGTCACTAGATGTTTTCATGAAGAGAATTTTTAGTAATTAAGTGAATGTAACAATAAATGAGCATTAAGTCAATATGCTGCACTTTATCTCTGACATGATGCCAAAAGCCATCAAAGTACTTCCTTCTTTAATCCAAGCAAGCCACAATTATCACAGTCAATGTCTTCATAAATTAAATTCAACTTGCTTGTATTTCATATGTGTAGGATTTGGAGGTCATCCACTAATACATGCATAGAGTACTGTATTAGTTAATTTTATCATTATTATTAAAAATGGAACATTTCTTACATAATTTGGTGTATTTTATAGGAGTATTTTCCTCATAAGTAAATAACAGACTTTATGAGGCAAGAAAATGATCCACTGCACAAAGATGCTAAAGCCTGTGGTTTACCACAGCCTTTCGGCAGTCTGAAAGGATTATTGTAGTCATTATAGCCAAGCATATAGGTATTTTGTATTCCATTTTAATTCTAAAAATGTGAGCCCAAGACTAAAATAAGTTAAATATTCAGCCGTAAAACATTATGATTACTATGAAAAGGCGATTGTATAGTGTTCAATCATAAAATGCAATGTTTCTAAAAGGTTTAATATATAAATACACATTTTATTTATAATTATATGTTGATCCACTTACACTCCCCACTGCAGAAATCTCCAAATAAAAAAAGTTGAATGATGGTGTAGAAAGATGATGATTCAGTGTCTAAGAGCATTTGTTGCTTATGTATAGGACCAATGTTCTGTTTCAAGCACCTAATAAAAATTCACTTCCAAGGAAATCTTCAGGGCATCAAACTCTCTTCTGGCTTCCACAGGCACCTAGATTCACATGCGGTACACAAACGTCTACCCTGGAAAGCACCCAAGCACCCCCCAAAAATGTACAAATTGTTTGTTGCCAGTTGGATGGTAATACTCTCTATGTATAATACCAATACTTGAGAGTGTTATCCAAGAAGATTAAAAAAAAAAAAAAAAAAAGGATCAACCCTGAGCTCATAATGAGTTTAAGGCTAAGGAGAGCAAAACGTTGAGACTGCTCAGAATAAAACAACAAACTTTCTTTTTACACAAGTCTTGGTTGAAAAAACTACTGTTTAAGGAGTTTTCACCCATTATACATCTCCTTGGGTAGATTTATATAAAATATCTCTTTTGTAGTGGAAGAATGACTCTCAAAATAAGATTTGATTCACTCTAATATCATATGTCATTTTGTTTAACTCAACACAGTTATTACATTAACTTTTTAAAGGTGAAAATAGACTTTGTTTTTCATCCCTAGAAATTATCTTTAGTAGATAGGTTTATTTTTCATACTTCATGTAAACATTTCCCTCAGTGTCATTTGTGGTTATGACTAACAAACCACACATTGCAAAAGTGAGAATTAACCTCCACCCTACACCCACATTGACAAACATACTTCATATTCTTGACTTTCAAACAGAAAGTGAAAAAGCAGTGGGATATGTTTGTACTTTGTCCAAGAATTTTTCCTTTATTTGTATGAATCTATTTTTATATTGTATTTTAATGAATGGTCTTTGGATACCATTTTGTTTCTTATTTGATCATCTCTTTTGAAATCTCACTCGAATTAAGAAACTCATGGTATAGGAAAATGTAGCATAATGCTATATTCTATCTTCATATTGTTCAGAGTGTAGTTTTGTGAACTCCTACTTTTATACCTTGGATATATCTCTAAATTGTGACATATCCTTAGATTATTGAGCAAGATTCTGAATTGTTATGAGTTCTACCATAATTTCAGGATGTATATTTAACACTGAGAACTTACAGACTAGGTAAAGAAGACAAGGCTGCCCATTCTTCCCCTGTCTACTCTATATAGTACACAAAGTTCTAGCCAGAGCATTTAAGCAACAAAAGGAGATTAAAGGGATACAAACTGGAAAGGAGGAAGTCTACATATCACTATTTGCAGATAATACAATAGTGTACATAAGTCACCACAAAAAAATCCATGAGAGAAATTCTATAGCTAATAAACAACTTCAGCAAAGTGGCTAGATATAAAGTTAACTCAAACAAATCAGTAGCTTTCCTCTACTCAAAGGATAAATGGGCTGAGAAAGAAATTAGGGAAACGACACCATTCACAATAGTCACAAATAATATAAAATATCTTGGTGTGACTCTAACCAGGCAAGTGAAAGATCTGTATGACAAGAACTTCAAGTCTCTGGAAAAAGAAATCGAAGAAGACCTAGGAGATGGAAATATCTCCCATGCTCATGCATTGTAGAATTAACATAGTAAAAATGGTCATCTTACCAAAACCAATCTGCAGATTCAATGCAATCTTCATCAAAATCCCAACTCAATTCTTCACATAGATAGAAAGAGCAATTCTCAAATTCATCTGGGATAACAAAAACCCCAGGATAGCAAAAGCCATTCTCAACAATAAAAGAAGTTCCAGGGGAATCACCATCCCTGACCTCAAGCTGTACTACAGAGTAATAGTAATAAAATCCACCTGGTATTGGTACAGAGACAAGCAGGTAGATCAATGGAACAGAACTGAAGACCCAAAAATAAACACAGACACCTATGTTCATTTGATCTTCGACAAAGAAGCCAAAAGCATCCAGTGGATAAAAGACAGCATCTTCAACAAATGGTGCTAGGTCATCTGGCATGTAAAAGAATGCAAATTGATTCATTCTTATCACCTTGGACAAAGGTCAAGTCCAAGTGGATCAGGGATCTCCACATAAAACCAGATAAGCTGAAACTAATAGAAGAGAAAGTAGGAAAGAACCTTGACCATATTGACATGGGTTGGGGGGGCATTTACTGAACAGAACACCAATGGCTCAGGCTATATGATCAACTATAGACAAATGGAATCTCATAAAATTGAAAAGCAAAGAACACTGTCAATAGAACAAAATGTGAACTCACAGATTGTGAAAAAATCTTTACCAACTCTACATCTGATAGAGGGCTAATATCCAAAATATATAGTGAATTCAAAACATCCAGGAAATTCAGGACATAATGAAAAGATCAAACCTAAGAATAATAGGAATAGAAGAGAGCAAAGATTACCAGCTCAAAGGGCCAGAAAACACCTTCAACAGGGTCATAGAAGAAAACTTCCCTATCCTAAAGAAGGATATACAAGAAGCCAACAGAATACCAAATAGATTGAACCAGAAATGAAAATCCTCCCACCCGATGATAATCATTAGCACTAAATTCACAGAATAAGGAAAGAATATTAAAAGCTGTAAGGGAAAATGTTTAAGTAACATATAAATGCAGACCTATCAGAATTACATCAGATTTCACAAAAGAGACTCTAAAAGCCAGAAGGTCTTAGACAGATGTCATCCAGAACATAAGACAACAAAATTACCAGCCCAGGCTACTATACCCAGCAAAGCTCTCCATCATCATAGATGGAGAAACCAAGATATTCCATGACAAAATCAAATTTCAAAGATATCTTTCTATTCATCCAGCCCTACAAGGGTAGTGGGAGGAAAATGTCCAACACAAGGAGAGTAACTACACCTACAAAAACACAAGAAATTAAACATTTCATAACAAACCAAGATACACACACACACATACACACACACACATACACACACACACACACACACACACACACACACACACACACACTCACACTACTACCCCAGTAACAAAAATAACAGGAACTAACAATCATCTGTTTTTAATATCTCTAATCTCCTATATAAACAAACTGAACAACAACAACAACAACAACAACAGCAACAACAAAACCCGCCATAAATCATCTCATTAGAGGCTGAAAAAGGCCCAATACCTGTTAATGTTAAAAGTCTTCGAGAGATGAGGAATTCATGGCATATACCTAAATATACTAAAAACAATTTATATCAATCCAACAGCCAACACCAAATTAAATAGTGAGGAAACTAGAAACAATCACACTAAAATCAGGAACAAGACAAGACTTCCAACTCTCTCCCTCTCTATCTAATATAGTACTTGAAGTTCTAGCTGGAGCAGTTACACACACACACACACACACACACACACACACACACACACACACACACACAAGAAGATTAAGATGCTACAATTTGGAAAGGAAGAAGTCAAAGTAATACTATTTACATATGATATGGTAGTATTCATAAGTTAGTCCAAAATTACACAAGAGAACTCCTACTTCTGATATACAAATTCAGCAAACTGACAGGATATAAATTAACTCAAACAAATCAGTAGCTTTCCTCTATTCAAAGGATTAATGGACTGAGAAAGAAATTAGGGAATGATACCCTTCACAGTAGCCAGAAATAGTATAAAATACCTTGGTGTGAATCTTACCAAGCAAGTGAAAGATCTGTACGACAAGAACTTCAAATCTCTGAAGAAAGAAATTAAAGAAGACCTCAGAAGGTGGAAAGATCTTCCATGCTCAAGGTTTGGTAGGATTAACATAGTGAAAATGGCCATCTTACCTAAAGCGATCTAGAGATTCAATGCACACCCCATCAAAATTTCCACACAATTTTTCACAGGCATGGTGAGAGCAATTCTAAACTTCATATGAAAAAACAAAAAATTCAGGATAGCCAAAACAATTCTCTACAATAAAAGATCTTCTGCGGGAATCACTATCCATGACCTCAAGCAGTAGTGATAAAGACTCATGGTACTGGTACAGACGGCAGATAGTTTGATCAATGGAATAAAATTGAAGATCCAGAAATATACCCACACACCAGTGGACACTTGAACTTTAACAAAGAAGCTAAAAACTTAGAGTGGAGAAAGAAACACATCTTCAATAAATGGTGTTGGTAAAACTGGTGGTCTGTAGGTAGAGGAATGAAAATAGACTATATTTATCACCTTGTCCAAAACTCAAGTCCAAGTGGATCAAGGAGCTCAACATAAAACTAGATACACTGAATCCAAAAGAAGAGAAAGTGGGAAAAAACCTTGAACTCTTGTTCAATGTAGGGAAATTTCCTGAACAGAACACCAATGGCTGGCTCTAAAATCAATAATTGATAAATGGGGCGTCATGGAGCTGAAAAGCTTCTGTAAGGCAAAAGGCACAGTCAAGAGGACAAATTGGCAACCTACAGGTTGGGAAAAAGCTTCACTAACCATACATCCAATAGAGGGCTAATATCCAAAATACATAAAAATCTCAAGAAGATAACCTCTAAAAATCCAAATAATCCAATTAAAAATGGAGCCCAGAGCTAATCAGAGAGTTCACAACAGAAGAATTTCAAATGTCTGAGAAGCACATAAATAAATGTTCAAAGTCCTTAGTCATCAGGGAAATGCAAATTAAACAAACCTATGAATCTGTCTTATATCAATCAGAATGGTTAAGGTCAAAAACTCAAGTTAGAGGACATGGTGGTGAGGATGTGGAGAAAGAGGAACACTCCTCCATTGCTGGTGGGATTGCAAAGTTGTACAGTCACTCTTGAAATCTATCTGGCATTTCCTCAGAAAATTGGAATATTTTTACATGAAGTCCCAGCTTTACTACTCCTGAGCAAAAGATGCCCCACCATAAAACAAGGACACATGCTCTACTATGTTCATTGTAGCCTTATTTGTAATAGCGAGAAGCTGGACACAATTAAGATGTCCCACAACCAAAGAATGGATACAGAAAATGTGGTTCATTTACACAATGGAATACTATTAAGCTATGAAATACAAGGACATCATGAATTTTTCAGACAAATGGATAGAACTAGAAATTAGCATCCTGACTGAGGTAACCTAGACCCAAATTCACATGCATGGTATGTACTCAATGATAAGTGGATATTAGCCAAAATATAAAGAATATCTAGGATACAACTCACAGACCGAAAGAAATGTAATAAGCAGAAATCACAAGGAAGGATGCTTCAATACCATTTAGAAGGAGGAAAGAAAATAATCACTGGAGGCAAAGGGTGGGAAGGGTCTGGATGGGCAAGGGCAGGAGAGGGTGGAAAATGAAAACAGAATCAGGTATTGCGGCAGCAGGAAAGAAGCCCAGAGGGCCAGGAGAATGAATGGAAATATGAAGCCTCAGGGGGTGGGAAGTGGGGGGACCCTCTAAAATATACCAGAGACTTGGGAGTTGAGACATTCTCAGCACTCAATGGGAGTGACCTTAGCCAAAATGCCCAACAGTGGGGAGAAAGCACTTGAAGAGTCTAGCTCCAGTAGATAGGGCCTCAAGTGGAAGGACAGTGTTTCCAACTCACAGTCAAAATTTCTGACCCAGTTTTTCCAGTCTAAATGAACTGCAGGGACAAAAATGGAGAAGAGACTGATGGAAAGGTTGTCCAATGACAGGCCCAACTTGGGATCCTTCTCATGGGTGGGGCACTAAGGCCTGACATTATTACTGATGCTATGATGTGCCTACAGACAGGACCTTAGCATGGCTGTTCTCTGAGAGGCCTTACCAGCAGCTGAGTGAGACAGATGCAGATACTTATACCCAACCATTGGATTGAAATCGGGATCACTATGGTTGAGTTAGGGGAAGGATTGTAGTAGCTAAAGGGGAGGCAACCACATAGGCAGACCAGCTGTCTCAACTAACCTGGACCCCACGGAGCTTTCAGAAACTGAGCCACCAACCAGGAAGCATACATGGGCTGGCCTGAGGCCCCTGGCACATAGAAAGCATAGGGCTGCTGATCTGGCCTCAGTGGGAGAAGATGTGCCTTATCCTTGAGAGACCTGAGGCCCCAGGAAGGGGGAAGGACTGGCTTTGGACATCCTCTTGGAGGCAGTGGGGAGGAGGAAGAGGATGAGGAACTGTGTGAGAATAGAGCAGGAATGGCGGTTCAATGGCTGGAATGGATATTAAAACAATAAAGGGAAAAGGAGATAAAAATACAATAAAATAAAAAAGATTGGGACATAGATACAAGTAATATTTTATAGGCTGAGCAGATTGTAAGATGTATTTTTTGGTCATTATGTATTTTTAAATACATATACATAGGCACACAATTAACACACATTCACATATGTAGATAACAACAATTAATGAAAAAATAGCTATGAGCAGGAAAAAGAGAAAGAACAGGTACATAAGAGGGTTTAGAAGAAAAAAAGGGGGGAAATGACATATCTTAAAAAGAAATGATTTTCCAAGGACCTGTTTGTTTGCACTGTTGTCAATTTTCCACCAATAATTCAGTTTATTGTAAAAATTCTGAGTTTTCAAAAACAGTGCTAGACAGTGTTGACTGTAGCTTGCAAGCTACTAACTAACTATACTTGGCCAATATTCCTTTAATTACTCATATTTAGCTATTGCCAACAAAATAAAAACTAACACATCAGAATTGGTCAAACCAAAAAGAAAAAAAAAAAAAAGAAAGAAAAGAAGGAAGGGAACTTAGAAAGGCATAAGAAACAGAGACCCACTTACTTGTTCATGCATTCAAAAAAAAAAAAAACTCATAAAAACACTAAACTGGAAGGTATAATGAATATGCAGAGAACCTGTAGGGTAAAAATAGAGAAGAAAAATAAATATAAGCAAAATAAAAAATAAATTAAAAATGAGAACCCTGATCCCACATTGTGCACAAGATGGTCCCAGGAATGCTGTTAAATTCATTTCTGTTGATCATCTACTGCTGGTCATGCAGCTTATTCTTAAGAGTTGTTTGTTTCCCAAGTGAAACGTCCTTAGAAGAAACTAATTTTCGTTCGCAAGTAGTTATCAATTGCAGATTGCTTCTGAGTTAGGGATGGGGCATGTGTCTACATCTTTCAGCTCTTGGACACGGAGGCCATTTCTTATTCTTACTGTTAATTTGTATGTTCTTAATTACGGACAAAGGATTTTTAATGTTAGTATATTCTTTTTCCAGAAGCAGCAGAGTAATAGAAAGTCACATCTTGAGGAAGTAACAGTAGGTAGGTAATTTAAGCTTCTACCACAGAGATGCATCTAATAGTAGATAAGAGTATCCTTGTGCATATCTCAAGACTTCAGAGTGAGGTTGGAGCACCTCAAGGATCAGTGTGAAAGTATTTGGTGACTTGATATTCTGACTGGTGAAGATGCAACACTAAGAGATTTGGTTACAGCATGATTTTACTTAAAGCAGAATCTGCCAACTCACCAGGCTCAAGTCTCTGACCTGCTCCCCTACAAGGCCCAGGTCCTCTGTTGAAGTGTTTTTTTAAGATTATTTTTAAATTGAGAGGCCCAGCACAGACTAAAATGTTTAAATACATTGGCACTCTTTGGATAATTATAGAATCTTTGGAAGGTGGTCCGACTAGAGGCAGTAGGTCATTGGGGATGAGTACTGAGGGTTATAGACCAGTCGGACTCCTAATCTGCTTCCTGCCTACTACACATGACAAAGAAACTGTTGCAAATTCCTGCCCTTGTCACTTCATTCTCTCCAAGATGAACTATATCCTCTTAACTGTGAGCCAGAGTAATTTCTGGCTCCAGTTGCTCTGTCAGATACTTACTCACAGTGATGAGAAAAATATATTTTTTTTTTTTTTGGTTTTTCAAGACAGGGTTTCTCTGTGTAGCCCTGGCTGTCCTGGAACTCACTCTGTAGACCAGGCTGGCCTCGAACTCAGAAATCCACCTCCTCTGCCTCCCAAGTGCTGGGATTAAAGGCATGCGCCACCACTGCCGGCAGAAAAATACTTTTAATTATGGAGGAAAAGTATAGGTCTGCCAATATCTGCAAATGGGAAGATATGTTCTCATCCAAACCCTGTAGTGCAATAGCAGTTCAGCTAATTCATGGGACTCTGCTTGAGTATTCTTAATGCTGGAATGCTAAAACAGATAAAGGCGTATCTGCAGATTGGAATATCTGACTTCCTGTATCTCTGGCAGCTGAACATCAACTTTTGAAACCTTATATTTCCTTGGATATTGCTTTGAGAACTTTGCCCACTACAGATTCCAAACAGCACTACTGTCCAGTCAGAGGACCCAGTCTTTATTGTTTGATCAAAGGATGTGTCAGAGCTCATTGTGCCTGCAATTCACGGACTATATTGTGACCAGTGACTTTGCCTGTCTCCGAGGCACCTCAGGGCACAGGCAGTAACAATATGACACTAGAGAACATTACAGCAATGTTTCCCTGTTTCTGGTTTTTCTAAGCTCATTCATCAAGTACTCTAATCTACACTAAGCATGGAAACTGAATTTCCATGAAAGAACAACTACATGAGAATGCCAAAATAGGTCTCTTCAATAAAATGCACAGGCACCTAGGTGGGGGAATCAGGATCTAATGTTTAGAACAATCCCAAATTGTATTCAGAATTTCAAGAAAGTACAAATTGAAGATTAATGAAAACTGGAAAATCAAACTTCATGATCAATGTAGAAATTTTAACAAAGTGAAGGAAGGAATCAATCAAAGATAGTCTGAGTGATAAGAACACAGTAACTGACACAAATTCTTTAATGTAAAGCTTCACTAGTAGATTTGGTCATGCAAAACCATCGTTGAGTTCAAACACAAGACACTTAAATTATTGTTGAAAGGACAGGGATACAAAATAAGAAGGCTTATGAGAATTATCAAGATAAAAATTTTTTAAAAAAATGGATCCTCCTTTTTGTGTATTTTTATTTTTGGATATTTACTTTATATACATTTCAAATGTTTTCCCCTTTGGAAACCCCCCATTCTCCTCCCCTTGACTCTATGAAGGTGCTCCCCCACCCACCTACCCACTCCCATCTTCCTTCCTAAGCATTCCCCTACACTGGGGCATCTAACACCCTCAGGTCCAAGGGCCTCTCCTCCCACTGATGGCCTAAAAGGTCCTAGTGTGCCACATATGTGGCCAGCACCTTGGGTCCCTCCAGGTGTATTCTTTGTTTGGTGATCCAGTCTCCAGGAGCTCTGGGGGGGTCTGGGCAGCTGACAATGTTGCTCCATCCATGGGGCTGCAAACCCCCTCAGTTCCTTCAGTTTCTTCTCCAACTCCTCCATCCGGGACCCCACACTCAGTCCAATGGTTGGGTGCTAGCATCCGCCAATGTATTTGTCAGGCTCTGCCTGAGACTCTCTAAAGACAGCTTATCATGCTTCCATCAGCAAGCACCTCATGCATCGACAAGAAGATCCAGCTTTCGTGGCTATATATGGGATGTATCCCCAGGTGAGGCAGTCTCTGGATAGCCTTTCTTTGAGTCTCTGCTCCACACTTTGTCTCAATAATTCCCCCTGTGAGTATTTTTTTCACCCTTCTAAGAAACACTGAAGCATCCACATTTTGGTCTTCCTTCTTCTTAGGCTTCATATAGAGTGTGAACTGAATCTTGGGTCTTCCGAACTTTTGGGCTAATATCCACTTAACATTGAGTACATACCGTGTTTGTTCTTTTGTGACTGAGTTACCTCATTCAGGATGATATTTTCAAGTTCCATCCATTTGCCTGCAAATTTCATGAAGTCATTGTTTTTAATAGCTGAGTAGTATTCCATTGTGTAAATGTACCACATTTTCTGTATCCATTCCTCTGTTCAGGGACATCTGGGTTGTTTCCAGCTTCTGCCTATTATAAATATGGCTGCTATGAACATAGTGGAGCATGTGTCTTTATTACATGTTGGAGCATCTTCTGGGTATATACTTAGGAATAGTATAGCTGGGTCCTCAGGTAGTACTTTGTCCAATTTTCTGAGGATTTCCAGAGTGGTTGTACCAGTTTGCAATCCCACCAACAGTGGAGGAGTGTTCCTCTTTCTCCACATCCTCGCCAGCATCTGCTGTCGCCTGAGTTTTTGATCTTAGCCATTCTGACTGGTGTGAGGTGGAATCTCAGGGTTGTATTGATTTGCATTTCCCTGATGACTAAGGATGTTGAACATTTCTTTAGGTGATTCTCAGTCCTTTGAGTTTCCTCAGTTGAGAATTCTTTATTTACTTCTGTTCCCCATTTTTTACTAAGGCTATTTAGTTCTCTTGAGCTCTTTGTATATATTGGATATTAGCCCTGTATCAGATGTGAGATTGGTAAAGATCTTTTCCCAATATGTAGGTTGCCGTTTTATCCTATTGACAGTGTTCTTTGCCATACAGAAGTTTGAAATTTTATGAGGTCCCATTTGTCGATTCTTGATTTTAGAGCATAAGCCATTGGTGTTCTGTTTAGGAACTTTTCCCCTGATCCCATGTGTTGGAGACTTTCCCCCACTTTCTCTATTAGACACAGTGTATCTGTTTTTTTTTTTTTTTTTTTTTAATCACTATTTTTTTATTTTTTGACACTTTATTTACATTTTCAATGTTTCCCCCTTTCTAGGTCTCCTCTTTGGAAACCACCTATCCCCTGCCCCTCCCCCACCTCTATGAGAGAATTCCACCACCCGCCCAACCACTCCCATATTTCCACCTTGACATTCGCCTTTATTGGGGCCTCTCCTCCCCCTGATGGCCAATAAGGCCCTCCTCTGCCACATATGTGGTCCAAAACATGGGTCCCTCGATGGGTATTCTTTGGTTGGTGGTCCAGCCTCCAGTAGGACCGGGGGAGGGGGGGCGGTGAGGCCAATTTACACTGTTGCTCCTTCCATGGGACTGCAGACTCCCTCAGCTCCTTCAGTCCCTTCTCCAACTCCTCCATCTGGGACCTCACTCTCAGTTCATCCATTACTGTAAAGTGAAACTTGGGTATTCCGAACGTTTGGGTTAATATCCACTTATCAGTGAGTACATACCATGTTCGTTCTTTTGTGACTGAGTTACATTGCTCAGGATGATATTTTCAAGTTCCATCCGTTTGCCTGCAAATTTCATGAAGTCATTGTTTTAATAGCTGAGTAGTACTCCATTGTGTAAATGTACCACAGTTTCTGTATCCATTCCTCTGATGAGGGACATCTGGGTTGTTTCCAGCTTCTGGCTATTATAAATATGGCTGCTATGAACGTGGTGGAGCATGTGTCTTTATTACATGTTGGAGCATCTTCTGGGTAAATGCCCAGGAGTGGTATAGCTGGGTCCTCAGGTAGTATTATGTCCATTTTTCTGAGGGTCCGCCAAACTGATTTCCCATGTGGTTGTACCAGCTTGCAATCCCACCAACAATGGAGGAGTGTTCCTTTTTCTCCACATACTTGCCAGCACCTGCTGTCACCTGAGTTTTTTTTTTTTCTTTTTATTATTTTTGATACTTTATTTACATTTCCAATGTTTCCCCTTTTCTAGGTCTCCTCTTTGGAAACCCCCTATCCCCTCCCCATCCCCGCCTCTATGGGGGAATTCCACCTCCCACCCACCCGCCCACCCATTCCCATATCCCCACCTTGACATTCCCCTTT
>CM052700.1:93953916-93972271 GCA_028551405.1 Uromys caudimaculatus
AGGAAATTCACAGGGCTGAGAAGCACCTAAAGAAATGCTCAACATCCTTAGTCATAAGGCGAATGCAAATCAAAACAAGTCTGAGATTCCACCTCGCACCAGTCAGAATGGCTAATATCAAAAACTCAGGTGACAGCAGATGCTGGCGAGGATGTGGAGAAAGAGGAACACTCCTCCACTGTTGGTGGGATTGCAAGCTGGTACAACCACTCTGGAAATCAATTTGGGGGACCCTCAGAAAATGGACATAATACTACCTGAGGACACAGCTATTCCACTCCTGGGCATATACCCAGAAGATGCTCCAACATGTAATAAAGACACATGCTCTACTATGTTTATAGCAGCCATATTTATAATAGCCATGAGCTGGAAACAACCCAGATGTCCCTCATCAGAGGAATGGATACCGAACATGTGGTACATTTACACAATGAAGTACTACTCTGCTATTAAAAACAATGATTTAATGAAATTTGCAGGCAAATGGATGAAACTTGAAAATATCATCCTGAGTGAGGTAACTCAGTCACAAAAGAACAAACATGGTATGTACTCACTGATAAGTGGATAGTAGCTGAAACATTTGGAATACACAAGTTTCACTTTACAGTAACTGCTGGACTGAGAGTGAGGTCCTAGATGGAGGAGTTGGTGAAGGGACTGAAGGAGCTGAAGGAGTCTTCACCCCCATGGAGGGAGCAACAATGTCAGCTGGCCTGACCCCCCTTGTCCTCATAGAGGCTGGATCAATAACTAAAGAATACACATGGAAGGACCCATGTTTTGGACCACAGATGTGGTAGAGGAGGACCTTGTTGACCATCAGGGGGAGGAGAGGCCCCAGTAAATGGGAATGTCAAGGTGGGAATATGGGAGTGGGTGGGCGGGTGGGTGGGCGGTGGAATTCCTTCAATAGAGGTGGGGGAGGGAGAGGGGATAGGTGGTTTCCAAAGAATAGACCTAGAAAGGGGGAAACATTGGAAATGTAAATAAAGTATCAAAAAAGTATTAAAAAAAATAGAATTGTAACTGACCATTTTGTTTCCTGTTTAGACATAGAGAATAGATTTATCACACAAGGAACCATGTGTAAAAGAACATATAAAGAAAGGGTAGGGTATACTATCAAGTTTCTGACATTTTTCTTTTCTTTAAACAAATCTGTTCTAGGTGTGGTTAACAGAATTGTTCATATTAGAGTTGATGAAAATGTTGATTTTTATTGTATTATTTTGATATTTTTCTATGGAATTTATTTAAATATTTTTGTTACTTGAGTCAAGATGTTCAACTCTGTCATAACGGGAGTCTGGAACATGAAAACATTGGCTTCCACACACCAAGTATAGAATTAGATAAGAATTGGATCCTATCCTTAACTTAAACCTAAAATATATTCTAAGTCTACCTCACTTCTCATACTTGCATTTTGGTGAAAATGATGATAGTATACATATACAGTTGTTAGCTTATGTCTTTTTATAGGGTAATTGAGTCTTTTGATATTGAGAGATACTAAAGACAGATGATTGTTAGTTTTTTTTATGTTTATTTTTGTATGTGGCCTTATGTGCATGTAATTTTCTTCTTTTGGCTTTGTTGTGGGATGATTAATATCTTGTTTTTTCTTTGGTGTAGGTAGCCTCCTTGTGTTGGAGTTTTCCTTCTAGAACCCTCTGTAGGACTGGTTTGGTAGATAGATATTGTTTGAATTTTGTTTTGTCCTAGAATATTTTGGTTTCCCTATCTATGGTGATTAAGAGTTTTGCTGGGTATTGTAGCCTGGGCTGGCATTTGTGATCTCTTAGGGTCTGCATGGCCTCTGTGAAAGCTCTTCTGGCTTTTATTGTCTCTGTGGCGTAGTCTGGTGTAATTCTGATAGCTCTGCTTTTATATGTGACTTTTTCCCCTCACAGCTTTTAATATTCTTTTTTTGTTCTGTGAACTTAGTGTTTTGGTTATTATGTGATGAGAGGATTTTCTTTTCTGGTCCAATCTTTTTTGTGTTCTATAGGCTTCCTGTACATATTTGCTCTTCTCTTTCTTTAGGTTGGGGATGTTTTCTTCTATGAGTTTTTTTGAATATGTTTTTGGGACATTTGAGCAGGGAATCTTATCTCTCTTCTATTCCTAATATTCTTAGATTTGGCCTTTTCATTGTGTCCTAGATTTCCTGTGTGTTTAGGTTTAGGAGTTTTTTATGTTTTGAATTTCTTTGACCATTGTATCAATATCTTCTAAAGTATCTTCTACACTGGAGATTCTCTCTTCTATCTCTTGTATTCTGTTGGTGATGCTTACATCTGTAATTCCTGACCTATTTCCTAAGTCTTCCATTTACAGGTTTGCCTCCATTTTTTTTTTTATTGTTTCTACCTCTACTTTTAGATCTTGGCTGCTTTGTTCAATTCCTTTACCTGTTTGATTGTGTTTTCTTATATTTCTTTAAGAGATTTGTTTCCTTTTTAAGGACTTCTACCTGTTTATCTGTGTTTTCCTGTATTTCTTTCATGAGTTATTTATATCCTTCTTAAAGGACTCTATTATCTTCATGTGGTAGGATTTTAGATCACCTTTCTAATTTTCTGGTGTCTTGGTGTATCCAGGGCTTGCTATGGTGGGAGAACAGGGTTCTGATGATGCCTAAATATATTGTCTTCTGTTGCTTATTGTCTTGTGCTTGCCTCTTGCCATCTTGTTATTCTTGGTGTTAGCTGGTCTGAGTGTCTCTGTCTGGTGCCTACCTCTTGGTTCCCTAGGTTGCTGCAGGTCTCCTGGTAGGCCTGTGTCTCTGGCAGACCTACTGTGAGGCCTTCAGACTATGGGGTCTTCAGAGGGGCCGACAAGCTGTTGGTTTGTTGCCCTGGCTGTAGCAGATCTCTTAAGAGGCCTTCAGACTGTGAGGTCTTCAGAGGCGCAGCCAACCTGTTGCCCTGTGTTTACCTCTTCTGAGAGATCTTCAGATTGTGGTGTCTCTTTCCTGGTTGCCCTGTGTGCAACAGACCTCCTGGAGACCTTAAGACTGTGGTGTGTTCAGAGTAGTAGACAAATTGGTGATCTGCCTCAGCAGAAGGCTACAGCCAGGGGGAGTGGAATTTGGGGAGCAGAGGGTTTAGGGGGCAATGGTTCCCAAGACCACTGGGTTTCTTGGAATTCCCAGTGGGTGTGACTCTTAGGGAAGGTCCCTTACTGGTTTCCCTGGTTGCAGAGGAGCTCCTGTAGGCCTTAAAACTTTGGTGTCTTCAGAGGATCAGACAAACTGGTGCTCTGCCACGGCAGAAGCCACTTGCCAGAAGGACCTAATTTAATACTTAGCTTGGGTTTTTTAATTTTAAATTTCTAACTGTTAGCACACTGACTCAATTGTCCTCATTCTCCCTAATGTAATGTAACTGAAAAGAAACTGTTGCTATCTTATATTCTGTACATAGCTTGGGTTTGCTTGCAATAAGACATTTAGAGCTATTGTCATAACTGAGTAAAGGGTAATAAAAAGAAAAGCAATAATCTGATATTTTTACTCCATCAATTTTGGGGTAAATTATGGTCAGAAATGCCTTTAAGAGAATTGTGCCAAGTTCAATATCTCTTTCATAGAAAAGTAAAATGTATGTTCCTACTAAAAGAGATAAGATGTCCTTCCTGTTTACATTTCTGTACTTTAAGTTCACACACTATTGCATATATATGTCCCTGCACATCTGTCATGATGGTTGGGACCTCCATCATTCATCTTCCTCATCTTCTCCAGGCTGACATTTGTGTTGTGGATCATTTTGCCAACATTTGAGGTTCTGCAGACAAAAATTGATGAAATACTCTATGCACAGCAAATCATATTCAAATCATACCGCTGTCTTCTGTGTCATTTTCATGAATTCATGAAGTAGATGGAATCATGAACAGAAATGGCAAGATGAACTCCCAAAAGGCTCTAAGGAGCACCCTTATGGGAAAGAATACCATGTAAGAGATCAACAATATACACTATATATTATATGCTATATGCATATAATATATGCATATATTAAGCTTATATGCTGCCGGAAACCAAATGGCCTTGTTTGAATCTAAGGCCTTGCTCTTAATCAGATAGCCAGAGTGTCCCAGGCTTGGCTTAATTAGCAAGTCAAAGTGTTCTGGGCTCCACAGCAGGCATTCCTTTGATTCCTTCTCATTCCCACTGCCTCCAGCAAGTGATAAGACATCCTGTTTGAAGTGGCCTGCAGCTTCAAGACAACAATGACTGTCATCCTGATTTATAGCTATGTGTGACATCTGGAATCGCCCTTCCTCTGCTACTTCCCGCCCTGAAGTGTTTATATATACACGTAGCAATAAAGCCATTTTTGGGGCTTGATCGGAACACCATCTTGCCCTCAATTCATTCTTTGTCTCCTGCCTCTTTCCACCGTCGGCAGTTTCTCTCCTCAGGTGCGGACCCATGATCGATAGCCTCCCGGGAGGGCCCCCCTCCCCGGGAAGGACAGGACAGCTAGCTCTTTGCAATATGCTATAAACTTAAACCTCTACAACAGCATAAACTGGTACCTCTCATTCCCAACAACATGAGAAAAGCCCATGCCTATCACAAATGTATTGTTGTGTAGAAAAGAAAAGACAAAGCTCTGTCTTCTTGCAGGGCTGGGCTACTTGATTCCAAAATCTGACTTCTTTTCTATTATTTGATATTTCTTTTTTTTTAATTGTTTTTTCATTTTATTTAAAATAGATTTTCCCACTTAATATATCCTAATTATGGTTTCTCTGCTGTCTACTCTTTCCAGTTCTTCCCCACTTCCCCTACCATCAAAGTCCAATCTCTTTCTATCTTTTGTCAGAAAACAAATAGAACTCCAAGGGAAAATAATAGCATAATAAAAAAGATTGTAAAAAACTAACATGACAGAATTGAAAAAAACAAAAGAAAAACAGAGCATCATGAAGAGAGTCTGAAAGGAGATTTAAGACGCAGAGATCCACACATTCACACATTCAGGAATAGAATCAAAACAAACTGGAAGCCGTATACATGCACATAGGACATAATACAGACCCATGCTGGCCCTGGCATGTTGTCTCAGTCTCTGTTATTTGATAGTAATTTTGGTCATGCTGATTTAGAGGTTCTTTTTTCCTTTGTGCCTCCCATCCACTCCAGCTCTTATATTTTTTTTCTGCTTCCTCCTCTGTAGAATTTTCTTGAATTTTGAGGAGTGGGAATAGATGGAGACATCTATTAAGGGGAATGGGTAAAAATGTCATTTGTAAAGTAAGGATAGCAGATAACATGTCACCATGTAAAGATGAAGTAGGACTCACATGGGCCCGAGTGTTCCAAAATGTCCCACACTCTGAGTATTATATTGCTGTGGGTCTCTTTATTTGTTCTTAGTTGCTATAGGAGTTAGGTTCTCTGTTAACTGCTGAGCAAGGTACTGTTCTATGAGTCTAAGAGTAGTCACTGTATTGCTCCACTTTGTTTTTGTTATTTTACCAGAGCAGTACTTGGTTTTATCCTGAGACCATGAGATATTTGGTCTCAGGTTCTTGCTCATCTAAGCAGTGTCAGGTATGGGTTCCATTTCATGGAAAGGGACTTAATTCAGATCAGATATTGGGGGTTACTCCCACAAGCTTTATGTCACCATGAGTCTAGCATATTTTGTTCTCAGGAGTCCATTGTAGAAGAAATGGTTTGTGGCTGGGTTGGAGTTTGGATTTCTTCTTTTGGTATCCTGTAGAGTACCTTTCTATACCAAAGGCACTAGAATGTAGGGTTGAAATCTCTATGTAGAAACAACTTCATTATCTCCATGTTCAATGTGTTATGTAAGTGTTGTCTTCAGTAGTCTTTCTTTGATCTTTATAAGGAACAATCTATAGGCCTGACAACAGCCTGACTTGTTTGGAGATTCCCATGGACTCTGTGTACTAACATTTAAGTTAGCCATAAGCTAACCTTGTAATTAGAACTTGATTTGGTAACAAGAGTTGCTCAGTTTTTTGATTCTCTTTATTTGTGATTACATTTTAGGGATCTTCTACTATATTAATTTTCTTTACTAACCACAGAGTCTAAAGTATTATTTTTCTGTGATGAATAGTAGTTACTGCAGTTAAATAAGATGTCAGGCCTTTTATCTACATGTATGGAACATCCTTTGATGATGTTTCACACTTCAGTTTCCCTATCTTATACAGGGCTGAGAGCTGTCCTGATCAACCAAGGCTTTGTTGAATGGTGGTCTAGAGACATGATTTAATGCCTTAGAGCATTTGCCACTTATGTAGAGGACCCATGTTCAGTTTTCAGCACGTAATGAAAATTCACCTCCACCAGAATCTTCAGTTCCAGGGCATCAAAATCTCTTCTGGCCTCCACAGGCACCTGGATACACATGTGGTACACAAACATATACACAGGAAAGCACATATGCACATAACACATGTACAAATAGTTCGTTGCAGGATTGGATGGTGATACTCTCTATGTATAATACCAATACTTGGGAGTGTTATGCAGAAAGATCAGGACAAATGTCAAACCTGAGCTCATAATGAGTTTACGGTTAAGGAGAGCAAAACATTGAGAATGCTAAACACAGAGCAACAAAATTTCTTTTTACACAAGTCTTGGTTGAAAAGAATTACTGTTTTTACCCATTTTACATCTCCTTGGGTAGATTTATATAAGATCTCTCTTTTGTAGTGGAAGCATGACTCTCAAAATCAGATTTCATTCACTTTAATAGCTCATGCTATTTTGTTTAGCTCAAAAAAGTTATTACGTTAACTTTTAAAAGTGAAAATAGACTTTACTTGTTTTTCATCCCTAGAAATTATCCTTATTCAATAGATTAATTTTACACACCTCATGTAAACATTTCCCCACTGTAATTTGTGGTTATGACAAACAAAACAAAAATTGCAAAAATGTGAATCAACCTCTGTTCTACACCCACATTAGCAAACATACTTCATAGTCTCGACTTTCAAACAGAAAGTTTAAAATCAGTGGAATATGTTGTACTCTGTCTGAGAATATTTCCTTTATCAGTATGAACCTATTTCTGTATTACATTTTAATGAATGGTCTTTGTATAGGATTTTTTTCTTATTTGATTAGTGCTTTTGAAATCTCTCTTGAAATAAAAATCTCATGATGTAGGGAAATGTAGCATAGTGCTGTGTTTTATCCTCAGATTGTTCAGGATGTGGTCTTGGGAACTCCTTCCAGTATATCCTGGATAGATATCTAATATGTGACATCTCCTTAGACTACTGAGCAAGATTCTGACTTGTGATGAGTTCTATCATAATTTCAGAACTTGTACTCAACACCGAGAACTAACAGACTAGGTAAAGAAGACAAGGTTGCCCACTCTCCCCTTATCTATTCAATATAGTACTTGAAGTTCTAGCCAGAGCAATTAGGCAACAAAAGGAGATCAAAGGGATACAAACTGGAAAGGAGGAAGTCAAGATATCACTATTTGAGGATGATATAAGTGACCCCAAAAAATCCATTAGAGAAATCCTCCAGCTAATAAACAACTTCAGCAAAGTGGCTGGATATAAAATTAACTCAAACAAATCAGTAGTTTTCCTCTACTTAAAGGATAAATGGGCTGAGAAAGAAATTATGGAAACGACACCCTTCACAGTAGTCACAAATAATATAAAATATCTTGGTGTGACTCTAACCAGGCAAGTGAAAGATCTGTATGACAAGAACTTCAAGTCTCTGAAGAAAGAAATTGAAGAAGACCTCAGAAAATGGAAGATCTCCCATGCTCATGAATTGGCAGAATTAACATAGTAAAAATTGTCATCTTACCAAAAGCAATCTTCAGATTCAGTGCAATTCCCATCAAAATCCCAACTCAATTAATCACAGAGATAGAAAGAACAATTCTCATTTCATATGAAATAAAAAAAAAAAAACCAAAAAAACCCCAGGATATTGAAAACCATTCTCAACATTAAAAGAACTTCTGGGTTAATCACCATCTCTGACCTCAAAACCTATGATAATTTCTTTTTTTTATTGGATATTTTCTCTTTTTTTCTGACACAAGACAGTTTATTTCAGGCATATTTTAGTACAGTACAATTTGGAAAGCTAGTTTCTGGTGTAACACAATCCCATGTGCATAAGGAGGCATAATTACATCGAAACACTTCTCAAAGGACATGTCACTTCTTCCATGAAGATGGGTTCTTAAGATAGAGTACATGTGTTATCTAAGGGGTATAAGGGGAGGATGTGGTGTGGTCTCTGATAGTATAGAGGTCATTGAGACTATTAGTCACCTCCATTCCTAGCCTTCTGAGCAGAGAACAGATATATGTTCATGAAGGATACAGTTATGTACAGCATTTAACATTCCTGGTTTCCCTATGCTTGCCTGTGAGCACAGGGACCTTTGTGTTCCAACACCTGTACAAATTTTGCAGGGTCTTCTGTAGCCCAGACTGGCCTGTAACATCCTCTGCCTCAGATTTCCCAAAATTCTGTAGTTATAGTCCTGAGCTATGATGTCCTGTTTACAATAAAAGTTTTTAAAGGCCACAGCTGAATTTACTTCCCAGAAAATCTACCATATTTCCCTGTTTAATAAGGGTAAATACCCACAATGTTAGAGTTCACTTGTTAAAATGAATCAGGTTACAGTTTACTTTCACTTGTCAATTATAAAATAATCATCACTTAGCATGAGCAATGGAGGGTTTCCTATTTACCCTACTACTAAGTTAGCAAAATACAGGTTAGAGCAGACTGGAGGAACAGCTCAGCTGCTAAGACCACATATTGCTCTAGCAGAGGACCTGAGTTTAGTTCCCAGCACCACTTTTAGGGGATCTGGTGCCTCTTCTGATCTTCGTGGGCACTAGGCCCCATGTGTAGTTTACATACATGCAGGCAGACGCTCATACACATAAAAAGTAAAAATAGAAATACAACTTGGAGCTGGACAAGTAGGCACACACCTATGATTCCAGCACTTGTGAGGTAGAGGCAGTGGATCTCTTATGTTCCAGGCCAGCCAGGGCTACAGTGTAGTGAGACCCTGTCTCCAAAACAAAACAATTTCAGGAAAAAAGGCAAGGGGGGAACAAAAGATGTTCACTGATAATGAGCTTTTTGTTACTTCAAGTGTGATTTTGCCATCTACTCCTCTTGGGTGTATTTGCTTCTTTTTGTTCTAGAGTTTTCAGGTGTGCTGTCAAGCTGCTAGGGTGTGCTCTCTCCAGTTATTTTTTGGAGGCACTCAGAGCTATGAGTTTTCCTCTTAGCACTGCTTTCATTGTGACCCATAAGTTTGGGTATGTTGTACCTTCATTTTCATTAAATTCTAAAAGTTCTTTAATTTCTTTCTTTATTTCTTCCTTGAACAAGTTATCATTGATTAGGGTGTTATTCAGCTTCCATGTGTATGCGGGCTCTCTGTTGTTCTGTTGCTATTGAAGACCAGCCTTAGTCAGGGGTGACCTGATAGGAGGCATGGGATTATATCAATCTTCTTGTATCTATTGAGGCCTGTTTTGGGACTGATGATATGGGCACTTTTGGAGAAGGTATCATGAGGTGCTGACAAGAAGGTGTATTATTTATTTTAGGATGAAATGTTCTACAGATATCTGTTAAACCCATGGTCCATAACTTATGTTAGTTTCACCATGTCTCTGTTTAGTTTCTGTTTCCATGATCTGTCTATTGATGAGAGTGGGGTATTGAAGTCTCCCACTATTATTGTGTGAGGTGCAATGTGTGCTTTGAGCTTTAAAAAAGTTTCTTTTATGAATGTGGGTGCACTTGCATTTGGAGCATAGATGTTAAGAATTGAGAGTTCTTCTTGGTAGATTTTTCCTTTGATGTGTATGAAGTGTCCTTCCTTCTCCTTTTTTGATAACTTTTGGTCAAATGTTGATTTTATTCAATATTAGAATGGCTATGCCAGCTTGTTTCTTTGGGCTATTTGCTTGGTAAATTTTTTCCTGCCCTTTACTCTGAGGTAGTGATTGTCTTTGACACTGAGATGCATTTTCTATATGCAACAAAATGCTGAGTCCTGTTTACATATCCAGTCTGCTAGTCTGTCTTTTTAGGGGGGGGGAAATTAAGTCCATTGATGTTAAGAGATATAAAGGAATAGTGGTTGTTACTTCCTGCTATTTTTGATGTTATTTTTATGTTTGTTTGGCTATTTTCTTTTGAGTTTGTTGTAAGAAGATTACTTTCTTGCTTATTCTAGGGTGTAGTTTCTCTCCTTGTGTTGGTGTTTTCTATGTATTATCCTTTGTAGGAGTGAGTTTGTGGAAAGATATTGTGTAAATTTGGTTTTGTTGTGGGTGATCTTGGTTTCTCCATCATGGTAATTGAGAGTTTTGCTGGGTATAGTAGTATGGGCTGGCATTTGTGTTCTTTTAGGGTCTGTGTGACATCCGCCTGGGATTTTCTAGCTTTCATAATCTCAGTTGAGAAGTCTGGTATAATTGTGATAGGTCTGCCTTTATATGTTACTTGATGTTTTTCCCTTACTGCTTTTATTATTTTTTCTTTGTTTTGTACATTTGGTGTTTTTACTATTATGTGATAAAAGGAATTTCTTTTCTGGTCCAATCTATTTGGCGTTCTATAAGCTTTTTGTTGTTTATGCCCATCTCTTTTTTATGTGAGGGAAGTTTTCTTCTATAATTTTGTTGAAGATATTTACTGGCCATTTAAGTTGGGAATCTTCACTCTCTTCTATACCTATTATCCTTCGGTTTGATCTTCTCATTGTTTCCTGGATTTCCTGTATGTTTTGGGTTAGGAGCTTTTTGCATTTTGCATTTTCTTTGACTGTTGTGTCAATGTCTTCTATGGCATCTTCTGCACCTGAAATTCTCTCTTCTATTTCTTGTATTCTGTTGGTGTTGCTTGCATCTATGACTCCTGATCTCTTTTCTAGATTTTCTATCTCCAGGGTTGTCTCCCTTTGTGATTTCTTTATTGTTTCTATTTCCATTTTTAGATCCTGCATGGTTTTGTTCAATTTCTTCACCTGTTTGATTATGTTTCCTTGTAATTCTTTAAGGGAATTTTGTGTTTCCTCTTTAAGGGCTTTTTACTGTTTACCTGTGTTCTCCTGTATTTCATTAAGGGAGTTATTTATGTCCTCCTTAAAGTCCACTATCATCATCATGAGATGTGATTTTAAATCAGAGACTTGCTTTTCTAGTGTGTTGGGGTATCCAGGGCTCATTTTGGTGGGAGAACTGGGTTCTGATGATGCCAAGTAGCCTTGGTTTCTATTGAGTATGTTCTTGCCCTACTTATCTCTGTTGTTAGCTTGTCTTGCTGTCTCTGCTTCTTGTCCCTCCTGCAAGCCTGTGTGTTGGTACTGCTCAGAGACCAGTTCTCTCCAGTAAGAATTCGGGTATGGAGAACTGTGACAGAGGGCCAGCTCCAGGGTGCAGAAAGAACCGGAAAGTATCCTGTCCCTGTTTGTTCCTTGATACCTGTGTATTGATTGGTTTTGGTGGGTCCCTCTTGGGCCAGGAATTTGAGCAGAAGTGGTGGTCTTACCTGTGCTCACAGGTGTGTTGGCACTCCTGGGAGGCCAGCTATTTCCTGGAGGTATTTTGATATGGAGTGCTGTGGCACAGGATCAGCTCCGGGCGTAGATGGAAATTGGGAGGCAGATATTTTCTTTATTTACATTTTAAATGTTATTCCCTTTCCTGGTTTCTCCCCTGGAAACCCCCTATCCTTGAGAGCATGTGAAGTAAATAGGTCCCCATTCTCAAAAGACTCCTGCAAAAGCCATATGAATCTGTGGCTTGAACTCACAGACCTCTTCCATTTTAAATTGAGCAAAAATCTGAATGGATGGTGAGGGAGATTAAGACTAATTCTTTATGACCAATTAATCAGATACATTGGTGATTTTATTTCTTAGGCAATCTTATATATCCATAGGAAATGGTAAGGGATTGACAGAGTAAACTAAGATAAAAGAACCTACCATGAGATTAATGAGACCCACCCAATAATCAAGATCTTTGCCATCTCAAGTTATATAAAAGTGTGTTCATGTTTGCAAGCCAGGATGTGACTCTTTTCTGTGATTTTCTTGAAGAAAGAAGGGCTTGACTTACATGGTGTTCTGGGCTTTGTTGATTCTTGGCTACAGGCAGAAGACCAAGAAGAAAGTGGCAGCACTGAACATGAGTGAGATGCCCTGCATGGTGGGGAAATCAGGACACCGGAGCAGTAGAGTCATTGGTGCTCAGCTCAAGAAACACTGGCAAGTAGGTCCGTAAAGTAAATCAACTAATCATTCTTATTATTCATATTCTTTCATGTTGTGGAAAAGCTTGCTTTTCTCTATGGAAAAATATCATCGCTCAATTGGATATGTATGATTGTGCTTCCTTATTTCTCAGTGTCAGAGACCTTATTTAAAGGCCCTTTCTTGGCTTACAGATATGTTTTTCTTCTGGGTCATTCACCTCAATGTCTTGTTTTTTAATTTAAGTCATTGCTAGTTTGATCTCATCAGAAACTGAACTTTCTGTGTGTCAGGTCCCAAGTCACAGCTAAATAATACATTCATTGACAATTTTTTAGTTCATTCAAAAGGAGATTTCAGTTAAAAGCCATCTTTTATGTTATTATTGGATATTTTTATTATTTACATATCAAATGTTATCCCCTTTCCCATTCCTCCCCCAAAACCTCCTATCCCATCCCCTGCTTCTATGAGGGTGTTCCACTACCCACCCACACACTTCCAGTTCCCCAACCTGGCATTCCTCTACACTGGGGCATTGAGCCGTCCCAGGACAAAGGGCTTCTACTCCCATTGATGCCTGACAAGGCCATCCTCTGCTATATATGTGGCTGGAGACATGGGTCCCTCCATGTGTACTTTGTAATTGGTTGTTTAGTCCCTGGGAGCTCTGGGGGGGGGTTGGTTGGTTGATATTGTTGTTCTTCTTATGGGGTCGCAAACCCCTTCAACTCCTTCAGTCTTTCTCTACCTCCTTCATGGGGGACACTATACTCAGTCCAATGGTTGGCTGTGAGCGTTGTCCTCTGTACTTGTCAGATTCTGGAAGAGCCTCTCAGGAGACAGCGATATCAGGTTCCTGTCAGCACGCACTTGTTGGCATCCACAATAGTGTCTGGGTTTGTTGTCTGCAGATGGGAAGGATCACCAGGTAGGGCAGTCTCTGGATGGCCTTTCCTTCAGGCTCTGCTCCACACTTTGTCTCCATATTTCCTCCAGTAAGTATTTTGTTCCTCCTTCTGAGAAGGACCGAACCATCCATACTTTGATATTCCTTCTTCTTGAGCTTCATGTGGTCTATGAATTGTATTTTGGGTATTCTCAGCTTTTGGGTTAATATCCACTTATCAGTGAGTGCATACCATGTGTGTTCTTTTATGATTGGGATATCTCACTCAGAATATTTTCTAATTCCATCCATTTGCCTAAGAATTTCATGAAGTTATTGTTTTTAATAGCTGTGTAGTACTCCATTGTGTAAATGTACCACATTTTCTGTATCCATTCCTCTGTTGAAGGACATCTGGGTTCTTTCTAGCTTCTGGCTATTATAAATAAGGCTGTTATGAATGTTGTGGAGCATGTGTCCTTGTTATATGTTGGAGCATCTTTGGGTAAATGCTCAGGAGCATGCTATAGCCGGGTCCTCACGTAATGTCCAATTTTCTGAGGAACTTCCAGAGTGATTTCCAGAGTAGCTGTACTAGCTTGCAATCCCACCAACTATGATCATGGACTGGCAGGATTAATATACTAAAGATGTCCATCTTGTCAAAATCAATCTACAGATTCAGTGCTATCCCCATCAAAATTCCAACTCAATTCTTCATGGACATAGAAAGAACAATTCTCAAATTCATTTGGAATAACAAAAAACCCATGATAGCAAAAAACTATTCTCAACAATAAAAGAATTTCTGGGGGAATCAGCATCCCTGATCTCAATCTGTATTACTGAGCAGTAGTGATAATAACTGTATGGTATTGGTACAAAGACAGGCAGGTAGATCAATGGAATAGAACTGAAGATCCAGAAATGAACCCACACACCTATGCTCAGCTAATCTTTGATAAAGGAGCTAAAACCATCCAGTATATAAAAGACAGCATTTTGTACAAAGGGTGCTCATTCAAATGAGAGTCAGCATGTAGAAGAATGCAAATCAATCCATTCTTATCTCCTTATACAAAGCTCAAGTCCAAGTGGATCAAGGACTTCCACAGAAAACCAGATACACTGAAACTAATAGAAGAGAAAGTGGGGAAGAGCCTTGAACAAATGGGCACAGGGGAATAATTCCTGAACAGAACATCAATGGCTTATGCTCTATGATCAAAAGTAGGCAAATGGGAACTCATAAAATTGCAAAGCTTCTGTAAGGCAAAGGACACTGTCAATAGGAAAAAATGGCAACCAACATATTGGGAAAAGATCTTTACCAACCCTACATCTGATGGAGGGCTAATATCCAATATATACAAAGAATTTAAGAAGGTAGACTCCAGAGAACCAAATAACCCTATTAAAATGGGGTACAGAGCTAAACAAAGAATTCTCAACTGAGGAATATTGAATGTCTGAGATGCACCTACAGAAATGTTCAACATCCTTACTCATCAGGGAAATGCAAATCAGAACTACCCTCAGATTCCACTTCACACCAGTCAGAGTTGCTAAGATCAAAAACTCAGGTGACCCCAGATGCTGGCAAGCATATGGAGTAAAGAGCTATCTTAAAGTTCTAATATGATGAAGCATATTTTTGGAGAAACCACATTACCGACATATAGCTGAGAGAACTAGGGAAGTGCTGAGTTCTCTGGATAATGCAGAAGTGTAACTATAGTAACTGATAACATGGTGATATTTTCAATTGTTAAGGCTTTTTTTACTCAGGAGTAATTGTAAGTTTATTTAGATGCTCAAAGTCTTTAGAATGAGATGTTGCTTTCAGTGTACAGAATTCATGTGCATTGTTATATCCATAAAACAGATCTTTCAGTATTAAAAGCCCTGTCATTTCCTATACTTGTCTTGTGGTATGAGGCCTGTAGAAAAATAATGATAAGGACTTGCTCTACTGTATGGGAATTCAAAATATATCCCAAAGACATTCTGGCATGTACATTTCTCCCCATGAAATGACAGGTAGCTCATTCTTCCCCCACTTATCCCTCCTGTCTTTATTAACTCAATAGTGATCGTTTTTTCTTTAAATCATGGTTTTATTTTCACTCATTGCATTTTCCTTCATCTCCTCTTTAAATCTTTTTAAAAGTATATTTAATCTTTTTTTTTTTTTTTTTGCATTCCAGATTTTATCCGCCTCCCCGTCCACCCTCTGACTGTTCCACATCCCATACCTCCTCCCTGCACCCGTCTTCATGAGGATATACCCACCTCCCACCAGACCTCCCCACTCTCTAGGGCCTCCAGTCTCTTGAGGGTGAGGTACATCTTCTCTGTCTGAACTCAGACCCAGCAGTCCTCTGCTGTATATGTGTTGGGGGCCTCATATCAGCTGATGTATGCTGCCTGGTTAGTGATCCAGTGTCTGAGAGATCTCAGAGGTCCAAGTTAATTGAGACTACTGGTCCTCCTACGGGGTCACACTTCTCCTCAGATTCTTCCAGCTTTTCCCTAATTCAACCACAGGGGTCAGCAGCTTTTGTCTATTGGTTGGATGTAAATATCTGCAGCTGATTCTTTCAGCTGCTTGTTCGGTCTTTCAGAGGGCAGTCATGATAGGTCCATTTTTTTTGTGTGTGTGTGAGCACTCCATAGCCTCAGTAATAGTGTCAGACCTTGGGGCCTCTCCTTGACCTGGATCCCACTTTGAGTCGTCCCAGGACCTCCTTTTCATCAGGCTCTTCTCCATTTTTGTCCCTGCAGTTCTCTCAGACAGGAACAATTCTGGGTCAGAGTTTTGACTGTGGGATGGCAACCCCATCCCTCACTTAATACCCTGTCTTTCTGCTGGAGGCAGGCTCTACAAGTTCCCTCTCCCCAATGTAGGGCATTTCATATAAGGTCGCAAACGTTGAGTCCTGAGAGTTTCTCACCTCCCAGGTCTCTGGTACGTTCTGCAAGGTCCTCATTCCACCTCCTTCCTCCTGAGGTAGCCTGTTTCCATTCTTTCTGCTGACCCTCAGGGATTCAGTCCTTCCCCCCCCACCCAATACCTGATCATGTTCCTCTTTTTCCCTCCCTGTCCCTTTCCCACCCAGGTCCCTCCCCTCCTCTTGTGATTGCTTTCTTCTCCCTCCCAAGTATAATTGAGACATCCTCATCTGGGTCCTTTGGCTTGTTAACCTTTTTAAGTTCTGTGGACTGCTGTATCTGTACCTTTTTTTTTCTTTCTAATATCCACTTATTAGTGAGACCATATTATGCATGTCCTTTTGGATCTGAGTTACCTCACTCAGGATGATACTTTTTAGTTCCATCCATTTGCCTACAAAACTCAGGATGTCCTTGATCTTAATAGCTGAGTAATATTCCATGTGTAAATGAACTACATTTTCTGTATCCACTCTTATGTTGTGGGACATCTGTGATTTTTCCAGCTTCTGGCTATTACAAAGTAGTTTTTATTACTATTTCTATGTAGTAAAGCTTTAAGTCAAGGATAGTGGCATCTCAAGATATTTTTTTTTATTCTTGACAATTTGAAACATTTTTTTGTTATCCTGAGTTTTTTTATTTTTCCATGTGAAGTTGAGTATCATTGTTCCTTCAGTATCTGTAAAGAATTGTGTTAGAATTTTGATGGGATTCCATTTAATCTGTAGATTGCTTTTGGTAAGATGGCCATTTTCAATATTTTAAACCTACTGATCCATAAGCATAAGTGATTTTTCCATTTTCTAATATCTTCTTCAATTTCTTTCTTCAGAGACTTTATATTCTTGTCAGACATGTCTTTGATTTACTTGGTTAGAGTTACACCACAACATTTTATATTGCTTATGGC
Source organism: Uromys caudimaculatus (assembly GCA_028551405.1). Classification (NCBI taxonomy): domain Eukaryota; kingdom Metazoa; phylum Chordata; class Mammalia; order Rodentia; family Muridae; genus Uromys; species Uromys caudimaculatus. The sequence continues at coordinate 93,970,955 of CM052700.1, forward strand.
AATTGTGAAGGGTATTGTGTCCCTAGCATCTTTTTTTAGCCTGCTTATCCTTTGTATACTGAGTTAATTTTGTGTTCAACCGCTTGGCTGAAGGTGTTCTCTGGCAGAATTTTTGGGGCTGCTTATGTATATGATCATATCATCCTTAAATCGTGATACTTGAATGCTTCCTTTCCTATGGTTATCTCCTCAGTCTCCTTTACTTAGCTTATTGCTCTAGCTAGATCACGTACTATGTTGAAGAGATATGGAGAGAGAACACCCTTTGTCTTGTTCCAGATTTTAGTGGAATTGCTTTAAGTTTTTCTCAGTTTAACTTCGGTTAGCTATTGGCTTGTTGTATATTACATTTTTTGTGTTTAGGTATGTGCCTTATATCCCTGATCTCTCCAAGCCTTTTAACATGAAGGGGTGTTTAATTTTGTCAAAGGCTTTTTCAGCATCTAATGAAATTATCATTTGGCTTTTTCTTTCAGTTTGTTTATATGGTGAAGTAAATTGATGGATTTTTGTACACTGTATGGCCCCTGAATCTCTGGGATGAATCCTACTAGATCATGGTGGATGGCATCTTTGATGTATTCTTTTTTTTTTTAATTAATTAATTAATTTATTTATTTTTGGTACTTTATTTACATTTCCAATGTTTCCCCTTTTCTGGGTCTCCTCTTTGGAAACCCCCTATCCCCTCCCCCTCCCCACCTTTGTGAGGGAATTCCTCCTCCCACCTACCCGCCCACCCATCCCCATATTCCCACCTTGACATTCCCCTTTACTGGGGCCTCTAGCACCCTCAGGCCCAAGGGCCTCTCCTTTCTTCCTGATGGCCATCGAGGTCATCCTCTGCCACGCATGTAGTCTGAAAAATGGGTCAATGGATGTGTATTCTTTGGTTGGTGGTCCGAACTCCAGGACGACCGGGGGAGGGGGTTGTTCAGGCCCATTGACGCTCTTGCTCCCTCCATGGGGCTACAAATACCCTCAGCTCCTTCAGACCTTTCTCCAACCCCTCCATCTGGGACCTCACTCTCAGTCCAGCGGTTACTGTTAAGTGACACTTGGACAGTCTGAACTTTTGGGCTAATATCCGCTTATCAGTGAGTACATACCATGTTCTTTTTTTTTTGTGACTGAGTTACCTCGCTCAGGATGATATTTTCAAGTTCCATCCATTTGCCTGCAAATTTCATTAAGTCATTGTTTTTAATAGCTGAGTAGTACTCCATTGTGTAAATGTACCACATTTTCTGTATCCATTCCTCTGATGAGGGACATCTGGGTTGTTTCCAGCTTCTGGCTATTATAAATATGGCTGCT
>CM052700.1:93990219-94003383 GCA_028551405.1 Uromys caudimaculatus
CTCTACCAGAGAACTGCTGCAGCTGATAAACAACTTCAGCAAAGGAGCCGGATATAAAATTAACTCAAACAAATCAGTAGCCTTCCTATACTCAAAGGATAAACAGGCTGAGAAAGAAATTAGGGAAATGACACCCTTCACAATTGTCACAAACAATATAAAGTATCTTGTTGTGACTCTAACCAAGCAAGTGAAAGATCTGTATGACAAGAACATCAAGTCTCTGAAGAAAGAAATCAAAGAAGACCTCAGAAGATGGAAAGCTCTCCCATGCTCATAGATTGGCAGGATTAATATAATAAAAATGGCCATCCTGCCAAATGCAATCTACAGATTCAATGCAATCCCCATCAAAATTCCAACTCAATTCTTAATAGACTTAGAAAGAGCAATTCTCAAATTCATTTGGAACAACAAAAATCCCAGGATAGCAAAAGCTATTCTCACCAACAAAAGAACTTCTGGGGGAATCAGCATTCCTGACCTCAAGCGGTACTACAGAGCAATAGTGATAAAAACTGCATGGTATTGCTACAGCAACATGCATGTAGGTCAATGGAATAGAACTGAGGACCGAGAAATGAACCCACACACCTAACGTCACTTGATTTTCGACAAAGGAGCTAAAACCACTCAGTGGAAAAAAAGACAGCATTTTCAACAAATAGTACTGGTTCAACTGGTGGTATACATACAGAAGAATGTTAATTGATCCATTCCTATCTCCCTGTACAAAGCTCAAGTCCAAGTGGATCAAGGACCTCCACATAAAACCAGATACCCTGAATATTCTAATAGAAGAGAAAGTGGGGAAAATCCTCGGACACATGGGTACAGGGGAAAAGTTCCTGAACAGAACACCAATGGCTTATGCTCTAAGATCAAGAATTGACAAATGGGACCTCATGAAATTGCAAAGCTTCTGTAAGGCAAAGGACACTGTCAATAGGACCTAATGTCATCCAACTAATTGGGAAAAGATCTTTACCAATCCTACATCCAATAGAGGGCTAATATCCAACATACACAAAGAACTCAAGAAGTTAGACTCCAGAAAACCAAATAACCCCATCAAAAAATGGGTAACAGAGCTAAACAAAGAATTCTCAACTGAGGAAATTTGCATGACTGAGAAGCACCTAAAGAAATGCTCAACATCCTTAGTCATCAGGGAAATACAAATCAAAACAAGTCTGAGATTCTACCTCACACCAGTCAGAATGGCTAAGATCAAAAACTCAGGTGACAGAAGATGCTGGCGAGGATGTGGAGAAAGAGGAACACTCCTCCATTGTTGATGGGATTGCAAGCTGGTACAACCACTCTGGAAATCAGTTTGGTGGACCCTCAGAAAAATACTACCTGAGGACCCATCTATACCACTCCTGGGCATATACCCAGAAGATGCTCCAACATGTAATAATGATACATGCTCCACTATGTTCACAGCAGCCATATTTATAATAGCCAGAAGCTATAAACAATCCAGATGTCCCTCATCAGAGGAAAGGACACAGAAAATGTGGTACATTTACACAATGGAGCACTACTCAGCTATTAAAAACTATGACTTAATGAAATTTTCAGGCAAATGGATGGAACTTGAAAATATCATCCTGAGTGAGGTAACTCAGTCACAAAAGAACAAACATGGTATGTACTCACTGATAAGTGGATATTAGCCCAAACGTTTAGAATACCCAAGTTTCACTTTACAGTAACCGCTGGACTGAGAGTGAGGTCCCAGATGGAGGAGTTGGAGAAGTGACTTAAGGAGATGAGGGAGTCTGCAGCCCCATGGAGGGAGCAACAGTGTCAACTGATCTGAGCCTCCCCCCCCCCCCAGTCCTCTTGGAGGCTGGACCACCAACCAAAGAATATACATGGAGGGACCCATGTTTCGGACCACGTATGTGGCAAAGGAGTGCCTTGTTGGCCATCAGGGAAGGAGAGGTCCCAGTAAAGGGGAATGTCAAGGTCTTCCTGGTTGGAAAGCCAGGATGAGGTATATCCTCTAGACAGTGGAAGGATGTTGCCACAATGTTTGTCAATCTGACACAAAACTTGACACACTTGAGAAGAGTGACTATCAACTGAAGAATTTCCTCTATCAGGTTGGCCTGTGTGCATTGTTCCCACTTATTTTCCCCATTATACTCTGCTTTGGCATAGGGCCAAACAAGAGGCCCAGTTCATCACAGACCAAAACTCTCATCCATCTCTGTGCAACTCAAAGTGAATTCAGCTCAACCTGGACTGTTTTCCCTGTAGAAGTAGTTTATTACTGACTAAAATCTTCTTAGAAGTTCTTTTGTGTCCAGCCTCACTTCTCTAGACAACATGCACTGGCTCCTGTCCAAGCCCACTGAGAATAATGACTACATCTTGTACATTTCAGTGTTTGCATGGTTATCTGTACATAGCAGTACATGCGGCTTCTCAACAACCAACTCCTGAATGATTGGGACAGTGGCAGGGCAGGGAGATGAAATTTATACAAATGACAATTACCTTTGTCTTTCCTGAAGTTGAATCCATGGGATTGAGATATTCATTCACACAAACCCAGGCTCATAGAGTCTTAGTTACTGGTCTACTGCTGTGAGGAGATACCATGACCCAAACAACTCTTATAAAAGAAAGAATTTAATCTATTTTAGAGGGTTAGTCCATGATCATCATGGCAGGGAACAAACAGGCATGGTGCTGGAGCAGTAAATGAGAGCTTCATATGCTGATCTTCAAGGAGGGATGGAGGGAGAAAAGGAAGAGAGAGAGAGAGAGAGAGAGAGAGAGAGAGAGAGAGAGACAGAGAGACAGAGAGACAGAGAGACAGAGAGACAGAGAGAGACAGAGAGAGACTAGGAGGCCTAACATAGGCTTTTGACACCTCAAAGCCCAACCCCAGTGACATACCTCCTCTAACAAGACCATATTTCCAATCCTTCCCAAAGAGTTGTTCAAACTGATGACCAAGCCTTCAACTATGGCGGCCATTTATGGAGGCCATTTATTGGGGCCATTCTCAAACAACTCATCAATCATTGTATCAACTTTCTCTAGACATGTTCTTTTTAATAAATACTTAGATTAAATTAAATTTATTTTATGTAAAAAATAATAATAAAAGCTTTAAAAAAGGAAATTATATAATTCCTTAAAATACACAGGAAAATATAATAAATCACATAGAGATCTTTAAAGAGGAAGTAAATAAATCCTTTAAAGATATACAGCAAAATACAATTAAGTAGGTGAAAGAAAGAAAGAAAACTGTGCAAGACCTGAAAGTGGAAATAGAAGCAATAAAGAAAACACAAACTTAGGAAATACCAGAGATGGAAAAACCTAGGGAAGAGAACAGAAACAACAGATACAAGCATCAGCAATAGAAAACAGGAAATGTCAAAGAGAATTCAGGTATATAAAATATAATACATCAGTCAAAGAAAATGTTAAATCTAAAAAATTCCTGCCATAAAACATCCAGGAAATCTGGGATACTATGAAAAGACCTAACATAAGAATATTATGAATAGGAGAAGGGGAAGAGTCTCAGCTCCAAGGTTCAGAAAATATTTTCAACAAAATCATAGAAGAAAATTTCCCCAACCTAAAGGAAGAAATGCCTTTAAATATGCAAGAAAATACTATAACACCAATTAGACTGGACCAGAAAAGAATATCCACAGACCACACAATAATCAAAAGAGAAAATTTACAGAACAACAACAAAAAAAAAGAATAGGAAAAACTGGGAAGGGGAAAAATATCATGTAACATACAAAGGCAGACCTATCAGAATTATGCCCTACTTCTCAATAGAGACTCTAAAAGATAAAAGGACCTGGGCAGATATCTTGCAACCCTTAAAAAACCATAGATGCCAATCTAGACTACTAAACCCAGCAATACTCTCAATCACCACAAATGGAGAAAACAAAATATTTCAAGACAAAACCATATTTAAACAATACCTATTCACAAATCTATCCCTACAGAAAATACTAGAAGGAAACTTCATTCCAGGAAATAAGTTATTCTATATGACCAAAACCAAGGGAAGGAAACACACACACACACACACACACATACACACACACACACACACACACACACTTAACACCACTAACATCAAATGAAAATAACTAAGAACCACTGTCATTAATACCTCTCAACATCAGTGGACTCAATTCTACAATAAAAAGACAGAGGCTAACATAATGGATGACAAACGAGGATCCCTTATTCTGCTGCATACGCTATACACACCTTAGCAATAAAGATAGACATTACCTTATAGTAAAGGGGTAGAAAAAAGTTTTCTAAGAAAAAAGGACTTAGGAAGCAAGCTGAGGAAGACATACAAATAGCTAATAAAATAGACTTTCAACCAAAACTAATCAAAACAGACAGGGAAGGACACTTCATATTCATCAAAGGTAAAATCTGCCAAGATGATATCTCAATCATGAACATGGATGCCTCAACAAAAGGGTACCCATATTTGTAAAAGAATCATTGCTAAAGCTTGACTCAAACATTGAACCTCATACATTAATAGTGGGAGACTTCAACACTCCATTCTTAAGAATTGACAGGTCATCAAGACAAAAACTAGACAAAGAAATGATGAAGTTAACATACATTACAAATCATATAAACCTAACAGACCTCTATTGAATGTTTCACCAAAACACAAATGAATATGCCTTCTTTTCAGAATTTCATGGATCCTTCTCAATAATTAACCATATAGTTATAAAGCAAGGATTAAAAGATACAATAAAATTAAAATAAGTCCTTGTATTATCAGACCACCATTAATAAAAGGTGGACTTCAACAAATACAGAAACACCAGAAAGTCTACATACTCATGGAAACTGAACAACTCTCTACCCAATGATCTCTGGGTCAGGGAAGAAATAAAAAAAAGAATTAAAGACTGTCTACAATTCAATGAAAATGAAGGTGCAACATCCCCAAATTTATAGGACACAGTGAAAGCTGTACTAAGAGGAAAGTTCATAAGAATAAGTACCTTCATGAAGGAATTGAAAAGTTCTCATAACAGAAATTTAAAAGTACACCTGAAAGATCTAGAAAAAAAAAAAAAGCAATCACACAAAAGAGGAGTAAGAGACAGGAAATAATCAAAATCAGGGCTAAATGAATCAGTTAGAAACAAAGAAAACAATACAAAGAATCAAATAATCCCAGAATTGGTTCTTTAAGAAAATCACCAAGATAGATAAACTTTAGTCAAACTAATCAAATGACGGAGAGAAAGTATGAAAATTAACAAAATTAGAAATGAAAAGGGAACATAACAACAGATACTGAAGAAATTCAAAGAATCATTAGGTCATATTTCAAGAGCCTGTATTCTACAAAATTGGAACATGTTAGTGAAATGAACAATTTTCTAGACACTTACCAAAGTTAAATAAAGATGAGGTAAACTATTTAAACAGCTCTGAAAGCCCTGAAGAAATGAAATAAATTATCAGTCTCCAACCAAAAAAAAAAAAAAAAGGCCAAGGCCAGATGCTTTTAGTGGAGAATTCCACTGGACTTTCAAAAAAGAGCTAATTCTAATACTCCTCAAAATATTCCACAGAACAGAAGCAAAAGGCACACTGCCAAACTCATTCTATGAAGCCACAGTCATGCTGATATCTAAACCACAAAAGTACTCAACAAGAAGGATTTCAGACCAATTGCTCCTATGAACATTGATGCAAAAAATAAGCAATAAAATACTTGCAAACTGAATCCAGTAACATATCAAAAACAAAGTCCACCATGATCAAGTAGGCTTCATGCCATGGATTCAAAGATGGTTCAGTATGCAAAAAGCCATGAACATAATCCACTATATAAACAAACTGAAGGAAAAAACCCCACATGATCACCTCATTTTGTCTGAAAAAGCCTTAGACAAAATGCAGTATCTCCTCATGTTAAAACTATTAAAAGATCAGAGATAAAAGGCACATACATGAACATAATCAAAGCAATATACAGCAACCCAGTAGCCAACATCAAACTATATGGAAAGAAACTTAAGCAATTATACTAAAATCAGGGAGAAGAATAGACAGCACACTCTTTCCCTAACTTGACGTTCTAGCTAGAGCAACAGGACAATTAAAGGAGATCAAGGGGATACAAATTGGAAAGGAAAACACAAAGTAATGCTATTTGTAGATAATTTGATAGCATACATAAGTGACTCCAAAAAATTCTTCCAGAGAATACCTAAAACTATTGTGCCTTTTGGAAAGTGGCTGGATACAAAATTAACTCAAAGAAAGCAGTAGCCCTGTGGTATACACATGATGAAAGTCTGAGAGAGAAATTAGAGAAACAACACACTTTACTGTAAACAGGAATAATATAAAATATCTTGGTGTGACTCTAACCAAGTGAAAGATCTGTATGACAAGAACTTCTAAGTTCATGAACAAAAATATTGAAGAAGTTATCAGAAGACAGAAAGACTTCCCATGCTCATGGATAGTTAGAATTAACATAGTGAAAATGGCCATCTTACCAAAAGCAATCTACAGATTCAATGGGGTTCCCATCAAAATTCTAACACGATTTTTTATATAACTAGAAAGAGTAATCATCAATTTCATATGAAAAAAAGAAATAATACAGGTTAGCCAGAATAATCCTTAACAATAAAAAAAAACTTTGGGAGGAATCACTATCCCAGGCCTCAAGCTCTATACTATAGAGTAATAATTTTAAAAAATATACCTACAAACTATGGACACTTGATTTTTGATAAAGATGTAAAAACCTTACTATCAAAAAAAAAAAAAAAAAAAAAAAAAAGAAGGAAAAAAGAGAAAGAAAGCACCTTCAAAAAATGATGATGGTCTACGTGGATGTCTACATGTAGAAGAATGAATGTTTATCACCATGCACAAAATTCAAGTCCAAGTAGAAAAAGAAGCTTAACACAAAACCAGTTATTTTGTAACTCATAGAAGAAAAAGTGGAAAATAGCCTTGAATGCACTGGTACATGAGGCAGTTTCCTGAACAGAACACCAATGGCTCAGCCTCTAAGATCAACAATTGACAAATGGGACCTCAAGAAACTAAAAAGCTTCTGTAAGGGAAAGGGCACTGTCAACAGAGTAAAACAGCAGCGTACAGATTGGGAAAATATCTTCTCCAACTCTACATCTGACAGAGGGCTAATACACAATTTTTTTTTTATAAAAAATTTCAAGAAGTTAAGCATTAGTGACCCAAAAAACTCAGTTAAAAATGTGTTACAGAGCTAAACAGAGAATTCTCAATAGAGGAATCTCGAATGGCCAAGAAGCACATAAAGAAGTGTTTAAAGTCTTTAGTCATCAGGGAAATGCAAATCAAAACAATTCTGAGAATCCATCTTATACCAGTTAGAACGGCTAAGATAAATAAACCAAAGTGACAGCACATCCTGGTAAGGCTGTGGAGCAAGGAGAACATTACTCCCTTGATGGTTGAAGTTCAAACTTGTACAATCACTTTGGAAATCAATTTGGCGGTTTTTCAGAAAACTAGGAACTGTTCTACCACAAGACCCAGTTATACCACTCCTGGGAATATACTCAAAAGATAGTCCACCATCCCACAAAAACCCTTGTTCAACCATGTTCATAACAGCTATATTTGTAATAGCCAGAAACTAGAAAGAACCTAGATGATCCACAATTGATGAATGGATAAAAAAAAATGTGGTACATCTACATAATGAAATACCACTCAGCTATTAAAATAAGGACATCATGAATTTTGCAGTCAAATAGATGGAACTTGAAGGCACAAGAGAGGATGTTTTAATCTCATTTAAAAGAGGAAATAAAATAGTCATAAGAGGGAGATGGAGCCAGGGACCTGGCTGAGAGAGGGGGTGGAGGGGAGAATGGGGAGAACTTCATGATTAGGCATGAGGAGGGACAGGAAATATGGACAGATGGCCATGAGAATGAATGGAAATCTGCAACTGACAGGGCGAAGAGGTGGGTGGCATATTCAGGATGTTACAAAAACCTGGGATAAGGGAGGCACCCATGAATCAATGAGGGTGGCCTTAGCTGTGACTCACAACACTGGAAACATGGAACATGAAGAGGCCACCTCCTGTAGCCAGGCATGGACCCCAGTGGAACAATTCGGATAAAAACTCACTCTCAAAACTTTTGACCCAAATTTATCTGTTCTACAAGAAATGCTGGGATGGATAATGGGAGTGGCCAAACAATAAGTGGCCCAACTTGAGACCCATCCCATGGTCAAGTACCAATCTCTGACACTATTAATGATACTCTGTTGTACTTGTAGACAGGATTTCTAGCATGGATGTTCTCTGAGAGGTTCCACCTAGGAGCTGACTCAGACTGATGCAGTCACCCCCAGCCAAACATTGGATAAAGCCTAGGGACTCTTATGGAAGAATAGGGTAAGGATTATGGCCCCGAAGGGAATTGGAACTCCACAAGAAGACCTACATTGTCAACTAACCTGGACCCTTGGGGCTCGTAGAGACTGAACCACCAACCAAAGAGCACATACCAGCTGGACTTAGGGCTCCCTGCACATATGAAACAGATGTGTTGCTTAGTTTTCATATGGGTCCTGAACAACTGGAACAGAAGCTATCCCAAATGCTGTTATGTTTCTGTGGGATATGTTCATCTATCTAGACTGCCTTGTTTGGCCTCTGTGGAAGAGGGTGCCCCTAGCCCCACAGAGATTTGATGTGCCAGGGTAGGGGGATACCCAGTGGGGCCATGCTTTTTCAGAGGAAAAGGGAAGAGGGAAAGGATTGTGGGAGGGGGTGACCCAGAAAAGGGTGAGGTGAGCAAAATTTAAAGTGAATAAATAAGAGAGAATGATATACATATTATCAAATAAAATAACTCATCATGAAAATATGACTATAACAAATACTGATTTACTAAAAAACAGACTCTCAATTTACTAACAAAAGCATCAAGTGCCATAAATCCTGTAACAATGATAGTGAGAGACTTGGCTATTTCTCTTTAATATTTAGATGTTTTTGTTTGTTTGTTTTGTTTTGGGTGGTTTGGGGTTTTTGTTGTTTTGGGTTTTGTTTTTTGTTTTTTTGTTTTTTGTTTTGTATGGTTTTGATTTGATTTTTTGCTTTAATAGAAGCCTCTGGGGGAAAAAAGACAGAGAAACCAAAGTCAGTAAACAACAAGAGATGAGACAAAAACTAGATCCACAAATAGAACAAAATAAACAAATAAATGGTTCTTTGAAAATATGAACAATACTGGAAAATCACCAACCAAACTAAGCAAAAGAAGAAAAAGATCCAAATTAATAAAATTAGAAATTAGTAGGGGATTCATACAACATTCCTCATTGAGATTCAATCATTAGAAAAATCTTTCCTAAGTTACATTACGGACCAGAAAATGTGAATAAAATTCTAAACTTATATGACCTCCCAAAAGTGAAGGTCTATAAAATTTACATATATTAATAACAGCATTAATATTGGTGAAGGAACAAAATATCTGTTCACAATGAAAAGCACAAAAGAGCTAAAGAGGTGGCTAACAGATTTGGAGAATATTATAATGAACTGTAAAAAAACAAGAAACCTGTCATCTAAACTGTGGAATGTCATAGGTGCCTCTTCTGTCCATTCTTATTCAATACAGGATGCAAAATCTTAAGTTGACCAATAGGAAAATAAAGAATGAAATGAAACAAAGAAGAAAGGAAAATACTTTTTGAGGAGGGTAAACCCATAGGAAAACCAGCAGGTCAACTAACCTATAACCCCCGGATCTCTCAGACACTGAGCCACCAGCCAGGCATCATATACCAGCTGATATGAGGTCCCCAACACATATACAGCAGAGGACTGCTGGGTCTGGAATCAGTTAGAGAAGATGCATATAACCCTAAAGAGAGTTGGGGCCCCAGGGAGTGGGGAGGTCTGGTGGGGTGGGGGAAGGGGACATCCTCTTGGAAACATGGAGGGGGGAGGTATGGGATTTGTAACAATCAGAGAGTGCACAGGGAAGGGGATAAAGTCTGGACTATGAAAAAAGATTAAATAATTAAATAAATAAATGAAAAAGTAGTAGACCCTAATCCCCTCTGAATTTTAGAAATAGTGAATATTTTAAGAAAAGTAGCAAGATCTAAAAATCAACATATAAAAATTAATAGCTTTTCTGTAACTGTAAAGATCTTAGCTGGAATGAAATTGGGTAGGGATAGAACTCATTCAGTATAAGTTAAAAAAATTAAAAATATGATTATAACCTTAAACAAAGAGGAGAGGGCTCTTTAAAAGGAAACTTCAATTCAGTAAATGACTATGTTAAAGATGGCTCTAGAAGACTGAGAACAATCCAAAGACAAAAGTGTATCTGAAAGAACAAATAGATTTATCCAAATATATGAAAGCATATTTGTTTTTTTCTTTATGAAAACAATAAAAGTGTAATCTAATTGAATAAAATGGTTAGGATGTACTTCATTATAATAAATACTGTGCTTGAAGCACTAGCTTGATCAACAGGGCATGAGGAGATAAGTAAAGTGGTCCAAATATGGAAAGAAAATCAAATTATTCATACTTGAGAAGAGATTATACATTGGAGACCCCCCCAAAAAAAATCTGTGGGAAAACCACTAGAAATGGTAACCAAATTTAGCTATGTGGAAGGATACAAAATTAACTTACACAAGTTAATATATTTTCTATATATCAACAAAAATTGTACAGACAGAGATCATAGACATACTCCCATTTACATAGCCTCAAATAAAATAAAACATCTAGGAATACACAAAGGAAGTTTACAAGTAAAACTCTAAACATCTGGAAAAAAGTGCAAGAAAAATATACTAGAAAATGGAAAGACATCCAAGGTTCATAGATTGGTAGAATTAATATTATGAAAAATCATTTACAAATTTAATGCAATCTCAATTAAAATCCTCATTTCATTCTTCACAGTAATAGAAAAAAATCTTTAATTTCATATAGAATTACCACATGCATGGTATAGACCAAATGACCATGGATATCTAAAACAATAGTGAACAAAAAGAACAATGTTGCAGGAATTATCATTTCAGATCAAAATATATATTAGAGAAACATAATAATAATAAAAAAACTCAGTGACACTAGCATAAAAACACACATATAGACTAAGGGAACAAAGTCAAAGCTTCAAACATGAATAAGTATAACTGTAGCCAATTAATATTGACAAATATGCTATATAACATATACTAGACAAAAGAAATCATCTTCAACAAATAGTACTAGAAAAACTGGATGTCCAACTGCAAAGAAATTAAACAAGAGCTGCATATCTCACCTTCAACAAAAATAACTACACATGTGTCAAATACTTAAATGTTAAGACTGAGATTGCTAGAAGAAAACATATGTAGTAGGCTACATTACATAGGCATAAGAAACATCTTTTTTATTAGGACTTTATTTCCTCAAGAATTAAGGGCAACATTGTGAACTGGGATTTCATAAAACTAAAAACCTTCTGCATAGGTAAATAAAATTCAACTGGGTGAATCAGAAGCCCACAGAACGCAATAGAACCTATGTGTCTCTCTATCAAAGACAGATAGATGATTAGATGATAGATAGATAGATAGAAAGATAGATAGATAGATAGATAGATAGATAGATAGATAGATAGATAGATAGATAGATAGATAGGCAGGCAGACAAAGAGACAGACAGACAGACATATGGCAGAGGATTAATACCCAGAGAATGTATATGTATATATATGGCATAATAAAGAGTTAAAAATGAGAAATCAACTTAAAAATGGTCATGAGACCTGAACAGAGAATTCTCAAAAAATAAGAAGGAAAAGAGATGAAAGAAAGAATGAAAGAACAAACAAAAGAAAGAAAGAAAAAATGAATGGATGGATGGATGGATGGATGGATGGATGGATGGATGAAAAGAAACAGAAGCAAAAGAACAAGAAAAAACTATACCACAAATTTTAGGGGGAGTATGGTGAAAGGAATATTTTCATCCATTATCAGTGCAAACTGGTCAAGACACTCTGAGACTCGGTGTGGAGAACACTGAAAGGGCTAAAATTAAATATTCCATACGATCCAGCTAAACTGTGCCTTGGCATATACCAAAACATGGAGGGTCCATTCCTGTTTTTGAAGGCAGCATGTACTTCAGTCACAGGGCCCAGAGGACCCTGAACTGGAACTTACATGAAGGCATTGTCCTTGAGGAGTAATTTTTGTGGTAGTAGAAGAGGCCATGGTAGATTTCAAAAGAGGGAAGTAGCCAAAAGTCTTAATCAGCTATAACATCTATGAACGATACAAATGACTGGCATTATATGATAAGCAAAAGGATACAGTAGTGGTACATAGACCTTGGTAGTAACCAAGAGTTCTCTATTGTACTTAAGAACTGCTTAAGAGGAAAATCATGCCTAATACTGGAAATATAGCCAATAATTCAGGGATAGTAAAGTGATGAAACTAGGAGAACCTACAACCTCCACTTTACTAAGCCAGCAAAATCATTAACTAAATTCTAATATTTATTCTTATATTCACAGGTAAGTATCCTCAACCCCCACTGAGGGAATATTTCTTTGAAACAGACAGAGGCCAAGGACAAAACTACATGTAGAGCCATGAAGTCCAGGGCCAACAGATACATTTAGAGCACAACTCCCAAATGCAAGACTCTGGGATCTTTGCAGAAGAGATGGCAGAAAGATTGTAAGAGCCAGGGGATCAGGAGTCTACTGTGAGATTATTATCTCTAAATGATGTCAGAAGCTGCATCCATAAAACCTCATCCACATGACTACCTAAACATGAGCTGAACAAGGACAATAATAGACATGATATAGTAGACAGTGGAAAGTACACAACTCAGTCCTACACAAGGCACTATAGGAAACTAAGGCATACTGAGAGTGGGAGAAATAATCTTCTCCAGTTAAATAATCTTATACAGTATAAAAATTTCAGCATGAAAACATATTCATATAATTATCATTATACAGACTAAGTAGGGTATATATATATATATACACACATATACACATATACATACACACACACACACACACACACACACACACA
>CM052700.1:94003883-94022102 GCA_028551405.1 Uromys caudimaculatus
AATTTTATTGAGTATTTTGGCATCGATGTTCATAAGGGAAATTGGCCTGAAGTTTTCTTTCTTTGTTGGGTCTTTGTGAGGTTTTGTTATCAGTGTAACTGTGGCTGCATGGAAGGAATTGGGTAGTGTTCCTTCTGTTTCTATTTTGTGGAATAGATTGAAGATTATTGGTATTAGGTCTTCTTTGAAGGTCTGATAGAATTCTGCAGTGAACCCATCTGCTCCTGGGCTTTTATTGGTTGGGAGACTTTTAATGACTGCTTCCATTTCATTAGGCATTATGGGACTGTTTAGATGGTTTATCTGATCCTGACTTAACTTTAGTATTTGGTATCTGTCTAGAAAATTGTCCATTTCATCCAGATTATACAGTTTTGTTGAGTATAGGCTTTTGCAGTAGGATCTGATGATTTTTTGAATTTCCTCAGAATCTGTTTTTATGTCTCCCTTTTCATTTCTAATTTTGTTTATTTCGATCCTGTCTCTGTGCCCTCTGGTTAGTCTGGCTAAGGGTTTATCTATCTTGTTGATTTTCTCAAAGAACCAACTCTTAGCTTTGTTGATTCTTTGTATAGTTTTTTTTTTGTTTCTACTTGACGGATTTCAGCCCTTAGTTTGATTATTTCCTGCCTTCTACTCCTCTTGGGTGCATTAGCTTCTTTTTTGTTCTAGAGCATTCAGGCGTGCTGTTAAGTTGCTAGTGTATGCTCTCTCCAGTTTCTCTTTGGAGGCCCTCAAAGCTATGAGTTTTTCTCTTAACACTGCTTTCATTGTGTCCCATAAGTTTGGGTATGTTGTACTTTCATTTTCATTAAATTCTAAGAAGTCTTTAATTTCTGTCTTTATTTCTTCCTTGATCAAGTTATCATTGAGTAGAGCATTGTTCAGCTTCCATGTGTATGTGGGTTTTCTGTTGTTATTGTTGCCATGGAAGACCCGCCTTATACCGTAGTGATCTGATAGGAGGCATGGGATTATTTCAATCTTCTTGTATCTGTGGAGGTTTGTTTTGTGAATGATTATATGGTCAATTTTGGAAAATGTATCATGAGGTGCTGAGAAGAAGGTATATTCTTTTGATTTAGGATGAAATGTTCTATAGATATCTGTTAAACCATGTGGTTCATAACATCTGTTAGTTTCACTGTGTCTCTGTTTAGATTGTGTTTCCAAGATCTGTCCATTGATGATAATGGGGTTTTGAAGTCTCCCACTAGTATTGTGTGAGATGCAATGTGTGCTTTGAGTTGTAGTAAAGTTTCTTTCATGAATGTGGGTGCCCTTGCATTTGGAGCATAGTTGTTCAGAATTGAGAGTTCTTCTTGATAGATTTTTCCTTTGATGTGGAAGAAGTGTCCTTCCTTATCTTTTTTGATGACTTTTGGTTGAAAGTTGATTTTATTCGGTATTAGAATGGCTACTACAGCCTGTTTTTGGGACCCTTTGCCTGGAAAACTGTTTTCCAGCCCTTTACTCTGATGTAGTGTTTGTGTTTCAACTAGGAATGTTTCCTGTATGCAGCAAAATGCTGGGTCCTGTTTATATATCCTCTCTGTTAGTCTATATCTTTTTGTTTAGGAATTGAGTCCATTGATGTTAAGAGATAGTAAGGAATAGTGATTGTTGCTTACTGTTATTTTTAATGTTATTTTTATGTTTTTGTGGCTATCTTCTTTTGGGATTGTTAAAAAAAGATTACTTTCTTGCTTTTTCTAGGGTATAGTTTCCCTCTTTGAGTTGACGTTTACCATCCATTATCCTTTGTAGGACTGGGTTTGCAGAAACATGTTGTGTAAATTTGGTTTTGCATTGGAATACTTTGGTTTCACCATCTATGGTAATTGAGTGTTTTGCTGGGTATAGCAGCCTGGGTTGGCAGTTGTGTTCTCTTAGGGTCTGTATGAGTTCTGCTCAGGATCTTCTAGCTTTCATAGTCTCTGGTGAGAAGTCAGGTGTAATTCTGATAGGTCTGCCTTTATATGTTATTTGACCTTTTTCCCTTACTGCTTTTAATATTCTTTCCTTATTTTGTGTATTTGGTGTTTTCACTATAATGTGACAGGACAAATTTCTTTTCTGGTCCAATCTGTTTGGAGTTCTGTAAGCTTCTTGTATATTTATGTTCATCTCTTTCTTTAGTTAGGGAAGTTTTCTTCTATAATTTTGTTGAAGATATTTACTGGTCCTTTAAGTTGAGAATCTTCACTCTCTTGTATACCTATTATCCTTAGGTTCTGTCTTCTCATTGTGTTCTGGATTTCATGGATGTTTTGGGTTAGAAGCTTTTTGCATTTTGCATTTTCTTTTACTGTTGTGTCGATGTTATCTATGGTACCTTCTGCTCCTGAGATTCTCTCTTCTATCTCTTGTATTCTCTTGGTGATGCTTACATCAATGACTCCTGATCTCTTTCCTAGGTTTTCTAACTCCAGGGTAGTCTCCCTTTGTGATTTCTTTATTGTTTCTATTTCTATTTTTAGTTCCTGGATAGTTTTGTGCATTTCCTTTGTTTGATTGTGTTTTCTTGAAATTCTGCCTGGTTGATTGTGTTTTCCTGTAATTCTTTAATAGATTTTTGTGTTTCCTCTTTAAAGGCTTCTAGTTGTTTATTTCTGTTCTCTTGTGTTTATTTAAGGGTGATATTCATTTTTTTCTTAAAGTCTTCTATGATCAACATGAGAAATGATTTTAAATCTGCGTCATGCTTTTCTGGCATTTTGGGGTATCCAGGGTTTGCTGTGGTGGGAGAGCTGGGTTCTGATGATGCCAAGTAGCCTTGGTTTCTGTTTCTTGAGGTTCAGTCAGGAGATGAGTAGAAATGGGACCATGAGTCCAATAGCATTTCCTGGTCACTGCCATGCAGTCGTACTTATCTTTGTTGTGTTACTATTTTCCTTGGTTTTCACTCTTCCTATTCTGTTTGTTTTACTCCTATGATTTCTTTTTAGTTTCAGTGTGAAGACTCTTAGGCCATTGTTAAGAGGCCCCAGTTACCAATCTTCTCCATGACACTCACTATTACTTTACTTTTCCATTAGAACTGTAGTACATATATGTCTAATATGTTTTCTCTTCCAATCTATGTGAACCAAAAAATTTAAATATTCTGCATTCAGCACAATATAAAACTTATTAAAATTTCTTAAATATAATGCTTCTCTTTTCATGTTAACTTTCATTACTCACTTACCACCACACATTGATTCATATTGATTTTAACTGTGATATTCCTGGTCAATTAGAGATTGTGTAGTCCTGGGCTGGTAAAGCTAGTTTTATGTGTTTTTAGACAGCACTCCATAATGAATATTTATGACTTCACCATCCACCTTTGTTAATTCCTTTCCTATTTTTCTTATCATATTTTCCTTATAAACGAGTATCTACATCTCTGAAACTTCTAAAAATGGAACTCGTAGAAGTATATCATTCCCCAAAATATGCTAAATCCATCATAGGGATCCACCCAGTCTCATGGAAACCACAGAATCAGTTCAATATTTTTCTTTAACTGACTGTTCATTAGGTCTAAACTAGGGCTCATCAGCAGTTCTAGTTGACAAAATTTTATTTCCAAATCAAATTCCCTTGATATTTCCTAAGTTTCCCAGTCCACTGCGTCTATTATGGAAAAGTACTTCCTGAGCAGGTGAAATTTTCCCACCCATGGATCCATTTCCACCATGGAGATTGTCCTTTCCTTAGTGTGTCTGTGTACTGCCAGTGGACTCTTTTCTACCTGTAACTCAATGCTTTTCTATTGTTAGAAGTATTAGAACTATATACATGTATGTAATTTTCATCTTGTATGAATTAGAATATGACATTTCTTCTGCCCTTTAGTTGTAGACTTAAATAATAGCTTTATCATACAAGAAACCATGTGTAAAGGAACATGTATAGAAAGGGTGGGGTATATGATTAAGATTCTGACCGTATTCTTTTTAATTAAACAAATCTGTTTCATGTGTGGTAAACAGAACTGTTCATAATAAAAGTGTATAAAGATGTTGAATTTTATTGTAAAATATAGATAATTTTTCTATGATTAATTTATTCATTTTGTTATTTGAGACAAGATGCTACACTCTGTTACAAGGGGATTCTTGGACATGCAATCATTTGCTTCCATATGCCATGTTTAGAATTAGAGATTACATTTTAGACTATATTGTCTTAGGGTTCCTATTCCTGCTCAAACATCATGACCAAGAAGCAAGTTGGGGAGGAAAGGGTTTATTCAGCTTACTCTTCCACTTTGCCTTTCATCACCAAAGGAAGTCAGGACTGGAACTCAAGCAGGTCAGGAAGCAGGAGCTGATGCAGAGGCCACGGAGGGATGTTCCTTACTGGCTTGCTTCCCCAGGCTTGCTCAGCCTGTTTTCTTATGCAATTCAAGACTACCGGCCCAGGGATGGTACCACCCACAAGAGGCCCTCCCCCATTGACCACTAATTGAGAAAATGCCTTACAGCTAGATCTCATGGAGGCATTTCCTCACCTGAGAGCTCCTTTCTCTGTGTTAACTCCAGCTTATGTGAAGTTGACAGAAAATCAGCCAGTACACCTATTAATAGCTTATCCCAAAAATATAAGCTAAGCTCACATCTCTTCTTATATTGTCATGTTGATGATAATGATACTGTAATCTAGGCAGAAGAATCAGTTTGAACACATTCTTTTTTTTTATGTAATATTAGAGAATTGGTAAAATTTTCTTAGGTGAGATAATAGCATTTAGAGATGACATATAGGAGAACATTTTTATTCTTTTTTTTATAGTATAAATAAAACCCCACAAATATAAGGGTTATTTTATTTTGATACTTTATTTACATTTCCAGTGTTTCACCCTTGCTAGGTCTCCTCCTTGGAAACCACATATCTCCTCCCCTTCCCCGACCTCTATGAGGGAATTCCACCTCCCACACAACCGCCTGCCCAATCCCATATTCCCACCTTGACATTCCCCTTTACTGGGGCCTCTCCTCCCCCTGATGGCCAACAAGGCCCTTCTCTGCCACATATGTGGTCCGAACCATGGGACCCTCCGTGTGTATTCTTTGGTTGGTGGTCCAGGCTCTATGAGGATGGGGGGGAGGGGGTCAGGCCAGTTAACACTGTTGCTCCATCCATGGGGCTGCAAGCTCCCTCATCTCCTTCAGTCCCTTCTCCAACTCCTCCATCTGGGACCTCACTCTCAGTCCAGCAGTTACTGTAAAGTGAAACTTGGGTATTCCGAACATTTCGGCAAATATACACGTATCAGTGAGTACATACCATGTTGGTTCTTTTGTGACTGAGTTACCTCGCTCAGGATGATATTTTCAAGTTCCATCTATTTGCCTGCAAATTTCATTAAATCATTGTTTTTAATAGCTGAGTAGTACTCCATTGTGTAAATGTACCACATTTTCTGTATCCATTCCTCTGATGAGGGACATCTGGGTTGTTTCCAGCTTCTGGCTATTATAAATATGGCTGCTATGAACATAGTGGAGCATGTGTCTTTATTACATGTTGGAGCATCTTCTTGGTACATGCCCAGGAGTGGTATAGATGGATCCTCAGGTAGCATTATGTCCATTTTTCTGAAGGTCCACCAAACTGATTTCCAGAATGGCTGTACCAGCTCGCAATCCCACCAACAATGGAGGAGTGTTCCTCTTTCTCCACATCCTCGCCAGCATGTTCTGTCACCTGAGTTTTTGATCTTTGCCAGTCTAGTGGTGTGAGGTGGAATCTCAGATTTGTTTTGATTTGCATTTCCCTGATGACTAAGGATGTTGAGCATTTCTTTAGGTGCTTCTCAGTCCTGCAAATTTCCTCAGTTGAGAATTTTCTGTTTAGTTCTTTTCCCCAGTTTTTGATGGGATTATTTGGTTTTCTGGAGTCTAACTTCTTGAGTTCTTTGTATATACTGGATATTAGCACTCTATCAGACGTAGGATTGGTAAAGATCTTTTCCTATTCTGTTGCTTGCCATTTTGTCCTATTGACAATGTCCTTTGCCTTACAGAAGCTTTGCAATTTCATGAGGTCTCACTTGTCAATTCTTGATCTTAGAACATAAGCCATTGGTGTTCTGTTCAGGAACTTTTCCCCTGTACCCATGTGTTCGAGGCTTTTCCCCACTTTCTCTTCTATTAGATTCAGTGTCCATTCCTCTGATGAGGGACATCTGGGTTGTTTCCAGCTTCTGGCTATCATAAATATGGCTGCTATGAACATAGTGGAGCATGTGTCTTTGTTACATGTTAGGACATCTTCTGAATATATGCCCAGGAGAGGTATAGCTGGGTTCGGACTACATATGTGGCAGAGGATGACCTCCATGGCCATCAGGGAGAAAGGAGAGGCCCTTGAGCCTGAGGGTGCTAGAGGCCCCAGTAAAGGGGAATGTCAAGGTGGGAATATGGGGATGGGTGGACGGGTAGGTGGGAGGAGGAATTCCCTCAAAGAGGCAGGGAGGGGGAGGGTATGGGGGTTTCCAAAGAGGAGACCCAGAAAAAGGGAAACATTGGAAATGTAAATAAAGTATCAAAAATAAATAAATTAATTAATTAAAAAAAAGATTCAGAGTATCTGGTTTTATGTGGAGGTCCTTGATCCACTTGGACTTGAGCTTTGTACAGGGAGATAGGAATGGATCAATTCGCATTCTTCTGCATGTAGACCGCCAGTTGAACCAGCACCATTTGTTGAAAATGCTGTCTTTTTTCCGCTGGTTGGTTTTAGCTCCTTTGTCAAAAATCAAGTGGTTGTAGGTGTGTGGGTTCATTTCTGGGTCTTCAATTCTATTCCATTGATCTACCTGTCTGTCATTGTACCAATACCATGCAGTTTTTATCACTACTGCTCTGTAGTATAGCTTGAGGTCAGGAATGCTGATTCCCCTAGAAGTTCTTTTGTTGGTGAGAATAGCATTTGCTATCCTGGGTTTTTTGTTGTTCCAAATGAATTTGAGCATTGCTCTTTCTAAGTCTATTAAGAAATGAGTTGGAATTTTGATGGGGAGTGCATTGAATCTGTAGATTGATTTTGGCAGGATGGCCATTTTTACTATATTAATCCTGCAAATCCATGAGCATGAGAGAGCTTTCCATCTTCTGAGGTCTTCTTCGATTTCTTTCTTCAGAGACTTGATGTTCTTGCTATACAGATCTTTCACTTGCTTGGTTAGAGTCACAACAAGATACTTTATATTGTTTGTGATAATTGTGAAGGGTGTCATTTCTCTAATTTCTTTCTCAGCCTGTTTATCCTTTTAGTATAGGAAGGCTACTGATTTGTTTTGAGTTAATTTTATATCTGACCCCTTTGCTGAAGTTGTTTATTAGCTGCAGCAGTTCTCTGGTGGAGTTTTTCAGGACACTTAAGTATATGATCTTATCATCTGCAAATAGTGATAGTTTGATTTCTTCCTTTCCAATTTGTATCCCTTTGCCCTCCTTTTGTTGTCTAATTGCTCTAGCTAGAACTTCAATTACTATCTTGAATAGATAGGGAGAGAGAAGGCAACCTTGTGTAGTCCTTGATTTTAGTGGGATTGCTTCGAGTTTTTCTCCATTTAGTTTGATGTTGGCTACTGGTTTGCTGTATATTGCTTTTACTATGTTTAGGTATGGGCCTTGAATTCCTGATCTTTCTAAGACTTTTATCATGAAGGGATGTTGAATTTTGTCAAATGCTTTTTCAGCATCTAAGGAAATGACTATGTGGTTTTTTTCTTTGAGTTTGTTTATGTAGTGGATTACATTGATGGATTTCTGGGTATTGAACCATCCCTGCATCCCTGGGATGAAGCCTACTTGATCATGATGAATGATTGTTTTGATGTGTTCTTGGATTCGGTTTGTGAGAATTTTATTGAGTATTTTTGCATCAATATTCATAAGGGAAATTCGTCTGAAGTTTTCTTTCTTTGTTGGATCTTTGTGAGATTTTGGTATAAGTGTAACTCTGGCCTCATAGAAGGAATTAGGTAGTGTTCCTTCTCTTTGTATTTTGTGGAATAGATTGAAGAGTATTGGTATTAGGTCTTCTTTGAAGGCCTGATAGATTTCTGCAGTGAACCCTTCTGGGTCTGGGTTTTTTTTGGTTGGGAGACTTTTAATGACTGCTTCGATTTCCTTAGGCATAATGGGACTGTTTAGATGGTTCATCTGATCCTGACTTAACTTTGGATTTGATATCTGTCCAGAAAATCATCCATTTCATTCAGATTTTGCAGTTTTGTTGAGTATAGGCTTTTGTAGTAGGATCTGATGATATTTTCAATTTCCTCAGAATATGTTGTTACGTCTCCCTTTTCATATCTAATTTTGTTAATTTGGATGCTGTCTCTGTGCCCTCTGGTTAGTCTGGCTAAGTTGCTAGTGTATGTTCTCTCCAGTTTCTTTTTGGAGGCCCTCAAAGCTATGAGTTTTCCTCTTAACACTGCTTTCATTGTGTCCTATAAGTTTGGGTATGTTGTACTTTCATTTTCATTAAATTCTAGGAAGTCTTTAATTTCTTTCTTTATTTCTTACTTGACCAAGTTATCATAGAGTAGAGCATTGTTCAGCTTCCATGTGTATGTTGTCTTTCTGTTGTTCTGTTACCATTGAAGACCAGCCTTAATCCATAGTGGTCTGATAGGAGGCATGAGATTATTCCAATCTTGTTGCATCTGTTGAGGTTTGTTTTGTGACCGATTATATGGTCAATTTTGGAGAAGGTCCCATGTGGTGCTGAGAAGGTATATCCTTTTGATTTAGGATGAAATATTCTATAGATATCTGTTAAATCTATTTGGTCCATAACATCTGTTAGTTTCACTGTGTCTCTGTTTAGTTTTTGTTTCCAAGATCTATCCATTGATGATAATGGGGTGTTGAAGTCACCTACTGTTATTGTGTGAGGCACAATGTGTGCTTTGTGCTTTAGTAAAGTTTCTTTTATGAATGTGTGTGTCCTTGTATTTGGAGCATAGATGTTCAGAATTGAGAGTACTTCTTGGTAGATTTTTTCTTTGATGAGTATGAAGTGTCCTTTCTTATCGTTTTTGACGACATTTGGGTGAAAGTCGATTTTATGTGATATTAGAATGGCTACTCCAGCCTGTTTCTTGGGATCATTTGCCTGCAAAATTATTTTCCAGCCCTTTACTCTGAGGTAGTATTTGTCTTTATCACGGACATGTGTTTCTTGAATGCAGCAAAATGCTGGGTCCTCTTTATGGATCTAGTCTGTCAGTCTTTGTCTTTTTATTGGGGAACTGAGTGCATTGATGTTAAGAGATATTAAGGAATAGTGATTGTTGGTTCCTGTTATTTTCAATGTTATTTTTTCTTTTATGTGGCTATCTTCTTTTGAGTTTGTTGAAAGATTACTTTCTTGCTTTTTCTAAGGTGTAGTTTCCCTCTTTGAGTTGACATTTACCATCCATTATCCTTTGTAGGGCTGGGTTTGTGGAAACATATTGTATAAATTTGGTTTTGTCATGGAATACTTTGGTTTCACCATCTATGGTAATTGAGAGTTTTGCTGGGTATAGCAGCCTGGGTTGGCAGTTGTGTTCTCTTAGGGTCTGTATGAGTTCTGTCCAGGATCTTCTAGCTTTCATAGTCTCTGGTGAGAAATCAGGTATAATTCTGATAGGTCTGCCTTTATATGTTACTTGACCTTTTTCCCTTACTGCTTTTAATATTCTTTCCTTGTTTTGTGTATTTGGTGTTTTCACTATAATGTGATGGGACAAATTTCTTTTCTGGTCTAATCTGTTTGAAGTTCTGTAAGCTTCTTGTATATTTATGTTCATCTCTTTCTTTAGTTAGGGAAGTTTTCTTCTATAATTTTGTTGAAGATATTTACTGGTCCTTTAAGTTGAGAATCTTCACTCTCTTGTATACATATTATCCTTAGGTTCTGTCTTCTCATTGTGTCCTGGATTTCATGGATGTTTTGGGTTTGAAGCTTTTTGCATTTTGCATTTTCTTTTACTGTTGTGTTGATGTTATCTATGGTACCTTCTGCTCCTGAGATTCTCTCTTCTATCTCTTGTATTCTCTTGGTGATGCTTACATCAATAACTCCTGATTTCTTTCTAGGTTTTCTAACTCCAGGGTTGTCTCCCTTTGTGATTTCTTTATTGTTTCTATTTCCATTTTTAGCTCTGGAAAGTTTTGTTCATTTCATTTGTCTGTTTGATTGTGGTTTCCTGTAATTCTTTAATGGATTTTTGTGTTTCCTCTTTAAAGGCTTCTAGTTGTTTACCTCTGTTCTTTTGTATTTCATTAAGGGTGTTATTCATTTCTTTCTTCACGTCTTCTATCATCCTCATGAGAAATGATTTTAAATCTGAGTCTTGCTTTTCTGGTGTGTTGGGGTATCCAGGGCTTACTGTGGTGGGAGAGCTGGGTTCTGATGATGCCAAGAGCCTTGGTTTCTGTTCCTAATGTTCTTACCCTTACACTTGCCTTCTTGTTTACTCTGATGTTAGCTAATCTTACTCTGTCTGGTTTTGGCTTGCCCCTCCTGCAGGCCTCTGTGTCAATATTCTTTGAAGACCAGTTCTCTCTGAGAGGTTTTTGGGTTTGGAGAGCTGTGGCACAGGATCAGCTCTGGGGTGCGGACCGAAATCAGAAGGATCTTGTCCCCATCTGTCCCTTGGTTCCTATGTCCTGATGACTCTGCAAGGGTCCCTCTTGATCCAGTGAGTTTGAACAGAAGTGGTGATTTTGCCTATGCTCAAAGGTGTGTCAGCATTCCTGGCATACCCACTCTCTCCTGGAGACCTGTGGCCCAGGCAGAGTTCTCCACCCACAGATGGAAACTAGAAGGTTCAGAGGTTTCCTGTCCCTGAATTCTCAGGCCATGTATCCCGCCGGTTCTGGGCCAGTCTCCGTGAGCAGTATTGCTCCCCTTAACCCCACTCATGGTTTTTCCACACTCCTGCTAGGGTAGCTTTCTCCTGGCGCTCGTTGGCTATGGGCTCCTGGTGACCCAGGCAGAGGTCTCCATCCACAGAAGGAAACCGGAAGGTTCAGAGGTTTCCTGCCCGAGAGTTCTCAGGCCCTGTATCCGCTGGTTCCGGGTGGGTCTCATTGAGCAGTGTTGTTCCCCTTAACCCCACTCATGACTTTTCCACGCTCCTGGGAGGGTTGAACACATTCTTTTAATTGTCATCTGTCATTTGTTATCAAGACATGGGCTTGAGAAACTACATTTTGCCTCAGAGTTTAGAAAAGTAAAACTCAGAGCCACAAACATCAAGAATACACTATGTGTCCCCAATTAAATTGGAACATATTTCTAGGATAGTGGTGAAAAAAAGTAGTACCTTATCTATTGTCTAGACTATAGGCAGTCTCCAGTATTAAGAACACAATCAGGAGATGTATTACTGCTTGTGGTAGAGGTTTTGATGAGAAGCCATGCTGTAAGTCTAGAAACTCATTAGCCTTAACCACCTGAAACCAAGATCTCTCCTTTTATTTGCAGGAGGAAGACAATGAGGCCGTTGAGTTGGTCTACCTAGATAATATGTTCAGATGTTGGGATCCCTTCCAGTTTCACCCTTTGTTTTTCTTTTATCAGTTGATACTTCAAAATTGTTTATAATGAATAATACATCAGGTTTTCATTTTTGTCAATATAAGATTAGAACGTTCTTAGATTATTAATGAGTCCACTTCCATTATTTTAAAACAAGGTCTGATCTTTTTTGTCCTTTGCCTCCTAACTTGATCTTATAGTAGAGGTATGTAAACTTTAATCATTTCTCTTTGTCTTCTGGTTATCATAAAGTCTCACGTACCTGGTAACTCAGAGAACCCTAACTCCAAACTGAATAAGCATATTACTAATCAACTCCTCTGATCTATGTCCTTAGGTACAGTGTGGTTTTGTAGGTAATGATTGTACTAGTTTTTATGCAGAGTAAGTTTCTTGAAAATTCAATGTGTATATTTATGAATTAGTCACATATAAATAAGGAGTGCAGATATATTCAATATAACTTTAATCATAGACTTAATGAGCAAAAATTTGGACAGTTTTGCTTCTTGTGTATTGATAATTCAAAAAGTCTTGCATTCACAGCAGATGTGTGGACATTGTAATGTAAAAACTTCCAGAAAATGTCTTTTTATCTTAATTCTCTGCTTCTCTAACTTCAGTTACTTCTCAGCCTTCTATGTCCACATGTGGGGAGTTCAAGTGTCCAGAGAAATGCCAGACTTCATATTCAAATGGGATTTGTGATTATCTCCATTGTGCTACAAGTTAATATATAAGCTAAAGAAATTCTTGGAAATTCATAGTAACTAGAGAATCCATGGATTTGCCTACTTCCTACTGAAATAGGAGAATGTTGGCATCCTATTAAGTGTAGCTTGATCAGAGTGGCTTAGAATTCAGATTATCTGTTATTCCATGACTTTCCATGAGATAAACTGCTGAGGTTACATACCCAAAGATGACTTATGGTTTGAGATGACATCTCTTTCATTTGCTTTTTATTTCATCAATGATGCCTATGGATTAGGAGGAGTACTCTCAAATATGAGATGCCATGAGTCTCTAATTTTTCTTTAATAAACTCATTAATGATCTACCATACTTCCCCTTCTCTTACATTCCTTACTTAAAATATTCTTGAGTCAATGCCCTCCTCAGGTTCTGCCTTGGAACATCAGGAAAATAATGCACCTCACACCCTCCTCTCTGGAGCCTACTCATGGCCACCTTCAATGAGATGAACATGTCTGCTTTTGAGGAGTTTGACAAGACAGTGAAGGATTACCAGGACAAAACCATTTTCACTTACTTTAGTAGTTCTAAGGATGCCGAAGGGAAAAGCTGGTGTCCAGTGTGCTTGGAAGCTGAGCCCTTCATTTGAGAGGGGCTGAAGTATGTTGCTGAAGACTATGTGTTCATCTATTGCCAATGAGACAGATAATTACTGGAAACATCCAAAAATGACTTCAGACAAAAAGTAAAATTAACTGCTGTGCCTACATTACTTAAATATGGAACACCTCAAAATCTTGTGGAGTCTTAGAAGCTTTAGGCCAACCTCATGGAGATGATCTCTGAATATTATGATTTGATGCACTACCCTGCTGTACATGGGTGGGGCAAATCTATGGTTCTAGCATTAGGGAGTGAGAAGAAGAGGATCTGTGAGTTTGAGACTACCTTGATCTTCAGAATGAGTTCCAGTAAAGCCAGCACTGAATAGAGAAACCCTGTATGGAAAAGTAAAAAAGGTTTGATGATTGCAATTTTGTCCTGATTTCTTGGTTAATGTAAGAAGCCACATAATTGCTTTGAATTCATGAGTAAATGTTGATGTTAAAAAACTCAATGTGTGTCTGAACAATAATGAAATATTTTTGAGTCTCCTTTCTTTTAAATTTAAGTTGTCTGTTGTTGTCAATGTTGTATAATCTTTCAATGACTTAGCTCTTTATTTGGTTGATTCATTAAAATTTTTATAATTTTTTGCATGAACTTATGGAAAATATGGAGGAGGATTTCCAAGACCTGAGAGTCATTCTTGGGTGTCAGAGTCCTGGAAGAGAGTATAAGGTGATCAGAAAATTAATAAGATAGAAAACAGAAAAGATAAGAAAGTTTGGAATCTGGAGGTTCTGCAAAATCTGTGTTTTATTCCAAGTATCTTTATTAATAATTATTGCACTTTATGTATGAATTCTTAGGGGAAATGGTATGAATTCAGTAGAAACTGTCATATAATAAAAGAAAATTGGCATGAAACAAAGTAAAGGTATACGAGGCTAACACAAGGTATTCTAAGAACATCATAGACTAAGTAAACAGCAGCCTTATGACTGATGACAATTACCCCCACAAACTGGGAAGTTTGGTTGTCAGGATCTCAATACATACATCAAGGCCTCAAAGGAAAGCTCCTGAACTTCTTTTCTCAGAGTATTATTGGATCTGCCAAGCATGTTCCTGTTTTTGAAAAGGAGATATGTCCCTTCTCCATATATCAGAAGCTCTGAGAAAGTCTCCATTCACCTGGCCATCTCACAATAGAGATTAAGGTAGGATAGATATTGTAGAGGTGAAACATAAAGTACATTATGTACATTTGTGGAAATGCCTTCAACATCAGTAACTAATTATACTGGCTGGTTTTGTGTGGCAACATGATACAAGCTGGAGTTGTCACAGAGAAAGGAGATTCCCTTGGGGAAATGCCTCCATGAGATCCAGATGTGAGGAATGTTATCAATTAGTGATCAAAGTTGAGAGGGCCCATTGTGGGTGATGCCATCCCTGGGCTAGTAGTCCCAGGTTCTATCAGAAAGCAAGCTGAGCAAGCCAGGGGAAGCAATCCAGTAAGCAGCAAACCTCCATGGCCTCGACATCCGCTCCTGCCTCCAAGTTCCTGCCCTGTCCTGACTTCCTTTAGTGATGAACAGCAGTGTGGAAGTATAAGCTGAATAAACCCTTTCCTCCCTAACTTGCTATTTGGTCATGATGTTTTGTGCAGGAATACAAACCCTGACTAAGACATTATTCTTATTAAAAACTATTAATCGATTAGGTTGAAAACATTCAGTGTAGGACACAGGAGGAAATATGGGGAAAGTCACATAAAATTAAAGGCCAGTTTAGGGATAAAGGAACCTTAATACAAAAGAAGCTGTTTAAAAATATATATATATATATAAAGGAAGGCAATCCTAATAATATCATCAACTGATTGGTGAGGCAGAACCCAAATGACCTTGTTATCAAATGCAGCTGCCAGGACCTGGATTGGGTTACAAATAATTGACTTCTTGACCCAAAGTGTCCAATAGGAATCTCTAGACAATTTACTCTATTGCTAAGCCTATTTGGTTGTTGCTCACAAACTGGCAAAACAACTCCATTGCTGAGTACAACACCTACATAACTCATTGAACATTGAGACCTTGAGCTGGTGCCTACATAGAGACTTCACCCTACATTCTAGTGCCTTTGGTAAAGAAAGGTTCTCTGAAGGCTCCCAAAAGGAGAAATGTAAAAAGCATCCTAGCCACAAACCATTACTTCTACAATGGAGTCCTGCCTGCAAAATATGCTAATATGATATTGATATAAAGCTTGTGGGAATAACCACCCAATATGTGATTTGACTTTTACTTCATCAGATTGAACATATAACTGACACTGTTTAGTGACCAAGAACCTGAAGCTAGATAGCCCAGGGACTTAGGGTAAAAGGAAGTACTACTGTTATAAAAATTCAAAATCAAACTAATCTAATTCAAAATGTAGCACTAAAATGTCTCCTAATAATACTCTGTTACTTTCATAGATCAATACCTTGGTCAGGCATTATTTCAGAAGCTTACTTTTCATATGTTGATTTAATATTTTGCTACTTTACTTAAAACTTTATTAGTTCTACTCTTTGGAGTGGTTGGAGTTATTTAGTATCTCCTAAGTTCAAGTCATGCTGTCAAAAGTTCTTTTACTTTTCTCATTTTTATCATTTTACTTTTTTCTTGTCTTATTGCTTTATTTATTAGTTTGAGTCCTGCATTGAATAAGAGCGGACAGAATCGGCAGGTTTAACTTTCTGGAATTTATATGAACTTCCCATTTCTCTGTCCTGGATCTCAAGGTTGCGTTTTTCTCTCTTCCTCTTGACACTCAGTCACAGAACATATTTGCCTTTACCTGGAGAGATCCTGACACCCACTTTTCTACCCAGCTTACATAGACTGTTTTACTTCAAGAATTCTGGAACAGTCCACACCTATTTGGCCAAGCCCTAGCTTCTGACTTACTCTCTTTATCTTTCCTTAAATCTAAGATTGTACTTTATGTAGATGATGTCCTTCTCTGTAGTCCTTCTCTAGAGATTAGTCAAGCAGACACCTCTGCTCTTCTAAATTTCCTTTCTAGTTGAGGTTACAGGGTCTCACCTTCTAAATTCCAACTGTCCACTCCTCAGGTCACCTATTTGGGACTAACTACTACCCCAACACACAAGGCTATTACCTTAGATAGGAAGAATCTGATTCAGTCTCTAACTGTTGCTTCTACAAATGAAGAGATTTTTATCATTCCTAGGAATGGCTAGCTTTTTACGTTCCTGGGTTCCTTCCATTTCCCTCCTTTCTTGCCCCTTATATGAAGCAGCATTAGGCCCCACCCAAGAACCTCTTCTCAAACCTGTTACCAAACCCTTTCAAAGGCTCCAACAGGCTCTCCTTAAGGCCCTGGCCTTACATCTCTCTGACTTGACTCTTCCTTTTTCCCTTCTATGTAACTGAAAAGGAGGGATTTGCCCTTGGAGTCTTAGGTCACCAACTGGGACTTTCTTTTGCACCTGCAGCATACTTGTCCAAAAAACTAGATCTAACCATCCAGGGATGGGCACCTTGTATTTGTACCTTAGCAGCCGCTGAAATCCTTATTCAAGAGTCAAAAAAAACTAACCTTGGGGTTGCCTATAATTGTCCTCTCTTCTCATAATCTGTCACAGCTCTTAACTTACAAAGGCTTACAGACTCTACCTCCCTCCAGGGTTCTTTCTCTTCAGGTAGGTCTAATAGAAGACTCCACACTCACCTTCCAATCATGCCCACCTCTTAATATTTCCAATCTTCTTCCTCGACCTAATTTTAATCACTCCCTATCTCACTCTTGCACTGAAACTTTACAGAAACTATTACCTCATCCTTCACACATACAGGAGGGCACATTGCCTCAAGCTATTTATACCTGGTATACAGATGGAAGCTCCTTTTTATATGAAGGGACCCGAAAAGCTGGCTATGCCATAGTGTCAGATACTGAGGTGATAGAGGCACAGGCTCTTCCTACTCACACCACTAATCAACAGGCTTAACTAATAGCCCTTACCCGTGCCTTTCAACTGACACAGGGACAATCCCTCAACATCTCCACAGATTCCAAATATGCTTTTCATATCCTCCTGTCCCACACTGCTATCTGGAAGGAGCTCGGGTTGCTTACCACAAAAGGAGGATCAGTAATTAATGCAAACCACATTATGGCCATGCTAAAGGCCTCCCATCTCCCCACAGCTACTGGAATTGTCCACTGTAGATCCCACCAGATAGATGACTCCATAGTCTCCAAGGGAAACAACCGAGCTGATGAGGAAACTATAGCTGAGGCCCTTAGTGACCTGGACTCATCTCACCCTCCTCAGGACATCCTCACACTGCAACCCACAATCCTACCTTCACCCTCTGACACTTGCCAAACTCTGTCCTATCTTCACCAACTCTTTCACCTAACAGCCAAGTGTTATCTTCTTTTGTCAAGACACACCTACAGCCTACTCCTGAGGACTTAAGTTTCTTAAAATCTATCACTGTTTCTTGCAAAATCTGTTAGATGTCAGACTCCAACTCAAGGTATCATAGCACTCCTTTTCCTACCCATCAGGCTAGAGGTTCCCTTCCTGGAACTGACTAGCAACTTGACTTTACCCAAATGCCCACCGTCAGACATGCCAAGTACCTTCTGGTCTTGGTGGACACCTTCTTGGGTTGGGTGGAGGCACTTCCCACAACTAACAAAAGGACTCAGACAGTATCTGATTTCCTCCTCCGAGAGATCATCCCCCGGTTTGGTGTCCCAGCCTCCCTCCAGTCAGACAATAGTCCTGACTTTACCTCTCAGATTTCTCAAATTCCATCTAAGGCCCTAGACATCCCCTAACATTTTCTTTTTTTTTTTTTCCTTATATTTGATACTTTATTTACATTTTCCAATGTTTCCCCCTTTCTGGGTCTCCTCTTTGGAAACACCCTATCCCCTGCCCCTCCCCGCCTCTGTGAGGGAATCCCTCCTCCCACCTACCTGCCCACCCATTCCCATATTCCCACCTTGACATTCCCCTTTACTGGGGCCTCTAGCACCCTCAGGACCAAGGGCCTCTCCTTTCTCCCTGATGGCCATCGAGGTCATCCTCTGCCACATATAAAGTCCAAACCATGGGTCAATAGATGTGTATTCTTTGGTTGGTGGTCTGAACTCCAGGACGACCAGGGGGAGGGTCAGGCCCATTGACGCTCTTGCTCCCTCCATGGGGCTACCAATTCCCTCCACTCCTTCAGACCTTACTCCAACCCCTCCATCTGGTACCTCACTCTCAGTCCAGCGGTTACTGTTAAGTAAAACTTGGACATTCTGAACTTTTGGGCTAATATCCGCTTATCAGTGAGTACATAC
>CM052700.1:94022602-94087947 GCA_028551405.1 Uromys caudimaculatus
CCTCTGAGTTTCCCCCTTTTTGAGTATTGTATAAAAGTAGATGAGTTTTGAAAATTAAATGAGACCTTGACAAAGAGCTTGCTTGGTCTCCTTCTTCTCTCTCTCGCCCATTCTCTCCCACAGGTCATGGGGTCTCCTCGGGTTTCCCTCCAATAACTGGTCCCGCTGGTCGGGGCACCTCCCAGATCATCTACTCACCCCATTACTTTGCCACCTCTGTTCTCTCTTATGGAACTTCACTGACCACCATCTACCACGACCACACACTGTCTCCTGTCCACTGCCTGTCAACATTGGAGACCAGGTCCTTCTATCCCCTCCAGATCATCAGCCCTCACCCCTCTCTCCCAAATGGCAGGGCCCTTTTAAGGTAATTCTCATAACCCTCTTCAGCTGCTAAACTCGAGGGACTCTCTCATGAGTCCACCTGTCTCACCTCAAACCTTTCATCCCTCCATCTAAAAGTGACTCTTCTTCATACACACCAATCCTAACAGGACCGTGCTCTGTTAAGCTCCAGAGGATGTCGAGACCACCCACCTTGTCCCCAATCCCAGAAAATGAGACTTCACTCCAGCAGCCAAGCTCAACCTCACTGGATTAGACATGGGTTTCTCATCTTCTCCCTGCTGTTCATTTCCATCCAGGGTAGCCCTTACATATGGAGGTTCGAAGTTCAAGAAACCCCCACAGATAACAAACAGTCTTTCCAAATAGGATCTGGAAACTGCTCTACAGCCGGATGTCAGGAGTTGATCCAAATTGCTATCATCCCTGCATCTGGTATCCCATCTAAATATTATGATCTCTATGCTTGCTTTCTCTTTGACCAGACAAAAGATTATTGTAGAAAATGGTCAGACAAATATGGGTGCTATCTATATTGGTCTTGTCAGATACATATGCTAGGATCACGGACTAATCATTTCTTCTATCAACAATGCAAGACACTCTTTTTCTACATACAAGACCCATAGGATTCCAGGTTGGTAAGCTCTGCTGTAAAAATCAACCCAGCTCCCCAGTAAGTACCATCCATATCCAG
Organism: Uromys caudimaculatus; assembly: GCA_028551405.1. Classification (NCBI taxonomy): domain Eukaryota; kingdom Metazoa; phylum Chordata; class Mammalia; order Rodentia; family Muridae; genus Uromys; species Uromys caudimaculatus. Next base: position 94,023,648 of record CM052700.1, read on the forward strand.
AGAAAATATGTCTCAATTGCCCAGCCTCTAGACATTCAAAAAGTAGGGGAAGTAATCAAACACTCCTCTGAGGTCCTTACCTCTTTGATATCACCCCTCATAAATGGCACTAACTTGTCATTTCACCTTTTGCTTCAGACCTTGATCTCAGTGTACCAACTCCTTAATGTCACCAAGCCTGGTCGCTTTAAAGATTGCTGGTTATATGTACCCCCTGTAATTAACTCGCAGTTGCCACTTACAGCCTTTCTGGTGATACTGCCAAGTAACCTTATCTCATCTTTTGTCAGCTGCCCTGACTCTGATGTTGCCATGACTCCATACCTTACCTCTATTCCTGTCTTTGGCGTGGCAAATTGTTTTAAGACCTCCAGGACACATTCTGTAGGAACACTAAGCACCCTGGACTGCAGTAGAACCATAACCCTTGATTTACCATCTCTGCCACAATGCCCTGTGGCCCAGAACACATCAATTCTTTGTGGCACTCAGAAATATCATCACCTACTCGCCAGCTGGTCAGGAGTTTGCACGTTGGTACTCCTTTTTCCTGAACTGGGAGTAATCCAGGGAAATGAGCCCCTGCCAATCCCAGTTGTAGATATAATAGCTGCCCAACATATGAGGGCAGTTCAGGTCATGCCACTCTTGGTTGCTATGGGAATAACCATAGGTGTTGGTACTGGAGTTGCAGGGATAATGACTTCCATGACCCAATATAATGAATTCACTTCCCAGTTTAAAAGTGATCTTCAAGAAATGACTGAAACTGTGCTTACTAACCTGAAACAGGTTGATTCTTTGGTAGCTGTGGTACTTCAGAACCAATGGGGACTAGATGTCCTGACACCTAAAGAAGGTGATCTTTGCCTGTTCCTCCAAGAAGAATGCTGTTTCTAGGTCAACCAGTCCGGGATAGTGAGAAATAATATCCAGGAGTTACAGTCAGGCATACGGAATTTCAGGAAATATGAGACCTCCAGTCCTGGGATTTTTCAAAAACCCTATATGGAACTGGATTCTCCCTTTCGTAACTCCTTTCCTAGTCATCTTCCTGGTGTTATTATTTGCTCCCTGCCTCATTAATCTTGTTTCTACATTCCTTCAATGACAAATACAAAAAAATTCTAACCAAACTATTAATCAGTTCCTGTTACAGGATTACCAGCTGCTGCCCTCAGAAGAGCCACTGCTCAAGAGCCAGTGTTCAAGAGGAACCTGATGCAAACGTTTACCAGGTGGACTCCAATGGTGAAAGTTATCTGAACTTCAAATCGATGTACACATAAAAACCCAAAACTACAATATTTAGTACCATATTAAATAAATAAAATTTCTTTATTATTTTATTTCATGCTCTTTTTTATTAATCATTTTATTCATTTATATTTCAAATGATATCTCCCTTTTCCGTTACCCCTCTACAAACCCCCAATTCCATTCATCCTCTCCCCCTCCCCTTTGCCTCTATGAGGATGCTCTTCCACCCACTTACCCACTTTTGCCTTACCACTCTAGCATCCCCCTACGCTCGGGCATCAACTCTCCACAGGACCAAGGGCCTCCCCTCCCAGTGATATCTGATAAGGCCATTCTCTGCTACATATGTATCTGGAGCCATGGATCCCTCCATGTATACTCTTTGATTGGTGGTTTGGTCTCTGGGAGTCCTGAGTGGTCCAGTTAGTTGATATTGTTCTTCCTATGGGATTTCAATCCCCTTCAGCCCCTTTAATTCTTCCTCTAGATCTTCCATTGGGGTCCCTAGACTCAGTCCTATGGTTGGCTGTGAGTATCTGCCTCTGTATTGCTGGTAGAACCTCTCAGGGAACAGCTATACCAGGCTCAGCAATAGTGTCAGGGTTTGGTGTCTGCAGATGGGATAGATCCCTAGGTGGAGTGGTCTCTGGATAGTCTTTCCTTCAGTCTCTGTTCCATCTTTTGGTCCTGTCTTTCCTTTGGACAGGAGCATTTCTAACTCCTCAACTGGGGTCTGTGTCTATCTACTGGAGGTGGTCTCTACAAGTTATATCTCCCCTTTGCTGTGTATTTTGACTAAAGTCATCCTCATTGGGTCCTGGGAGCCTCTTGCTTCACTGGTGTCTGTGACATTCTAGTGGCTCCTTCCAGTTCCCTATCCCTGCTACATATTTCTATTTGATTTCCTGATCCTCTGTATTTCTCTCCTGTTCCTTCCAATACCTGATCCTGCCCCCTTTTATTTCCTTCCCCTCCTTTGTCCCTCCAAGGTCCCTCCCTCCCTCTACTTCCTGTGATTATTTTGTTCCCCCTTCAATGTAAAACTGAAGCATCCACATTATGATCTTCCTTCTTCTTAAGCTCCATATTGTTTGTGGGCTGTATAGTGGGTATACTTACCAGTGAGTACATATTATGTGTGTTTATTCACTTATCATCATGTACTTATCTACACTATTTGTAACCATGTTACTATAAATTCATTTACCATGTTCTTCCAAGAAACTTTCATACTTAGTGAAAGTATACTGTGAGTCAGTAGAAAGTGCAGAAACACAAAATCATATAAAAGTCATAGACTCACATATTCTTGTACAGAAAGCAGAGAAAGATCCAGGGACCAAGTGCCACCAGAATGCTTATAAAGTTCAACACTTTATTCTGGAAAAATCCTCTGCATGTGATTTCTCCCAAAGGAGTCCATGTTTCTAGTCAATACATACATCCAGCAAAATGGGCTAAATGGAGGTCAGAATATAAGACCACAGTCATGGTCACCTAATGAATGTGGGAACCAGTGCTGTCAAAGCGACTTTCTTTTGATTTATTCTGAGTCATCATTCCAGTGTGGAGATTTATAACTTCATAGTTTACCTTGGTACACTCACCTTTGTTTTCTTTCTGCAATTACGTAACAAATACTCCAAAGCATTCTTCTTTCCAAAAGTAGATCATGCAAAAGTTATTATAAATCCAGTATCTGATAAATCCATCACATGAATGTACCTGTGATGTAGTAAAATGTTAATCTGCTCTAAACTCCCAGGAGGGTGTGCACGTCTCCTTGATACCTGCCCAGTTGTTTTGAATTCACAAATGAAAGACAGGCATGCAGGCTTATTTTTAATATTCCCTAAGCAGCTCAGTGTCTGGGCACTTCCAAACCTCCCCAAGTCTAACACTCTCTCCCCTTCGATACTCTTGAGTTATTACTTTCTGAAATCTATACTTTACCTCTGCTACCTCAGACCCAGTAAGGAGAGTGGCTCCTGGGGCCACTTTTCTCCAATTCTTACATTATTGGTTTTCTGTCTTCTACAACTCTCGTGCTTGCATCCTCTTCCATTCCTGGCATGGCGATTCTAAAACCTCCTTCCTATTGTCACTTACCTGGGAAATCTGAAGTCCTGCTTCTTTCTCCCTGCCCAACCATTAGCTGCTGGCAACTTTACCAATTAGAGTCAACTGGGGGCAGAGACTCACAGCTTCTGGACGTGCAGATTCCCATGTGATTGGGGAAGGAAATTAACACAAATAGCATTAGAACCAATCCACAACATACATGTCTTTATAGTAATATCTGGTTCACCTCAATAATTTTTATTCAGTTTACATCTTTGTAGGCTAGAAGTAGGGAACATCAAAATTTCTTGTTGAGAAAAGTTAGATTCCCATCTCAAATCCTCTTGATATGCCCATGTGTTGCTAAGTCCTCTGTCTCTGTTACAGAAATGATTTTCCTTGGCAGGTAAATTTTCTTATCCAAATCTCTGTGATTTTATTACCATCTGCAAGATTCTCCTTTCTCAAGTGAGTCTATGTACTCATAGTAGATTCATAACTTCCTGTAACTCAATGCTTTCTTCTTGTCCAAAGTCATAAAAAACATTTATTATCTTTGTAGGAATTGGAATCTCATATTTCTTCCCCTCTACTTGTGTAAAAGAACAGGAATAATAAGTTTAGGGATATACTATCATGTTCCTGAATTTTTGTTGCTGTTGTTTAAACAAACCTACTTTAGTTTGTGATTAACACATATGAAGATATTTGCCTTTATTGTAAAATTTAGATAATTTTCTATGAATAATTTACTAGCATTTTTTTCTGGTTTTTTTTTTTTTTTTTTTTTGAGTCAAGAGGTTCCACTCTGCCATCAGGGTCATCCTGAACATGCAGCCCTCTGCTTCCACATACAAAGTGTAGAATGAGTGATAAATCATGTCTTATTCATATCTTATCCCCAAAAGTTAGGTCAAGATCACCTCTCTTTTCATATTTGTCATGTTGATAAAAATGATGATACTATTATCTAGGCAGAAAAGTCAATGTGAACACAATCTTTTAATTACAATATAATTATTGAATATTTGGCCATAAACTTGAGAAGCTACATATTGTCTCAGAGTTTAGAAAAGTGAAACTCAGACCCACAAATATTTAGAATCCAATAGGTGTAGCCATCAAGTAGAAAGGTACTTTAAGAAAATATTTTAGAAAAGGGAATGCCTTGCCTAATGTAGAGACCATATTCAGTCTCCAGAAGTAAGCACACAATCATGAGTTGTATAACAGATAGAGAATTTGAAGAGAAGCCATACTCTAAGTGTTGTCACTCATTATCCTTGACTATCAGATACAGATATCCATCCTTTTATTTGCAGAAGGAACACAGTGAAGCAGGTGGGCAGGTGTACCTAGCTAAAATCATCATATATTGGGATGCCTCCCATTCCTTCCTTGTTTCTTCTTCTGTAACAAAGGTCAGTATCCAGCGAGAACTTCAAAACAGATTATAGGAAATGAGAAATGAGATTTTCTCTTTTGTCAGTATGAGATTAGGATGTTCTTAGATTATTAGGATGGATACAGTTCCAACTTTTCTAAACAAGATAGATTCTTTTTATCCTTTGCTTCCTAATCTGCTCTTATTGTGGAGATATGTAACTTTCATCATTTCTCTTTGTCTTCTGGATACTATAAAATCCCAACTCCGAGATAACTCAGAGAAATTTTCTAGAATTGAGTAATGATTCAGCATATTATTATTACTTACCCCCCCCCCCTGATTTTTGTCCCTATGCCTAGCATGTCTTCTGTAGCAAATTATGGTCTCTCACATACAGAGTAGATTTCATGAAAATTAAAAGCATATGTACTCATATATGAACAGGGTTTGCAGACATATTTGATATAATTTTAGCCATATAAACAGAGATCAAGAACTTGAACTGCTTTGCTTCTTATGTATTGGTTCTTCTATGAGACTTGTTTGCAAATTCAATGTGTAGAGCCTGAAATGCCAAAACTTCTAGCAAAGGACTTGTCATCCACTTTCTCTGCTTCTTTAATTTCAGCTATTCCTCAGCCTACTTTGTTGACATGTGGGGTGTTTATTGTGAAGATATTTTTTTTTCAGAATCCATTTCAAAGGGAATTTGTGATCACCTTCATTTAGCTGCACAATAAGCTGAAGAAACTCTTGGAGAGTTAGAGTAACCAAGAATCCATGGATTTGTCAACTTACTATTGATATAGGAGGATCTTTGTATTCATGATAGATGGCAAGTTGGTATCCCAAAATGAATAGACACAGATAGATCAGAATTTAGAGTGTCTGTTATCCCAGTATTCTCTTGGAGATTGAGTGCTGAGGTTATAGGATCTAGAGATGACATATGGCGTGAAATGTCTTCTGCATCATTTTTTTTTATTTTATCAGAGTTGCCTTTGAATTGGGAGGAGCTACTGTAAAACAATAGATGTCATGCATACCTAAGTTTTTTTGTAAAAGAAAAACCCATTACATGACCTACTTTACTTATTTTTCCCTTACATTTATTTTTATATAAAACCTTTTTGAGTCATCTTTCTCATTCATTCAACATTTTTAAAATTTGTAAACCTTTACTATTTCAATAATTTGCTCTGTGTTTCATTAATTCCTTGTATATTATAAAGTTTCTATTGCAAGAAGTTCAGGAGAATATGAAGAAATATGACATGTACCATCAGGCCATTCATCGGTGGCAGTGTCCTGAGAACGAGTCCCAGGACATCGAAAGATACTGTGGACAGAATGTAGAAAAGGTAAAAATGTTTAGGATTACAGGTCTTGAAAAGGTTATACCTTATGCCAAGAAAAACCAAATATGAAATACAGTATTTAATATACACTTTTAGGGGAGAAATGGGATAAAGTCAACAGACTATCATATAATGAGAGGAAGTCAGCAAAAAGATCATCAAACAGTGTTGTACAAAGGGAATACAGGATATCTTAAGAAGATCATAAATTGGGGACATAGCAGCCTAGGGACTGGTAAACATAGCCTCCAACAGTGGGAACAGTTTGGGTTCACACAATATATATATATCAAAGCCTGAAGGAAACACTTCCAAAGCCCTGGCCCTAGAATATTATTGATTCTTACAAGCATATTTTAGGTTTTCAGAAGGATCTATTGTTCCTTCTTTGTACATCAGATCCTCATGGAACACCTCAGCTGATCAGCCCATCTGTCAGCAGTAGATCAAGTAGGCAAACTGTGGGGTGAAACATAATCAAAGTATGTTATATAGATTTATTGAAAAGCTTGGCACTTTATTTAACTGTAGTAATTATTCTTCACCATAGACAAATAATAGCTTAGTCTCTAAGCATATCAGTGCATGGTGAGTGATAGAACATGGATAAAGACAACTATAAGTAAAGACCATTTTGGGGTTAGTAAAGAAAATTAATAGAGTATAAGATCCCTAAAATATAAACATAAATAAAAAAGTTCAAATAACACCCCCAAATAATTAATCCTCTCTTATTACCAAATGATGTTACCATTACCAGGATTGAGTCATAGTTAATTGAAATGTTGGCACAAGGAATCCAGTGTGACTCCCCAAACAAACCAGGCTGGTGCTAAGACTATAGACTTTTTCCTCACAATGAGCAAAGAACCATTGTTGAAGACAACACTTACACCATTCTCTGATCATGGAGATTTGGAGCTAGGGTCTACATAGAGACTTCTGAAGTGGAAATTTCTAGTTGTATCATGTGGTTTTTTTCCTGAAGCAGACTCATGTGATGCTCTGCTGAAGCAGACCCATGAGAGAACCTGTGATGTTTGGAAAGAGTATAAGTAGGACCCAATGGACAGTGGTGGGACTCTTGAATAGCCAGCTGGGCAATGCTTCCTCAGTCTCTTATCTTAGGTGATCTTAAGTTCCTAGAAAGATGCACAACAGAGAACTTCTGGGATTCTGAGTCTGGCTGCTTTTTCTGACTTGTGTCAACTTGATGGCGGCCAGGTTGTCTATGCTGAATCATGTTGATGCTGTTGATTTGTGTTTTATGACACTTTTGAACTATACTGTTGTTATCTTGACACTACTGAACTGGACTGCTGGTGTCCTGACACTACTCAACTGGTCTACTGATATCCTGACACTACTGAACTGTACTACTGGTATGCTGACAAGGAAAATTGTAATTGTTCCAAAGAACGACTTCTAAACAGGTCTATATCCCCATTGTCATATTACCCATCTTTTCTTCCCTACCTCTAGAAGGGTAAGCAAAGCATTGGAGAACCCTGATTAAAGTAGGTTTTGAAAAATCTAAGCCTGGGTGGAACCCAATGTGGCTTAGGTATAATGGGTAACTCTGTTTCCAGTATGGTAGAGGAAAAGAGAGATTATGAGGGGTTAACTATGTTCTTTAAAGAGGATGGCAAAATAGCAGCAGTGGGTGCTGGATAATCTTCTACCTTGTTCCTAGACAGGGTTTTCTGGCCTTGCTTTGTAGTCTTCAGGTATTCTATTTTGCAGAAGATTGGAGAGAAAGCTGACAATTCTCTTATGTTAGAGTAGATTTCAGCATTGGGTACGTATGTAGAAAGTTTGTGAATAGAGGTAGAAGTGCTTGGGAAGCAAAAATAGCCAGTGACCGGAGAACAGGGTTCAGGCTTGATGTCTGATACCAGGAATTTACTGCACACTGAAAAAGGGAAGCACAATAAGCTGGAAGGTAAATTGCTACCTTGCCCTGTTCCATGCCCTTTAACTGGCAAGTGTCCGAGGGGGGGCACCTTCATGGCCTGGAAGAGTAGGAGATGGTATAGGTACAATGAGATAGTCTTTAACTGAGTGCACTACCAGAGGATTTCCTTGGGGTTATATAGGTACCTTCAGCCTTCCCAGTCTCTGTGCAGCAGCATAGGCCTGTTAATGATGGTGTACCTTCTTATAGTTAGCTGACCTGCCATTCAATAGAAATGCTAGAACTCAATCATATTACAGAGGCTATTATAATGTATAGCCTGCATTCTTCATTTGTTATAGAAATGTTAAATACCTGGGATATGCAAAATAGGGTTACTACCCAAGATTGGAAGGGATGGGTGTCAGCTCTATTAGCATCTGAACAACAGTTCCAATGGTGGTTGTGGTGGAAGTACAAAGCCACAAAAATAGAACAATGTAATATAGAGAAGAAGAATAAATATTAGTGAAGACCAGCTTCTTGGTGAAGGATGTTATGCTGACCTGCAAGAGCAAATCTGATCTGATTATGTTGCGCTTGAACAATATCATGTTGTGGCTTTAGGAGCTTGGGATATGATTGAGGAGCCAAGGGATAAAAAGGCCCTAGTTTACTAAGGTGATTGAGAATGCTGCAGAAGTTTTTCTGATTTCTTACAGAGATTCGTTCAGTTGTAAATAGAGACATATCAGACCCTGAAATCAGACAGTCATTGTTACAAATATTGGCATTTGAAAACACAAATACTAAATTTAAGAGAGCAATCAGACTGTTGAAAGCATGAAGAACCCCAGTACACAAATGGATAAGAGAGATGCCTGCCTAGTACTGCTTTTCAGGAACATTGTGCTAATGTTATAGGGCAAGCCATATCTAGAAGTCTCAGAAATAAAAATGCCCAGTGCTTTAGTTGTGGTGAATTTGGCCACTTATAAAGCAATTATAATGTTAGAAGCTCAAAATATCAGGTACATTGATTTTCTAGAATATAGTATTTATAGAAGAAAACAAGCAGGTTCTGACTTTTATGAACAGCAAAGGTTTCCAAGGTATTATAGCCACTGTGGAAATAACAATCATTGGTCAAAGGATGGCAGGTAGAAGAGACACACAAGGTAACATCTTGCAATCAGGAAATGAGCAGAGGAGCCTGTCAGCTCAAGGCCCCACAGTAAACAATATGAGCTGTCTTCCTTTGGTCCAAGCAGAAGGTACCAATTATGCACAAAAAGCAAAACTAGGTGTTTCTGATCTTATGCATGCTACAGAAGAGAGTACAGTTTTTGACCTCCCCAAAAGTTGAATGTTAAGATAACCACTGGTGTTTATGGTCCTTTACCCTCAGTAATAGTGGAAATAATCTTGGGAAGAAGTGGGTTAATGTCTCAAGGATTTATTGTGTATCTATGTATCTTAGATAGGGATAGCCAGGGAGAAATTAAAAAATTATTTCAATCCCATGCATCCTATCAGATCACCACAGACTAAGGCTGGTCTTCATCAACGACAGAAACAACAGAAAACTCACATACAATGGAAACTGAACAACTCTCTACTCAGTGATAACTTGGTCAGGGAAGAAATAGAGAAAGAAATTAAAGACTTCCTAGAATTCAATGAAAACGAGGACACAGCATATCCAAACTTATGGGACACAATGAAAGCAGTGCTAAGAGAAAAATTCATAGCACTAAGTGCCCTGGCGAAGAAATTAGAGAAATCCTACACTAGCAACTTAACAGTACACTCAGAGATCTAGAACAAAAAGAAACAAACACATCGAAGAGGAGTAGACAGCAGGAAATAGTCAAACTCAGGGCCAAAATCAACCAAATAGAAACAAAAAGAACTATATAAAGAATCAACAAAACCAAAAGCTGGTTCTTTGAGAAAATCAACAAGATAGATAAACACCTAGCCAAACTAACTAAAGGGCCCAGAGACAGTATCCAAATTAACAAAATCAGAAATGAAAAGGGAGACATAATAATAGAAACTGAGGAAATTTTAAAAATCATTAGAAAAAAGTCTATACTCAATCTAACTGGAAAATCTAGGTGAAATGGATGACTTTTTAGAAAAATACCACACCAAAATTAAATCAAGAGCAGGTAAACTATTTAACAGTCCTGTATCCCATAAGGAAATAGAAGTCATTAAAAATCTTCAAACAAAAAAGGCCCAGGGCCAGATGACTTTACTGCAGAATTGTTCCAGACCTTCAAAGAAGAGCTAATACCAACACTCCTTAAACTACTCTATACAATAGTAATAGAAGGAACACGACCTAATTAATTCTATGAAGTTACAATTACTCTGATACCTAAACCACACAAAGACTCCACAAAGAAAGAAATTTTCAGGCTAATTTCACTAATAAATATTTATGCAAAATACACAATAAAATTCTTGAGAACTGAATCCAAGAACACATCAAAACTATTATTCACCACAATCAAGTAACCTTCATCCCAGCCATGCAAGGTTGGTGCAACATATGAAAATCCATTGACATAATCCACTACATAAACAAACTCAAAAAAATCACATGATCATCTTATTAGATGCTGAAAACACATTTGACAAAATACAACACCCCTTCATGTTAAAAGTATTGGAGAGATCAGGAATCAAGACCCATACCCTCCCTCCTGCTGCCTCCTGTGATTTTCTTGTTCCATTTGTAAGTGGAATTGAAGCATCCTCACTTGGGCCTTTTTGCTCATAAACTTCTATGGTCTATGGATTTTATCCTAGATATTCTGTGCTTTTTGTCTAATATCCACTTATCAGTGATGCAATACCAGGCATTACTTTTGAGTCTGGGTGAAAACTATCAGGATTGTGTTTTCTAGTTCCATTCATTGGCCTGAAAATTCATCATGTTCTCATTTCTAATAGCTTAATAGTATTCCAGTGCGTAAATGAATCACATTTCCTGTATCCATTCTTTAGTTCTGGCTTTTACAAATAAGGTTGCTATGAACATAGTGGAGCATGTGTCCTTGTGGTATGGTGGGGCATCTTTTGGGTATATGCCCAGGAGTAATATAGCTGGATCTTCAGGTAGAACTATTTCCAGTTTTCTCATGAACCACCAGATCGGTTTCCAGAGTAGTTGTACCAGTTTGAAATCCCACCAGTAATGGAGGACTATTCCTCTTTCTCCACATCTTTACCAGCATCTGCTTTCATTTGAGTTTTTGATCTTAGCCATTCTGATTGGTGTAAGGTGGAATCTCAAGGTTGTTTTGATTTGCATTTCCATGATGACTAAGGACTTATATTTAATTGTTTCTCGGCCATTCGAGATTCTTCTGTTGTGAATTCTATTTAGATCTGTACCTCAATTTTAATTGGGTTATTTGGTTTTTGGGGGCTTAACTTCTTGAGTTCTTTATATACTTTGGTTATTAGCCCTCTATTGGATGTAGGATTAGTGAAGATTTTTTCCCCAATCTCTAGGTTCCCAATTTGTACTTTTAACAGTGTTCTTTGCCTTATAGAAGCTTTGCACTTTATGAGGTCCCATTTATTGATTGTTGATCTTACAGCCTGAGGCATTGGTGTTTTGTTCAGGAAAATTTCCCCTGTGTCAATGACTTTGAGGCTCTTTCCCATTTTCTCTTCTATTAGATTTAGTGCATCTGGTTTTATGGTGAGGTACTTGAGCCACTTGGATGTATCTATGAATGTATTTTCATTCTTCTACATAGAGACCACCAGTTAGACCAGTACCATTTATTGAAGATGCTTTCTTTTTCCACTGTATAGTTTTGGCTTCTTTGTCAAAGATCAGGTGTCCATAGGTGTGAGGAATTATTTCTGGGTCTTTGATTCTATTCCACTGAGTAAACTGTCTGGCTCTCTACCAATACCATGTGGATTTTATCACTATTGCTTTGTATAACAGCTTGATGTCCAGGATGGTGATTCCCACTGAAGATCTTTTATTGTTGAGAATTGTTTTGGTTATCCTGGATTTTTGTTTTTCCATATGAAGTTGAGAATTGCTCTTTCCATGTCTGTGAAGAATTGTGATGGAATTTTGATGGGGATGGCATTGAATCTTTGGATTGCTTTTCTTAAGATGGTCATTTTCACTATGTTAATCCTACTAATCCATGTGCATGGGAGATCTTTCCAACTTCTGAGGTCTTCATTGATTTCTTTTTTTTCAGAGATTTGAAGTTCTTGTCATGCAGATCTTTCACTTGTTTGGTAAGAGTTAAACCACAATATTTTATACTATTTGTGGCTATTGTGAAGGGTGATTTTACCCTACTTTCTTTCTCAACCTATTTATCATTTGTATAAAGGAAGAGTTCTATTTTGTTTGATTTAATTTTATATCCTGCCACATTGCTGAAGTTGTTTATCATCTATAAGAGTTATCTGGTAGGATTTGGAGGGAGTGTTTTTTATACTATCATATCATCTACAAATAGTGATACTTTGATATCTTCCTTTTTAATTTGTATCTCCTTTACTACTTTTGTTCTCTAATTGTTCTAGCTAGAAAGATAGGGAGAGAGTGGGCAGCCTTTGACTTGTCCATGATTTTAGTGTAATTGCATCCATTTAATTTGATGTTGGCTGTTGGTTTGTTATATATTGATTTTACTATGTTTAGGTATGTGCCATGAATTCCTGATCTCTCTAATACTTTTAACATGAAGAGGTGCTGTATTTTGTTGAAGGCTTTTTTAGCATCTAATGACATGATCATGTGACTTTCTTTCCTGAGTTGGATTATATAGTGTTTTCCACTGATGAATTTTCTTTTATTTTCCAAAAAAGAATAAGGTATTTTATTTAAAATCAGCAAACTTATGTTTCTCATTCCCAGACCATGGTGGGCAGCTCTTCTACCTCTGTCTCCTCTGTTCCACCTCTTAGCCACAGTGAAAGGAATGGGAAGTAAGAAGCCAAGGGGCCTCTGCTAGGGAAAGCTGCCCAGATGTGTGGTAAGTACAGCCCAGCTGTGGCTGGAGTGACAGCCACAGTCCTCTCCCTATAAATTAGGTCCCTGCAGCCACAGCTGTAGGAGAGGCCTACTTGTAGAATGATCAGTGCAGCATCGGGCCACAGGGCAGAGTCTCTGACTCCTACCCAAAGAATGGACTGAAAGCAGAGGTCAGGAAAGTTGGAAGAAAGAGGCTTTGGTCCTAAGGTTTTTGTTGGTCAAGTTTTGATGGTTGTGGAGGAAGGAATGCATTAGTAAGCCCAGAGAGAGAGAAGCAATTATCAGGCACTGCCAGAGGTGACAAGATAGGTTGGGCCCCACCCTGGCAGAGGGGAGTTAAGCAATCCAGGGGCTCTCAGGGAATGTCTGCTAAAGCATAGATAGATAGATAGATAGATAGATAGATAGATAGATAGATAGATAGATAGATAGATAGATAGATAGATTTAAAGGAATTTATTTGCTTCCTCTTTAAGGGCTTCTGCTTGCTTGCCTATGTTTTCCTGTATTTCTTTAAGAGAGTTATTTAAATACTCCTTAAAGCCTCTATCATCTTCATGAGATGGGATTTTAGGTCAGAATCTTTCTTTTCAGGTGTGTTGGCATATCCAGGGCTTGCTGTGGTGGGAAAATTAGTTGCTGCTGTTACCAAACTGCACTGTGTTCTGTCGCTTATATTCTTGCCTTTGCCTCTCCTTATCTTGTTATCTCTGGTGTTATCTGGCCTAGTTGTCTCTGACTTAAGCCAGCATCATTGGAGGCAGGTAGAGCTCTGTGACGTGGGTTCTAACTGGCCTTCAAGGCAGACAAAGCTGTCTCTGGTTAGGGGTCCTCCTCTGTCTCTAGTTAGGCCTCCTATGTCCCTGATTAGGGCAGATATCCTGCTTTCCTGGTTAGGGTGAACCTCCTGGGAGACAAGCAAGCTTTGGGTTCTAGGGGCAGGATCTGCCCCAGTTGCAGATCAAGGTGCAAACAGGAAGGACTGTGCCCCCAATTAAGGCATCTCCCTGACTAAGGTAGACTTCCTGTGTTCCTGGTTATTGCAGAACTCCTGGGAGACAGGCAGGCTTTAAGGTGTGAGAGGGTAACATCCCCCAGATCTGGTTTGAATAGAAAAGCATACCAGAAGGAAGATGGACCTTGGCAGGGTGGGGTCAGTCACATGCCAGCTGAGCTTTGTGCATGTCCCAGCTATCCTGGGTATTTGGGCAGAAGTCACCTGTGTCCCTGGTCTACTGCAGATCTCCTGGGAAACAGGCAGGCTGTAGGGTGTGAGAGGGTATTGGGTACACTGATCTGACCTGGGTGGAGAAGCAGACTGGAAGGGAGATGGAGCTAGAGCTAGGGCAAGGGGGTATTTACTCTTCTTATCTCTAGCAAGCAAAAAAAAAATTCAATGAAGTTTGTTTTAATTTTATTAAGTCTCATAAAAGTGTGGGTTTAACTGCAGTGTCCACACCTGAAGGATATATGTAGAAATGTTCTATAATAATTTTATGTCTTAGTATCTCATAAGTTGGAATAGAGGGGTTTTGTTTTCTCCCTTAACTTTAGAAGCTGATGGCATCTCAACTTAGGAATGTCAGAAGCTGCACCCGTAAGGTTTCAAGAACCTGATTACCTAAACATGAACAGAACAAGAACAAAAATAGGCATACTAAAATTGGCAGGGAAAAGTTTAGCAGATCTATAATTATCAGTGTGACAATTTTAGTTTTTTAAAAGCAGGAGGATATTTAAATGTGATGTTAACATGGAAAATTTAACACTTAGATATCCTGACATGTTTTAGGATACAGTACTAATTACAGGATGATTAATAATCCTGTAGAAACTCTTATAATAGAAACAACAGACAAATATGTAGATACCTCTCCATATACAAGTACATTGCAGATCTATAAGGACTATCTAACACAAAAGATTTTAGATATTTAATGGGCAGGGCCATTGCATTTTATAAAACCTAACTCTAATAAAAATCATATGATTGCTAAGTAAACTCTGAAAGTTGAAAGGAATTTCTCCTTTCCTTGAATTTTTATTTTGTTGTGTATTTGCATGATTTCTGTACATGAGTAAGAGTGAGTGTATCTGTGCCATGGCACGCTCAGGAAGATCAAAGCACAGTTTCTAGTTTTAGTCCTTCCCTTCTCACCTAAGTGGAGTATCTTCAGTTGTTTGTCACTGTATACACAAAGTGAGCTTGCCCAAGGGTTTCTGCAGAGGTTTCTCTGCCTGCCTCCTGAATCACTGTGGAAATACTGCGATTATGAATGTAATTTGGTGTTGTGTGTGTTCTTGAGATTCAAACTCAGGTTGTCACACCTACATGGGAAGTACTGTATTCTTTCATTCTCTAGCTTTCATTCCTCTTTATTTCACTGCATAGTAAGAAATAGTAAAATCTCAATAATGGTTATTTGAAAAACAAATATAAGAAATCTGGGGCACTTTGATGACTTTGAGGATAAATTTTGGAGACAAAACACAGTAACCCATGGAGCAGCTTATAAGAAATTTATTTACCAGACTCTAATGGATAGTCCAATCAATTTTACTTGGAGAAAATTACATTGGTTTTGAAAGACACATAAGAGACTTCCATTAATACATGAGCACTGTACTATAAACAAAATACTGGATTCCTCTGATGGACGCCACTCTCACATCATTAGCACGAGACCTTTTTCTCTAGTAATGTCAAACACTATTGCAAATGTAAAGTTTCTGGAAGAGATGAAGACAAAAGTCATCTCTCAGGCACTGTATGGTTCTCTCTTCTCCTGCTAAGACCAGCTGAGTGCTTACTGGAATTCATTTTCCCCAAATCATTTGCAAATCATTCTCCCTTTCACCCTTTCTCAGTCTATGCTTTCTACAGTATTAGAATCTAGCAATGGTCCTCAGAGGTTTCCATTCCATCTACAACCTGACCTTTCTATGCTGGCCCCAGGAAGTTCTGCAGCCATGTTTGTGTTTCTAATGTTCTGTTTTGAAAAATAGTCCTTCCTACTTAACTTTGATTGAAAACATCCGGAAAAAAGATTATAGGATAATCCGTACAGGGGCATCAGGTTTCTATATAGTTGATGAAATCTTCCATTTGGATATTATTTACAAAGTAACCTTTGACATGGTAGTGAGAGACAGCCCAATCTTAATCTAGAAAATGGAATTAAGAGGGCAATACAACAGAGAAAATGGCTGAGATGTGGACTAGAGCCACATATACCACATACTCATTGTCGTATTATCATTCCACAAGCTAGTTTTCCCAGGCTTTCTCTGTTCACACCTTCAAAGTCAGCATGAGAAGTCTGACTGTGAGATTCAGGAGGATGCAAGTGAATCCACTAGGCAAGGGGATTCACCTCACTGTGGCTGTTTCCTGAGGGAAGGCTAGTAGTCTTTGGACCAGCTAGAGTTCTGGAAAATGACTCATGTAAACATTTACTATGTGACTCAGTGAGAAGGCAGGCCAGGTATTTAAGAGCACAGTACAGGACAAGGCTTTGTGATGATGGCCAATCTCAAACTGTCCCTTCTACTCTACACAATGAAATTAGCCTCTCATTCTGACATGTTCTAACTATAAAATAAAATGTTACTTCCTCTGTCTATGTCTGGCCATTATTAGATAAACAGATTATTATTGAAGACCAATTTCTTTCCTCTTTAATCCTGAGAGTGACTATCAACTTAAGACATCAGACAACTGTATATGTCTACTTCCATTTCTGGTGTTTAACAGGAATATTTTCCTGGAAATGTCTATGAACCTATGAATAGAATTCATTAAGTATGAAAACCCTTTGAAAAATTTGCCTTTAAAAGAGATTAACATTCTGCCTCTAGTTACAGTCATCAATGCAATACAGCAAATCAGGAGTATGTATTATTTTTACTACAAGCAGAATGAAGGCAGTTCTTATCAGTTTTAGATTCTGTTGTCATGAAATATTGCCTGCCTTCATCTTTACCTTGAATATATGGCCATTTTCAGAGAGGTGGTGTGTGTAAGGCTGAGAACACCTGCCATCTGTCCATCTCTGAAGTTTGCTCAGATACCTGGAAATTTGGAATGAATAATGATTATCCCCAAACAATAATAGGCCTCGAATACTATTCAGGTTGGGGCAACTTGGAGAGTTCCATTATGATATTTAGAGAAAGTCTTATTTCCTTTTCATTAAATTTAGCACAATCATGAATAGGATTTTTAATACTTATTATTTAATAATTATTTTTAATAATTATATGATTGAAACAATAAATGAGCTAATTGAATGTGCTATACATTACCAGTGCTATAATGTCAAAGGATTGCTTTAAGCCAAGCATGCCACCAACATCACAGTGTCTCCATAAATTAAAATTAACTTTGCTTGCATTTCATATGTGTAGGATTTGGGGATTATTCATTGATAAACACATAGAGTACTAAATCAGGTAATTTTATCATCATTATTAAAAATAGTATTTTTCTCATGTATTTCTGTATATTTTTATAAGAACTTTTCTCATAAGTAAATTATAGATTTCATGAGATTAGGAAAATGGTCCATTGCACAAAGATGCTGATGTTTATGGTTCACCACAAAATTTCTCCAGCCTTAAAGGCTAATGTGGTCATTATAACCAAACACATAATTATAGGAATTTTGCATTCTGTTTTAATTCTAAAATGATCGTGAGCCCAAGACTAAATTTTGTTAACTCTTCAGTTGCAAAACAAGTATGACTAATATGAAAAAAGAGACTTACAATGTTCATTTATAAAATCAATATATTATAAAAAGTTTAAAATACATTTTAGTTATAGCTATATGATGATCCACTCCTACACCCCACTTCAGAAAGCTTCAACCCAAAAGCAAAAGTTGATTGGTGGGCTTTCGAGGTTGAGGATCAGTGTCTGTGAGCATTTGCTGCTCCTGCCAAGGACATGGGTTCAGTTTTGAGCACCTAAATGACAGGTCAAACCACCTAAACCCTCACATTCAGTCTACCCAACTCTCACTTCTCGTGTACAAGCACCAGATACACATGTCGTACACAAACATACACAAAGGGAAACACTCATACACATGAAAACATCTTTAAAAATTGTGTGTCGCAGGATGAGATGGCTTTACTTATTCTTGTAATTCCTATACCTGAAAATCTGATGCAGGAAGATCAGGAAAACTGTCTACTCTGAGTTCATAATGAGTCTGAGACTAAAAAGAGCAAAATATTGAGGCTGCTCAAAAGAAACTGCCCAAATTTCCTTTTATACAAAACTTGGTTGAAAAAGAAAAATACTGTTTAAGGAATTTTCACCTATTTTACTTCTCCTTGGGTAGATTTTTACAAGATCACTCTTTTGTAGTAGAAGCACGATTCTCAAAATCAGAGTTTGATTCACCCTTGTTGTGGATAGCCCAGGGGCTGTTTGTATTTTGATGTTAATTCTGCCCTCCTGGGTGGGGCTCTGGACAAGGAGTGAGTTACATACTCATGTGGCTTTTTGTGAACCAATCCCCTAATGAATAAAGGAGCAAATAACTGAGTGAGTAGGAGGAACTTCTGGGTTGGAGAGGGGAAGAGAGGAAGCAGGAGAGAGAGAGAGAGAGAGAGAGAGAGAGAGAGAGAGAGAGAGAGAGAGAGAGAGGTCCTTTTGGAATGGGGACAGATAATAGGTAAGATGTAGCTGATAGAGTTTCCTGGTATCATGGAGGATCCATAAGTATTTGCCACCAGAGGAATCAGATTTTAATAAGGCTTACAAGATTAGGTTTTAGTTGTTGTGCCCAGAGATTAATTTACTATTGTTTCTGAGCTAAGTTTGTGTGGTGTTTTTCTTCTCACAGCGGCTTGTCTGGGTTCAAGAGAGAAATGTACAGCAGCAAAGTGTGGGTTTACCTAAAGTGTACCACTGAGGCCATGAGGGTATTGAAGTATGGTGCTGGCATGGTAGAGATCCACCAGTGGGAACCTAGCAAGCTGGGTAGAGAGATCATGGAGCTCTGACTCAGAGTGCCACAAGATAAAAGCAGGTCGGCCATTGCTCACCAGTGCATGACTAGCCAGGCTGATGGGGCTGAGAGAATAGGCATAGTGAGGGAACATACAATATTCTTTCTTTTTAATATTTCCCACAACACACTCTGATATCACATGCCATTTTGTTGAGCTCAACAAAGTTATTACCCTAACTTTTTAATGGTGCAAATAGACTTTAATTGCTTACCATCACCAGAACTCTATTGACTATAGGCCCTTTTGTGCATACCTTTTGTAAACATTTTCCTCATCCTGATTGGTGGTTATGACTAACAAAACAAAACTTGTAAAATTATGAATCAGCCTCCATGCTATACCCACATTGGCAAACATAGTTTATATCTTTTACCTGCAAACAGAAAAAAGTGATAAAGCAGTGGTATATGTTTGCCCTATGTCCAAGAATCTTTCCTTTATCAATATGACACTATTTCTAGAATGAATTTTAGTGAAGTGTCTTCTGATACCATTTTGTTTCTTATTTGATCATTGTTTTTTAAATCTCACTCGAATTCAGAAACTCATCATGTAGGGAAACATAAAATAATGTTGTGTTCTATCCCTAGGTTGTTCACTATGTAGACTTAGGAATACCTTCTGCCTACTGTGGGTAGATCTGGAAAAAAAGTGAGATGAAACAAAGAGCCAAGTGTTCATTTTTAGTCCACAAAAGCTGTTCAGGACCAAATGAATCATTTCTCCTTTACAAAGAGACCTGGCTAATGTCCTTTAGTGTTACGTGGAGTAGAAAGGCATTCTTAGACATCATTATTCATAGCTCCATTTTCCTGGGCTAAACATGTTAGATTTCAATTATTGTTCCAATTATTCTGGGACTCAACTCTGAGGAAAGATGCATAAAGACTACTTGCCTTCAAAATTCCTATTTTGTGAATAAGTTTATGTTTGGTATGACGACCAGTTTATAGATAACAATTAACCATATCATTTTTTTTTCAGAAAGCAAGGATTCCAAACTGGGGAGTTCTTGACCATCTGGGATGGCCTAGTCACTTAAGTGGAAGGCTTACTTCAACATAGGTTTCCTCTGTCCCAGAAATACATGCCATTTCTGAACTGGAACATATTGGACTTCTCAGGATTCTTGGATAAGCATTTCAAACCTTGACATTTCTGCTGTGATAAGACATTTGGCCAATGTTCTCAGAGAACCTGTTGGCTCATATTCCAGAACACCATCACCTTGGGTCTGCTGCCAATGTAGAGATTTCTAGTTGATTGGGTATCTCTGCTTCCCATGGCTCTAGCCTCTATCTTCATTTCTTACTTTAATCCACTCCTTCAATTCCTCTGCTTTCTTCAAAAAATGGATTCTCAGCATGCTTCCTTGTCCTAGCATAAGTGTTTCTATAGGCCCTAGTGTGTACCTTTTGGATTTAGCATAGAAATAATATCTATGATGCCTGTTTGACTCCCTCAACCAGAGACCATAGGAAATAACAAAGGCTCTTATTCCCAATGACTCCTGCAAAGGTCATATGAATCTGTTTCTTGAACTCACAGACCTCTATACTTTTACACATTAAACTGAGCAAAAACCTGAAAGGTAGATGAGAGAGAGAGAAAGACTAATTCTTTATGACCAACTTACATGTGAAGCTTGATTTCTTAGGCAAGCCTATACACCCAGAGGAAATATGAAGGCAGTGGGTAGAGCAAACTAAGAGAATGAAACCTGACATGAGATCAATGAGAGCTCCCAAGGCTAGAGATCTCTGCCATTTAAAAATCTACAGAAAAGTGCCTGCCAGTTTCTTGGCCAGGAGTAGACTTGCCTCAATAAGGATTTTGTACAGAAAGAGGAAGGGATTGACTCATGTGGTATTCTAGACTTTGATGATTCCCAAGCTACAGATAGAAGACAAAGAAGTGAGTGGCAGCACTGAACATGAATGAGACCCTGCATGTAGAGAAAACAGGACACCAGAGCAGTAGAGTTCATGGTGCTCAGCTCAGGTTTTATATATAGATCAAGGAAGCAAAAAAGCTGGTAGGTAGTGAATCACCTAATCATTTTCCTTACTCATGATCTTTTGTTGTTGAGGAAAAGTTTGGGTTTTACCCCCTATGAAAAAAATATCATAATTCAATTAAATTGTTAGAATTTGCATGATGGTGTTTCTTTATATTCTCAGTGTCAGAGACCATAGTTAAAGGTCATTTCTTAGATAATAGATGTGAGTTTTTTCCTCTGACATTCACCTCCAAATCCTGTTCCTTAACTTTGCTTGTTTGGTCTTGGCAGACAATGGACATTCTGTGTGGCATGTCCCAAGCCATAGCTAAACTACACACTTTTTTGATTCTTTATTTACATTTCAAATGTTTTACCCTTTCCAGGTCTCCCCTTTGGAAACCCCCTATCCAATCTCAACTCCCCCTGCCTCTATGAAGGTATTCACCCACCCAATCCCAGCTTCCCTCCCTGCCATTGCCCTAAAATGGGGCATCTAATACTCTCAGACCCAAGGGCGTCTCCTCCCACTGATGGCCAACAAGGCCCTCCTCTGCCACATATGTGGCCAGCACCACGGGTCGCTCCATATGCATTCTTTGGTTGGTGATCCAGTCTCTGGGAACACTGGGGAGCCTGACCAGTTGACACTGTTGCTCCCTCCCCATTGGGCTGCAAACCTCCTCAGTTCCTTCAGTCCCTTCTCCAACTCCTCCAACAGGGATGCCACACTCAGTCCAACAGTTGGTGTGAATTGAATCATGGGTGTTCCGAATTTTTGGGCTAATATCTGCTTATCAGTGAGTATATACTGTATTTGTTCTTTATGACTGAGTTACCTCACTCAGAATGATATTTTCAAGTTCCATCCATTTGCCTGTAAATTTCATGAAGTCATTGTTTTGAATAGCTGAGTAGTATTCCATTGGGTAAATGTACATTTTCTGTATCCATTCCTCTGTTGAGGAGGATTGTCTGGATTGTTTCCAGCTTCTGGGTATTATAAATATGGCTGCTATGAACATAGTGGAGCATGTGTCCTAATTACATGTTGGAGCATCTTCTAGGTATATGCCCATGAGTGGTATAGATGGGTACTCAGGTAGAATTATGTCCAATTTTCTGAGGGACCACCAAACTGATTTCCAGAGTGGCTATACCAGCTTGCACTCCCACCAGCAATGGAGGAGAGTTCCTTTCTCCACATCCTTGTAAGCATCTGCTATCTCCTGAATCTTTGATCTTAGCCATTCTGACTGGTGTGAGGTAGAATCTCAGGGTTGTTTTGATTGGCATTTCCCTGATGACTAAGGATGTTGAACATTTCTTTAGGTGCTTCTTTGCCCTTCTAGTTTCCTCAGTTGAAAATTTTCTGTTTAGCTCTGTTCCCCATTTTTTGATCGAGTTATTTGGCTCTCTGTAGTCTAACTTCTTGAGTTCTTTGTATATACTGAATATTAGCACTCTATCAGATGTAGGATTGGTAAGATCTTTTCCCAATCTGTTGGTTGTTGTTTTGTCCTATTGAGAATGTCCTTTGCCTTACAGAAGCTTTGCAATTTTATGAGGTTCCATTTGTTGATTCTTGATCTTAGAGCATAAGCCATTGGTGTTCTGTTCAGGAACTTTTCCCCTGTGCCCATATGTTTGAGACTTTTCCCTACTTCCTCTTCTATTTGACTCAGTGTATCTGGTTTTACATGGAGGTCCTTGTTCCACTTGGACTTGAGCTTTGTATAGGGAGATAGGAATGGATCAATTAGCATTCTTCTACATGTTGACCTCCAGTTGAGCCAGCACCATTTGTTGAAAATGCTGTCTGTTTTCCACTGGATGGTTTTTGCTCCTTTGTTGAAAATCAAGTGACCGTAGGTGTGTGGGTTCATTTCTGTGTCTTCAATTCTATTGCATTGATCTACCTGCCTGTCACTGTCCCAATACCATGCAGTTTTTATCACTATTGCTCTGTAGTACAGCTTGAGGTCAGCGATGCTGATTTCCTAGAAGTTCTTTTGTTGTTGAGAATAGTTTTTGCTATCCTGGGTTTTTTGTTATTCCAAATGAATTTGAGAATTGTTCTTTCTAAGTCCATGAAGAATTGAGTTGGAATTTTAATGAGGATTGCATTGAATCTGTAGATTGCTTTCAGCAAGATAGACATTTTTACTATATTAATCGTGCCAATCCATGAGCATGGGAGATCTTTCCATTTTTTGAAGTCTTCTTCGATTTCTCTCTTCAGAGACTTGAAGTTCTTGTCATACGGATCTTTCACTTGTTTGGTTAGAATCACACCAAGATATTTCGTATTGTTTGTTGACTATTGTAAAGGGTGTCATTTCCCTAATTTCTTTCTCAGCCTGTTTATCCTTTGAGTATAGGAAGGCTATTGATTTGTTTCAGTTAATTTTATATCCAGCCACTTTCCTGAAGTTGTTTATCAGCTGTAGGAGTTCTCTGGTGGAGTTTTTGAGGTCACTTAAGTATATGATCATATCATCTGCAAAGAGTGATAGTTTGATTTCTTCCTTTCCAAATTGTATCCCTTTGACCTCCTTTTGTTGTCTAATTGCTCTAGCTAGAACTTCAATTACTATATTGAATAGATAGGGAGAGAGTGGGCAGCCTTATCTACTCCCTGATTTTAGTGAGAATGCTTCAAGTTTCTCTCCATTTAGTATGTTGTTGGCTACTGGTTTGCTGTATATTGCTTTTACTATGTTTAGGTATGGGCCTTGAATTACTAATCTTTCCAAAATTTTTATCATGAAGGGATGTTAAATTTTGTCAAATGCTTTTTCAGCATCTAATGAAATGACCATGTGGGGTTTTTTTTTTTTTTAGTTTGTTTATGTAGTCAATTACATTGATGGATTTCCAGGTATTGAACCCTCCCTGCATCCCTGGGATAAAACCTACTTGATCATGATGAATGATCGTGTTGATGTGTTCTTGGATTCAGTTTGTGAGAACTTTATTGAGTATTTTGGCATCGATATTCATAAGGGAAATTGGTCTGAAGTTTTCTTTCTTTGTTGGGTCTTTGTGAGGTTTTGGTATCAGTGTAACTGTGGCCTCATAGAATGAATTGGGTAGTGTTCCTTCTGTTTCTATTTTGTGGAATAGATTGAAGAGTATTGGTATTAGGTATTCTTTGAAAGTCCAATAGAATTCTGCAGTAAACCCATCTGGTCCTGGGCTTTTTTTGGTTGGGAGACTTTTAATGCCTGCTTCTATTTCTTTAGGCATTATGGGACTATTTAGATGGTTTATCTGATCCTGACTTAACTTTGGTATTTGGTATCTACCTAGAGAATTGTCCATTTCATCCATATTTTCCAATTTTGTTGAGTATAGGCTTTTGTAATAGGATCTTATGATTTTTTTAATTTGCTCAGACTCTGTTGTTATATCTCCCTTTTCATTTCTGATTTTGTTAATTTGGATACTGTCTCTGTGCCTCTGGTTAGTCTGCCTAAGGTTTTATCTATCTTGTTGATTTTTCTCAAAGTACCAGCTCCTTTTTTTGTTGATTCTTTGTATAGTTCTTTTTGTTTCTACTTGGTTGATTTCAGCCCTTAGTTTGATTATTACTTGCCTTCTACTCCTCTTGGGTGTATTAGCTTCTTTTTGTTCTAGAGCTTTCAGGTGTGCTGTTAAGCTGCTAGTGTATGCTTTCTCCAGTTTCTCTTTGGAGGCACTCAGAGCTATGAGTTTTCCTCTTAACACTGCTTTCATTGTGCGCCATAAGTTTGAGTATGTTATCCTTTCATTTGCATTAAATTCTAGGAAGTATTTAATTTCTTTCTTTGTTTCTTCCTTGACCAAGTTATCATTGAGTATAGTGCTGTTCAGCTTCCATGTGTATGTGGGCTTTCTGTTGTTATTGTTGCCATTGAAGACCAGCCTTAATCCATAGTGGTCTGATAGGAGGCATGAAATTATTTCAATCTTCTTATATCTGAGATTTCTTTTGTGACCGATTATATGGTCAATTTTGGAAAAGGTACCATGAGGTGCTGAGAAGAAGGTATATCCTTTTGATTTAGGATGAAATGTTCCATAGATATCTGTTAAATCCATTTGTTAAATCCATAACTTCTGTTAGTTTCACTGTGTCTTTGTTTAGTTTTTGTTTCTATGATCTGTCCATTGATGAGAGTGGGGTGTTGAAGTCTCCCACTATTATTGCGTGAGATGCAATGTGTGCTTTGAGCTTTAGTAAAGCACACATTTTATGAGTGTGGGTGCCCTTGCATTTGGAGCATAGATGTTCAGGATTGAGAGTTCTTCTTGGTAGATTTTTCCTTTGATGAGTATGAAGTATCCTTCCTTATGTTTTTTGACGACTTTTGGTTGAAAGTCGATTTTATCCGATATCAGAATGGCTATTCCTGTCTGTTTCTGTGACCATTTGCCTGCAAAATTGTTTTCCAGTCCTTTCCTATGAGGTAGTGTTTGTCTTTAACACTGAGGTGCATTTCCTGTATGCAGAAAAATGCTGGGCACTGTTTATGTGTCTAATCTGTTAGCCTATGTCTTTTTATTTGGAAGTTGAGTCCACTGATGTTAAGAGATATTAAGGAATAGTGATTGTTTTTTCCTGTTATTTTTTATGTTATTTTTGTGTTTGTGCGGCTATCTTCTTTTGGTTTTGTTGAAAGGTTGCTTTCTTGCATTTTCTAGGGTGTAGTTTACCTCCTGGTGTTGGCATTTTCCATCTATTATCTTTTGTAGGGCTTAGTTTGTGGAAAGATATTGTATAAAATTGATTTTGTCATGGAATATCTTGGTTTTTCCATCTATGGTAATTGAGAGTTTTATTGGGTATAGCAGCCTGGGCTGGCAGTTGTGCTCTCTTAGGGTCTGTAGGAGATCTGCCCTGGATCGACTAGCTTTCATAGGCTCTGGTGAGAAGTCTGGTGTAATTCTGATAAGTCTGCCTTCATATGTTACTTGACCTTTTCCCCTTAATGCTTTGAATATTCTTTCCTTGTTTTGTGCATTTGTTGTTTTGACTATTACGTGATGGGAGGAATTTCTTTTCTGGTCCAATCTATTTGGAGTTCTGTAGACTTCTGAAATATTTATATTCATCTCTTTCTTTAGGTTAGGGAAGTTTTCTTCTGTAATTTTGCTGAAAATATTTACTGACCCTTTAGGTTGGGAATCTTCATTTTCTTCAATACCTATTAACCTTAGATTTGGTCTTCTCATTGTATCCTGCATGTCCCAGGTGTTTTAGATTAGGAGCTTTTTGCATTTTGAATTTTCTTTGACTATTATGCCAACGTTTTCTATGGTATCTTCTGCACCTGAGATTCTCTTCTGTCTCTTGTATTCTATTGGTGATGCTTGCATCTTTCACTCCTCATCTCTTTCCTATGCTTTCTATCTTCAGGGTTGTCTCCCTTTGTGATTTCTTAATTGTTTCTATTTCCATTTTTAGATCCTGGATCGGTTTGTTCATTTTCTTCACCTGTTTGATTTTGTTTTCCTGTAATTCTTTAAGGGATTGTTGTGTTTCCTTCTAGTTTCTAGCTGTTTTCCTGTGTTCTCTTGTATTTCCTGAAGGGAGTTATTTATTTCCTTCTTAAAGTCTTCCATCATCATCATGAGATGTGATTTTAAATAAGAGTCTTCCTTTTTTGTTGTGTTGCGTTATCCAGGGCTTGCTGTGGTGGGAGAACCAGGTTCTGATGATGCCACATTGCCTTGTTTTCTGTTCCTTATGTTCTTGCCCTTGCCTTTCACCATCTGATTATCTCTGGTGTTAGCTGGTCTTGCTGTCTCTGTCTGTCACTTGTCCCTCCTACAAGCCTCTGTGTCAGTACTCCTTGGAGACCAGCTCTGAGAGGAATTTGAATTTGGAGAGCTGTGGTGCAGAGTCTGCTCTGGGGTACAGACAGAAATCAGAAGGATCCTGTCCACATCTGTTCCTTGGTTCCTGTGTCCTGATGGCTCTGTGAGGAATTTTGATCGAGGAATTTGAACAGAGTGGTAGTCTTGCCTATGCTCGAAGGTGTGTTGGCACTACTGGGGGACTAGCTCTCTCCTGGCACTGAGTATGGAGCCCTGTGTCACAGGATAAGCTCCCTGGCCACAGAAGGAAACTGGAAGGCCACTCCTCAGTCCCTGTGTCCTGAGGGTTCTGGGCGGGTCCCACTGAGCAGAGGTGCTGTCCTTACCTTCCCGCCTCCCCCCAGGCTTGTCCACACTCCTGGGAGTGTAGCTCTTTCCCTGATCTATGTGGGTATGGAGTCGCAGTGTGGCACAGACCACAGGCGTAAACCAGAAGGCTCCTGTCCCAGGCTGTTCCTTGTTCCCTGTGTCCTACGGATTCTGGGCAGGTCCTGCTGAGCAGTGGAGCTAGTCTTACCTCCACTCAAAGACTTGTCAACACTCTTGGGATGCTAGCTTTCTCCTGGCGCTATTTGGCTATGGAGCTCTGTGGCACAGACTGGGGTCCCGGCTGCAAAAGGAAACTGGAAGGCTCCTGTCCTAGGCTGCTTGTTCATCCCTGTGTCCTGGGGGTTCTGGCAGGTCCCTCTGAGCAGAGGTACTGGCCTTACCCCCAATCACAAGCTTGTCCACTCCTGGGAGGGTAGCTCTTTCCCTGTGCTATGTGGGCACAGCTAAACTACACATTTATTGATAGTTTTTAGTTAATTTGAAAGTAGATTTTTTTAAATAGTTTTAATGACACAGAGTCATTCTTTTACACAAAATTTATTATGAGATTTTTATTATTATTTTCTTTACTTACATTTCAAATGTTATCCCCCTTCCCGGTTTCCCCTCCACAAACCTCCTATCCCATCCCCCTACCCCTGCTTCTATGAGGGTGCTCCCCTAACCACCCATCCACTCCTGCCTCACAGCCCTAGCATTCACCTACTCTGAGTCATCGAACCTCCACATGACCAAGGGCCTCCCCTCCCATTGATGCCAGATAAGGCCAACCTTTGCTACATATGCAGGTGGAGCCATGGGTCCCTCCATGTGTACTCTTTGGTTAGTGGTTTAGTCCCTGGGAGCTTTGGGGGGTCTGGATGATAGATATTGTTGTTCTTCCCACAGGGTTGTAAACCAGCTCCGTCAGTCCTTCCCCTAACTCCTCCATTGGGATCCCCGTGCTCAGTCTGATGGTTGGTTGTGTGCTTCAGCGTCTGTATCGGTCATGATTTGGCAGAGCCTCTTAGGGGACAGCTAGAACAAGCTCCTGTCACTAAGCACTTTTTGGCATCAGAAATAGTGTCTGGGTTTGGTGTCTGTAGATGGGATGGAGATTCTTTTTATTTGTTGAATGACAAAAATCCAGAAAGATGCTTTGAGGTATGAATATGAACATCAGCAATCTAAGACTAACTTATGTACTCTTCCATAGTGAGTATAGAGAAATTAAAGTCTAGCTGTATGTTCACAGTGGCTGGATTTTTAAAATTCCCCTGCTAACCTCTATTTACTTTTAAGCTCAACACCATTAATTCGTGTAGTTGTGACCAGATACCTTCTTCTCTGTCTCTAAAATGATATTTTCATTCTCCTTTGCAGTGATCTCAGTGATTGTCTTTCATAAATACTCTTTAATATTTTGATTTTTATTAACAATATTGTTTTCTTCTTTACTTGAATATTTTCTACGAGTGTGTCATCATTGCTGATATTAGCCAAGGAAGTGGATAAAAGAATTTTGACCATATCCATATGGAAAATCCAGAAATGGCTTTTTGCTGGATCCTAATCCCCCTCCAAAGTTTACCTCTGTCCTTAAGTATATGTCTGTGGCACTTTTGATAAGCTAGGGTTAAGTAAGGACAGATGCAAATGAATTCTGAGCATATTTTAGAGTTTAAAAATATTATTCTATAAGTCAACAGAACTTGTGGCACTTATAACCTTTCAAAACTTGTAACAAGCAGTAATGATCACACTAGCATTGGTTGGTGTGTTCATTTTCTGGATCAATTTCACTAAGCATGTTACTCAGTAACATAAATATTGCTTTGAAGACATTTTAAAAAATCAATGTGAAAATCGTTAAAATCAGCCAAATTAAGTCTGTTTCATCTCATTTGACCAAAGTCTTGAGAGAAAATCCTAGGTCCCTCTGAGGAAAACAAATTGTTATCAGATCATCTTTAGATTGGAGCTGTATGGTCACTATATCTAATGTGCCTGAACAACCATCTGATTTTATTTATGCCAGTCCTAAAATGCATAACCAAATTATTGACTTTCCCAGTCTTGTATCCTCCTCTTCTCTGCCTCTTCTTTTCTCTTCCCTTTTCTTTCTTTTTCTTCTCTTCTCTTCTTATTTTTAAATCTAAGCAGATTTATTTATAAAGATAACTGTTTCTTGGACTCTATATATTTATTTATGATTTTGAGCCTGTTCACAACTAAATACATACAATATTTTTCCATGTCTAGAAATAGAAAACTGCTTATTTTTATTATTTGTTCTCTCTCTTTTTAATTTTATTTTTTATTAATCATTCCAATTGTTTACATCTCGAATGATATCTTCATGAACATTAGGATGATCATAGCCAGCTTTATTCATGTGTGTAATTATCAAGGTAAAATAACAGTAGAAGAAAACCCCACATGGCTTATGAACAGAGTGGGACCAAAGACAATCCTGAAAACATTTCAGTTACACCTAAACTAAAAATAATTGTAAAATAGTGTATATGTTAGGCTGCAGGGCCCTGGAACCCTGGAATAGGGAGGAGCCTTTCTGGAGCAGGAGTGGTGTTGAGTTGTAGTCTACCTCAGAAATCCTTTCACAAGAGCAGTAAGAGTGGGAGCACTCCCGCCCCTGCCCAGAACCTGCATTTTCTGACATATCGTCCTGAACCTCCACCCCACCTTTGCCCACATTAGAGGAGGTCACAAAGTTGCAGCCAGGTTACTCTTTTCTCTTTATAAGGTCATGACTAGTAAACACCTGGAATTCCTCCTTATTAAAATTAGGTGTCCTCAGCACTGTGACTCTGATCAGTGGTGTAAACCAATTACAACAGTCTCTATTCAGCTCAAAGGTTTAAAAATCCTGTGCTCCCAATGATTAAGTGGGCTGTCTCACTGAAGCCTGTCTCCGATAGTCTGTTCTTCATGTACCCACTTGCCTTCTGAGGTCTTATCATCCCTGGCTATTCCCTGCTGGTTCTCTTTCTCTCTCTGGCCACCAGTAGTGATCTCTGGTGACCATGCCATTAAGGGTAAGGGAGCAGAGTGAGAGTAGTATTACTGTGAATGTGTCTTGGAAAAACAGTGTTAAGAAACCTTTGGCTGTCTGGACAGTTACTGAAATACTTTTGGGGGAAAGGGATGCAGATAGTTCATTGTCAAGTGGTAGAAATTTATTTATCATACATTCATTACTTAAAATATTTTTGAGTCAACACATACTAGGAACCTGTCCTGTGGCAACAGAAACCTAAGGCATCTTACACCCTACTTTCTGGACTCTACTCATGATCACCTTCAAGGAGATTAGTCTGTTCATCTTTGCGTTCTACAGAGCAGTGAAGGAGCATGAGGACAAAACAATTTTTTCCTACTTCAGCAGTTCTAAGGATGGCAAAGGGAAAAGCTGGTGTCCAGAGTGCTTGGAAGCAGAGCTAGTCATTTAAGAGGGACTGAAGCATGCTACTGAAGACTCTGTGTTCATCTACTGCCAAGTAGGAGACAGACCTTACTTGAAAGACTCAAATAATTACTTCAGAGGAAAACTGAAATTAACTGGAGTGTCTAAACTATCTAAATATGGAACATTTCAAAACTTGTGGAATCTGAATGCCTTTAGTCCAACCTCCTAGAGATGATCTATTCTGAAAATTATGATTTGATGACTTTGCCTGTCAGACTATGGCGGCACATGGCTTTTGTTCCAGTACTCGGGAGGTAAAAGCAGGGAATCCTTGAATCTGAGGCCAGCATGGTCTGCAGAGTGAGTTCTAGGGCAGCCAGGACTGCACAGAGAAGCCATATCTAGAAAAATAAACCCAACAACAACAACAAGAAGAACAAAAAGAATTGAAGAATGAAATTGTGTCTTGATTTCATGGCTCCTTTAAAAGAAGCCACATACGTGCTTTAAACTGATGAATAAATGATGATGTTAATCTAAACAAGAAAAAATTGAAATACAAAAATATTTTTGGATCTTCTTTCTGTTTTCTTTAAATTTTCTTTAAATCCTTTGTAATCTTTCAAAGAATTGTCTCTTTATTTCATTTATTTCTTTTAACTTTTAAAAATTTCTATTGAATATACTGGATGAAAATGTGGAGGAGGATTTATTGGACCTACAAGTCATTTTGCAGTTGAAAAGTCTTTGGAGAGAGTGCCAGGACATCAAAAAATAAAGAGGAGAAAAGATTGAAAAGGCAAGAAAGTTTGGGATTGGGAGGTTCTTTAAAAACTATGTCTTATTCCAAGTAGACTTATTAAGAATTACAGCATTTCATATACCCTTTCTTGGGGGGAATAGGATTAATTCAGTAGAAACTGTCATAAAATGAAAGAAAGTCAGCATGAAGATGATCAAACAAGTTGTACAAGATTAACAAAATGTATCCTAAGAACATCACAGACTGAGCAAACAGCAATCCTATGACTGATAACAATAACCCCACAAACTGGGTAGTTGGGTTCTCAGGATCTCTATATATCCATTACATGTATATATCCCAAAGTCTTTGTGCCAGGGTAATATTGTCTCTGCCAGGCATGTCTCTCTTTTTGAAGTAGAGACCTGTTCCATCTCTGTATATAAGGGCCTCAGAGAGAGCCTCAGTTCTCTAGGCCAGCCCTCAAGAGAGTATAGTAGAGTAATAGAATGAAACATAAAATATGTTGCATTCATGTATTGGAAAAGCCTTATACCTTATTCAACCTCAGTAACAATTCTACATCAAAAGCTAGTAATAATTTAGGCCTTAAACATTCATTTCAGGAGGAAAGAGGAAATATGGGAAAAGACAGCTAAAATTAAAAGCCAATTTAGGGATAAAAGAAATTTAACACAACTCAGCTAAGAAAAAAAAGGACATATAGCTCACCAGATGATACGCAGGTAGATACAGAATGATTAAGAGGTCTCAAATAAGAAGCAATATATTGAACTGTAACATCATAAGTCAGTAGTTCTTTAAATCCTGAGGAAGTGACTAGAGATTATCATTGGGCATCCTATTCTAGCTCTCTCTATCTTAGCTTTGAAAACAAGGGATATTTAGCATGCCAATAAAGCCTACTTTTGTTAAGTGGAATAAAAAGAAACTTAACATAAAAGAAGCTCTCGTGTGTGTGTGTGTGTGTGTGTGTGTGTGTGTGTGTGTGTGTGTGTGTGTGTATGAAGGCAATTGCCCCCCCCCAGGTCATCCTGGAGTTTGGAACACCAACCAAAGAATGCACATTTATGGACCCATGGTTCAGACCACATATGTGGCAGAGGATGACCTCGATGGCCATCAGGGAGAGAGGAGAGGCCCTTGGGCCTGAGGGTGTTAGAGGCCCCAGTACAGGGGAATGTCAAGGTGGGAATATAGGAATGGGTGGGCGGGTGGGTGGGAGGTGGAATTCCCTCATAGAGGCGGGGATGGGGAGGGGATAGGGGGTTTCCAAAGAAGAGACCCAGAAAAGGGGAAACATTGGAAATGTAAATAAAGTATCAAAAAGAAAAAAAAGAAAAGAAAAGAAAATGGTTTTGGATATGAAACAGAAATATGGTGATAATACAAAACCGTGGCAAATAAATTTCAGGTTGTTATTAAAAAAATAAAATAAAAATAAAATAAACAAATAAAATCTTTTTTTAAAAAAGAGAGTTTGAGTCCTATATTGAATAAGAGTAGACAAAGTAGGCAGGTTTAACTTTCTGGAGTTTAGATGAAAGTCTTCTAGTTGTTTTCCCGTTCATTATAATGTTCTCTATAGGTTTCTCTTTTATCATGTTGAGATAAGTTCCTTTCTTGCTAGTCTTTGAGAGCTTTTCATTTTTAATAGACAATGAAGGATGTTTTTTAAAAAATTATTAAATTATTTTATTTACATTCCAAAAGTTGACCTCCTTCCGAGTCCCCCTTCCAGAGTTCTTCATCCCGTTCTCCCTACCCCCATTTCTGAGAGGGTGCTCCAGCAAATGCCCACCCAACACTATTTCACCACTACCAACATATCTCTTCCCTGGGGTATCAAGTTTCCACAGGATTAAGCACATCCTCTCCCACTGAGGCCATATTGGGCAGAACTCTGCTACACATGTGTCCAGGGCCATGAACAAGCCCATGTATGTTCCTTGATTTTTGGCTTAATCTCTGGGAGCTCTGAGAGGTTGCAATCCCCTTCAGCTCCTTCAGACCTTCTGCTAACTTTTCCATATTGGTCTCTGACCAATCCAATGGTTGGCTGTAAGTATCTGCATCTGCCTTAATCAGTTGCTGGAAGAGCCTCTCTGAGGACAGCCATGCCAGGCTCCTGTCTGCAAGCACAATATGACCTCAGTAATAATATCAGGATTTGGTGTGCACACACGGTATGAATCCCAAGTTGAACCAGTTACTGAGTGGCCTTTCTTTCAGTCTCTGTTCCATTTTTGTCCCTGTATATCCTATACAAGAACAATTCTAGGTTAAAAATTTTGAAGATAGGTGGGTGCCCCCTGCCTCAACTGGGGGCCATGTGTATCTACTGGAGATGGTCTCTTCAGGTTCCATCTCCCCACTCTTGGGAATTTTGGCTAATGCCACACCCATTGAGTCCTGGTAGCCTGTCCCATCTTAGGTCTGTAGGTGTTTCTATAGGTTCCCCTTATGCCCTAGCCCTCACTGCTGCATATTTTAATTCTTTCTCCTGACCCTCTGGGAATCCCTCCTGTCTTTCCCCTTTCCTGATCCTGCCCCTCTTTTTCTCCTCCCCGCCTCACCTCTACCACCTTGTTTCCTCCCTCCCTCTGCCCACCATGATTATTTTGTTCTCCTCCTAAATGGCTTTCAGGTATCCACACTTGGGCCTTACTTTTGTTAAGCTTCCCAAAAACATGCAATGGAGAAAAGAAAGCATCTTCAACAAATGATGCTGGTCTAACTGGTGGTCTTCATGTACAAAAATGGAAATTAATCCATACATATCTCCTTGCACATAGCTCAAGACCAAGTGGATCAAGGCTCTCCACATAAAACCAGATACAGTGAATCTAATAGAAGAGAAAGGGGGGAAATAGCCTTTAACACATTGGCACAAGAGATATTTTCCTGAACAAATATTGAACATTTTTGAGGCATCCTTGAATGCATTGATGTCATGTTATCTATTCTCATAACTTTCTATATAGTTATTTATTTTTTATGAATATATATTTTGAGCCACCTTGCTCACATGTACTTTTAAGTAAATGTGTGTGTGTATGTGTATATATATGTATGTATGTATGTATGTATGTATGTGTGTGTGTGTGTATGTGTATATATATATGCCTGTTTTAGGCTTTGTGTGCTTTCTGCATCCCATGTTAGCATGTCTATTAGTTTCATGCATGTTCTGGCCATGTTTACACAGCCATGTTGGTGTGATATTATGGCTAAAGCTTCTGACATTTCTGGGAGACAATCTCAAAGCAAACTCCTTGTTTCTCTGGTGCTCACAATCTTTTTGCTTTCATTTTTCTCAGTGATCTTTGAGCCTTAGGTGCAGGAGTTATGTTGTAGATGCAACAGTCGGTATACTATACCAATTGTCAGCCGTGAATGCATGCACACAAACAACATTATAAGGACTGGGTGGATTTTATTGTTGTATTTAGGAGCCCATGGACACACACACAAATACATACACACACACACACACACACACACACACACACACACACACACACACACACTACATTCACAACCCCCACCATCATTACTACAACCACTACCAGCATCAATCAAAGAAAAATCGTCCATGAATTTGAAAGAAAGACATGTATGTGCATATGAAGACATGAAGGGAGGGTATAAACAGAACTCCTTGATGTGGTGGTGATTGGGACAGAGGTTGGCTTGCTGATAAAGGTAGCTGTGCAGTGCTTGTGGGTCTAGCCTCTTCAGTAATCTTAACTTCCTTGAAAGAGTCACAGATGAGAACTTCTGCTGTTGTTTCTGTTGGTCCCTCCTGCTGAGTTGAGCCAAGGCTGAGGCCTGGCTGTCTCCACTAAGTCATGTCACTGCTGTTGCTAATCCTACTCTACTGAACCAGACTACTGGTATATCTGTGAAGTGTTTGTGAGTGGATTGAGCTGCCACCGCCTGCTAACCTGTGAACTGAACTGCCTATTTTCAGACAACACAGAAGGGAGTTCCTCCAAAGAACCTTTCTAAGTCCACTTCCCCCATATACTTTCTTTTCCACTACCTCTGGTGGTGGGCATTTAAGAACCATCATTAAAAATAGGATTTTCAAAAATTAAAGTTACAAATGATAAATAGGCTGAGAATGAATTTAGAGAAACAACACCCTTTACAATAACAACAAATAATAAAAAATACCTTGGTCTAACTCTAACCTTGCAAGTGAAAAATCTATATGACAAGAACTTCAAGTCATTGGAGAAAGAAATTAAGGAAGATATCAGAAGATGAAAAAATCTCCCATGCTCATGGATTGGTAGGATTAACATAGTGAAAATGGCCATCTTACAAAATCAATTTACAAATTCAACTCAATTTTCAACACAATTTTTTGTGATGGTTTTAATATGATATTATATTTATTTCATGATATTCATGTGGAAGAATATCAAAAATCTTTGTAATGAGTTCTCCCTAAATCATGTGGGTTACAGGGATTGAATTTGGGCTGTCAGGTTTGGTGGTAATAGCTTTTACAATTACCACAGAGGTACCACTGAGCTACCTCTTCAGCCTAAGTTCTGCAGGATTCTTAACTGTCAGTATTGTGCTTGTGGAGTTTCAGGCTTTTGTGTTTTTGTTTGTTTGTTTGTTTGTTTGTTTGTTTTATAGTGCTAGGGATTGGACCCTGGTCTTTGCACATGATAAGCAAGCACTGCCTATTGGCTGCATGCCCAGCTCAGAAGTCACATTGTTCCCTTCATGACTCTATCACGTATATCAGAACTTCTCCCGTGTATCTGTTTAACTACAGAAATTCTTAGCCTACAGGAGTATATCATATTGTTAATACTTTAAAGTAGGGAGTTTGGCAACACAAAGCCTCTGCACACAAGGCAGTCTTGAACACAGGGCAGCAGAATGATGTCTGCCAACAAAAAATTCAGGGTGGAATGTCAGAAGGAGCACTGGATGGCTTAATGGCTGGAATACAACAGTTCACATGCAAATGCCAGAGGCCAGGGGGAAAAAATATTTTTAGTCCACAGTGAGCCAAATTTAAGAATTGGAAATGTTATTGTTGTATGGATACATAGGTATATGCATGCCATCCCCAGTATCTTGGTGAATTCTATCAATTGCATAAGTAGTGGGGTATTTTTCCCTTGTTTCCTAAAATACTATTTGACTCCATGTTCAAGAGCCCAGATAAAAGAAAATGAACCCAACCATCCCAAAATGATGACGACAACAACAACCTTCTCATTATTGTCATGCTGCTCTACATTTAATCAACCATCCCAAAATGATGACAACAACAACAACTACCTTCTCATTGTTGTCATGCTGCTCTACATTTATTAATACAATATATGAGCCTACTATTTCAGCTAGAAATTTTTCCATCTAATGACAATTTAAAATATGTTAACTTTGCTTTTAATTAGGTTCATTCATTTATTTATTTTACAACCTGCATCAGCCCTTCCTCTCCTCCCAGTGGCCCCTCATGTAAGTCCCCCCCCATTCCTTTTAGAAGGGGAAAACCCCTTCTGGGTGTCAACCCCCCCACATATTCTAATCTCACTTTGCCACTCCACTCACCAACCCATAGCAGTTTTATTCGTATTAATCAGAAACTGCAAATAACCTAGATGTTCCTGAGCTGAAAAATGGATAAGACTGTAGTACATCTACATAATGGAGTACTATTCAGCTATTAAAAACAAGACATCATGAGTTTTTCAGACAAATGGATGGAACTTGAGAATATCACTCAGAGTGAGGTATCCCAAACTCAAAAGGATATGCATGGTAAGTACTCACTTATAAATGGATATTAGCTATAAAATACAGGCTACACATGCTACAGACCCAAAGAAGCTAATCAAGAAGGAAGGCACAAGTGAGGTTTCTTGAATCTTACTTAAAAGGGGGAATAAAATAGTCTTAAGAGGCAGAAGGAGGGAGGGAACATAGTGGGAGAAGAGATGGGTAGGGGACAAGAAATGCAGGCATGGGGAATGGAGCAGAAACTGTAGGAATGGTCAACCAATAATTGATCCAACTTGAGACCCATCCCATTGACAACCACCAATCCCCAACTCTATTAATGAAACTCTGTTATGGTTGTAGACAGGAAGTCTAGCGTGGCTGTCCTCTGAGCAGTAACTCCACCAAGTAGCTGACTGAAACAGATGCAGAGACCTATAGCCAAGCATTGGGTGGAGCTCAGGGACTAATATGCATTGGGGGAAGAATTGAGGGTCCCATGGGGGTAGGAACTCTATAGGAAGACCAACAAAGTGAACTAACCTGAACCACCAGCCAATGAGCATATCCAGGCTGGACCTAGGCTGTCCCACACATATGCATCAGATGTGCAGCTTGGTCTTCATGTCTGTCCCAAAAGCTGTTGCCTGTCTGTAGGATATGTTCTTCTAGTTTGGTTGCTTTGTCTTGCCTTTGTGGGAGAGAATGAGCCTAGCCCTGCAGAGACTTGATATGCCAGAGTGTGGGGGATACACAATGGGTGCCTCCATACTCACAGAGGAGAGGGGGTAGGGGTGTTGGGAACGATTTGGGAGGGGGTGATTTAGGGAAGGGTCATCGACTGAGATGTAAAGAAAAAAACAAACAAAAACAAAACCAAAAAAAACCAAAATAAAACTGCATGGTCAATGTAAAAAATTTAACAAAGTGAAACAAACAATCAAAGGAAAAACAAAACAAAACAAAGGTAGCCTAAGTGATAAAGAACACAATAACTGAAGCAAGATCCTTAACTTGAAGCTTCATAACAGACATGGTCATTTAAAAATATTACTGAGCTCAAATACAAGACACTTGAATTATTATTGAAAGGAATGGCATAAAAACTAAGAAAGCTTATGAGAATTATCAAGACATCACCAAGTTACCAAAAGTTAATTTGAGGGACATTTCATTACAAAATAGAGTATAGGAACAGAAAATACCTTTAAAGAAGCAGTGGTTAAAGTTTTCCCAAATTTCCTGAAGGATGATAATAGATACAGAATGCTGTACAGTCTTCACCCAAATTCATCCCAAAGATAAATTCACTGAAACATATCATGATCAACCATAAAAATAAAAAACAAAAAGTTTGGAAAGCAACAAGATATAAAAAAAAAAAAATCAAGTTTAAGGAAAGTCATATATGTAGTAGCACTCAGCCGACTTCTCATCAGAAACCTGCATGCAGTCTGAAAGAACTGAATGATATGTAAAAAGTTCTGAAGTAAACAAAATGGAAAAAAACCTTCCAACTAAGAGTATGTACCTGAATAAATAGCCCTTCCAATGTTAGGGAGACTTTGGTGGCTCACACCTTCAACTTTAGCTCTTGAGAGGCTCAGGCATAAAGACTGCCAAGACATGGATTCCAGCTTAAGCTACAAAGTAAAATACCACTTTGTACTGAAATTCCCACTTGGTACTGAAATCCCCTCTTCTCATTTTCCCAGAGCAGGAACTTTGGAACAGATTAGAACAACTATGCTGGGTTTCCTTAGATGGATTAAGTTTTTGCTACAGTGTAGAGATCCTGTCTACCCATATTTGCCTTGGTCTACGCTTAGGCTGTTGGAGAAAATTTTGTCACCAACCTCGTGACATGCAATACAGAAAGTCCAGGCGGTAACTAGGTTAGGTGTGGGGAAATGTGGGTAGGGAGAGGTGGAGGAAGCCAAGTGTGAGCGTGAGGGTTGCTAGCTTGGGATGTGGATGGGTTTGTACGTCTTTTAGCTGCACACGCCTTTACCACAATACTTCTGTGTGTCTC
Source organism: Uromys caudimaculatus (assembly GCA_028551405.1). NCBI lineage: Eukaryota > Metazoa > Chordata > Mammalia > Rodentia > Muridae > Uromys > Uromys caudimaculatus. The sequence goes on from CM052700.1 coordinate 94,062,807, forward strand.
CACTGTTGGTGCAGGTAGAGATCTGTTGCTCTGAGTATTATGCTAGGGTATCAAGTTCTCTGTGTACTTCTTGTGACCCTGGATCCCTTTCTGTTATAGGCAATAGCTAATGGTGGGAGAGAAAATAAGAGTCCTAGAATGTGTGGAAATATAGCTGTTATGTGGCACTTTATTTACAAAGTAATGTCAGACCATTGTCCAAAAGCTTTGCTGAGTAAAAATCCCCACAGGATCCCTTTTTTCAAACTCACACATGGCATCACTCAAGGTCGCAAATTTTCCTTACTTCAGGAAAATAAAAATCATAATACACAAAATACCCTGGCATCACAATGCACAATAAGCTCTGAGTCTTTCTGGCCAGTAGATGAAAAGAAAAAAGGTATCGCTTGGACAGTGTGGAGGGAGAGCTGGGTGTAGTTGAACTGTCATGGTAGAAGAACTTGAAATCTTTCCTCAGTTCTACCTTGAATTTTTGGTATTACTATGCATGCAATTGCTCATTCCACTTGTGGGGAATTTTCTCTTCTCTGCAAAGTGGTGAAACCTGGTCCTGACCTCACTCACTAGTATTTAAAAGTTTATCAGATTATTTTTTGTGAATGTATCCTGGAAATACAATGCTAAAGAAATTTTTGCCTATCTGGGCAGATACAGCAGTAATTTCTGGGGATAGGTGGGGATTCAGACATTCATTGTAAAGTTGTATTAGTTTACTTATCAGAGATATTTTACCACGTCGTTCCTTTCACAGTATTTTTTTTTACTACAGAGATACATACAGGAAACTAATATTCTCCCAGTGATACTTTGGTGATTTGAATCTATTCAAGACTTTCCAGTTTATATTACTTTTGATATTTTATCTTAAGTACTCCTGAGGTGGATAGTAACTAGGGGTCGGGCATCGCCACCCTTACATATGTCCTTTTCTGAAAAAACTTCCACCTTCATTTGTAGGACAGAATTTTCTAAGAAAGGACAGCAGAAGTGTTAAGTTATGAACACAACACATCTTCATCCACACCCCTTCTTGGATTTCACAGAGTCTAATTTGACTTCCTGTATACGAGGTAGAGTTGCTGTTTGAGCTCCCTTCCTGTACTTTCAGCTCCCTCTCTCCTCTCCTCTCCTTTCTATTTGGTTTTTCATCAGTGCTCCAGAATCATCTCCATTTTCTTCCTGCTACTCTGAAACATCCTGACATTAACTTTTATCCAAAATTCATAAGCAGGTGGGAAATGCTCTTACTTACCAGAGACATGAACCTTCCACAAGAATTTGGCAGCAATACACATACAAGCAATATGGATTTCAGGAGTAGAAAGGTATTTGATGTTTGGATTGTCGTCAGTACTGACTTCTATCTGAAGGAAAGAAAATGAAGAAGGTTTAGTGTCAATACAGAGAAGGTAGCCTGAGATAGATCATTTTAAAAAAAAGCAATTCTAAGGGCACTGTGGGAAGGAAAGACTAATCAGCTAGATGTTTAGTATATTTTCTGTAACTTGTATGTCAAACTCACTTTAGTCCCATAAAGAAGGAAAACCACTGATGTATTTGTTTGTTCTGTTGGGGTTATTTTGGCATGGTGAATGACTGAAACTTAAAAAAAAAATTGTTACAAGTTATCAGATAATACATTTTTTCCAGGTAATAGGGTGAAATGCTGAAATATGCTCTCTCTCCTTCTCTCTCTCTCTCTGTGTGTGTGTGTGTGTGTGTGTGAGAGAGAGAGAGAGAGAGAGAGAGAGAGAGAGAGAGAGAGAGAGAGAGAGAGAGAGAGAGAGAGAGAGATATTAACCCATGAGCTGGTCTGTGGGAAGGATTACTAAGTTCTTTATTTCAGTATTGTGAGGGTCAAAGAATATTGTTGCATTATGTTTTGGGCATTAGTTGGCTTTTATCTAGCCTAAGGCTAAAAATCTACAAATCAGAGTCAATGGGGAATGATACAAACCTCTCCAGAACCAAGAAGGGTTTTATGGCAGGGGACACCAGGTTATCTACACTGCTATGCTGACATATCTTAATAATAAGCATGACAAATCTTTTTTTTTTTTTTTTGAGACAGGGTTTCTCTGTGTAGCCCTGGCTGTTCTGGAACTCACTCTGTAGACCAGGCTGGCCTCAAACTCAGAAATCCACCTGCCTCTGCCTCCCAAGTGCTGGGATTAAAGGCGTGCACCACCACTGCCCGGCTAGCATGACAAATCTCAATAAGCAACCAAAGTTTATAACCCCACCTCTCTGTCTTTGGTTTTCTAGCTTTGTGATGCTATTGTTACACTGTGTTTTATTTCTGTAACTGTGAGATGAAAGAGTTGATACTTGTAGCCCTTGTGTGAGTTTGTGTGTCTATGAACTTTCTTTTCTTTTTCTTTTTCTTTTTTTTTTTTAATAAAAGGCAACATTTAATTAGGGTTGGCTTACAGGTTCAGAGGTTCAATCTATTATCATCAAAGAAGCATTGCAGCATTCAGGCAGGCCTGGAGCTGGAGAAGGAGCTGAAAGTTCTATATCTTGTTCCAAAGGGAACCAGGAAAAGATTGAATCTCTCTTCCTTCCTGGCCAGTGCTTGAGCTTAGGAGCCTCAAAGCCCACCCCCACAGGGACACACTTCCCCTAATGAGGCTATACCTCCTCCAACAAGGCCACACCTCCTAACAGTGCCACTTCCCTCTATGAACTTTCTGAGTGAAAGTTATCATTTTAAGCTTAAAATAGCATATTTATTTTGCAAATAGAAACAGTCACGGCTTGAGAAATTTTGACTGATTCTTTTAGGCATTTTTTTCCTCAGCCAAAAAATATAAATCTTTCAGCCAATGGTAAGCTGTAAGTAATGACTTCTACATGGGCTAAGTAATTTACTATTTTATAAACCAAATAAAGAGAACTTCAGGGTTTCTGCCCAATACCAGATCAAAAGCATTTCTAGCACTATTTTGATTTGTGTAAATATCTGACTCTACATTTGCCTACATCAACAAAGATGATTCTGATTTAATCTGTTCAACATATGGGGCAGACTCTGATGCTCTAAACAATTTCAGCATATCTGAGTTTTCAGCCACATGCCAAGATTACTAGTGTGTTATGCCTGATAGTTTACTGGATGGTCTAAAAAAAGGAGGGCACTCTGGGAGCTGTGGCCAGGAAAGGAAAAACAGAAATAATCTTTTATACAGATGGCACACAATATGGATCGTAAGAACAATAGGGTCCACAATTCAAGTAATATTGGGCTTACTCTGTTGAAAGGAAAAATGGGAAGTTCTTAAAACAAATATCAGGGACTATTTGCTTTTTTATTATGGCTTTTGATATAACCGTACATTTCCCTTCCTTTTGGTAATGATTTTTTTTTTTAAATCAGTTTTGAAAAAAGATTTACTTAGTTTTATTTTATGTCAGTCGGTTGTGTGCTCAATGTCCACTCACACCAGAGCTGGTGTCAGATGCCCTGGAACTGAACTGATGTATGGCTGTGATCTATCAGTGGTGCTAAGAAAAACCAAGATTTGCTCTGAACCCCTGAATCATGTCTCTAGCCCTCAAACCTTATTATATCTCCTTTCTAAGAGACCAAAGTTAATTTAGAAGAAACTGTTAATGAAATTGAGCAAGAAGTGAAGAATTTGGAACAATTGAAGATGAAATTAGACCCAGGATTAAAGCTGAGCACAATGTGTGTCTGTGCTTATTGGGGTCAAGCGAGCCCTCACATTAAGGGGCAGTGCACAGTCAGCTGCTAACGTATGTTGATCTCTATCTTCTTGACTCTCCGTCATTACTTCATGAGGTTCAGTCAGCAGGTGAGTGGAGGTAGGAACATAGGTCTAATAGTTTCCTGGTCACTGCCACTCAGCCATGTTTCTCTTTGTTTCATTACCATTTCCTTGATTTTTCACTCTTCCTATAATTTTTTCCTCTAAATTTTCATCTTGTTTTGATGTGAAGACCTTTCTCCAGTAGTTAAAATTCCTCACTCCCCAATCTTCTTCAAAACACTATTTCTTTACTATTAGAATAGAATTTGTAATACCTACAGTTGTAACAAAATTTCTCTGACTTTCAAAGCTATGTACATAGAAATACTAAAGGGGCAGCATTTAACACAATATTAAAATCATTGAATTATCTTTATTATGATACTTCTCAATTATTCACTCTCCCCCAAGCAATTATTCACATTGTTTATTACTTTGAGTTCTACTGTCACTTCATTTGTCCTGTTTGTCTGAGAGAGCCTCCTGTTCAGTGAAATTGACCTGTTCCTATAAAAGTAGAAGAGGCAGAAACACAAAATCATATTACTGTCCAACACTCATATGCTTTTGTATGGATGGGCAGAGAGAGCTCCAGGGGCCAATCATTGGGAGACCTGTTTTTCCAGCCAACACACATATCCAACAGGAAGAAACAAATGGAGGTAAGACAAGGTCACAGTGCTGCTTACCTAGTGAATGTGGAAATGTGGGCTAGCAAAGCTATGTTTACTTTGTTCCCAGTTAGCATTGCATGGGGGAGATTTATGACTGCACGGTCCACATTTATGCACTCCCATTTCTATTTTCTTTCTAAACTTATCAATAAGCTCTCCAAGGCTTTATTCCTTCCAAAAGTAGAAGTACTAGAGGGATTTTATACTCCCAGAATTTGCTAAAACCATCATATGGATCAATACAGCTTCACAGTAACAATTGATTCACCTCAACATTGTTTTTTTCAATAGAACACTCTTTAGATCTGGAGTACAGAACATCTAAAGCTCTAGTTGACAAAAGTTAGATTCCCAATTCAGAAATTCCCAACTTTTTATATTATTCCCACTCTTATAGAAATGTTCTTTCTTGACATATAAAATTTCCCTATATAAACCTCCATGGATTCATTACCATCTGGTAAATTCTCCTTATTCACATGATTCTGTATACTGTTAGTGAATTCTGATTTCTCCCTGTAACTGAATGCTTTCCTCTTGTCAAAAGCCATAAGAACCCATTACATACCATGATCTTTTTGCAGGAATTGTAGTCTAATATTTCTTTCCATTTTTAGCTATAGATTTAGAGAATAGTTTTATCACACAAGGAATCTGTGTAAAGGAACAGGTCTAGAACAAGTGGGGTATACTAACAAGATTCCTATTTTTGTTTGTTTGTCTGTTTAAACAAATCTGCTCCAGGTGTGGTTAAAAGAGACCTATAAATGAGACCTATATATAATTTTCCTATGGGTAATCCCCCCCCCCGTGTGTGTGTGTGTGTGTGTGTGTGTGTGTGTGTGTATGTGTTGAGTCAAGATGTCTACTCTTACATGAGTAGACTCTTTAATATGTAATCCTTTGCTTTCATACTCCACATTGAAAATTAGAGGTGAAATACATGCTATCCACAGCTTATCCCCAGAAGGGCCACGTTTATGTTTCTCCTCATAATTGTCATATTGATGAAAATTATACTATATAATATAGGCCAAAATTCAATGTGTATACAATATTCTAATTGTTACCTCATCATTTGGAATCAAGACAGAAGCTTTAGAAGCTACATGTTGCCTCAGAGTTTAAAAAAGTGAGACTTAAGAGCCACAAGTAGTAAGAATCCAATGTGTCACTGTCTAGTGGGAGCAGATTTTAGAAAGGCAGTGGGAAAAAGTAGTGCCTTACCTATTGTCCTGACCATTGGCAGTCTCCAGAAGTAAGCACAGAATCAGGAGGTATCTGACTCCTCTGGTCTGGTGGAAAATTTGAAGAGAAGCCATGCTGTAAGAACTGACGCCACATGAGCCTTGCTGTCTTAAACCCAGATCTCTCCTTTTATTTGCAGAAGAAACACAATGAAGCAGATGGGCAGGTCTGCCCACCTAAAATCATCATAGGGTGGGGTCCCTTCCATTGCCCCCTTGTTTGTGTTTCTATAACAAAGGTCAATATCCAGCTGCTACTTCAAAATGGAGTCTAATGAATAAGAAATTAGGGTTTTTTTGGTCAGTATGAGATTAAAATGTTCATAGATTTTCACATGGATCCACTTACATATTTTTTTCTAAACAAGATTTTTTTGTTGTTGTTGTTGTTTTGTTTTTTGCCAGTCCACATTAATTTAATGGGTCTGTTTACAGAGTATGGTAATTTCATTCTGTAGATTTGCAGAATTTATAGAGAAAGAAAATTACAGCCTGCACACCCAAGACAAGGATGATTTCTCCAGTGAAGCTGGCTGCATCAAAGGTAGACTTTGGCTCAGGCTGTGAGGTTGGAGTTAGAGTAGTATTTGCTGTACCTGCTGATATGACAACTGAGGGAGTAGGTGTAGGAGAGGAAGGCTGAGTTGTAGGTTTAGCTGTAGAATTGGTTGGCACTGGAGTTACTACAGAACAGAGGTCAGTGCTTCCTATCCTTTGCTTCCTAAACTGCTCTTACTGTGAAGGTATGTGAACTTTAATCATTTCTCTTTGTCCTCTGTATTCCATAAGCCCTTAGGTTCCTGGTAACTCAGAGAACCCCAACTCAAAAATATTCTGCAGCTGAATAATGACTCAGAATATCATTAATCCTCAACTCCCCTGATTAGTGTTCTTAGGTAAAGTGGTCTTCTGTAGGAAATGAGGGGCCTATCCGGCATACAGAGTAAATTTCCTCACAATTCAAGGCATGTATGTATGAGGAAATCACATGTGAGTAAAGGGAGCAAATATATTTAATATAATTTTAATCGTGTCATTAGAGAGCAATAACTTGAACAGCACTGCTTCTGTGTATTTGTTCGTTCAGAGTACCTGGGTTCACGTTAGATATGTAGGGAATGTAACTGTGAAACATCCAGGAAAATTATTCTCGTCTCAGTTTGTTCTCCACTTCTCTACTTCAGTTACTGCTCAGCCTGCTAGATCCACATGTGAGCCGCTCATGTGTCAAGAGATGCCAGGTTCCATTCTCTTGCAGTCAGTCATTACCCCCTTTCTGGTCCACACTCCCATAGTCCCATTACTCCTCCCCCCTGTGTCCAGGATCTCTTGGGTTTTAGAGTCTCTGTTGAGAATTCCATTGTAATTCTCATAGATTCACATTTATTACTTGACATTTCCACTTGCAGCTTTTAAATATTCTTTTCTGTCATGTACATTTAATTTTTTGATTACTATTTGGTGGGAGGATTTTCTTTTCTGGTCCAATTTATTGTGTTCTGTAAGCTTCTTGTACATTTATAGAAATCTCTTTTTATAGGAAGTTTGGTATGATTTTGTTGAAAATACTTTTGTGGGCCCTTGATTGAGATGGGAATCTTCTCCCATTTTCTTTCTACTATTCTTTGGCTTGGTCTTTTCAGCGTATCCAAAATTTCCTGGATATTTCATCTTAAAAACTGTTTTAGATTTGGCATTTTCTTTGACTCTTCTATCAAATTATTTCATTGTATCTTTTCTGCCTGAATTGCTTGTTTATATGTATGTGTGTGTGTGTGTATTTGGATATTTTTCTTTATTAACATTTCAAATGTTTTCCCCTTTCCAGGTCTCCCCTTCAGAACCCCCCTATCCCATCCCCCTTCCACCTGCCTCTATGAGGGTGCTCCCCTACCCACCCACCCACTCCTGTCTTCCCTCCCTTGGCATTCCCCTACACTGGAGCATCGAATACCCTCAGGCCCAAAGGCCTCTCCTCCCACTGATGTGCAACAAGGCCATCATCTGCCACATATGTGGTCAGAGCCATGGGTCCCTCCATATGTATTCTTTGGTTGGTAGTCCAGTCCCCTGGAGTTCCAGGGGGTCCGGCTAGTTGACACTGTTTGATTCCATCTTTTATATTCTGTTGATGATGCATGTGTCTGTACTTCCTGTTCTCTTTCCTAGATTTTCCATCTCCACAGTTGCCTCCATTTGTGTTTTCTTTATTGTTATTATTTTCATTATCATATCTTGAACTGTTTTATTCATTTCTGTTACCTGTTTGATTGTATTTTCCTGTATTTATATTTATTTGCTTCCCATTTGAAGGCCTCTACCTGTTTGATTGTATTTTCCTGTATTTCTTTATGGTATTTACTTATTATTTTCTCTTTCAAGGCTCTGCCATCCTTATAAGATGAGATTTAAGGTCATAAGGTGTGTTATGATATCCAGGGCTTGCTGTAATAAGAGAGCTGTGTTCTAATGATGCCATATTATACTGACTTTTGTTGATTGGTTTCTTGTGCTTGCCGTTAGCCATCTGTTTGCCTCTGGTTTTGGCTGGCCTGGTATTCTATGGTAGTAGCAGTTGTCTGGGACTGGTTGTAATGGATGGCACCAAGCCTCCTGGGAGGCAGGCAGAGCTCTGCCTGGGGAGTGGACTGCAGATTTGCAATTGTAGGTAGAGGACCTGATCATGGAGTACCCCAAAATTGCTTTTTTATATTAATGGAGATAATAGTATGAATTCTAGCTTTCATTTACTTATATTGTTTATTAATTTATTTATCTATATTATTGTTCTAGTTTTGTACTTCTAGAATAATCTCAGTCTAGTCATGGTGGATGTACTAATCAGGGTTCTCTAAGAGTCACAGAACTTATGGGTAGTCTCTATATAGTAAGGGAATTTGTTATGATGACTTACAGTCTGTAGTCCAACTCCCTAACAATGATCAGCTGTGAATGGAAGTCCAAGGACCTAGTAGTTGCTCAGTCCCACAAGGCAAGCAGGTGAAGAAGAGCCAATCTTCCTTCTTCCAATGTCCTCATGTAGTCTTCTAGCAAAAGTTGTGGCCCAGATTAAATGTGTGTACCACCATGCCTGGATCTTGGACTTGCTTTGTCCCAGATGACTTTAACTCAGAGATCTCCTTGCCTTAGTCTCCTAGGATCCATAGCCACTCTGCCTCAAGATCTCCAGGCCAAGATCCAAGTCAGAAACTTGTATCTCCCAGCCTCAAGGTCTGGATCACAGGTGAGCCTTCCAATTCTGGATTGTAGTTTATTCCAGATATAGTCAGGTTGACAACCAGGAATAGCCATTACAGTGGATGATGCTATTTTGTTCTTGAACTTAGTTTGCCAGTGTTTATGTGAGAACTTTTGTATCTGCATGTACCATTGAGATTGGTTTGTAGCATTATTCATGGTAATATCTTTATCTGGCTTTGTTATCTCCCAAAGATTTTGTAAGAGACAAAAGTATAGTACACAAATGTCTCCACATCATAACTGCTCTCAAATGACTGTATCTGTTATGGGCTTTGCTCTTGAATATAATTTGAAGAGAATACAGTATACCAGAATGAAAATAAAATAAACAAATAATCCATGTTTGATAAACTGGAGCATATACAATTTTTCCTCAGGTCTAATGATAGCAATAATCAGTCAAGTTAGGAGGGAATGAGAAATGAATAAGGTAATAAGGAAAGAATAACAAGGACAATGTATGTAATAGAAATATGAAATGTACTTAAAATATACAACATTTTAGGTAAAGAAAAGAAATGCATACAATGGTTAAAAATCCAGATATAAGTTCAAGTACAACTAAATAATCAAGTAAAAATTAAAAATGAATATTAAAGTAATTAAAGTTTAAAATTGGTATTTAAAAAAAAAAGTTTAAAAAAGATCTGTAAGGTGAAATAGAAAATACTATGCCCACAAGATGTTCTTATTCCTAGCTGGGGAGATTCCGTTTTTTAATTTCCAATTTTTAAATATTAATTTTCTCATTTTGAAGTTGTGCTGGATATTGAATTTAGAGCCTCTCAAATCCAGGCAAGCACTCTAACACTGAATTATATCCTCATCATGCATTTTGTTGTTATGTACATATCATTCCCTAAAAGTATACGAAAGGAGAACTAATCTAAGAAATTCAAACAAATTAGGTCATTGATTGTTTTTATCAGAGTGTTCTGTTAATGAAGAGAACTTTTTATTGAAATTTCTCCTTCTTATTTACCTATACCTGGCCCTTTGGGTCAGATTAGTAAGTCTGTGCTGGACTTCCTTTGATTGAGTCTCTGATGCAGTGTGGAGATCCTATCTATCCATATTTACCTTTGTCTGTGCTTGGGGTACTAGAGAAAATTCTACCATCAGTTTCCGGTAATCCTATATACAATGTTCTGGCAGTAACCATATTGGTGTGGGGAGATGTGGGTAGGGAGAAATGGAAGACGTGGGGTGTCAATGTCCAGATTACTGCATTGGGATATGGGTGGGTTTGTTCATTTTTTAGCTTCACTCTCCCTTAGCATAATACTAGTTTTATACTTCTCTGTTTTTAGTGAAGGTTAAGAACTATTGCTTTTAATATTATGCTAGTGTATCAAATTCTCTGTGTACTTCTTATGACACTGATTCCTTTCTCTTCCAGGCAACATCTCAGGAAGAGAGAGAAAATAAGAGTACTGGAACATGTGGCATATATTTTGACTGCATGGGTGTTAAGTGGCACTATATCCTTGTTAGAGAGAATATATTGGCCTAGGAAACAGAAGTGGAAATGTTATTTCTTAATATCACTTCCAATTGTGAACAAACTGGAAGATTATAGATGCATGTAAAGTATTTGACAAAGTACTATTAGACCATTGTCTAAAATTTTGCTGGTTTATAAACCCCACATCATGTTTCCAGGATCCCTTTTTTCAAACTTACACTTGGCATCACTCTAGACACTAAATTTTCCTTACTGAAAGAAAGTCAAAGTCACAATATGTAAAATAAGCGGGCATTCAAATGGACCATAGGCTCTGAATCTTTCTGGACAGTAGTTGAAAAGAAGAAAGTTATAGATCAGAAAGTTGAGAGGGACAGCTGGGTGTAGTTGAATTGTAGTGGTAAAAGAACTTGATATCTTTTCTCAGTTCTACTTTAAATTTTTAGTGTTATTCTGGAATCTGTTGCTCATCCAGACTTGGGTATTTTTTTTCTTTTATGCTAAGTGGCAAGAACCAGTTCTGACCTCATTCACTAGAATTTGAATGCTTATTATATAACCATCGTAAATGTGTCCTGGAAAAAACAGTGTTAACAAAACCTTTGGCCATAAGGCAAATAGAGCAGTAATTCATGGAGAAAAGATGCGAATAGTTCACTTTGAAGATGCAGAAGTTTATTTATCACATGGATATTTTCAGAGTTAATTTCACCACAACCTATTTTTATTACAGAAATTGACATACAAAAAGAATATGTATCCTCTCAAGTAGTTTAGTACTATGGATCTATGGGGGACATCTTCCAGTTTGTGGTGTTACAAGGATTTCACCTGTAACCGTCTCAATATAAGATGTTACTGGAAACATGTTTTCACCATCAGGACATATATCCTTAGCTGGAACAACTTCTGCTTTGCCTTGCAAGACAGTATTTGCTACAGGAAAGAAAGCATAAGTATTATATCATGAACTTCACATGGCTTCGTCTGCACCTGCTTCTGGATGTAGTGTACTCCAATTCTTATTCCTATGTGCAAGGTATGGTTGCGGTTTGAACTCCCTTCCCTTAGTTTCAGCGTCTTCTGTCCCTCATTTTCTTTCAATTTGTTTTCTCATCAGTATAGAGTCACTTCCTCCCTTTTTTCCTGCTACAACATGCTTTCTTTTATTTTCTTCTCACTCTGACACATCCTGACATTCACTCTTAGAGGAAATATTACCACTTACCTGAGACTTGAATGTCCCAGAAGTAGTTGTTTACAGTACAAATGCAAGCAGTGTAAGTTGCTTTAGCAGAAAGGTAATTGATGTTCGGATTGTCCTCAATACTGATTTTCACCTAAGGAAATAAAGTGAGGAAGGCTTAAATGTTATCAATATAGAAAAGGCAGCCTGGTATTGACCATTATGGAAAATAGGCAATTCACAGAGCATCATACGAATGGAAGAATATTTCCTCTTAGCTGCCAGCATACACTAGATGCTTAGCAAGTTTTTGTGACTTATGTGTCAAATTCAAATTGAGCCCCATGCAGTGTAAGAAGGAAAAGCACTCATTTGTTAATGTTGTTGTTGTTGTTGTTATAATGAATGACTGAAATTCAAAAGGTTTTCTTAGAACTTGTGAGATATTACATGTTTCTGTCTGACAATACCAGAGCCAAAAGTATTTCTAGCATCATTTTTGTTTGAGTAAGTACTAGGGACAGTTATTTTGCTATTATGGCTTATTGTACAACAAAAGATTTTCCTTCATTTTTGTAATGATTCTTTAGTTCAATTTTGAAAAGGATTTATTTTATGTGTTTGAAGGAGTATGTGTATTCGATGTTCACAAAGAACAGAAGATTTTGTCAGATACCCTGGTTCAGGAGTTAAGAGCACTTGCTGTCTGCTCTTTCTGGGTACCCCAGGTGGTTCACAGCAATGCATGAGTCCAGTTCCAGCTTGGTAGCTCTGAAAGTGCAGCAACTGCTCTTAGCCCATGAACCATATATCCAACCCTCAAAACTTTTTTGTACTTCTTTTCTAATAAACAAAAGATATGTTTGAAGAATTCTTAAAGAAATTGAGCGGAAGACGAAGAGTGGGAAACAACTGAAGAACAAAGTAGACCTAGGAATAAAGGTGGAGACAATGTGTATCTCTACTTACTGGGGGCAAAGTAAGCCCTCACATTGAGAGACAGTGCACAGTCACTTCACTCCTATATTTCTTATATTTGCCAAAGCATGTTGATCTGTATCTTCTTGAATCTCCATCATTAATGCATAGCATGGAGTCAAGAGGTGAGTGGAGGTATGAATGTAAGTCCATAAGTGTTTCCTATTCACTGCTACTCAGTCATATTTATCTTTGATTCATTGGCATTTTTCTTGATTTTTCACTCACCCCATAATGTTTTACTCTAAAATGTTATCTAGGTTCTTTGTGAAGTTGCTTATCCCTGTCTCACCAATATCCTTCACAAGCCTATCACTTTACTTTTAGAATAAAATTTGTTACACACACAGTTATAACACAATTTCACTTAGTTTCAAATCTATGCACACAGAAGACATAAAAGGGCAACATTTAGCACAATATTAAATCCCTGACATTTCTTTATTATACTTCTCTTTCATGTTAGCTCTCAATTACTCACTTACCACCATGCATTTGCCCACTTTGTTTGTAACTGTAAGTGTTACTGTAAATTCATTTGCCTTGTTCATCGAAGAAACTTTCAAATTTAGTGAAAGTAGATTGTTCCTGTATCAGTAGAAAAACAGAAACACAAAAACACAGAAAAATCAAAGACTCTGGTGTTCTTGTATGGACAGACAGACAGAGCTCCAAGGGTCAAGTGTCAGGAAGATGCTTGTAAAGTTCAACACTTTACTCTGCAAAGACCCTCTGCATGTGATTTCTCCCAAATTATTCCATGTTTCTAGCCAACACACACATCCAACATGATGAAGCAAATGAAGACCAGAATAGAAGGTTGCAGTCCTGGTCACTGGGTGAATGCTGGAAGGTGGGCTGGCAAAGCGACATTCTCTTTTTTGCCACCACTCATCAGTCCAGGTTAGAGACTTTGATGTTACAGTTTACCTTGATGAACTCACCTTTCTATTTTCTTTCTACAATTACCTAAAAATTCTCCAAAGTTTTCTTCCTTTTAAAAGCAGAACTTGAAGAAGAAGAATATATGCCCAGAGTCTGTTAAATCCAACACGTGGATGAATGTGTCTTTACAGTAACAGTTGGTTCACCTCAATATTTTCTATTTAGCTCTCTGTTCTTTTAGGTCTAAAGTAGGAAACATCAAAACTTCTAATTGGCAAAAGTTAGATTCCCTAATCAAATGATCTTGGTATCATTCGTCTTGTTTCCCAGTCTGCCTCTGCCTCTTTCTCTGCCTCTGTTCAGAAATGTTTTCCTATAGCAGGTAAAATTTCCTCTTCCAAACTTCCATGCATTCTTTACTATTTGGTAGCTTCCTCTTTCCCACACGATTCTGGGTACTGCCAGAGAACTCTGGTTTCTCCCAGTAAATCAATGCTTTCCTATTTTTAAAAATCAAAAAAACCAAATACATACCATTTTCTCCTTGTATAAATTGGAATCTGATATTTCTTTCCCACTTTAGTTATAGACTAAGACAATAGATGTATCACACACAAAATCTCATGCAAAGAAATGGATCTAAAAAGAGCAGGGTACACTATAACGTTTCTGCATTTCTTTCTTTTGTTTAAACAGATCTTCTCCAGGTGTGGTTAACAGTGCCTGGCATACTGGAGTTGATGAAGACATAGCATTCACTGAGCAATTTAGATAATTTTTCTATGGATAATTTATTAGTTTTGTTTTTGTTATTTGAGACAAGAAGATATTCTACTCCATTACCTGGGAGTCTTGAATTTAAGTTCTTTACTTTCACACACCAACTTTAGAATTAGAGATGAATTATATCCTATCCATAACTAATGCCAAAATTATGAGACAAGCTCACTTCTCTTCTCATATTATCATGTTGATGAAAGTGATGATTGTGTAATTTCTGTAGAAAAGTCAGTTTGAACAAAGTCTTTTAATTATCACCCAGTCATTGGTATCAGGACATAGGCTTGAGAAGCTACATATTGTCTCAGAGTTTAGAAAAGTGATATAGAAACACAAATTACAAGAATCAAATATGTTCCCCCTTCAAGTAGGAAAATATTCCTCAGAAGACGGTGGAAAAAAAGTAGTGCCTTACCTATTATCCTGACCAGAGGCAATCTCCAGAATTAAGCACAGAATCAGGAAGTGTATAACAGCTTGAGGCTGATAGAGAATTTGAAGAGAAGCCATGCTGTAAGAGTTGACACTTGTGAGCCTTGTCCATCTGAAACCCAGATGTCTCCTTTTATTTGCAGCAGGAACAGTGAAACAGATGGGCAGGTCTACTCAGCTAATGGCATAATACGTTATGATCCCTCCCTCTACCACCCTGCTTGTTCTTCTGCAACAAGGGTGAGTATCCAGCTGGAACTTCAAAATGTATTTTATTTAATAGGAAATGAGATTTTTCTCCTTCATCAGCATGAGATTAGAATATTCTTAGATTATTAGGATGGACCCAGTTCTAATTAGTCTAAGCAACATCTGTTCTTTTTTAACCTTTGGTTCTTCACCTGCTCTTACTATGGAGATATGTAAACTTCAGTCACCTCTCTTTTTCTTCTGGATAACAAGCCTCACTTCCCTGATAACTCAGAGAACACAAACTCAAAAATATTCTACAATTGATTTGACTCAACATATTGTTATTACTCAACTCCCCTAATTAGGGTTCCTAGGTACAGTGATCTGTAGGAAATGATGGCCATTCTTTGCATATGGAGAAGGTTTCTGGAAAATTCAAGGCATATAATTAGAACAAGTCACATGTGACTAGGGGGTACAGATAGAGTTGATGTAATTCTAACCATATTATCAGAGGAAGATCTTGGATACCTTCACTTCATGTGTGTCTTAGTCAGGGTTTCTATTCTTACACAAAACATCATGACCAAGAACCAAGTTGGGGAAGAAAGGATTTATTCAGCTTACACTTCCACATTGCTATTAATCACCAAAGACAGTCAGGAAAGGATCTCATACAGGGCAGGGAGGAGTGGATGCAGAAGCTATGGAGGAATGCTGCTTATTGGCTTGCTTCCCCTGGATGCTCAGCCTGCTTTCTTATAGAACTAGCCCAGGAATGGCACCACCCACAGTGGCCTCTGTGCTCCTCCCTTGATCACTAATTGTGGAAATGCCTTACAGCTGGATCTCATGGAGGCGTTTCCTCAAAGAAGGGTCCTTTCTCTGTGATAACTCCAGCTTGGGTCAAGTTGACACACAAAACCAGCTAGTACAGTGTGTAATGGTTTTTCCATGAGACTTGGGTTTACAGTAACTCTGTAGGGTGACAAATCCAGAAACTTCCAGGAAACATCTTGTCATCCTAGTTCTATGTTCTCTAGCTTCAGTTACTGCTCAGCTTGCTTTGTCCTCATGTGTGGGGAGGTCAGCTGTGGGGAAACATGCCAGACTTCATTTTCAAAGAGAAACTGTGATCATCTCCATTGAACTGCAAGATAATAGGCAAGCTGATGAAAGTCTTGGAGAGTTAGAGTAACCAAAGGATTCATGGATTTACCCACTTACCATTAGTACATAGGAGAGTTTTGGTATTCCTGACAGATGGAAAGGTGCTATCTAAGAGAAGATAGATTGGATAGCTCAGGATTCAGCATGTCTACTCTTCCATATTTCTCCTGGAGATATAGTGCCAAGGTTAAAAGATCTAGAGATGGTTTATTGTGTCAGGCGGTATCAGCTCCATACTATTTATTTTATTTGTGTTGGCTTTGGACTGGGAGTGGCTACTGTCAAACACCAGATGCCATGCTGCCCTAGGGTTTTTTTTCCCCTCTTAAATAAACCCATTAAATGAAATTCCTCACTTCTCCCTCCTTTACATTCATTGGTTATGTAAATATTTTAAGTCTTCTTCCATTTCCTTTAACTTTGTTGTTTGTGAACCTTAAATAGGTCAAAGAATTAGCTCTGTATTTCATTCATTGACATTGTAATTTTTAAAGTTTCTTTTGCAAGAAGTTCCGGAAACTTCATTATGTCATGAACAAGCAGGTAATTTTTCAGTGGTTGGATCCTGGGAAAAAGTACCAAGAGATCAGAAGATAAAGAGGATGGAAGATAGAAAAGTTAAAAAACTTGGGATCAAAATATCTTGCAAAAGATGCTTTATGTGACGCAACATTATTATGAAGTACAGCACCTTATATACTTTTTCTGACAGGGAAATATAATGAAGTCAGTAGAAACCATCATATAATGGGAGGAAATCAGAAAGAAGTTAATGAAACAATATTGTCCCAGGAGAACATTATAGGATGAGCCTTGGAACATATAGCCATAGTGCGCTACAATCCAAAGAGCTGGGTTCTCAAGATCCTTGTATATACATCCAGACCTCATGGAAGAGCTCCTAAAGCCCTGCCAAGTATGTTCCTTCCTGGTACAATGGGGCCTCAGAAAAAGTTCCGGTTAATCAGACCTGCTCTCAACAGCAGATTAGGTAGAGTAACTGAAAGTGAAATATGATCAAAGTATGCTATGTACTTGTATAGAAAAACCTGTCACCTTATTCATCCTCAGTAACTATTCTTCATCAAAGACAAATACTAGCTTAGCCTCTAAGCATCTCAGCATATGATGAGCGAGGAAATATGGGAAAAAGATAACTAAAATTAAGGACTATTTTAGGGGTAAGTTTAGAAACTTACTATAGTCAAAGTTCTGTAAAGTGTATACAAAAGTGAAACATTCCAAATAAAATGCAAAAATAACTGGGGAGGCAGAGCCCCAAATGTTCAACTACTTTTACCAAATGAAGCTTCCTGTACCAGGATTGGGTTAATGCTAATTGATTTGTTGACCTAAGAAATCCAATGGTAATCCCCAAACAACTCGGGCTGTTGCCAAAACTATACTATAGGTTGTTACTTACAACCTGTCAATGAATCCCAAAGCCCCATTGCTGAAGACAATGCTTACACAACTCATTTAACATGTAGAAGTCAAGCTGGGACCTACATAGAGATTTCATACCTACACTCTAGTGCCTTTCCTACAGAAAGTTGCTGTTCAGCTACCAAAGGACAAACATAAACACCAAGCCAGGCACAAACCATCTTTTCTACAGTGGAGTCCTGCCAACAAAATATGCTAACATGATGGTGATACATAACTTGTCAGAATAACTACCCAATATCAGATTTGACTTAAGTCTATGACTCTCCATGAGATAGAACTTGACACTACATAAGTGAACAAGAACCTGACGCTGTATAGCCCAGGGACCTAGGATAAAACCAAGTATTACTGTTCTAAAATTAACAAAATCAAACCAAACCAAAATATTGCAATAAAATGACTTCTAATGATACTCTGTTACACTCACAGATAGTACCTCACTCAGACATTATCTAAGAAGTTTTACTACTGTAGCACATGGAAACAGAGACCCACAGCAAGATAATTCACAGAGAGTGGGAGACCTTGGAACACTCTGGCCTAAAACAGATGTCTCTATCAAATCTTTCCCCTTGGGTTTCAAGGAACTCTGCAGAGGAGGAAGCCAAAAGAGTATAAGAATTGGAGGGGAAAGAAGACACCAACAAAACAAGATCTTCTAAATCAGCAGGATCAAAGTTCCTATGAATCACAGAGACTTATATGCTCAGGACCTGAGTGAGTCTGTACCAGGTCTTCTGTGCATATATTATGGCTTCTTGTTAGTATTTTAATAGGATTTAATAGTGATTTAATCAGATTTAATAAGATACTTAATAGTGATTTAATTAGCATCTACAAATGAGAATATCCCTGTGTCTTAGACTTTCTTTGGGATATTTTCCATCTGTTTCTTTGTCCTGTCCTATTCTGATATGATTTTTGTTTTATTTTATTTTATCATTTAGTTTATTATTATCCCTTGAAAGTCTGTTTATTAATGAGAGACATAGAGGGAGTAGATTTGAATGGGAGGAGGATTGGGATGGATCTAGTAGGAGGAGAGGGAAGGCAAACCATAATTAACATATATTATGTGAGGAAAAATATGTTTTCAATAAAATAAAAAAGAAATAAATAAAGAATAGAAACAAAGTCTGATTTTGGAGCCAGTAGCCAACCCTTACCATAATACAAAGTTTTGACTGCTTAACATTTCTGATAGACATAGACTTTATCCCACACAGTTGGAATTGAGGGACAAAAGTTGTTGCTGTTGTAGAGATTTGTGTTTTGTTTATAACACAGGACTGTAATTGTTGCTTTTATTTCTTCAGGTAAAGGGATAAGATGAGAGCCATACCAAGCTGTGTATTTACAGCTTGGGCTGAGCCCAAAGTGTTTCTTTCTCTGTTCTAACTATTACTAGGCCTAGGTATGGAAGCTTCTAGCCTTCATGCAATTGAGTCTTCCAAGCTGACTGATTCAATCCAGCTATTCTCAGCTTTGCCTGAATTGCTCTGCTTGGTCTCATACTAACTTCGACAATATGCTCTAATCTTCTTGTTACTTATTCTCTAATTATTCTGTCTTTACCTGTGTCTAGCTTGTTCTCTCTGTAACCTGTCTTTGTAAAACTGTCATGGTACAACTGCCATAGACACACCCTTTCTCACTGCTCTTAACAAGGAAGTCTCTCTTCCTTGTGCTATTTTCATGTGAGTTGGATGAATCCTATCTCTTACTCATTCTGTCAAATCTTTCTTCACTTCATCTGCTCCTCAATTAGGTGTTACTTTCCAACAAGGCTGCTTCCTTCTGCAAACTAACCTTACATTCACTATTAGAGATTAAAGGTATGTACTAAGGGTGGTATGTATTCAAGACAGATACTGTAATCGAGGGCATGTCTTTATTCCAACTGATCATAAACACCAAGAAGGTATTTAGATATGATCCCTTGTCAGAGAAGACAAGTTGCTGGATTAAAATTCCTCTACCCAAGGATTATAATATACTGGAGGGTTTTGGTGTCTGGCTCTGTGTTCTTTCCTCTGAGAGTGATCCTGAGAGCCTTTGGGGATGTTCATCTACACAGTACAATCCATGGTCCTACTTCACCAATTCATGAAAATGACATTAAGTTTAGCAATATGATTTGCTGTGCATTGAGCAGATCAGTTTAAAATAAATAAGACTAAGATGAAATCTCAGAAGTAAATGTGTTCTGAATGTGTTATAAAAGAGTGATGTTTACATTAGTATTTCATTGATTTTCATTTGCAGAACTTCACACAGTGGGAAAGTGGTGAGCACCACAGAAGTAAGCCTGGTGAAGAAGTGGGAGACAGATGATAGAGTACTGACCACATTATGACACATGTGCAAGCACAAATGTTTGCACTAGTGTGTGATTGTAAATTCCACATAATGTGAACATTAAGGACAGTTTACCTCTTTTGAATGTAGGTATGTACGTCAATTTGTGTTAATGCTTTAACACATATTAATATTCTATGTAATAGATATTCAACTTTGATAGAATTCTCTTTGAGTCATTTCTGCACGTAGTTTACTCCATGACTGATGGAGTAAAACACAGTAGTAGATTATTGTTGTGTTTTGTCTTGTCTTTGTGAAGGTAACAGGATTGGTGATAACCCTCTACTCAGTTCAGATAATAGTTCCAAATGTCTTAATTCAGAAAACCTCAAGGAATGTGCAAAAAGTAAGCTATCAACAGTTTAGTTTCTGTTGTCTTACATTAGGGGAAATGAGGACAACTATATCAGTTTCCTAAAGGTTAGGGATCTAAGATTAAAAAGTACATTGTACAGATAAAAATAATGCATGAATTTAGCCAATGTGCCTCTCTGTCTTCTTTTATTTATTTAACAATCTAACTTCAGTAGCTTTGGCATGATTTTGTTTCATAACCATGTTGTATTGTTTCTTTTAATCTGTTGAAAAAAGTGCTATTACCATTTTTCTCTAGAATTTGCATTGATGTATTTTATGGAACTTGGCAGTTTAGAGTTAATCATGAAGTACTTCATAAGTGGGAAAGAATTTCATATCTATGCTCTTCAATTTTATCTCTAGGAGTGTTTATTCATAATTCGGGAAATTTATTTACCTATTATAACAAGCAAAGCCCACATAATTTAAAGTTTTATCCTTTTCCTAGCATCTTTAGATAGCAAAGTTGAACATGTGTGTTGGCCATCTGGAGATCTGAGGGCAGCAGAGAAAGCACAAAGAAGAGTCTCCAGGTCACTAAAAGAGATCTGTAAGTATATAAGCTATGTAGGAAAACAAATAGTAGAAGACACACAAATATATCACAGATGTGAAGCTCTAATACAGTTTGATTTTAATAATTGTATAACTCATATAATATAGTTAGAAATGTATTAGTGGTTCCATTTTTGTTGCTGTGCTAAAACAGCACAATCAAAAGCAACTTTAGGAACCATTTATTTACACTTACAGTTCCAGAGAGAAGAGTTCATCATGGTCAGGCTGAGGAGCCATGGCAGCAAGTGATAAGAGCTCAAAGAGGAGCACCCTCAACAAGGCAGGGGGAGGGAGGGATGGGATAGGAAGTTTCCAAAGGGGAAAACATTTGAAATGTATATAAAGTAAATATAGAAAAATAATAAAAAAAGAAGTACAGGTGGAGGGACCCATGGCTCCAGCTGCATGTGTAGCAGAGGACGGCCTTGTTGGGCATCAGTGGGAGGAGAGGCCCTTGGTCCTGTGAAGGCTCGAGGCCCCAGGTAGGGGAATTTGAGGACAGGGAGGCAGGAGTGGGTGGGTGGGTGGGAGAACACCCTCATAGAAGCAGGGGGGTGGAATTGGGGGTTTCAGGGGGTGGGGGACTGGGAAAGGGAATAACATTTGAAATGTAAATAAAGAAAATATCCAATAAAAAATTTGGAAAGAAAAAAAAAAGAGCTCAAATGTGAGAGCTTACATCTTCAATCCAAAAGGGAAGCAAAAGGGGTGAACTTGGAAGTAGGCAAAGGCTATAACCTTCTAAATCCCACCCTCATCCATGGACTTCCTTCAGTCAGGCTCTACTTGCTAAAAGTTTCATTAATACCCCCCCCACACACACACACCAGATAGGGGCTGTTTAAATATTGGACTCTATGGGCAATTTTTCTCATTCAACTTACTATGTCTCCTTATTATATTTATTTAAGAAGAATAATAGTAAGAAAGTTAAATTTCTTTCATGTTGTGGAATGGGGAGATGGAGCAATTAGCTTGGAGCATATATACATGTAGCTGGTAGGGTATCTAACGTAGTCTCTGAGTTTGGTGTTCATGTTAAGATACGTAACAAAGGCACCTTCTCTGTTTCTCTGCCTCTGAATAGCAGCCAGCTTCCTGTGGTGTTGAGAAATTCTTATAGTGTTGAAGTAAGAGTACAGTCAAGTTCTCAAAAGTAATGTCCAACCTAGGCTTGCAAACTAGTAAGGCGGCCCTAACTGGCATTACACCCTCTTGCCATGCCAAATACCAAAATCTCCTGAGTAGTCTTGGGCTTCCCCTGTGAGCAAAATCTTGTTGTGCTCTGTTTTATGTGTCTATGATTTACATTTATGTGTAGCTGTCGGTGGCTGTGCTCACCTGTGCATGTATGTTTGGAGGCCAGAGTTAGACTGTAAGTATCCTCTTCCTCTAGTGCTCTTCACCTTCTTCCTTGAACAAAGTTGGACAGTGAACCTAGAGCTCTCTGTTTTATCAAGATTGGCTGTCACCAAGCTCCTGGAATCAGACTGTCTTGTCGCTGCAAACCTGTGTTGTGGCTACAGGCACATTTAAGCACTCTCAGTGCTTTAAATGAATACTGAGGATCAAATCCAAGCCCACAAGCCTGTGCTGTAAATGAATGAAAAAATAAATAAAGAGTAAAGACCTGACTGCTCCTAGGTATGGCGCAGTGCACCAGCATTGGTGTGTGTGGGTGGTGGGGGAGAAACCATAGTAAACAAAACCATGGGCCCAGCTATGTGTGGAGAGGTGGGAGAAGAGAGGCAAGAGTCAGCAGAGGAAAGGTTAGATGAAAGAGTCTAGCATCCAATATGGCTACATTATATAGGGAAAGGCGACTGGGAGAAGAGCAGTCCAGACTCTGGGCTGGAGAAGTTTAAGGTAGGGGACATGGTACGCCAGCTGTACCATGTAACAGCTAAGGACTGAGGTATGCTGGGGGAATCTGGTTTTCAGGTCCATTTTCATATGTCGTTTTGTCCTAGGTTTGAGACCTAACAGTAAGCATCTTACCCACTGAGCCATCTCCCCAGATTTGACTTATTTTTGACATGTAAATGTTTGACTTACATGTAGCACAGTTTTGTTTTTGAAAATTTCTCATTGTTTTCAAAATATTCCATAAGCATGTTCATTAGAAGTAGTTTCATCTGGAGCAAAAGACAGCCTCATACTCGTATGTAATTTTTATTTTTCAGAAATTCTCATTTATACCTAAAAGCTCTTAAACATTTATTGAGAGGACAATCCTCTCTCTATGTATGTGTGTGTATATATATATATATATATACTTACCTGTGCATGCATGTTTGGGCTATAATAATTTATTATATATTATTAGGGTAAATAGTAGATGAAAGGGCCTAGCAACCAAAATGGCTGGATTATATAGGGAAGGGCAGGGGGGAAAGCAATCTAGACCCAGGAATGGAGAAGTTTAGGATGGAGAGCAAGGTATGCCAGGTATACCTGGTAACAGATAGGGACTGCAGGATGCTGGAAGAATCTGACATGTTCTCCTATTTACTAAAGTAAATAATATATACAAAAAGAATTTTACATTTTGAACTTTTTATTAGGATGTTGTGTCTGAGGAACTAATGCTTCTAACACAAGTTTTACTAACTAGGTCCTTTTATGAGTTTCTGTCTGTCAGCAAGCATTATTTTGATATAGCATCTTCCTTGGATACCTCTATTTCTTGAGTCATAAAGTTAGCCTTTGTTCTTTAAGCTTTCAAGTGTCATACTAAGATGAGTGCTGCTGGCTGGAGAATTCATGTGGAGGCCAGAGTGAAAGCAGATGTGAGTGGAAGCAACAGAAGGAGTCATGGCTTCCAAAGTGTTTGAGTCCATCGGAAAGTTCGGCCTTCCATTAGCAGTTGCAGGAGGCATGGTGAACTCTGCTTTATACAGTGTGAATGCTGGACACAGTGCTGTCATCTTTGACCGATTCCGTGGAGTACAGGACATTGTGGTAGGGGAAGGGACTCACTTTCTCATCCCTTGGGTACCAACTATCTTTGACTGCTGCTCTGGACTATGGAATGTGCCAGTCATCACTGGAAGCAAAGACTTGGAGAACATCAACATCACACTGCACGTCCTCTTTCGGCTGGTGACCAACCAGCTTCCTCATATCTACACCAGCATTGGCAAGGACTATGATGAGCGGGTGCTGCCATCTATCACCACAGAGATCCTCAAGTTGGTGGTGGCTCAATTCAATGCTGGAGAATTGATTACTCAGAGAGAGCTGGTCTCCAGGCAAGGCAGCGATGACCTCACAGAGTGAGCAACATTTGGGCTTATCCTGGATGATGTATCCCTGACACATCTGACCTTTGGGAAGAAGTTCACCGAGTCAGTAGAAGCCAAACAGGTGACTCAGGAGGAAGCAGAGAGAGCCAGATTTGTGGTGGAAAAGTCTCTCTACCTCCTCTCCTGTAGGCTGAGCAGCAGAAGGAGGCAGCATCTCTGCTGAGGATGACTCCAAGGCAGCTGAGCTGATTGTCAACTCACTGGCCACAGCACGTGATGGCCTGATTGAGCTGCTAAAGCTGGAAGCTGCTGAGGACACTGCATATCAGCCCTCCTGCTCTCGGAACATCACCTACCTGCCTGCAGGTAGTCCATACTCTTCCAGCTTCCCCAGTGAGGCCAACCAGGCCACGGCCTCCATCATTCTGAATGATGCCTATCTTCTGCCCCACCTCAGAAATCACTGTGAAATTTAATAACTGGCTTAAAGTGAAGGAAATAAAAGTAAAATCGCTTAAAAAACAAACAAACAGACAAACGAACCAAACAAAAAACAACAACAAAAAAGATCTGTACTGCTTTTCTTTCTTGGATGTGGCAATCTATCACACAGTGGTGATTCCTATAAGTGTACATTAAATCTAAATATATATAAGGGAATGTGCTGCTGTCATTCATGAATATGGACAGTTTATCTTTCTGTTTATGAAATTTATTAGTGCTTTTCTTTTTTATTTAAAGATGAACCAGACACTTCTTCAAAACAGACACAATATATCCACTTCATTGTTCACAAAATAGAAATAAGCCACCTTCTCCTCTTACTTTTAATGAGCTGTAGCTCCTCAGTTACTATAGATGGACTGTTTCTATCTTTTCATTTTAATATTTGTTAAAAACATTTCCAAACATTGTACCTGAAAACCTTGAATTTATTATCATATTGTTTAATAATCATTTGATTATGCTGACATAAAAAAGCTTCCATCCTGGACACCAGGAGTCCGTAGCCAAGGAGCGCCATAGAGAGGAAGCCTCACAGGAACTTGGAAGGCCCGTGAGTGGGGTTGAGGGGAGCAGCACCTCTCGCCCAGACCCGCCCGGATCTGCCGGGATCCCAGGCCTGAG
>CM052700.1:94088447-94117393 GCA_028551405.1 Uromys caudimaculatus
GGTTGTATTATATCCATTTTTCTGAGGGTCTGCCAAACTGATTTCCAGAGTGGTTGTATCAGCTTGCAATCCCACCAGCAATGGAGTAGTGTTCCTCTTTCTCCACATCCTCACCAGCATCTGCTGTCACCTGAGTTTTTGATCTTAACCATTCTGACTGGTGTGAGGTGGAATCTCAGACTTGTTTTGATTTGCATTTCCCTGATGACTAGGGATGCTGAGCATTTCTTTAGGTGTTTCTCAGCCCTGCGAATTTCCTCAGTTGAGAATTCTCTGTTTAGCTCTGTTCCCATTTTTTGATAGGGTTATTTGGTTTTCTGGAGTCTAACTTCTTGAGTTCTTTGTATATATTGGATATTAGCCCTCTATCGGACATAGGATTGGTTAAGATCTTTTCCCAATCTGTTGGCTGCCGTTTTGTCCTATTGACAGTGTCCTTTGCCTTACAGATTTGCATCAAATTGTCTTTTAAATGTGACTTTCTAAGTTCTCTAAGGCAAAAACAAAATCAAAGCTACAGCTTATGGAAATGACAATAGACAAAATACCAAAACTAAATAATAATTGTAATCCTGGGAAATAATAACTTTCTTCAGAAAAGTAATATCCTGCCCCACCAAGACCCAGGCCAAAAAGTTATATATGAGTAGTGTCTGATGTGGATGTCGAAAAGCAAGATACCAAGGAAATTTGTCCACAAATCCATTTTAAAAGGAAACAGGGCTTTGTTTCCTCTTCAAGGATGTAAATAATTATAAGAAATAATACCTTTAGAAGGATGTATGGGCTTTAGTTATCTTATTTTACATGTACAGTTGGTGTTAGTATACTAATAACATCTCACATAATCTTTTTAAACAACCTACTTTCTCTCCCCTGAATTCTGATCCTCATTTAGAACATGGACTTGGAAGGGGTGAATACATTTTCTTGCCCAGATATGCTCAGTCTGTTCTGACTCAGAACCTTCTTGCAGCATCCAGTCTCATCCTTCCACTTATCCATTCCCAGTACCAGAAAACTTATATGCAGAAATATGCTGCCTTGTGTGCTTTGGATTCTTGAGGCTACTATTCTATCTACCAAATTTCCTTCACCTACTTTGGACACTTGCTCATATCTCATTTCTATCAAAAATCAATCATAGGTCCTCTGTGAGGAAGCAACTCACGCTCCTTACCTTCATTTATAGATAGTCCCACTTGCTATGCCTGAATTCCATAGGCAAAGCTGTATGCAGTGCTTGAGATAGTCATAGATTCCTGCTTCTAACTGGTTGAGATAAGCAATAGAATGTAGCACAGTGATACAGTTCATGGAGAAGACCAAAAATTATTCCTGCCTTCCTTGGATTCAAATCACTCCCATCTCCTGGGAACTACTTGCAAAAGTAACTTTTATTCCCTTGATGTAATTGTCATCCCAGAGATTACTGCCTCAGTCTGTTAACCCAGGTCTCCGAACAATCGCATCTAGGCCTAGAATGTTTTCAGCTACTGAGACTGATGAATAAATAGTCTTTCTTGTCCTTTCTGCACTCTAGCATGTAGGTTCAAGCTAGCTGTTCTAGTGCAAACTCCTCTCCAAGCTGACTAATATACTCTGTTTTCCCTTTTGGCCTTTGACTAAATTATTCAGCTTGAACTCACACTACCTTCTATACTTATGTTCTAATCTTCTGGCTTCTTCTCACTGTCTAGCTCATTATGTCTTTGCCTGAGTCTAGACTGTTCTTTATCTGCACCTCTCCTTACACAACTGTCCCAATAATACTTCCTCTCTTTGTGTCTTTCTGTCTCTGTCTCTCTGTCTCTCTGTTTCTCTCTCTCTCTCTCTCTCTCTCTCTCTCTCTCTCTCTCTCTCTCTCTCTCTCGTATGTGGTGTTTGTGTGCATGTGTGTTTCTCTGCATCATGCCTCGAGTAATTTCCCTTTCTTCTCTCTACTTATGAGAGTTAGATACATCCTAGTCTGTCAAATCTTACTCTGATTCATCACTTTGTCTGCCACTCAGGTAGACATCACTTAAAAACATAGGTGCTTCACTTCCTTCTACAAACTAACTTTACCTTCATTGCTTGGGATTAAATTCAGAATCCCTTAGTACACACTAAGAACATGTCTGTATTCAGCCAAAGGGATTAAAAGTGTATGCTAATACTGAGCCACACAGCTATTGAAAGGAAATGTGATGAAGAAAGCCAAAGCAGTATGCAGTTTAGCTTCCAGCCCGGCCTCTTTCACTTATTTGTCCTGAGTATTTGGACTATCATAGTAGTGACTTTTCCACTCTGAGAAGGCTCTTTTCTTCCTTATTTCTTCTTTTCTTTAAAAGTTGTTGTTGTGCATTTTTAGGATTTGTGTGCAGGGGTGAATATGAGTGTGTATATGTAATAGCTCACACAGGAAGATCAAAGTACAGTAGCAAGTGTTGCTCCATGTATTCCACACAGAGAGAGCATATCCATTTGTTCCTCCTTTATATACCTAGAGAGCTTGACCAATTGCCTCTGTAGAGGCAATTCTATATCTGTCTTCTATCTCACTGTACAAACACTGGGATTACAAATGTGTGCTGCTATTTGTGGCTTTATGTGGGTTCTTGGGATTCAGTCTCAAGTCTTCACATCTGTATAGTAAGTTCTATACACACTGAGTTAACTCCTCATCCCTACCTTCCTTTTTTATGAATAGTAAGATTACATAAAATATCAGTACTGGCTCTTTAAAAGAATAATGTAAAAAAAAATTGGGGTACTTTGCTGACTGTGAGGATGGAGCAGAATGTAATGATCATTTCAGTCTATTTTACTTAGAAAAATTACATTTGTTTTTAAAGACACACAAGAGGCCTCCATTACTACATGACCACAGTATGATAAGTGTAATACCAGTCTCCTGTGGTGAATACCACTGCCACATCACTAGGTAAGACACTTTTGGGTTTAGTGATGTTAATCACTATTGCAAAATATACTGTTCCTAGAAGAGATGAAGACAAAAGTCATCTGTCAGACCCTCTGGGATCTTCTTATTTTTAAACTAGAGCCAGGTTACTGCTGGCTATGATGCAGTTTTCCAAAATCATTTGCCAATTATTCCCCTTTTAGTCTTTCTCACTGTATGTCTTTTACAGGTTTAGAACCAAGGAATTGTCTTCATGAGTTTCCTTTTCACCCACCACCCTGCCTTTCTATGCCACCTGGAAGTTATACAGACATGTTTATGTATTTTATTCTATCTTTGTCAAGGAGTTCTTTCTACTTATTTGTGACTAGAAAGTCCCAGAATAAGGTGGCAGGGTTATCATTATGGAGGCGACAGATTTGTATATAGTAGAAGGAATCTTTCATTGAATAATTACTTACAAGGTAACCTTTGATCTGGTAGGGAGAGATGGCCCACTCTTAGTTCAAAAAATGTAAATAAGAGAGCAATACAAGAAAGGAAATAGCTGAAATGAGGGCTAGAGACACATACACCTTACATTCGTCATTGGATTATCATCCCACAGGCTGGTTTGCCAGGATTTCTCTCTTCACACCTTCAGACTCATGTGTAAGCATCTGAGTATGAGATTCATTCTATGAGTTCCCAAGAGAGATAAGGGATGGTGGAACATTGCCTGTAGCCCAGAAACCCCTCAGAGCATTGCAGGAGTGGGGATGCTCCCTACTCAAATCAGAGTTGGGCCTACTGAACTTCATAAAGACAAAAGCCATGTCATGATAAAGCCAGTTAGGCTTTTATTTCTCAGACAGAGAATTGGCTTATCAGAAATCATGTGTCTGATAGTCTGCTAATCTAGGTAATAAGCTTGGAAGGACCCTGACGCCATGAAGCACATCCTCCCTTTTCCTTTTTTCACCCCTTCCCCCAACTCAAGCTATATAATCTAGTCCTGCTATTTTAATAACTAAGCTGTCCTCTGAGTCTCCTGGAAAAGTTCGTATCTCCAACATATTCACCCATCCCACAGCCCATGGAATAATCCTATCTTTGCAATTAAAAAGAATTCTGAGGATGGTGACTATTACAAGACCTATGTGCCATCAAAAAGACCATACACATCTAGAGATTCCAACAAAAGGGCCTTCCCCTTGTCTCCACAATTCCAGCCTGTACTTCACTATTGTTCATAGATATTAAAGATTGTTTTTTCCTTATCCTCCTACTCCCCAAACATTGTCAACATTTCACCTTTGAGTCCCTCAAATTAAGAACTCTGGGCCAGCCTCCAGATATGAATAGAGAATTCTACCCCAATGAATGATCAACAGCCCCACTATATGCCAGGAAGTGGTTGCTGTCACCCTGAAACCATATTTTAAAAAGAGAATACACATTTATCATTACATGAGTGATATCATGTTCTCAAAGATTTACTGGTCCCACTCTAACAAGAATAGTAATCAAAACAACCCCCAAATAAGATACAATTCACCCCGCCTCAATCACCTTTTTTGGACCAAAATTTCCTTAACCTCAGATGTCCTCATAAGCCTGCTCTAACATTACCCTAGTTGCTCGACCTTAATAACCTCCAGAGTTTATTGGGAAACTTTAACTAGCTCTGGCCATGTTTACCAGTCTCTACAAAATCCCTACAGCCTCTTTTTAACCACCTAGAAGGAAATAAAATTCTCTTTTGCCCCAGAACACTCACCTCCAAGGCCAAACAAGACCTTTGGAAAATTAATGAGTCACTCAAGGGCATGTCCCTGGCCCAATATACGCCAGACAAACCTTACTAGCTCCTCATATTCAACCTTCCCCTACCCTCATATGGGTCCTATATAAACCACAGGGAGTTTTGAAATGACTCCATATTCCTATTGATGGTGCTACTAGACTCCTAACAGAGGTTGATGCCCTACCCTCTATAATAAAGCGAGGAAAAGACAGGGTCTTAAAAACACTGGGAAAAGATCCAGACATCCTTGGATGCCTTCTCTCTCTCAGATATCCAGTGGTTCCTTAAAAAGTACTCCCACTTTGCCATCATCCTAATGGAGTTTTCTGGACAAATTGATAATCATTATCTCAATGAGAAGTGGGCCCTGCTCTGACAACTCTTGACATGGCTTCCCCCACCCCTGACACACAGACCTGTTCATGAAAACCAATTCCTAAGGCCCCTTCTAAAGTCATACTTTTCCAGCCAAGAAATCAACCCCCAACTATTCATTTCCAGGAGCTCTCTGGCCACTCCCTCCAATTCAGGGAACTCTATGCTGTGTACATGGCCCTTGAGGAGAAAGACAGCCCTTACGACTTATTTCCTGACAGCATGTATGATGTTAATCTACTCTGCTGGGTCACTAGATCCTTTATCCAGTTATCTAAAAATCCCCTCTCCCACATGCTCATGAGAGTTTCCAATTTGATTCAAAGGAGAATTGCTCCTCTCATTACCAACGTGTTCAATTTCATATCTCCCTACCTGGCCCTATATCTAAGGGAAACTCTTTGGCTGACCGTGCTGTATTTCATCAAATTGACTATACCAGATCATAAAAATTTGTAGTTCATGTGCCTCACTAATTATCATGTCTGAAAGATATATATATTTATATATATAAATATAAAAATATATATTTCATATACATTTTATATATATATGAGTTAACCCCCAGACCTCAAAGCCAATGCCCTCTGGCATACTGATGCCCCCCACATACTCCAATTTGGGTGACAAAATATGCTTATGTTACAATAGACACTTACTCCCATGACATAAGGGCCTACGCTTGTATTAGAGAAAGCTCTTAAAAAAAAAAAAAAAAAAAAAAACTTATATCCCACATGCTCTGTTCATTTGCTATTATGGGCCTTCCACAACCAATCAAGATTGATAATGGCCCTATCTTCACCAGCATTTACTTTAAAAATATTCTGCTCTACAGGGGAAATTACTCACAATACAGTGATACCTTATAATCCCCAAGGACAAGCTATAATGAAATGGGCCCAGCAAACCCTCAAAACACAGCTAAAAAGGCAAGATGCGACCTCTTATCTGCCTAATGTACAGTGAACTTAACACCACACACACGCGCGCATGGACACACACACACACACACACACACACACATACACAATATTCCCAAATTATTCTTCATTGGCATAAGCCACACTTGACTTGCCCCTCTTATTGGTGAGATTGTAGAATCCCCTAGACAAGATCTGGAAAGGATCTGACCCCTTCCTTGTGATGGGAAGTGGTTTTGTTTCTGTATTCCCATAAGATCAGTTTTGGCCTATCTGAATACTGGCATGAAATATCCAACATTTCCCTACCCACCAAGAAGATGGCCCACCTATCATTGAAAGGGAAAGGAAGGATGAGGAGATCCAGAAGGAGACATCTGTGACCAAAGAACAGATCACCTGGAAGGATATTCATGACCCGGTGACAACCACATAACATATATAACACATATGCTCTTCTGAAGTTTCTCTCTCTCCTTTCTCTCTCTCTCTCTCTCTCTTTCTCTCTCTCTTTCTCTCATATATATATATGAAGATGAGGAAGCACTTCTACTCCACAACTCCATGAGATAAAAAGGAGAAATCTTCATCCTGCTGCTGGTTGTATTGGGACTTACCCCTTTCACTGGAATCAGGAGGAACACTGTTAGGTAGGTGTGACATTATTAGTACATACCCACCACCTAGGAGGGGACTTCAAAGACAAACTTGATCAAGCCATAGCTGCCACTATAGATAACCTGGATGTCCTCCAATGACAAATGACTTCCCTTGCCAGAGTTGTACTACAAAACAGAAGGGCTCTGGACCTTTTGACATCAAAACAGGTGGGGAAGGGGGACTTGTGGCATCCTGAGGAAGAAATGTTGTTTCTATATAAATGAATCCAGGTTGACTGAACAAAACATTAAGATCCTTCACCACTTCTGTAACCATTTGAGGTCCTGATACGTTTTCAATGACCTAGCCCCTAGTACTCCAACTCCTTCATTGCCTGGCTTGTGGCATTTAAGCCCAATCACAGCCATTGAAGCTCCACTTCTTCTCACCCCATGCCTTATGCAGTTTCTCAAAAAAAAAAAAATAACGTTTTTATGTAACCAAAGTCACTGCTAATCAAGTTCTGGTACAATATCAAGCTATTCCCACAGACTATTTTAACGCATTATAAAAAGGGAGGAAAATAAGTGAGCGTTGCCCATACCCTGAAAATCTCTCAGAGAACACAGAAGGAATAGGGCTGATCCCTACTCAAATCAGGATTGGGAGTACTCAACTCCATAATGTAAAAGGCCAAGTCAGAATGAAGCCAATTAGGGTTCTGTTTCCTAGCCAGAGAACTGGTGTCTCAGACATCATGTAACTGGCATTCTGTTAATCTAGCTGAACACTTGGAATGCCCTTCCCCCTGCTGCACCACTTCCTCCCTGTCTCTTTTCCTCTCCTCCCCCATGACTCAAGGTGTATAATCTCCTCCCTGTCTCTTTTCCTCTCCTCCCCTATGACTCAAGGTATATAATCTCCTCCCTGTCTCTTTTCCTCTCCTCCCCCATGACTCAAGGTATATAATCTCCTCCCTGTCTCTTTTCCTCTCCTCCCCCATGACTCAAGGTATATAATCTCCTCCCCGTCTCTTTTCCTCTCCTCCCCCATGACTCAAGGTATATAATCTAGCTCACTATTTCAATAAATGAGCTGTTTTCTAAAACAATCTTCTAAGTCTTTCATACCTGTCTTATTTACCAGGATCCAAAATCATGTTCCTCAGCTCCTCTATACCCTGAGGCCACTGGTGAGCAATGATCAGTGGGGGTGGGACCCACAAGAATCAGGTGGATGCAAGTGAATCCACTAGGCAAGAAGATTCTTACTACTATGATTATTTCCTGAGCAAAGGCTTGCTTTTGGTACCACTATTATTCTGGGAAATGATTCGTGAATTTTTACTAGGTAGCTCAGTGAGATAGCAGCCCAGATGTTTAAGTCCACATGTCAGGACATGTGAGTGATGGCCAAATCCCAGTGGCTGTTGTTAATAATATTTTTAATATAACTGTAAACAGTGAATTAATATGGCAGCTGTATTTCTTTATTCTAGCTAGTTCCCAATAACCCCATAGAAAGATCAAGATCTATTTTAAGACTTCACCTCAATATTTGGGCAGTAAAATGATTTCTGTTAACCCCTAAAAAAATCTGGCTACCTCCTATTTATGATGCCAGATACTTGCAATTGGGCCTTCCATTTTCCAGTTTCAACTCTTAAAACCTCATTCTTCCTCTCTGTGGCCAATCTGTTCTCCAGACCCCTTCCTTTGGCTCCAACTCCACCTCCTGCTCTCTTTCCTTCTAAGTCCTACCCTATTCTCTCCTCTGCCCAGCCATTGAATGATCAGCATATACTGACAAGGAAGAGAATAAATGGTAAGAATTGCAACTTGAGAGAGGATATTCTTGACATAGCATTACAATGGTGTGTCCATATTGAAACAAAATATGAGGGCAAAGAAATCAGCATTGGGCTAACACAAGGATAACCTTTACACAATACACAAAAACATTATGTCTATAGCAGCCATTTCTAACTCTATGACAATTGAATTAATTTTCACTTGTTTCACCTGTGAGATTAAAAGTTATGCTGTCAGCCTGTGTCTGCCAATTATTAAATAAGCAAATAATTCTTGAAGCCCATTTTTTGTTTTGCTTTTTAAACCTGAGAATGACTGTCAACTTAGTCCATTAGACAAGTGAATATATCAATTTTTGTTTCTGGTTTGTAACACAGGAGTTTTAATGTCCAACCAGAAGGACCTGTGAATAGAATTTGGTAAGTATGAAAACTTATAGGAAATATTGTCTTTAAATAATATTTAGCATTCATCCTGAAATTACAGTCATCAATGCAGCATAGCAAATTAGGACTGTGTATAATTTTTACTACAAAAAGAATCAAGACATTTCATATTAATTTTTAGATTCTTTTGTTTTGAAATATTGTCTGTCCTCATTTTTACATTGAATATATGGTCATTATCAGGATGAGTAGGACTGAGGACATCTGCCATGTGTCCATCTGTGACGTTTTCTTAGATATCTGGTAACACTCTAGTGAATAGTGCTCATCCCCAAACAGTACTAGCACTGGGACGCTATTCAGTATGTGAAGTCTTAGAGAAACTCGTTCTGATATTAAGAGTAGGCCTTGTTTCATTTTCACTAAATTTGGCACAAGATTGATTCAACAATTATAATTTTAAAAAATTATGTGATTGAAGCATATATTTGCATCCAGTGACTGTGCTGCACATTACCTGGGTTATGATTGCAAAGACTGTCACAGTATGGCTTTTTTTTTTTTTTTTTTTTTTTTTGCTTAGCAAGCCAAAACTATCACAAAAATTATCTTCATAAAGTGAGTTTAACTTTGCTTGCTTTTCATCCGTGTAGGAATTGTGGGGGATCAACCTTTAATAAACTCATAGCATTCTGTATTAGGTAATTTTATTATCATTATTAAAATGGCAGATTTCTCATTCCTTTAGAATAATTTTTCTCATAAGTAAATGATAGACTTCCTGAGATCAGGAAAATGGTCCATTGCACAAACATTCTGAAGCCTGTGGTTCACTCCAGCATTCTCTAGCCTTAAAGGATAACTGATCATTACAGTCAAGCATACAATCGTAGCTATATTTTATTCCATTTTAATTCCAAAATGAACAAATATAATCCTGAGAGTGAATTTTATTAGATATTCAGTTGTAAAATATTATGATTATTATAAAAAAGAGGCTTACAATATTCAATCATAAAAATCAATACATTGCTTTAAAAAGTTTACAATACAAATGCACATTTTCGTTATAGTTCTATGCCGAGTCAGTCCCACACCTACCTCAGCAACCTCCAAATAAAAACAGTAGCTTTGTGGGCAGAAGAGAAGGTTCAGTGCCTAAGAGAAGTTGCTTCTTCTGCAGAGGATCCAGGTTTAGTTCTCAGCACTCAAATGGAAGCTTACAGCCACCTGAGTTCTCAGTGTGACACTATCCGACTCCCTCTTCTGGCCTCCAGGGATGCATGTGATGCACAAACACACAATCATGAAAATATTCATGCATAAAAACATCTCTACAAATTGTTTGTTGCAGGATTGGATGGTTATACTCACTGTCTATAATCCCAACACTTGAGAATCTGATGCAGGAAGATCAGGAAAACTGTCTGAGTCTGAGGCTAACCAGAGCAAAACATTGAGATCGCTCAAAACAAGCTGACCAAATTTCCTTTTACACAAATCTTGGCTGGAAAAAAATACTTTTTAAAGAGTTTTCATCAGTTTCACTTCTGCTAGAGTAGATTTTTATACCATTGCTCTTTTGAAGTAAAACATTATTATTAAAATCAGAATTTGATCCACTCCAATATCACCTGCCATTCTGTTGAGCTCAACACAATTATTGTCTTAAATTTTAAGGGTACAAATAGACTTTAATTGTTCATCATTACTAGAAATTATCTTTACTAGAGAGGCCTTTTTTTTTTTTCAAATCTTATATCAACATTTTCCTCAGCCTCATTTGTGGTTATGACTAACAAAATACAACTGGCAAAACTATGAATCAATCTCCATTCTATACCCACATTAGCAACCATAGTTCATATTCTTGAACTGAAAACAAAAAAAAATTATAAACCTGTGGTATATGTTTGCATTACATCCAAGAAATTTTCATTTATCAGTATGAAACTATTTTTATATTGCATTTTAATGAGTGGTCTTCTGATAACATTTTGTTTCTTGATTTTTGTTGGTTTTTTTTTTTTTAATTCACCTTACACCCCGATTGCTGACAACCTCAAGGCTCCTCCTCACATTCCCCATCCTCTTCCCCTCTGAGAAGGAAACAGGTCCATTGGGTATCTCCCCAACCTGGCACAGCAAGTGTCTTCAGGGCTAGGTGAACCCTCTACCACTGATGCCAGACAAAAGAGTCCAGTTAGGGGAATTTATTCCACCAACATGCAACAGCTTTAGGGATAGGCTCTGTTCCAGTTGTTAGGGGAACCTACATAATGACCTGGCTGCATGTCTGCTACATATGTAGGGTGGGGGGCTAGGTCCAGCCTGTATATGCTCATCGGTTGGTCATTCAGTCCCTGCGAGCCCCCAACAATCAAGGTTAGTTGACCCTGTTGGTTTTCATGTGGCGTTCCCATCCCCTATGGGACCCTCAATTCTTCCCCCAACTCATGAATAAGTTTCCAAGCTTGATCCAATGTTTGGTTGTGGGTCTATGCATCTCTTTAGGTCAGCTTCTGGGTAGAGCCTCTCAGAGGACAGTTATGCTAGGCTCCTGTCCTCAAGTACAAATGAGTGCCTGACACTGTTACTGATGTTATGGTGTGCTTACAGTCAGGAGCCTAGCATGGCTGTCCTGAGAGGTCCAACAAGCAGCTTACTCAGAGAGTCGCAGATACTTACACCCAACAATTGGACTGAAGTCAGGGACCCCTGTGGTTCAGTTAGGGAAAGGCTGGAAGAAGGTGAGAAGGAGGGCTACCCTATAGGAAGACTAGCAGTCTCAACTAACTCTGACTGTGGGGCCATGAAAGGCAGTATGTTTTCTGGTAGAGCCAAGGTCAAACCCTGTGGGCCCAATAGGGGGCAAAAACCCTATAGGGAACAACGGCAGGCCTTTGCCAGGCTCCTTGATACAGCTCCTGACTCGTGGATACATCAATCCATAGGTCTGTGACATTTGGTCACGTAAAAAGGGAACGCCCCTCAAGCCCCTCCTCAGGTAGAGGTGTGGCCACTAGCCTCAAGACATCCCCATGTAATTGAGGCTCCCCTTCCCAGTTACTATTTCAATATCGTCCCTCCCTGAGGTGGAGGGAGGGTACGGTCTCACCCACGCCACCCCCTGCCATGACATGACAATAAACATTCTGAAACCCTAGACAGTCTCTCTTCATCTGCAGTGGGAAACAATGGAACCAGCCTTTGCCAAAGGAGAGGCCATCTAGCCTCCTGCCAAAAGCGTCCCAGTGTTCTCAGCCATGGCAGTCATCCACCCAACCAATGCAGCTAGCCAGCGCCCAAGCCACGAACCATGGTCTCCCGGTGGGATCTGGACGTGCTCCTTCCCTTCTCTACTTCTCCCCTTTCAAAGCCCCGCATGGGGGTTCCCACTTCATTCTCAGCTCTTCCACAGCATTCAGCAGCGTCTGCGGTGCCCAAGAGCATGGGAACCCAACAGAGCTTATTCCCTACGATCCCAGGGCTCATGGTCGCCTCTTCCACCCCCAGGCTATGTTTCCAAAGAGGCTTCTCACAGTCCAACACACTCCCGGCAGCCTGTAGGGGTACACGGTCAAACTCTCCCAGGGGCCACGAGCGCCCGGGGTGGACTCACAGGACTTCACTCCACACTGCGCCGTTTGATCCAACATCTGACCCCTAAGATCTCTCAGACACTAAGCCTCCAACCAGGCAGCATATACCAGCTGGTCCCAGGAGGCCCCCTGACACATATAGAGCAGAGAACTGCCTGGTCTGGCTTCAGTGAGAAAGGAATTGCCTAACCCTCAAAAGACTTGAGGCCCCAGGGAGTGGGGAGGTCCAGTCAGGGGAACATCCTCTTGGAAATAGGGGGAGAGGGATGAGGAACTGTGGGAGGGCAGAGCAGGAGGCGGACAACAGCTGGACTTTAAAAAATAAAAGTAATAAAAAATAGTATTAGGAATCAGTGCTTGCCCATGGGATGGGTCTCAAGATGGGGTGGTTATTGCGTGGCCAATCATTTAGTCTCTGCTGCATCCCGGATCGGTACCTTTCTTGTAGACACGATAGATTTTGGGTTGAAAGTTTTATGGGTTGGTTGGTGTTCCTATCATTCCTCTGGAGTTCTTGCCTGGCTATAGGAGGTGGCCTCTTCAGGTTACATATAGACTCTGCTGTTAGTATCAGCTAAGGTTGGCCCCCATTGATTCCTGTAAGCCTCCCCCAACCCCAGTCTTTGACAAATCCTTAAGATGCTGCAGGCCCCTCCCACCTGCTGGCACTTTAATATGGATCTGTTTGCATTCCTCTACTTGCAGACATCCAATTAGACCAACATCATTTGTTGAAACCATTGTATGGTTTTGCCTTCTTTATCAAAAACCAAGTGTCCATAAGTGTGTGGGTTTATATCAGGGTCTTCAATTCGATTCCATTAATCAACTTGTTTGTTCCTATACCAATACCATGCAGTCGCTATTACTATTTCTCTGTAGTCCTGCTTGAGATCAGGGATAGTGATAACTCCACCTTTCATTGTTCAAGATTCTTTTAGCTATCCTGGTGTTTATTTGGTTTTCCATATGAAGTTAAGAAGTGCTCTGTTGGCTGGAGAGATGGCTAAGCAGTTAAGAGCACTGACTGCTCTTCAGAGGTCCTGAGTTCAGTTCCCAGCAATGATATGGTGGCTCACAACCATCTGTGATGGGATCTGATGCCCTCTTCTGGAGTGGCTGAAGACAGCAACAGTGTACTCATATAAATAAAATAAATTAAAATACAACAACAACAAAAAAGAATTTCTCTGTCAAGATCTGTAAAGAATTGTGTTAGAATTTTGATGAGAATTGCATTGAGTCTGTAGATTGCTTTTGGTAAGATGATCATTTTTACTATTTTGATCAGACCGATCCATAAGCATGGGAGATCTTTCCATCTTCTGATATCTTCCTCTATTACTTTCTTCAATCATTTCAAGTTTTTGTCATTTAGGTCGTTCATCTGCTTGATTAGAGTTATACTAAGATATTTTATATTATTCATGACTACTATAAAGGGTGTTGTTTCCATAATTTCTTTCTCTGCCAATATACCATTGGTATAAAAGAGGACTACTGATTTTTTTTTAAAGTTAATTTTGTATCCTGCCACTTTGCTGAAGGTTTACAAGCTGTAGAAGTCTCTGATAGAACTTTTAGTGTCACTTATATACACTATCATATCATCTGCAAATAGTGATACTTTGACTTCTCTTTCCAATTTGTATCCCCTTGATATATTTTAGTTGCTTTATTGCTTTGGCTAGTACTTCAAGTACTATATAGAATAGATAGGGATAGAGTGTGCACATAGCCTTGTCTTGTCCCTGACTTTAGTGGAATTGCTTTAAGTTACTCTCAATATAATTTAATGTTGGCTATTAGCTTGTTATATAATTCTATTATTATCTTTAGATATGGGTCATGTATCCCTGATCTGCCTAATAGTTTTAAAATGAAGGGGTTTTGATTTTGTCAAGGGATTTTTCAGCATCTAATGAGATGATTTTACAATTTTTTTCTTTCACTTTGTTTATATGTCAGATTACATTGATGGATTTTCATATATTGAACCATTCCTGCATTCAGAGGATGAAGCCTACATGACCACGGTGGATGATGTTTTATGTGTTCCTGGATTCAGTATCTAAGCATTTTGTGAAATATTTTTGCATCAATGTTCATAAGTTAAATTGGCCTAAAATTTTTTTTCTTTTCCATTTTTTCTTTCTTTTTTGTTGGTGTTGCTGAGTCATGTGTGGTTTTGGTATCACAGTGACTATGGTCTCATAGAATGAGTTTGTCTGTTTCTATCTTAATGAATAGTTTGAAAAGTATTGATAAGAGCTCTTCTTTGAAAGTCTAGTAGAATTCTGAGCTAAATCCATCTGACCTTGTGCTTTCTTTGATTGGGAGACTTTAAATGACTTCTTCTATTTCCTAAGTAGTTATAGGGCTGTATAAATAGTTTACCTGGTCTTGACTTAACTTTGGTGTTATCTTTCTATAAAATCATCCATCTCTATAAGATTTTCCAATTTTGTGCCGTACATGCTTTTGAAGTAAAACCTAACAGTGCTTTGAATTTCCTTGTTGTCTGTTGTTTGTCTCTCTTCATTTCTGACTTTGTTAATTTGGATATTGTCTCTTTGTCTTTTAGTTAATTTGGCTAGGGGTTGTCTATTTTGTTGATTTTTTTCAAAGAACCAGCTTGTGATTTTATTAATTCTTTGTATTGTTTTCTTGTTTCTAACTGAATGACTTCAGCATGAATTTTGGTTATTTCCTGCCTTCTACTCTTCTTTCTTGTGTTTCTTTCTTTCTTTTTTTTTTCTAGAGCTTTCAGATGTAATTTTAAATTGCTGGTATGAGAACTTTCTAATTTCTTTACGGAGGCACTTAGTGCTATGAATTTTCCTCTTAGCACTGCTTTCATTGTGCCCCATATATTTGGGTATGTTGTGCCTTTACTTTCATTGAATGCTAGACAGTTTTTAATTTTTCTTTATTTCTTCCCTGATGCAGAGTGTGGATAGTTATCCATTTTCCTTGAGAGTGTATGATTTCTGCTATTTCTGTTATTATTTAAGTCCACCTTCAATCCATGGCTGTCTGATAAGATACAAGACATGTATTTCAATTGTCATGTATCTGTTAAGGCTTGCTTTATGACCAACTATTTGGCCAATTGTGGAGAAAGATTCATGAGGTACTGAGAAGAAGGTAATTTTTTGTGTGTTTGTCTGAATTATTATGTAGATGTTTATTAAGTCCATTTGATTCATGCCAGTTACTTTTAATATTTTTCTGTTTAATGTTTGTCTGGATGACCTGTCGATTGTGAGAGTAGTGTGCTGCAGTCTCTCACTATTAATGTGTAGAGTTCAATGTGAGATTTAGGCTATCATGATGTTTCTTTTACAAATGTGGGTATCCCTGCTTTTGGGGCATAGATGTTAAAAAGTTGAGATATTATCTTTGCAGATTTTCCCTTCAATGAGTATGAACTGTCCTTTCCTGTCTCTTTTGATTAATTTAGGTTGAAAGTCTATTTTAGTAGATATTAGAATGGCTACCCCAGCTAGGTTCCTGGGTTCCTTTGTTTGGAAAACGTTTTTTAACACCTTTATTCAGACGCAATGTCTCTCTTTATTGCTGAGGTTTAATTTTTGCATGCAGCAGAATGATGGATCCTGTTTTTGCATCCATTCTGTAAGCCTGTGTCTGTTTATTGGGGATTTGAGTCCATTGATGTTGAGAAATATTAATTACCAGTGATTGTTAATTCTTGTTATTTTAATACTGGTGGTGTTGTGGTGTGTGTGTGTGTGTGTGTGTGTGTGTGTGTGTGTGTGTGTGTGTGTGCTTGCTTTGTTTTTGCTGGTAGGGAATTATTTATTTCTTGTGTTTTCTTGGATGTAGTTAACATCCTTAGGTTGAACTTTTCCTTCTACTATTTTCTACAGAACAGTATTTGTGGACAGATATTGTCTAAATTTTGATTTGTCTTAAAATATCTTCTTTTTTCCATCTACGGTGATTGAGAATTTTGCTGGGTATAGTAGTCTAGTTGTCATCTGTGGTTCATTACAAGTTGCAAGATATCTGCCCAGACCCTTCTAGGTTTTAGAATACCTGTTGAGACATTGGGTGTAATTCTGATAGGTCTGCCTTTGTATGATACCCTTGATGCTTTTAATAGTGTTCCTTTGTTCTGTGGATTTTGTGTTCTGATTATTATATGTTGGAAGGATTTTCTTTTCTAAGCCAGTCTAATTGGTGTTCTGTAAGCTTCTTGTATGTTTATATCTATCTCTTTCTTTGGGTTGGGAAGGTTTTCTTCTTTGATTTTGTTGCAATTATTTTCTGGTCTTAAGAGTTGTGAGTCCTGCCTTCTATACTTATTATTCTTAGATTAGGTCTTTTCATGGTATTCCATATTTCATGGATGTTTTGTGTCAGGAACTTTTTACATTTAACATTTTCTTTGACTGATGTATCATTTATGTATCTTCTATTGTGTCTTCTATACCTAAGATTCTCTCTTCTATCTCCTGTATTCTCTTGGTGATTTATCTGTTGTTCCTGTTCTCTTCCCTAGCTTTTCTATCCCCTGGATTCCCTCAGTTTGTGTTTTATTTACTGCTTCTATTTCCCCTTTTAGGTCTTGCACAGCTTTATTTGTATTGACCTTTTAAATTGTATTTTGCTATGTATCTTTAAGGGACTATTTCTTTCCTCTTTAGAGACATTAACTTGTTTGATTGTATTTTCCTGTGTTTTCTTAAGGGATTAATTAATTTCCTCTTTGAAGGCCTCTATCATCTTTGTAAGATTGGATTCAAGGTTATTTTCTTATGTTCCAGTTGTGTTAGGATATCCAAGACTTGCTGCAGGAGTACAGCTGTGCTCTCATGGAATAATATTGCCCCAGCTTTTATTGTTTTTGTTCTTTGAGGGCCTTTAATCTTCTAGAGAACTTTAGTCCCGCCATTTTTTATGTGATCGTTGTTCTTGAAATCTCACTTAAATTAAGAAACTCATGCTGTAGAGAAATGTAACTTAATCCTGTGTTCTATCCTCCATTTGTGTATCCTGCAGACAGACCTAGGAAAGCCTTCTGTACAACCTGGATAGATGTGTAAGATGGGACAACTCCCTAGACTACTGAGCAAGATTCTGGGGTTTTTTGTTTTTGTTTTATTTTTTTGATATATTCTATCATAATTACAGAACTTAAATTGCACTCTGAGAACTATCAGACTAGGTACAAAAAATAAGGGTCTCAGTTTCTTTTAATGTGCAGGAAACAGAGAAAGGGCAAGAGAAAAGCAAGCTCAGCTCGGCTGGGGCTTACTGGTAAAGAAGAAGCACATCCCTCATGTTCTCTTCTCACCCCTGCTCTAACATAGGCTATAGTTGTACATCTTCTTATGAAAACACAGTTCCTAAGCCCTCATCAAAATTCACTGATGCTCAGAACCCTGTTGAAAGCATTCCCTCTTCTCCACCAGCTCATTGTCTTCTTCCTCCTATTTTTCATCTTTGGTATTTTCCATTTGCTTTCTTTTACATTCTTTTTCTTCCTAGACTCCTCTGGACCAGGTTTTCTTTTCTGTGAAATGGAAATCATCATCTGCTCCAACTTCTGGACATTGTTCTGAGACTCAGGTAACAAAATATATATGAGGATATTTTATTAAGTTTACTATGCAGTGTTACCACAAGAGATGAAGTTAATCATATTCATAACTCAAGATTCAGATTTTATCTTGAAGTCACTGTCCACATATCTACTTACTAGCAAACATTCTTTAAATTCTGTTTTAATTTAATTTAATAGTTATCTACTCATTCGCCTTTCCTGACTTTGGAATGCCCAAACCAAATATAATTGGCTTCAGAATATTTCTGGGAAGAGAAAAACAGGGCACAGAGATTAAATACCTGCATATGACAGAAAGTACTATTCCAGAAAGAGCTGAGGGAACAGAACAAAGGCGGGAGTGATATAGCTTGAATCAACTGCTAAACATCAGAATTCTCTGAAATCTTTGTTTGTTACCTTAGGATGATTCTTTTGTTTTCATTAAGAAACAGGTGTTTAAAATGGGGCATCCTTTTTTCCTGGTTGCAATTAACAACTGTTAAAGTGGAAAAGAATATCTAATGGCTGATGCAACTTTTCTAACACACCAGAGCAGTGTTTCTCAAACTGCAGGTCATGACCCCTTTAGGGGTTAAATGACCCTTTCAAAGGGGTCACTCAAGAACATCATAAAATACAGATAAGTACATTCTATTTTATAAAGGTAACAAAATTACAGTTAATGAAGTACCAAAAGCATGATATTGTGTTTGAGGGTCACCACAACATGAGGAACTGAATTGAAGGGTCACAGCATTAGGAAGGAAGAGAAACAGTGTCCTATTTTATTAGCTCCATGGCTACTGACTAGAACAAGAGAGTCAAGTCATCCTTAGAAGAAAAACTCATACTCACATAACTATGTAAACAACTCTATATGATAGGTGTTCATAGATCTTCCTTGAAGATCATTCTTGTTTCCTGGATAACACTGGATAATACTGTTTGTATTTAGGTATATAGGGAATCTGCACATATTGTAATGGTGAACATATCACAGTTGTGAAAATGAACCTGAGAGCAAACAAAACCAAGAGTTCTTCAAAGGCTATTCAGGGCCAGAGGTATAATTTT
Source organism: Uromys caudimaculatus (assembly GCA_028551405.1). Taxonomy (NCBI): domain Eukaryota; kingdom Metazoa; phylum Chordata; class Mammalia; order Rodentia; family Muridae; genus Uromys; species Uromys caudimaculatus. The sequence goes on from CM052700.1 coordinate 94,107,482, forward strand.
ATTTTTGTAAAGAAACGTGGCTAATGCTCTCTGGTGCTATTGGAGGGGGGGTTGAAAGGAACTCTTAGCATTATTCATAGCACCATTTTCACAGGGCAGAACGTGTTAGATTTAAATTCTTGTATCAACTGTTAATGACTCAGTTCCTAGGAAAAAGACACTGAGGACCAAGTGCCATCAAAATTCCCATTTTGTGAATGAGTTTAGAGTTGATAAGATGATCAGATTAGATATGGAAGTTAACCAGGCCATTTGGGGGGGAGGGGTTGAGGACAGGAATTCCATACAACTTAATCATTGATACATAAACACAGGAGGGCTGTTGGCCAGCTGGGATGGCATACTTCCTTAATTGTAAGGGTTATTTCTACATGGACTTCTACTGGCCAAGGAAGAATTGTATTTCAACTGGATTATTCAAGGATTTTCATTGTACTTACATCTGCTCCTGTAAACCTTTTCTGCTAGGATAAGACATTTGGCCAAGCTTCATAGAGGACCTTTAGGGTAACAATTCAACAAGTCAGTGCTCTAGGCCAGCTACCAATGTAGTTTGGTTGGATATGTATGCTTCCCCACCTCCTCCTGGATCTGGCTTCATTTCTTACTTCATTCTACTTGTTCAACTTTTCTGTTTTCTTCAAACATGGACTCTCCTTGTACATTCAGGTCCTACTGTGAGTGTTACCATGAGTCCTTGTATTTACCTTTTAGTTTTATCATAGGAATAATATCTATGATGCTTCTTTGGCTAGCTCAACCTGAGGTCATGTATCAGTGGAAAATATTATCCTTCTCAGTGAATCCTACCAAAGATAATTGAAGCTGTCTTTGTTAAACTCACATACCTAAAGATAAACTGATAAAGAATATAAATGGAAGATGAGAGAGAGAGTAATATTAATTGTTTATGACCAATCATCATATATATTGGTAGCTTGATTTTTTTTTTTTTTAGGTGAGCCTATATATCCAAAGGAAATGTGACAGAATTGGATAGAGCCCACTAAGATAATGTAACCTTCCATGAACTCCATGAGGACCTCTCCAAATAGAGATCTTGGCCATCTTAACATATATAGAAAAGTGTCTGTCAGTTTCCTTGTCAGGAGGGGACTCTGCTCTATGGTTTTCTTGCAGAACAAAGAAGGGTTTGACTCATGTAGTATCCTGGTCGTTGTTATACTCCAGCTGTAATTAGAAGACCAGAAAGAAGCACTAAACATCAGGAAGTGACCATGCATGGTGGAGAAAACAGGACACAAATGCAATAGGATTGGTGGTACTCAGTATAGGTTTTATATACAAATCCAGGAAGCAGAAAAGCTGACAGGTAGACTCATGAAGTGAATCACCTAATCATTTCTTATTCATGATCTTTCTCAATGAGGAGAAGATTATTTTACTATGAAAAATTATCATCAATTAAATTATTAGAATATATATGTGATTATTTGGCCTTATTTCTCAGTGTCAGAGACCTTGTTTCCAGACCGATTATTGGCTAACAGATGTGGTTTTCTTCTGTGTCATTCACCTCTATTCCTGTTCCTTACCTTAAGCCACTGCTTGTTTGGTCTTGGCATTTAGTAGACTTTCTGCATGGCAGGTCACAAGCTGTGTGCTAAGCCACATCTGCACAACATACTGATTGTTGATTTTGTAGTTAATTCAAAAGGAGATGCCACTAAAAAGCTGTTTTAGTGTTCTAATATAATCAGTCATAGTTATCCAGAAGCCACTACTGAAAGATCTGAACCTTTATGAGGAAGGTTAGGCCCTTAGCAAACTTAGAGCCGAGACATGCCCGGGCAAAAATCCCAGCCAACGACATTCTTTCTCCTAAGAAACGGGTGACTTTGACCTGACCTCAGGGCCAGAGGCACAATGCTTCAGGAACTAGAAATGTTTGTGCAACTGACCTGTGAACAACCTAGAACAATCTGTACTTCCCTATAATGCAAACCCTTTCCAGTCCCCACCCCTTTGTGGTTTTTTCCTTTAAATACCCCTGACTTCAGCTGCTCGGGGCCAAACCCCTCTGCCTCTGTGTAGGTTACGGGTTCGACCCCAGTGCACTGGTCTTCTCACTGCCCCGGCCCCGAATTAAACCTCCTGTGATTGCAGCAAGGATGGTCTTTCGTGAGTTCTTGGGGGGTCGCGCCATCCCGAGATTTGAGCGAGGGTCTCCCCAGCTCGGGGGTCTTTCACTACCAATCTTATAGCTGAGAGAAATAGGGAAGTGCTGCTCTGTCTTGATGATGGAAAAGTGCAACCATAGCACCTGATAACATGGTAATGTTTGTGATTACTAAGCCCATCTGTACTTCAGGAGTAATAGTAAGTTATCCAGATGATTAAAGTCCTTAGGATAAGATGTTACTTTCATTGTACAGAATTGCTTGACATATTTACATCCCCTAAACAGATTGTTCAACATTAAAAGCCCCATCATTTCCTACACTTTTCTTGTAGTATAAGGCATGTAGGAAGATAATGATAAGGACTTCCTCTACAGGATCAGAACACAAACTATATCACAGGAGTATCCTGGCAAATGAATTTCTCACCATGAAATGACATTGAGACTCATTCTTCTTTACAAATCCCTACTGATTTTACTGAATCAAAGCTTTAACCTAAAATTTATTACACTGAGATTATTTTTCTGTGTTGAATAATAAGATCCTCAAAGGAATCTCTTGGTTATAATTATAAAGTCATCAATCTAAGACTTACCTATGTATGCTGTAGTGAGTTGGGATATTATAGTCTAGCTATATTCTGACAATGGAAGAATATTTAAAATTCCTGTGGCTTAGTGTTTATTATTGTGCTAATCACTTCTTTCTCTTAAGCTAATTATTCTTCAATTTGTTTGTAGTTGGAACCACATACTTTCTTCTCTGTCTTAAGAATGATGTTTTTATTCTCATTGGTTTCAGTGACCCCTGTTCAAAAAACACTTTTAATATTTTTATACCAAACTCTTTTCTTATTTTCTTGAGTAAGCTCTAGGACCATCATAGGTAATATTAGCCAGGGAAGTGAGCAAAACAATCTAGACCATATCCACATAGAATATCCAGAAATAGTTCTTTGCTGAATCATAACCCCTTTCCAAGGTACATCTCTGTTATTTGGGGTGCATCTGTGTCACTTTTGATAAATTAAGGCTCAGATTCAAGTGACTTGGAGCATCTTATAGAGGGTAAAAAGATCATTCTGTGAACCAACAGAGACTTATAGCACTCGTAATCCTTCAAATATATTTTTTAAAATGTAACAACCATACATCATTGGCTGGTGTGATATTTTTATGAGTCAATTTGACTAAGCTTGTACCGAATAGTGTAGATGTTGCTTTGAAGGCATTTTTTTAAAAAAAAACAATACGATTAACACTGAAATCAGTCAATTTTTAGTAAAGATTACTTTGCATATTATAAGTCTACCTCATCTTTTTAGTTCAAGGCTCTGTGAGAAAAGGCTGATTCCCTCTAGGGAAAACAAATTGCTTTCAGATTGGAGCTGTATTGTTGCACCGTGTCCAATGTGCCTGTATGTCCTGCAGATTTTTACTTATGCCAGCTCTACAAGGTAAGAACCAATTTTCCTCTCTCCTCTCTCTCTTTCCCTTTCCTTTTAGTCTCCTCTCCTCTTCTCTTCTTTCTCTTCTCTCCTCTCTTCTCCCCATTTTCTCCATGCTTTTCTTCTCTTTTGTCTCCTACCCCCTACACCCCCTGCTCTTCTCTCCTCTTCTCATCTTTCCTCTCCTGTCCTCTGGACAGTTCTTACACAGGTGGTTCTGGTCTTTTTTTAAAAAGATACTAAGAAGGGAAAACCTGTTTTAAATACTTATGTGAAACTAAGATTTAAAATCTCTGAGAGTTTCAGAGCAGAACAGAATACAATGGAGGATATAAATCCCTCAGACTCACTGTAGCAAGTGCTACTATTGCCAGACTTCAATCTGTTTCCATGTCATTTTATTTATGAAAGAACTCATGTATAAAATAGAAAAGTTTCCTAATGAATATAATTTTAACTATAATATTGAGAGGGACTATACAATTTAGTTAGCTATGTATTAGATTAAAAATGAGAAGTATATGGTAACTTGTATGACAAGAATATCATGTGCAATCCATCATTGTTACAAAATAAAGGAATACAGTGAGATTATTTAGGGGTCATCAGTAATTCCATAACTTTTGTATTTACCCTAAACATTCACCTAAATATTTGCAGAAATGGTTCCTGGGTGATTTAGGTTGATTTAAATGTCAACAAACATTGATTAAATATTCTAACTTCAGTCACAAAATGACTTGTTTTGAAAACTGATCTTGCTTGTGCTCCAAAAGGTCTTCACACAGCAAGCATCATATCGCTGTTATGGTTTCCTCTGATGCTATGCTATACTAACTGCCCTGATGAGGCTAGAGAACAGAACCTTGCACATGCCACAGCAGGATCTTTACTTACTCACTATTCCTGGATTTTCCTTAAAATCAGAGAGCAGGAGACTATATATGGAAAACATTCAGTGTCCCATTTGTTCCATAGCAGACAAAGTGTCAGGACTGATGGAGCTGAATATACTTCATAAGGTTAACATTTTTTCCTTTTTTGAACTGAAATTTTTTGTGTTAGTTCTTTCATAGTGAGCATATAAAATAATAGGTTTAACTACGACAAGTTTAAGATCCATGCATATCGTACAATCTTATGCCCTCTCTGCCACCCTCCCTGCCACTCTCCCTTTCTTTTGCTCACTTCTCTCCTTCTAGTGAGTCATTTTCCTCCCACACCATGTGTTTCATTCAGATGAAACTGCTGGTAAAGAAATATGACATATATACAAGTAATATTGTATGGATTTACAGGTTGTAATTATATATTTAGATGTAAGGGTCTGTGATTCACTGAAGAATGATACCCCAGACTCAAATAGTATGCAAAAGCAAAGAGTGATTTATTCTGCAGACCCCAGCGTGTATGTGTGTGTGTGTGTGTGTGTGTGTGTGTGTGAGAGAGAGAGAGAGAGAGAGAGAGAGAGAGAGAGAGAGAGAGAGAGAGTATGTGGGTGTGGGTGTCTACCATTTACCAAGATGAAGATGCCCAGAGTATGAGAGAGAGAGAGAGAGAGAGAGTATGTGGGTGTGGTGGGTGTGGGTGTCTACCATTTACCAAGATGAAGATGCCCAGGTGAGCTCACAGTCCCAAATTAAAGCATATTAAGGGAATTCCAGCAAGGGGTAGGTGACCTTTATCTTGATTGGTTGGGTTGGTCTCTAGGGGTATTGGTGTCTTTGGGATTGGCTAGGACTCTGGAGACATTTCAAAACCATTGCTAGAGGGGCCTTAAAACTGTTGCTGGGGAAGCCTGGAAACTGTTGCTGACTCACAGTTCTTGCCTCAGGCCAAGTGGTGTGGCAGCTTCTGATGGTGGGGCAACTACTGATTGGCTGTCCATGACCTGTGGTTTTTCCAGTAACTGACTTGCCCAGACTTGCCCAGTTTGGAAAACAGGAATTTAAACCTAGTCTCTTGAACTGCCAGTTTGAAACCAGTCTTGGAATCAGCCTGTCTCAGTCCTCTCATAGTCTCTCCCTCTCTCTCTCTCTCTCTCTCTCTCTCTCTCTCTCTCTCTCTCTCTCTCTCTCTCACACACACACACACACACACACACACTGATAATTAATAATAGTAAAAAAAATAGCCATGAAATTTGAAAGAGTAAAAAGGCATGTGTAAGATGGTTTGTAGAAAAGAAAGGAGGAAATCTAAAAAAAAAATAAAAGAAATTATCTTTTAAAAAGAAATGTGAGGTTTGTACTATGCTTAAATATTCCACAAAGGGGACTAACTGACCAAACATAGTCGACATACTTTGAAACAGTGATCAGCTTTACTTAATACAAGCAGAAGCTCCAGTTTTCACTTAGCAAGCATTGCATTGAAGTCCTGCAAAGCCACATCTTCCCCAACTCTCTATTTTTACAGCTTCCTTCCTTCCTTCCTTCCTTCCTTCCTTCCTTCCTTCCTTCCTTCCTTCCTTCCTTCCTTCTTTCTTTCTTTCTTTCTTTTTGGATATTTACTTTATTTACATTTCAAATGTTTTTCCCTTTGGAAACCCCCTATCCCATCCCCCCTCCCCCTGCGTCTATGAGGGTGTTCCCTCCACACACCCACCCACACTCCAGTCTTCTCTCCCTGGCATTCCCCTACACTGGGGCATCAAACACCCTCAGGTCCAAAGGCCTCTCCTTCCACTGATGTCCAATAAGGCCCTCCTTTGCCACATATTTGGCCAGCACCATGGGTCCCTCCATGTATATTCTTTGGTTGGTGGTCCAGCCTCCAGGAGGACAGGGATGTCAGGCCAATTGACACAGTTCTTCCCTCCATGGGGCTGCAAACCCCCTCAGCTCCTTCAGTCCCTGTTCCAACTCCTCCATCTGGGACCTCACTCTCAGTCTAATGGTTGGCTATGAGCATCTGCCTCAGTATTTGTCAGTCTCTGTTACAGCCTCTCAGGAGACAGCTTATTATGCTTTCATTAGTGGCTTTGAGGTTAAAAGCACTGATTGCTCTTCCAAAGGTCCTGAGTTCAATTCCCAGCAACCACACAGTGGCTCACAACCATCTGTAATGGGATCTGATGCCCTTTTCTGGTGTGTCTGAAGACAGTGACACTATACCAACATCTAACATACAGTTTGTTTTCTTTGTCATTTTTTTCCTTTTATTGAAAATAGATATTTTACCAAACATTATATCCTGATCATGGTTTCTCCTCCTTCTATTCCTCCCAGTTCCTCCCTATCTACCTTATTATCTGGATCTACCCCCATTTTTTTCTCATTAGGAAAAAAAAAGCTTCTAAGGGATAATAAAAAATAAAATATAATAAGATTAAATAAAAACTAATACAACAATAGTAGTCAAAACAAACAACAAGAAGGAAAGGGGTCTAAGAGATGGCACAAGAAACCAAGACTCAGTTGTTTGTGCACTCAGAAAACCCATAAAAAACACTTAACTGTAAGCCATAATGTATACTCACAGGGCCTATAGGGTAAAAATAGGAGAAACAAAAGTATATATGTAAAATAGAGTAAAATAAAGTAAAAATAGTAAGATAATATTTTTAAAAAAATGAAAATCTCTGACATGACATTGCAATGCATGAGTGTCCCAGGAAGTCATTAAATTCATGTTCTTTTGGTCACATTGTGAGAGAATGGGTAGATGGGACTGCAAGGACCCATGGCTGAGAAGAGTGGCAGTGTGCAGGAACCTGAGTCCCAGAGCTCATATCAAACATTGGCCACAAAAGTGGCCCAGGACTGAAAAAAAATTTTTGAACCAGTAATGTATGCTTGCTGGCAATTCCAGGAGGACAGAGTTTAGAGAAACTTAGATACAGAAATAAATATTAAGTTTAAAAGCAAGCAAAAGAGAAATGGATAGAATTGTTTTGTAAGCATGCATAGATGTTGAAAATGAAAAAAAATCAAGTATAGATAAACATAAAACTTAAATAAGAAAGTGAAATCTCAGAAGGAAGGAGAGTGTTAGTAAGATTAATAAAGAAAATATTTTCTGGGTTAAAACATGAAAAATATTATAGCAGAGGGCATTAATTTTGTTTTAATTATTAACATGGAATTAATTAGAATATGTTTGGTAATGATGGAAGCTTATGTCCTTTCTAAGATATATCAGAATAAAACAGTCTTAGATAAAGAGAAGACTGAGACATGGAATGCTATGTTATAAGCTATAAAGCAAAAAATGGAGGATATTTTAAATCCGAATAGCTTTTTCAAGCTGGATCAGAAAAATCCAAAGTAAGCCTACTGTGCCACATAGTGATGAGATTCCAAGATGGCAAACTAGGCCGATTAGAAGACATACAATGTACCAGTCCATCTGGTAAAAAGTCAAGAAATCCTTTGAGTGGGGAGTGAGGATAAAAAAAAACAAAAAAGAAGACTATGAGATAAAGGTTAGAAATTGGGAGGACTGTCCAGTCAGCACTGTGGCAGCCCCAAGTTTAATTCTCTTAGGCTTTATATACTTTACAGTATCCTGGGAAACAAAGCCACAAGCCAGCAGTATATTTGATCTCTGTACAGGCAGGAGGCCTACCAATTCCTACCTTTAAGATTAACAGAATATTGAGCCCCTTGCCTTGAGCTTCAAGTCTATCCCCTTATTTCATGTGTCAGCAGGCCAGGAAATCTACCAGCTGACCCTGACCTGACCTGACCTGACAGGCAGGCTGTCACAGAAGCAGGCAAAATGGCTGCCAACAGTCCAATGATTTTTTTTTTTCCCACTTACCATAAGAGAATGAACTCTAGATGAGGGAAATCCATAAGATTATGAAGAATTTGGGTGGTAGCCCATGGAAGTACTTGATAGAAAAAGATTTAAAGAAACAATGACAGCCTATGACCTGCATTCAGTTTATGCAAAACAGATACTTATGGAGTTGTTAACTGGGCCATAAATAATAGCATATTTCCAAAAGAACAGAAATTTTGATGTCAGCCATTTTGGATCCTGGCCCTCAACTACAGCAGCTGACATGATGGAAAGAAAAGGCTTCAGCTCTGGAATAATGTAATCAGACTAGAGGCATTGAAATTGTCAAGGATCAGTTGCTAGTTGAAGGTCAATATGTTGAATTAAGAATGCAGATTATATTTAATGATGCCATATTAGAGCAATGTTGTACCGTACCTTTAAATGCTTAAGACAAGGCTGAACAATGAACTGGGAACATGATCTGAATCATTTATAAAGATAACCTAGGGTCCAGAGGAATCTTTCATTGATTTTTTTTTTTTACAAAGATTAGCTTCAGCTATAAATAGAGCAATATCAGATCCAGATAATAGAGCAATTTTAATTGAATCTAATGCTAATGCAAAAAGGATTTTAGACCTTTAAAGACCACATCTGCACCTACTTATAATTAAAATTACTATGGATATTGGACCTGATGCTTATGATTTAGTTATGATTAGACACACAATTGCAAACGGTATGAAAGCTCAAAAAGTCCAGGACTTTGGCTGTGGAAGACCATATCATTTCCTAAAATACTCTAACCAGCTCCTAAAGATAAAATTTTCTGTAATGATAATCCCTAGAGTAAGCTTTCTGGGATATGTAAAAGATACAAAAGGAGCAGTCACAGGGCTTATAAATGTAGATCATTCAGAGATAAACAAACCAATTCCTTATTGCCATAAACTACCTAAGGTGATTTGCTTGGGCCCAACAAAATACAACATGAGCCATTCATTCTATATCAGCCAAAGAACAAGTTTTCTAGAGAAAAACAGCCTGATGGGGCTTACAGCAAGTGTTTTAACAGCTAGTCAGCTAGTACTCTCCTCGTGTGTCCCCCACCCCCACCCCCCATCCCCCGCCTAAAAGTTCATGTGCATGACCTCTACCTCACCCACCTCTGAAGACAGTCACATATTCTTTGGCCAAATTACAGGTTCAACTTCCTCTCTCATGATAAGAACCTGCTCTGTAAATTCTTTTTTTTTTTTTTTTTTGTTTGGCTGCCTACTTTCTTTTTTTTTTTTTTTTTTTTTCCTCTGTGGTTTATGTATTCTTTTTTTTATTTTTTTTTTATTTTTGATACTTTATTTACATTTCCGATGATTCCCCTTTTCTTTGGGAACCCGGTGTCCCCTCCCCCTCCCCGCCTCTGTGAGGGAATTCCTCCTCCCACCTACCCGCCCACCCATTCCCATATTCCCACCTTGACATTCCCTTTTACTGGGGCCACTAGCACCCTCAGGCCCAAAGTCCTCTCCTTTCTCCCTGGTGGCCATCGAGGTGATTCTTCTGCCTCATATGTAGTCCAAATCATGGGTC
>CM052700.1:94117893-94157275 GCA_028551405.1 Uromys caudimaculatus
GGAGCATGTATCTTTGTTACATGTTGGGGCATCTTCTGGGTATATACCCAGGAGAGGTATAGCTGGGTCCTCAGGTAGTATTATGTCCATTTTTCTGAGGGTCCGCCATACTGATTTCCAGAGTGGTTGTACCAACTTGCAATCCCACCAACAATGGAGGAGTGTTCCTCTTTCTCCACATCCTCGCCAGCATCTGCTGCTCTGTAAATTCTTGAAATTCCTGTTTATGTAAATGAAGCATTCCTCAGCTCTGAATAATGTACACTCATCCCGGACATCCCTACTCACACCCAAAGATATACTTATCCATTGGTCACCCTGAATAAAGTTCAGCTGTCTCACTGAAGTTGATCCTGAAAGTCATTCTGTCAGTACAGTATCTGAACCCTGCTCCTTGCCTCTGCTCTCTTCACCACTGTGAGCTGGTGACCAATGACCTAGGAGGAAGGGGAGACCCACAGGAAACAAAGTAAGGGAGGTTAGATTCAGGGATCTCATTCTCTCCCTTTTCCCACATATATTCTTCTTTCTCCTATCTAGTGTTAGGGGGGAAAGAGGGAAATGGGATGAAAGGACAAAGAGTAAAGGATAAAGGAGGTGACATAAAGGGAGATACAGGGTTGGAAGAAAAAGATGGATGAATTATTGTATTTATTTTTAAACTAGAAAACAAGTCCTACATATTTTAGATTGTTATGGAATTTTTTATGATTATGGAAATTTAACATTATATTTGTTACAACATACTGTATATATGATTCGACTCCTGTTTAAAGTATATGTGTATGTATAGGTAACACATTTAAAAATATAATGGAAAATTCTAGTCCTATAAAAAGCTACCACTATAAATGGTTAAGTACAATTAGGAAATGCAAGTTAGTAGTCAGTCACCTATAAATACATTCTTGTAGTCATTTTAGGCAAAAGAATAATTATAGAAATAAGCTTTATTTACCCTCCAGGATATGTTTTCAAAGTCAAGCAGAAAATAAATAGCTAGAAATAAGCAACATTTGTCTATTTAAATAAACCTTAATAGGTGGTCCTCAAAGATCTTCAGATTTTGGCATTTAAGATGTTTTAATAATAAAAGACTTTTCTGACAGAGAGACATATCAGCTTCTGGCAGCACCCCCATTCTATTCTGAAGAAGTTGATGGGCCCTGAAAACTTCCACCTGGCATTTGATTGAATTGTGGGAAAGATGGCCAGCCACTTGGAGAAAGGAAGAAAGAAAGAAAGAAAGAAAGAAAGAAAGAAAGAAAGAAAGAAAGAAAGAAAGAAAGAAAGAAAGAAAGAAAGAAAGAAAGAAAGAAAGGAGGGAGGGAGGGAGGGAGGGAGGGAGGGAGGGAGGGAGGGAGGGAAGGAAGGAAGGAAGGAAGGAAGGAAGGAAGGAAGGAAGAAAGAAAGAAAGAAAGAAAGAAAGAGAAAGAAAGAAAGAAAGAAAGAAAGAAAGAAAGAAAGAAAGAAAGAAAGAAAGAAAGAAAGAAAGAAAGAAAGAAAGAAAGAAAGAAAATGCCCTTCTCCTTGACTGCGAGGGCATGCTGTCCGTTCTGTGGGCAAGGAAAATGTTGGGAAGTTGATTGAACCACTTTGCTGAGACAAGATAAAACAATCCTTCAAACTTCCTGCTTTACAGATAAGTTGGTCAGATCTTCTGGGCCCGGGAGGTGAAGATGGATGCCGGATGACACAGAAGAATCCTGGGTGGTTTCCTTGTACCCATCAGTCTCTGTCATTTCTCTAGATTTGGAAGCTGGTTTTCCTGCTTACTCAGGTAAATTTTTACTTCTCGGGTCACTTATGAAGTTGAAGACTAGATACTATACTCTTACAATTTCATTTCTCTGCATTTGGACATCGAATTTTCCTAGAGTCACTTTTTGTTCTATTTATCTGAAGAATAAGATGGGAATTTTCACTAGGATTATATGGCATTTGTAAATTGTTATTGTTAAAATGCTCATTTTCTTTCTTTCTTATTTTCATTAATTCATTTGTTTATTCACTTGACATCAAGATTAAAGCCCCCTTCCATCCTTTCCTCCCAGTCTCACCCTCCCCAAACCCTCCGCTGTTAACCCCTTCCCTTATGCTCAGAGCAGAGCAGAGCAGGCACACAATGAATACGCCCCACCCAGTGACATCAAATTCCAGGAGGACTTTGTGCATCCTCTCCCACTAAGGCCCAAGAAAGCAGTCTAGCTAGAGGGAGGGGATCCAATGGCAGGCAACAAAGTCAGAGACATCTGTCTTTCCAGTTGTCAGGTGATCCAAATAAAGACTAAGCTGCACATCTACTATAAATATGGAGGAGGTTTAGATCCAGCCCTTGCATGCTCTTTGTTTGCTGGTTCAGTCTCTGTGAGCCTCCATGGACCCAGGTAGGTCTTTTTGTGGTGTCCTTGACCCCTCTGACTTGTTTAATCCTTCCACCTACTATTCCACAAGATTCCCAAGCTCCCCATGATAGTTGGATATGGGCGTCTGCAGCTATTTGCATCTGAGGCTGGATGAAGCCTCTCAGGAGACAGTTATGCTAGGCTTCTGTCTGCAAGCACAGCAGAGCATCATTAATAGTGTCAGGGGTTGGCTCTTTCCCATGAGATGGGTCTCAAGTTGGGCCAGTCATTAGTTGGTCATTCCTTCAATCTCTACTCCATATTTATCTTTGTACATTTTGTAGGCAGAACACATTTATGGTTGAAGGTATTGTGGGTGGGTTGCTGTCCCCCTCTCTCCACTGGAAGTCGAACCTAGCTACAAGAGGGGGCCACTTTAGTCTCCATATCCCCAGCTGTTAGGAGGCTCAACCAGGATCACCCTCCTAGACTCCCAGGAGCCTCTCCTGTTTTAGACTCCAACTAGTCCCAGATATGCCTCCTGCCACAGTTATCTATTTACTTTCTTTCTCCCTTCTCCCACCTCTTCCCCACAGAGTTCCCTCCATCTACTCACCTCCACTGACTATTTTGTTTCCTCCTGACTGAGATTCACTCATCCTCCTTTGGGACCTCCTTATTAGTTTGTCATTTTGGGTCTGTGGATTGTAGCATGGTTATCCTGTACTTTATGGCTATTATCCACTTATAAGTGAGTTCATACCATGCACATCTCTCTGGGTCTGGGTCATTCAGTATGATATTTTCTAGTTCTATCCATTTGCCTGCAAATGTCATGATGTCTTGTTTTTAATAGATGAATAATATTCTATTGTGTAAATGGACCACATTTTCTTTATTTATTCTTCTGTCGATGGACATCTAGGTTGCTTCAAGCTTCTAGCTATTACAAATAATCCTCCTATAAACATAATTAAACAAGTGTCCTTGATGCAGAGTAGGGAATTTTTTGGGTATTCCAGGAATGGTATAGCAGGGTCTTGAGGTACATCTATTCCCAGTGTTCTGAGAAACTGCCAAATTGATTTGCAGAGTGGTTATACAAATTTGGCCTCCCACCAGCATTGGAGGAGTGTTCATGCTGCCACTTGAAGTTTTGACCTCAGCCATCGTGACGGGTGTAAGGTGGAATCTCAATCATTTTGATTTGCATCTCCCTAGTGACTAAGGAGATAGAACATTTCTTTCAGTGCTTCTCAACCATTCAAGATTTCTCTATTCAACTCTATAAACCATTTTTTAAATTGAGTTATTTGGCTTGTTGGTGTCTAACTTTTTGAGATTTTTATATATTTTGGATATTATTCCTCTGTCAGAGGCTAAGGTTAGTGAAGATTTTTTTCCATTCACTAGGCTGCTGCTTTGTCCTATTGATGGTGTGCTTAGCCTTGCTGAAGCTTTTCAAGTTTCATAATTGGTTGATAATTGATAATCTTAGTGCCTTAGCTATTGGTGTTTGGTTCAGTAATCTGTCTGTTATGTGCTCAAGGGAGGTTGCTCCTTTCTCTTCTACTAGATTTAGTGTGTCTGGTTTTATGTTGAGGTCTTTGATCCACTTGAACTTTAGTATCGTGCAGGGTGATAAGTATGGATCTATTTGCATTTTTCTACATGCAGACATTCAGTTGGACCAGCAATGTTTGTTGAAGATGCTTTCTTTTTTCCATCATATAGTTTTTGCTTCTTTGTCAAAAATCAAGTGTATAGTGGCATGTGGATTTACTTCTGGGTCTACAGTTTGATTCCAGTGAGCAACCTGTCTGTTTTTATGGCAATACCATGCAGTTTTTTTTTACAATTGCTTCATAGTAAAGCTTGATATCACTGATGGTGATACCTCCAATTCTTTTATTGTACAGATTTGTTTTTGATATCCTGGGTTTTTTTCAACATGAAGTTTAGAACTGCTCTTTCAAGGTATGTACAGAATTGTGTTGGGATTTTGATGGGAATTCCATTGAATTTGGCAATTGCTTTTGGAAAAATGACCAATTTCTTTACGTTAATCCTACTGACCCATGAGCATGAGCGATCTTTCAATCTTCTGATATGTTCCTCAATTTCTTTCTTCAAGGACTTGAAGTTCTTTTCATACAGGTTTTTCACTTGTTTGATTATAGTTACACCAAGATATTCTATATTATTTGTGGCTATTATGAAGGGTGTTATTTCACTAATTTCTTTCTCAGCCCATTTATTGTTTATAAAAACAAGGGCTACGTTTTTTTTTTTTTTAGTCAATATTGTATCCAGCCACTTTGCTGAAGGTGTTTATCAGTTCTAGGAGTTCTCTGGTAGAATTTTGGGAGTCACTTATCATCTGTGTATAGCAATACTTTGATTTCTTCCTTTATAATTTGTAACCTCCTGTACTCTAGGATTGCTTGTAAAACGTCTGATGGCATTCTGATGTTTCTATCCCTGTTTGATATTTGTCATTTGTCTCCATTTACCAATGCTTTCAGTGTTTTATCTTACTTTCAATCTGATATACTGTCTTCTCTTGAATTTACGTTCAAGATCAAAGCCAGTAAAATTAACATGATTTGGGAGCAGTTATGCTGTTAGCTGCAGAAGATATTTGTGAGCCAAACTTTTGTCTATTACAAGTTTCAAAATCTCTACAAAACTTATTGGACAAATTGTAGACCATTTATTGTTTCTTTAGATCTAATGTTATCAATAATTAGTGAAGTTCAGAGGTAACGAGAAAGAGGTAAAGGTAGTAATGATAGAATAACAAGAAAAGTGTATATGATAGAGGTATAAAAAGTTGTAGAAATATATTATTTTTAGATAAAGAGAATCATAAAAACATTTAAATACAGATATAAGTTAAAATACCACTGAATAAATAAAAATTAATCATTAATAACAATTTGGGCTTTAAAAATAAGATAAATTATAATGATACAAAATCATTAAGGTAAAATAGAAGGCATTATGCCTGCAGTCTATATTTCTTCTTACTAGGAAAGGTATAGTTTCTATTTTTTTATGTCAATCTATTATTCCCCATTTTTGTTGTGCTTGGAATTGAATTTAGGGCTTCCCAAATCCAGGTATGTGCGATTCCACTCAACTGTATCCCTATCCCTTGTTGCTTTTTTGTTACATATATATTACTTTCCAAAGTGTTGGGGTGGGGTAGTAGTCTAAGAAATCCAAACAAGTTAGGTTAGTGGTTTGGGTTGTTTGTTTTCGTTTTTGTTTTTTTCAGAATTTTCTGTTACTGAAGACCACTTTCTACTGAAATTATCCCTTCTCTTTTCCCTATAACTCACATATCCAGACAGATTAGGAAGTCTATGCTGGATTTCCTTTGATTGATTGAGTTTCTTAGTGTGGAGATCCTGTCTACCCATATTTACCTTTGCCTGTGTATAGAGTCCTGGAGAAAGTTATATCATGAAATTCATGTGATTCTATATAGACTTACCTGGTAGTAATCAGGTTGGATGTGGGGTGATGTGGGTAGGGAGAAGTGGAAGAATTGGGGTATGAATATGTGGGTAAGTTGGTTGGGAAATGGGATGGTGTGTGTAACTTTCAGCTTCAAACTCCCTTATTACAATATTGCTTCTGTATATCTCCACCGTCTGTGCAGGTTAAGATCATTTGCTTTGAGGATCAGTCTAGTGTATCAAGTTCTGTGTGTGCTTCTTTTAACCCTGATCCCTTTATCTTCTAGGCAATAGCTGAGAGAAGGAGAGAAAACAAGAGTCCTGGAATGTGTGGCATATATTTTGGAAGCATTGCTATTATCCTGGACAGAGTGAACATATTGACCCAGGAAACAGAGTGTGGAAGTGTTATCACTTTTCGTCACTTTCAATTTTGAACTTACTGGAATGTCTGGTACATATATAAAGTATTTAACAAAGTAATGTCAGACCATTGTACAAAAGCTTTGTTGATTCATATACTTCCACTGGCAGTACTTCATGTTTCCATGATCCTTTTGTTCACACTCACTCTTAGCCTCACTCAAGTTTCTGAAATTGCTTGTTTCGGGGAATTCAAAGACACAATACACAAAATGACTGGGCATCCAAATATACAATAAACTCTGAGCATGTAATTCTGGTCAGTAGTTGAAAAGAACAAAGGTATAGATCAGATAGGTGGGAGGGACAGCTGGATGTAGTTGAAGTGTAATGGTAGAAGAATTTGAAATCTTTCCTTACGCCTGCTTTGAATTTTGGGTGTGACTCTGCAAAGAGTTATTCATCCTCTCTTTGGGCATTGCCTCTTTTATGCTAAGTGATTAGACCCAGTCCCAATCACTCCTGTTAGTATTTGAATGCTTATTATGCCATTTTTTGTGAATGCTTCCTGGAAAAATAGTGTTAAAGAAACCATTGAATATTTGGGCAGATATAGCAGGAATTTTATGTAAAAGATATGCAGATTATTCCTTGTGAAGTTGTAGAAGTTTATTTATCACACATATATTTTTACCATAGTGTTCATTTCATTGTAATTTATTTTACTACAGTGATACATACAGGAAAGGAATACTCCTTCCTGTGGTTAGTTTGAGTGACCAGGATCTACGGGAGACTTTCCAATTTATACTTCTGTAATTATTCATTGGCAATATTCTCTAGGTAGATAGTTAACAGTAATAGAATCTGAGCATTATAACACGTGTCCTCGTCTGACTTAACTTCCACCTTCTCTTGTAGGACACAGCATTTGTTACAGAAAGGAAATCAGAAGCAGTTAGTCATGAATTCCACATAGCTTCATCTACACACCTTTCTCATTTTAGCATACCCCCTTTCCACTGTCAATATGCATGTTACATATTTTTATTTTATGTTTTTGAGTGGGTATGTGTGTTCACTGTCCACAAAGACCAGGAGATGGTACCAGATGCATTGGAACTGGAGTGATGGATGGCTGTGAGCCAACCACCGTGCTCTGAAAGAGCAGTAAATGCTTTTAAATACTGAACCATATTGCCAGCTCTCAAACATACTTTTTCTGCCCCCTTTTTAAAAGATGAAAGTTACTGTTGTTGGAATTCTTAAAGAAATTTAAAAGGTCATGAAGAGTTTGAAAAAATTGAAGAAGATATTAGACATAGAAATAAAAGTAAAGATGATCTGTGTTTGAGCTTATTTATGGTAAGTAAGCCCTCATATTTAGGGATAGCACACAGTCACATCACCACTACTTTTTATACCTGCCACAGTATGTTGATGTGTATCCTCTTGACTCTCCATCATTACTGAATAAGTTTGTGTCCAGAGGTGAGTAGAGGTAGGAACATAGGACCAGTAGTATTTCCTGGTCACTATCATTCATTCATATTTATTTTTGTTTAATTGCTATCTCCCTATGTTTTCACTCTTCTCGTTCTTTCTTTCCTTCTAAATTTGTATCTTATTTCTTTGGGAAGACCCTTATCCCACAGCTAAAATGCTCACCTAACAATCTTCTTAATGCCACCATTACTTTACCTTTAGAATGGAATTCGTAGCATGTATATTTCTCACACAATCTCTTTGAATTTCAAATCTATGTACAAAGAAAAACTAAAAGTAGAGCATTTAGTACTGTATTAAAATTGTTGCGTTTTTATTATAATACTTCTCTTTTTATGCTAAATCTCAAATATTCACTTAACACCATGCATTTATTCACCTTGTTTGTAACTGTGAGTCCTACTATAAATACATTTTTGATGTTCATCCAAGAGTTTTATGTGCAGTGAAAGTGGATTGTTCCTGTAGTAGTAGCAAAGGCAAAATCACAAACTCATCTTAATGTATAAGATACAAGTATCCTTTTATGGATAGGTAGCTAGAGTTCCAGGGGCCAAATGCTGGGGAGACTTTATACTCCTCAACAAACACATCCAAAAGGATTAAGTGACTGGAGGCCAGAATGAAGGATCACAGTTCTGGTCACCTGTTAAGTTTGGGGACCTGGGCTGGCAAAGATAAATTTTCTCTGTCCCCAGTCAGCATTCCATAATGAATATTTATGACCCATTGGTGCACTCAACTTTCTGTTTTTCTTCTCCAATTATCTAAAATCTCCCAAAATCTTTTTAACTTCCAAATGTAGAATTAGTATAAAGATATTACACCCCCATAGTCTGCCAAATATGTCAGATGGTTCAAGCCAGCTTCATAGTAACAACTGATTCACATCAATATTTATGCTTGGATAACTTCCTTTTAGATCTGAAGTAGGGAACATCAAAAGTTCCACTTGACAGAGGTTAGATTTCCAGCTGAATTCCTCCGAATATCATTGCCAGTGTTGCCCAGTTCTCTGCCTCTCTTATACAAATCTTTTTCCTCAGCAGGTAAAATTTCCCCATCCAAACCTCTCAGGATTCATTAACATCCAGTAGATTCTCCTTTCCCACTGACTCTGCGTACTACTAGTGGTCTGTTACTTCTCTGTATAACTCAATGTTTTCCTTTCTTCAGAAGTTATAGAACCAATTACAAACTATTTTCTCATAGTAGGGATTGAAACATGATATTTCATTCTGTTTTTAGTTACAGAGTTAGATAAATTACTATATGAGGAACCTTGTATTACAGGACATGTACAAAATAATTGGAAAACAATATCAAGTTTCTGCCTTTTTTGATGTTGTTGTTGAAACTGAATGTATTTTAATAGAAAACAAAATACAAAATATCTCTTTTCAGAAAACAAATATTTAATCCTTTCGCAGACATCAGAACTTGTCCTTAGAGCATGGTTGATACTTGTGAGTGTGCACTCATGATTCTTCCCCTGTTCATTACCGACACTGCAGTGAGGTGGAAGCAGGTCACTGAGGGAGAAAAAGACCAATAAGCCACATCTCGGAATAAACAGTCATCTTTAAATCCAGCATTTCTTATATTTTTGGTTGTGAGCCTAGCCTTTAATGGCTGAGCCATCTCTCCAGCCCCAAACCAGCATTTCTTAAGTCTATGCTGTGACTTATTCAAAATTATTCTTTATCATAATTTTGTTGATGGTATATGGATGGAATCCTGGGTAACTGGCGCAGCGATGAGGCCTACCCTCTGCCCACCACAGTGCTTCTCTCCAGGGTACAAGTGCTTACAGAAGTGCAGTCAATGCCTTTTGTGTTTAAACAAATCTGTTCCACGTGTGTCTTAGTCATGGTTTCTATTCCTGCACAAACATCATGACCAAGAAGCAAGTTGGGGAGGAAAGGGTTTATTCAGCTTACACTTCCATGCTGCTGTTCATCACTAAAGGAAGTCAGGACTCAACTCAAGCAGGTCAGGAAGCAGGAGCTGGTGCAGAGGCCATGGAGGGATGTTATTTGTTGGCTTTCTTCCCCTAGCTTTCTCAGCTTGCTCTCTTATAGAACCCAAGACTACCAGCCTAAGGATGGTACCACCCACAAGGGGCCCTCCCACCTTGATCACTCACTGAGAAAATGCCTTACTGCTGGATCTCATGGAGGCATTTTCTCAACTGAAGCTCCTTTCTCTGTGATAGCTCCAGCTTGTGTCAAGTTGACACACAAAACCAGCCAGTACAATGTGTGTTTAATAAAGGTCTGAATATTGGAGTTGATGAAGATATTGGCCATTATTGTACATTTAGATAATTATTCTATGGGAAATTTATTGGTTTTGTTTTTTAGTATTTGAGTCAAGATCCTCTACTCTACTCTGTCAACAGGGAAGTCTTGAATGTGCAATCCTTTGCTTCCACACACCACATTTAGAATTAGAGGTGAGTTATATCCTATTCATGATTTCCCCCAGTAATATGGATCAAACTCACCTCTCTTCTCATATCTATCAACTTGATGAAAATTACGATATTATAATAAGGACAGAAAAATCAGTTTGATCACAACCTTTTAATTGTCACCTGGAAAAAAGTTGCAGACTTGATGAATAAGATTCTGGAGTGATGTTATTGTGTTTACGTTAGAGAACTATTTTACAGAAAAGATGTTTATTGCCTACTTCTATATAAATAATCACTACTTAATAACACAAAAACGAGGGACTGTGTACACATGCTGCTCATCAGGAGTTTCATAAGCAGAGACACATACTACAAATTTTATGGGAAGAATATTAACTCATCATGTAGTAAAAATAGTGCAATAAAATTGTACTAACTTGGGCTATGAGTTTTAAGCTACAGAAAGTTAAAAGAAATATTTTCAAATGAGAGAGAAGTTTAAATGGTCATTTTGTCCTTAACTAAATAGTGTTCCAAAATGGCAATTGAGAGAAAATAAGACCAAACCAGAAACCCCAACTATGATGCAAATAGGCTAAATAAATATATAAATGATAAAAGCAAATATGATTATATTTACAATAAATACTATAAATTTACTATAAATACAGATTATTAACTT
Organism: Uromys caudimaculatus; assembly: GCA_028551405.1. Classification (NCBI taxonomy): domain Eukaryota; kingdom Metazoa; phylum Chordata; class Mammalia; order Rodentia; family Muridae; genus Uromys; species Uromys caudimaculatus. The sequence continues at coordinate 94,128,670 of CM052700.1, forward strand.
TTCATTAATGTTAAATGTTGATAGATGTTTCTTCCTCAATTTATCTGCTAGAGACATTAATAAAAAGCTACAGAACATAACAGGGATGACATTAGCTGAAATATCCAACAGAGGAGAGATAGAACCTGAAGAGAACACATCCAGTAGATAGGCAAGACCCTCAATTGAGGGGTGGGGCCACCCACCCATCTCAAAAATTTTAACCCATAATTTGTCCTGTCTAAACAAACACAGGGACAAAAAATGGAGCAAAGACTGAAGGAAAGGCCATCTAGAGACCATTCTACTTAGGGATCCATCCCATCTGCAGTCACCAAACCCTGACACTACTACTGATGTCAAGAAGTGCTACCAGACAAGAGCGTAGTATAGCTGTGCTCTGAGAGGTTCTACCAGGATTTGATTAAGACATATGCAGATACTCACAGCCAATCATTAGACTGAGCCCAGGGACCCCAATGGAAGGGTTAGGGGAAGGACTGAAGGAGCTGAAAAGGATTGCAACTCCATAAGAAGAAGAACAACAACAACTAATTGGATTTCCCATAGCTCCCAGGGACTAAACCACCAACCAAAGAGTTTACACAGATGGGACCATGGCTCCAGCTACATATGTTCACAGAGGATGGCCTTATCTGGCATCAATGGGAGGGGAGGCCCTTGGTCTAGTGAAGGTTCAGTGCCCCAGTGTAGGGGAATGCCAGTGCAGGGAGGCAGGATTGGGTGGGGAGGGGAGCACCCTTTTAGAGGCAAAGGGGAGGAGGATAGGATGGGAGGTTTGTGGAGGTGAGGAAAGGGAAAAAAGAAAAAGAAACAAAAAGAAAAAGCTACAAAAGCTTACACTGGGGACCATATACAATTCAAATTACCTTTTATGTATGGCTTTTTTAGTTTTCTAAAGAAGGTACAAAATTGAAGCCATGACTCAGGAAAATGATTATAGACACAGACACAACAATGAAACTAACTGATAATTTTAGTCCTGGGAAATTATTGTAAATATCTTCAGAAACAAAGTAAGAAACCCTAGGCTAAAGAAACATAGCCTTAGCTTCAGAAAGAAGCATGGACTTTAGCTGTCTTATTTTATACATAGAATTGGTGTTAGTGTCTCATTAACCTTTCAGATAATCTTTTGAACAGCCTTCTTTCCCTTTCCTGTATTCCGATCCTCCTTTATGACCACTGGCTTGAAAGGTATGATGCTATTTTCTTGCCCAGATATACTCAGTCTGTTCCAGTTTGATCCTTCTTCTAGCATCCTCTCTGGTCCTTGTACTTACTCATGTCCAATATCAGAAAATGTGCCTGCAGAGCTTTGAATGTATTACCTTTCATGCTTTGGTTTCTTGAGACCTTCTTTTCCATTTGCCAGAATTTCCTTGACCTATTTTTGATCCTTGTCTATGGCTAATTCCTAGCAAAAATCAGTAACAGGTCTGCTCTTTGGAAGCAACTTAGGATTCTGCATTCATCTTTAGCAAGTCACATTTGATATGTCTGAGTTCCATAGCCAAAGATGAATGCTCCAGATAGTCACAGCTTCTTGTTTGTAACTAGTTGAGAAAAGCAATAGAATATAATGCAATGCTCATGGTGAGAAGCATAGACTGTCCCTAGCTCCCTGATTTCAAATCACTCCCATCTCCTGGAATCTGAAGGTGGAGTTCCTGTAAGGCAATGTGATGGAGAAGAGCCAAGCAATGTGCAGCTTGCTGTCTAACCATAGCTCTTCCTTTTACATTTCTTGAGTATTTGTATTACCCCTATGGTGATCTTTCTACTCCTTGAGAGTGGATCTTTTCTTTCATATTCTTCTTTTCTTTAAAAGTTTTTCTTGGGTGTTTTTATGATTAGTGTGCATCGGTGGATGAGTGTTCCTGTGTAGTGGCATATTCAGGAAGGCCAAAGGACAGCATGAAGTGTTGGTACTTTCCTTCAACCCAGTTTAAGAGAGCATCTGCTGTATTTCAACATTACACAGCAAGCAATCTCTTTTTTTTTTTTTTTTGGTTTTTTGAGACAGGGTTTCTCTATATAGCCCTGGGTTCTGGAACTCACTCTGTACACCAGGCTGGCCTCGAACTCAGAAATCTGCCTGTCTCTGTCTCCCAAGTGCTGGGATTAAAGGTGTGTGCCACCACTGCCCAGCCACAGCAAGCAATCTTATCCTAGTGCTCCTGTAACAACTTCTGTATCTACCTCTTGTCTCATTGTAAGAATACTGGGATTACAAATGTATGCTACCATTTCTGGCTTTATGTGGATTTTTGGTATTCAAATTCAGGTTCTAACACCTGTATCACATATACTGTACACACTGAGGTAATTCCCCAGCCCTTCCTTCCTTTTTTATGTCAATGTATAGTGAGAACTCATAAAATCTCAGTAATGGTTCTTTGAAATACTAATATAAGAAATTTGGGCCACTTTGCTGACTCTGAGTTTAGATTTTGGAGGCAAGACACAATAATACATGGAGACATTTATATGAAATTTCTTTACCAGACTGTAATGATATTTCTGTTAATTTTTTCTAGATAAAGTTACATTGGTTTTGAAAGATACATAAAAGGCTTCCATTAACACATGAACACAGTATGATAAGCATCATACTTGTTTCCTATATTGGGCACCACTGCCACATCATTAGGGCAGAGATCCTTGCCCTGATTAGTGTCTACTACTGTTGCAAAAGGTATAGTTCCTTGAAGAGATGAAGACAAAAGTCATCTCTCAAACACTCTATGGTCTTCCATTTTTTTCTGCTACATCCAAGTAACTGTGTCCTGGGATTCAGTTTCCCCAAATCATTTGCAAATCAATCCCCTTCTCGTCTTTCTAACTCTATGCCTTCTACAGGTTTAGAATCCAGGAATCATCCTCATGAGCTCCCTTGAAAGCCTTTCTATGCTTCCAATAAGATGTTCTTCAGCCATGTTTATGTGTCTACTGTTCTCTCCTTAGCAAATACTCCTTCCTATTTAAATTCTTGAAAATTCCCAGAAGAAGGTGATAGGACAATTATTGCAGAGGGATCAGGTTTGTATATAGTTGAAGGGAACTTCCATTCAGTCATTACTTGCAAGATATCCTTTGACCTGGTAGGGAGTGACGGCCCACTTCTAGTCAACAAAATGGGATGAGGAGGCCAGTGAAAAAGAAGAAATAGCTAAGATGCAGACTAGAGACACATACACCTTCCGTCATTGTGTTATCATCCCGCAGGCTAGTTTTCCCAAGCTTTCTCTATTCACATCTTCAGACTCAGCCTGAGAAGTTTGAATGTGAGATTCCAGAGGATGCACGTGACTCTACTAGGCAAGGAGATTCATCCCACTCTGTCTCCTGAGGTAAGGCTTGGCTTTGGGACCAGTTAGAGTTCTGGACAATAACTCATATAAACTTTTACTTTGCAACCCAGTGAGAAAACAGTCTAGCTGTTTAAGTGCACATTCCAGGGCAAGGTTTTGTGAGACTGATGGCCAACCCCAAGCTTAAACCACTTCTAAATCTATCACAATTGAATTGATCTCTCAGTCCTACTTGTTTCAACTGTATGATTAATAGTTCCTGACCCAAAGGTTATGTGACATTAGCCAAAATGCTCAACAGTGCGGAGGTGGAACTGGAAGAGACCACCTACAGTAGATAGACATGACCCCAGTTGAGACGCAGAACTTACCCACCCATCTTCAAAATGTTTAACCCAGAATTGTTCCTGTCTAAAGAAAATGCAGGGACAAAAATGGAGCAGAGACTGAAGGAAAAGTCACCCAGTGACTGGCCCAACTTGAGATCCATCTCATGTGTGCACACCAAATCCTGACACTTTTACTGAAGTCATCTTGTGCATGCCGACAGGAGCCTGGCATGGCTATCCTCTGAGAAGCTCTACCAGCAACTGAGACAAATACAGATACTTACAGCCAACCACTGAATTGAGGTCAAAGACCAATATTGAAGAGCTAGAGAAAGGACTGAAGGAAATGGGACTTGAAACCCCATAGAAAGAACAACAGTGTCAACTAACCTGGAACCCTCTGAACCTCAGAGACTAAGTCAAAAACTAAGGAGCATACATGGGTTGACTTGTGGCCCCAGGCATGCATGTAGCAGAAGACTGCCTTGTGTGGCCTCAGTGGGAGAGGATATGCTTAATTCTGTGAAAACTTGATGCCCCAGGGAAGAGGGAGGCTGGTGGTGTGAGGTGGGGTTGGGTGGATGGGGGAGCACTCTGTCAGAGGTGGGAGGGAGAGGATGGGATGAAGAAATCGGGGAGGGGAGATCAGGAAGTGGAGCAACTTTTGACATGGAAATGCATAAAATTATTTAATAAAAAATTGTTCCCTCTTCTCATGTCTGGCCATTATTAGATAAGCAAATAATTCTCAGAGGCCAAGCTCTTTGCTTTTTAAACCTGAGAGTACCCATCAACTAAAGACATCAGAAAATCATACATATCAAGTCCTGTTTCTGGTGATTAAGATGATTTTTGTGTTGGGGGAATGTTTACTCAGATGGACTTGTGTGAATTTAGTAAATATGAAAACCCATGGGAGAAAATGACTTTTCAAAGATTTATCATTCCTCCTATAGTTACAGGCATCAATGCAACACAATAAATCAGGAGTATGTAGATTTTTTTTTACTATAGGCTGCTGAAGGCAGTTCATAACAATTTTCAAATCTTGAAATGTTACCTTGAAATGTCATCTGCACTTATCTTTACCTTGAATATATGGTCATTACCATGGCAGCACTATGAGTAGGGCTGAGAACACCTGCTGTATGCCCATCTCTGAAATTTTCTCAAATATTTGATAACTCTATAATTAATAATAATCAACCCGCAAACAATAATACCACTAGGATCCTATTTAGCATGGGAAGACTTGGGAAGTCCCATTATGATATTGAGAGAAGGACTTGTTTCCTTTTCACTAACTTTGCCATAAGATCTCTTCATGAGTTTTAAGACTTATGTGATTCAAATGATAAATCAGCATACAATGAATGTGTTGTACATCAAAGTGTTAAGTTGTTAAAGGCCATCCAAGTACTTCATTCTTGAAGCTGAGCTAGCCACAACTATCATCGACAGTGGCTTAAGGAATATGGTTTATCTTTGCTTGAATTTCATTGTTCTCATTCAGCTGGAACCTCCAAATCATCTTACTTGTAAGGCTTATTTCAGCATGGGATTTCTCTTGCCCAGAAAGATGTTATCTAAACAGGAACACCAAGGACTTCTCAGGGTGCCTGCATCAGCTCTTAAAAACCTTGACATTACCACTAAGACATTTGGCCAAGCTTTCAGAGCACCCAGAGGGTCAAAATACAGAAAGCCAGTCCTCTAGGCCTGCTGCCAAAATAGAGTCTTATAGTTTAACTGGATATCTCTAGGATCTGGCTTCATTTCTTACTTCATTCAGCTTTCAACTTTTCTGCTTTCTTCAAACATGAACTCTCAATATGTTTCTTCCTCCTAGTATGAGTGTTAAAATAGCTCCTAGTCTTTACCCTTTGCTTTTATCATAGGAATAATATCTATGATGCCTGTTTGTCTAGCTCAACCTGAGACCATGGGTCAGTGACACATGCTCTCAGTTTTAGTTACTCCTGCCAAAGACATCTAAACCTGTTGAACTCACAGATCTCTTTACTTTTACAAGTCAAACTGAGCAAAAATCTGAACAGTGAATGAGCATAAGACTAATTCTTTATAATCAAGTCATCATATACATTGGGGACTTTGTATCTTAGGCAAGCTTGTCCATACAGAGGTAATGTGTACAAATGGAAGCTACTAAAAGAATGGAACCTCTCATGAGATCCAAGAGAGCCTATAATGATAGAAATATTTGCCATCTAAAAGTCTACACAAAGGTGTGTTCAGGTTTCCCAGTCAGGAGGGGACTCCTTCCTCTCTATGGTTTTCCTGGAGAAAAAAAAGAAGAGTTTCATTCATGTAGAATGCTGGGCTTTGTTGACTCCCAGCTGCTGGCAGAGGACCAAGAAGAGAATGACAGCACTGAACATAATTGAGATACAATACATAGTATAGAAAAACAGGACACTAGAGCAGTACTGTCATTGGTTGTTCACACAGGTTTTATATAGAGATCAAGAAAGCAAAACAGCTGGCAGGTAGGTCCATGACGTGAATTACCTAATTACTCTCCTTACTCATGATCTTTCCTTGTTGAGGACAAGTTTGTTTATTCTATAAAAATAATATTATCTGTTAGAATATTCATGATTGTTTTCCTTATTTCTCAGTTTCAGAGACTTTCCTTAAAGACCCTTTATTGACTAATGGGTGTGGTTTACTTCTTTGTCATTCATGTCTATGTCCTGCTCTTTAACTTAAGATACTGTTTGTTTGGTTTCAGCAGAGAAGTGGACTTTCTGTGTGGCTTGTTCCAAGTCATAGATGTACAACACATCCATTGATGATTTTGTAGTTATTCCAAAAGAGATGCCACTAATAAGCTACCTTAGAGTTCTAATATGACTAGGCATAGTTACCCAGAAGCTACTTCCAGGCGTATTACTGAGAGATCTAGGAACAGGCTGAACTCTCTAGTTGATGAGGAAGTATAACCATAGTACCTGATGTCTTGATATTTTGGATTATTAGTCTCTTCTGTATTCAGGAGTGATATATTATCAAGATGTTCCAAGGGAGCAAGGTAGTATCATGTTATCCAAATATTCTGTAGAATGAGATGTTGCTTTCATTGTAAACAATTCATTCACAAAGACATACCCCCAAAGCATTTATCATAAAAACGTTCATTCATTTTCCATCTTATATTGTGTTATAAGGCATGAAGGGACATAATGACAAGGATTCCCCCTATTGGACTAAAACTTCACTATATAACAGAGACCTCCTGGCACATGAGCTTCTCCCTGTGACATGACAGGGAGACTCACTCTTTCATACTTCCCTTTGTATTTTTCTTCCCTACTTCTCTACTGTCTTTACTGACTCAAAGCTGCTATTTAACCTACAATTTATTATTATGAGATTCTTTTTATCTGTTGAATGGCAAGGGCTCAGGAAAATGCTATGAGCTATGAATATGAAAGTCATCAATCTATGTGTTCTGGTATAGTTTGAGTTGAGAAGTTAAGCTCTAGTGGTATACTCACAGTGGATGAATTTTTAAAATTCCCCTGCCTGCTTTTTATTTTGTGCCAATCTCCACTTTCTCTCAAGATGAACATTAATAATTAATTTGGAGTTGCAACCATATACTTTCTTCTCTGTCTCAAGAATAATATTTTCATTGTCCCTTGCCATGGTGTCCATGACCCTCCTTCATAAATACTATTTTATGTTTTAATTTTGTCTAGTGAAATTGTTTTCTTATTTCACTGAATAACGTCTATTAGAGAGTCATCACTGCTATTATCCAAGGTAGTAAGCAGAAGAATCTAGAAAATGTCTACATAGGAAATCCAGAATGGATCTTTGCTAGATTATAACCCCCCCCCCGTCCAATTGTAGATCCTTGTCCTTTAGTGTGTGTCTGTATCACCTTTGATAAACTAGGCCTTTTTCAGTAAGGACAGATGCAAATGAATTCCAAGCATCTGGAGAGGGTAAGAATATTATTTTATAAACCAATAGAGACTTGTGGCATACATAACCATTCAGAATATTTAACAAACAGTAACAATGATACTAGCATTTGGCCTGTGTGATCATTTTATAAGACAATTTCACTAAGGATTGTACCCAGTAATGTATATGTTGTTTTGAAGGCATTTAAAAATCAATTTAAATGTTCAAAGTCCTGAGTCATCAGGGAAATGCAAATCAAAACAACTCTGGGATTCCATCTCACACAAGTCAGAATGGCTAAGGTAAAAAATATACAGCACATGCTGGCAAGGTTGTGGAGCAAGAAGAACACTCCTCTACTGCTGGAGGGAGTGTCAACTTGTACAACCAGTATGGAAATATATTTGGCACTTTCTCAGAAAACTGGAAATAGCTCTACCTAAAGAACCAACTATATCACTTCTGGGCATGGACCCAAATGATGCTTCAATACCCCACAAAAACATTTGCACAACTATGTACATAGCAGCTTTTATTCATTATAACCAGAAACTGGAAACAACTCAGATGTCCCTCAGCTGAAGAATGGGTAAAGAAGATGTGGTACACCTACACAATGGAATACTGTTCTGCTATTAAAAACAAAGACATCATGAATTTTGCAGGCAAATGGATGGAACTTGACAATATTCTGAGTGAGGTAACCCAGTCCCAAAAGCACAGACATAGAATGTACTCACTTATCAGTGGATATTAGGCATAAAATACAGGATACTCATGCTACATACCACAGAACCAACAAAACTAAACAAGAAGAAAGGCCCAAGCTAGGATTCTTGAATCTCACTTAGAAGGGGGAATAAAATAGTCATAAGAGGCAGATGGAGGGAGGGAACTGGATAGAAGAGGGGAATCTGGGGTTTTCCAGGTCAGATGAGGGGAGCAAGAGGAGAGATGGCCAGATGGCCATAAAAATAAATGAAAATACGCAACTGACAGGTGGGGAGGTGGGGGGGGCATCTCCTGAAAGAAACCTGAGATAAGGGAGGTGCCCAATAATAAATAGGGGTGACATTAGCTGTGACTCACGACATTGGCGATATGGAACCTGAAGAGGCAACATCCTGTAGCCAGGCAGGAATCCCAGTGGAACAATGGGGACAACAATCCACCCACAAAATTTTTGACCCAAAATTTATCCTGTCTGCAAGAAATGCAGGGATTTGAGATTAAGCAGAGACTGAAGGAATGGCCAGTCAGTAACCAACTCAACATGAGATCCATCCCATGGGCAAACACTGATCTCTGGCACTATTAATAATACTCTGTTATGCTTCTAGACAGAAATCAAACATAACTGTCCCCTGAGATGCTGACTCAGACAGATGCAGATATCCACAGCCAAACAGTGGATGGAGCTTGGAGATTCTTACAGAACAATAGAGGGAAAGATTGAGGCCCAGAAGGGAATAGGAACTCCACAGGAAAACCAACAGAGTCCCTTGATTCTTGGGGGTCTTAGAGACTGAACCACCAACCAAAATGCATACACTGACTGGACCTAGGCCTACTCCGCATATGTGTAGCAGATGTGCAGCCAGCTTGGTCTTCATGTGGGTCTCAAACAACTGGAGCAGAGGCGATCCCAAATGCTGTTGCCCATTCATGGTCTATATTCTTCTAGTTGGGCTGCCTTATCTGGCCTCAGTGGGAGAGGATGTGCCTAGCCCTGCAGAGACTTGATGTGCCAGGGTGGTGGGAGACCTGGCGGGTGTGTGTGTGTGTGTGTGTGTGTGTGTGTGTGTATGTGTAGAGGTACTTGCTCTGAGGAGGAGAGGTGGGATGGGGAGAAGGATTGTGGGAGAGGATGACCAGTAGGGGGCAGTCAGCAGCATGGAAAGAAAGGAGAGAAAGAAAGGAAAGAGAGAGAGAGAGAGAGAGAGAGAGAGAGAGAGAGAGAGAGAGAGAGAGAGAGAGAGAAAGAAGCAAAGAAACAAAGAAAGAGAGAGGGAGAGAGAGAGAGGTGAAAAACATTGAAATAAATCAAATTTCAGTCAGATTACCTTCTATAAGATTACACTTCATCCTGTTACATCAAAGCCTTGTGAGAAAATCCTGATCCATCTGAGAAAATCAAATTGTTTTCAGACCATCTCCAGATTAGAGCTGTATTGTTGTCACCATGTCTAACATGCCTGTATATCCTGCTAATTATATATATGCCAGCTCTGCAATGTATGACCAAATTTTCCTCTTGCCTCTCTCCTCTTCCCTTTTCTTGTATTTTCCTCTCCTCTGTCTCTTTTTTCTCCTCTCTACTCCTCTCCTCTCTTCTCTTCTCCTACTACTCTATTTTTCCTCTCCTCTCTGCTCCTCTCCCCTCAATTCCCCACCCCTCTCCTCTCCTGTTTTCTCTTCTTTTCCTCTTCCTTTTTTGCTCTTCCTTTTCTCCCCACTCTTTCTCTCCTAGATTTTTCCTTCTTCTCCTCTTCTCTCCTTGTCTCTCATATCTCCTGTCCTCTCTTCTCCTCCCTTTCCTCTCAATTTATTTTATTTCTGAAGACAGTGTTAACACACGTGGTGCTGGTATTTTGGAAAAGACACTAAGAACAGGAAAATTTGTTTCAAATACTTGGGTGAAATTTGTAGCTAAATCCACAAACTGTTCTAGATAGGAACAGAAGATAATGAAGGCGATGCACCTTAGGCTCACTGTATCAAGTGTCATCATTCCCAGGCTTCGGTCTGTTTCCATGTCATTATACAGTCTAGTTTAGCTATATATTAAATATAAAAAAATCAGAACTATATGGTCAACTTGTTTGTCAAGAGTATCATGGTGCCATGTGAAATTCCTTATTGCTACAAAATAATGGACACCCTGAGATTAAGGTCACTAATAATTCCACAATTTCAGTATTTACCCCAATCATAGCACCCAAATGTTGGGAGCAAGGTTTCAGGATGCTTTTGGTGGATTTAAAGGTTGACAAATCTTGGTTAAAGATCTTGACTTGGGTGGCAATGGATTTCTTTCTGGAACCTGATTATGCTTGTGCACCAATACACCCACACAAGCAAGCATCAGATCACTGTAACAGTTTCCTCAGCTACCCCCTATCTGCCCTGATGGGACTGAAGAACAGAACTCTGCACATGCTGCAGCAGGGTCTTTCCTTACTCATTTCCCATGAATTTAGCTTAAAATCAGAGAGCAGGCAAATACATATGTAAAACTCTCCATGCCCTGTTTGTTCCATAGCACAGAGTTTCAGATCTCATGGAGCTGAATATATTTCAGAAGATCAGGATATTATTTCCCCTTTTTGACCTCCAATTTACTGTATTAATTCACTCATAGCAAGCATAAAAAAAAACAGCTTTAACTAGGACATTTTAGGTCCTTGCGCATCACTGTACATTGCTGTTGTGCCTTTCTTGTTTTCCTTTCTCTTGCTCCCATCCTCCCTTCTAGTACATCACTTTCCTCTTTACAAATAATTCTTCTTTTTGTTCTGTTTTCATATCACTCCCACACACATGCATGCACAAAACCAACACACACACATACACCCACATATGCACACACACACATACACACTAAATGACCTTTTTTCCAGTTCTGTAAATGATATTTCATGTTTTCAGAATATAATTTATGACAAATTTCATGATAATGTCATCCTCTTGACAATATTATTGTTCAGAAAAACCCCTCTGGCAAGTAGGTCTTAGGGAGGAAGTATGAACCAAATTTGTCTTCCTTTAAGCCTTGAACAACCCAGTAGGTTTAAGAGCTTAAATAGATCTTACAAACAGGTAAAAATCTTACTAAACAAATCAAGAGGCTTCCGGGAGGGTGCACACTGATACAAAGAGAAGTCTTGAAGGACTAAGGTGAAGCTTGTCTCAAGCTAAATTTACAAAGAAAAGTGACATTAAATTTAATAGGGCCATGAAGAATTGGATAAAGAGTGGCCCCCAAAGGGAGTTACAGAAGGGGCACACATCTGGATAGGGCAAGTACATTCTAAACATACTCTATGAAGTCCCTCACTGCATCCTTGTATTATGTGCAATTTTTATTTTCATCCAGTTTTACAACTGGACAACTGAAGCACAACTCCCAGCACAACTTACCAGTCAGCAACCAAAGAAACTAAATTTTGGATAACAGTTTGTGAAATTGGAAAGATTTTGTTTACAATATTAAGCAGCCACTTTGAGGCAGGACACAAAGTGACAAATATAAAAAGTAGAGGACTTTAGAAAGAGGCATCAGCAAGTAAGGAACCTTGATGTTTCATAATAACTCAGAGTAACGCAAAGTGAATGGTGTCAGCTGTTGAACTCAGGAAGTCTGATTCTAGAGCAAGAGTGTGGACCCACTCTATTACCTACTTACAACAATAAGCTCTGATGTTAGTAACTGGAAAGATTGGGCTTCAAAACCAACTAATCTCACACCAGAGTTCATGTTCTCATAGTATTTGCCTATCCTGTTTTTATTTTTGTTTTAGTTTCTTTTTTAAAAATTTTTTTCTGGGTCTTTTTCGTTCATCATTCTTAATTCATTATTTTATTTATTTATTCACTTTACATCCTGATTGCAGCCCCATCTCCCTCCTCTCCTCCCAGTCCTACCCTCACAAATTCCTCATCCCCCCTATTTTTTGTGTCTCTGTCCTCAGAGAAGAGGAAACCCACTTTGGGTACCACTCTGCCTTGGAACATCAAGTCAAGTCATACCAGGACTAAGCCTATACTCTCCCAAGTAGTCCAGTGAGGGGAAGAGATCCAATGGCAAGCAACAGAGTCAGAGACAGCTCAAGTTTCAATTGTTAGGGAACCCACATGAAGATCAAGCTGCATGCTTTGGTCCAGCCCCTGCATGCACTTTGATTGGTGGTTCAGTCTGTCACCTGGGCCCAGAATTTTTAACACCGTAAGTCTTCTTGTGATATCCTTGACCCCTCCACCTCACTCAATCCTATTTCTCTCTCTTCTCAAAGACTCTCCAAGCTCCACCTGATGCTTGGCTGTGGATGTCTATATCTGTTTCTATCTGATGCTAGATGAAGTCAGTCAGGAGAAAACCATGCTAGGCTCCCGTTTGCAACATAGCAAACAGGAATCTCTGTTCCATGTTTATCCTTGTGTGTCCCGTAGGCAGAACGAATTTGGGTCAAAGGTTTTGTGGATCATTTGATGGTTCATAGAAGGTTGATAAGAACCAGAAACTTTAGAAGCAACCCTTACATCCATCACCTGAGGAATGGATAAAGAAAATGTGATACACTGAAGCAATAGGATAGTATTCAGCTACTGAAATGAAAGAAATCATGAAATTCACAGGGAAATGGATGGAAATAGAAAATATCCTGAGTGAGATACCTCAAGCCTGGAAAGACATACACAGTATATACTCACTTTTTTATTTCTGTTATTTTTTATTAGTTACTTTATTTATTTACATTTCAAATGTTATCCTCCTTCCCAGGTTCCCCTCCACAACCCCCCTATCCCATCCCTTTTTGCTCCTGCCTCAGCACCCTAGAATTTCTCTGCCTTGGGAGCCTCCACAGGACCAAGGGGCTCCCCTCCCAGTGATGCCTGATAAGGCAAGCCAAGTGTCTCCCCATTTGTACTCTTTGGTTAGTGGTTTAGTCCCTGTGAGCTTTGGGGGGTCTGGGTGGTTGATATTGTTGTTCTTCCCATGGGGTTGCAAACCCTTCAGCTCCTTCAGTCTTTGTCTTTACTTCTCCATTAGGGTGTCCATACTGTCTGATGTTTGGCTGCTTACATCTGAATCTGTATTGGTCAGGCTCTGGCAGAGCCTCTCAGAAGACAGCTTTACCAGGCTCCTGTCAGCAAGCTCTTCTTGGCATCAGCAATACTGTCTGGGTTTGGTGTCTGCACATGGGATGGATCCCTATGTGGGGCAGTCTCTGGATGGCCTTTCCTTCAGTCTCTGCTCCACTCTTTGTCCCTGAATTTCTTTTTGACAGGAGGAATTCTGGATTAATGTTTTTGAGGTGGGTGGGTGCCCCATCCCTCACCTGGGGGCCATGCCTATCCACTGGAAATGGTCTCTACAGGTTCTATCTCCCCTTTGCTGGGAATTTTGGCCAATGTCCTCCCTGTTGCGTCTAGGTCATCCTTAGCTATGTAGTGGGTTCAAGGTCAGGCTAGGCTCAAGGAGATTCTATAGCAAAACCAAATAAATGTATTAACATTTTGAACAGAAAACTGACACAGGTTTTAATAACTTGTTCACATCCAACAGACAAAAAATGACAGATGTTCTACTGAATCCTTTGTAGAAGTGAATTTGGACTTGGCACTTACACTCATGACTCTATTTCCTAACTAGTGAGATTGTGAAGGTTCTAGCAGTCAACTCACTTGGAAGCTGCTGTGAGGTATGTAGCATAGGAGAAATTTAACAGAAAACTTTCTTTTAAAGTTTTGAAATGGAAATCAGAGTCTATCTGAGAAAAACATGAATATGATTGTGTGTGTGTTTCTGTGTGTGTGTTTCTGTGTGTGTACAGTCATGTGCAGGCAACAATGTGCTAATTGCCTTCATAGATTCCTTGTAAAATTAAAGGGAGTTAGTGAATAGGAGTTCATTTGCAGCTTCCGTAAAAACTTATAAAAGGCACCCCAGCTCTTAGAAGCACCCATTGTTAACCCCAAGTCTAAGATCACTCTGGGCATTAGAACATTGCTAAAAGGTGACAGAGGGAATGGAGGACAACAGAAGAAGTGTTATTTACTCTTTTAAGTTTTTGTTTTGTCCCTGTGGCAAAATATTTTGTAAAATTAACTTAATGAAGGAATGATTTATTTTAGCTCACAGTTTGAGGGCATAGTGTGAAGACATGGTGACAGGAGATACAGTCATATGACATCTACATTAAGGAACAGAGGTGGATTCTGAAGTTCAGCTAACAAGCCTGTTTTTATTCTGCCTTGAGCCCAGCACATGGAATAGTGCTGTCTACTTTCACCTCATCTCACCTCAGTTAACTCATCTGTAAGCTCCCTCTTAAACATGCCTAGAGGATTGTCTCCTAAATGATTATCTCAACAAATTGATAATCAGCAATATCCATTGCAGAGGGTAATTTAATGACTAATACTCCAAGATGACATGTCATTTTCCTTGTTTGCCCCACGGATTTTGTGGCTATCTCAAACTGTGATACGATTTTATGAAGTAGTATATTTCCTCAGGGCATAGAATAGCTGTAGAGAAGTTTCTATGTCATTGCACACGTATAATGTAAACATCTTCATTTTTAGGAGACAACACCAAATGCCTGACTCATATTTTATATTGTCAACCCATTTGGCCTTGGTGTTTAAATCATCCTTCCGCTCTAGGTGTGTGTGTCTGTCTGTCCTTTTGTCTGTCTGTCTGTAAGTACATATGTTTGCATGCATGAATACATGTATTTTCATGCATGTGTAGGACAGACGTAGATAGACACCCAGTTTCCTCTTCAGGTGCCTTCTGCTTTATTGTTTGAGGCAGTGTTTTTCACTGAATTTTGAGCTCACTGCTTTGGCTAGCCTGGCTGACCAGAAATTAAGTGTGATTTATCTGTCTCTCAATTCCAAGTGCAAGTACAATATTCAGCTTTTATGTGGTGACTAGAGAGACAAGCTCAGGTCTTCCTAATGACATGGTAAACACTTTACCTGTTGAGACAGATAAATCTAAGCCCTCTCAATCTTTTGGATCTTGGGTTTTCTCTGTTGATTTATAGTGAGTTTACCAAGAGTTTACATTTAATTTTTGTGATTTACTAATGATATTTACACCTTTAATTTCTTTACTATCTATTGTATCTTCCATTTTATGAGTAATTTGCCTATTTTCATTGGGCTTATTTTCCTTTTATTATTAATAGTGAGCTTTCTTTACCAATCTTGGCACAAGTTTTTCTTTATATTACTAATTCCACTGTTGTGTTTATTTTATTCTGATATTGTCTTTTCATGAATACAAGTCTTAATTTTAATGTTTACATTCATTATCCTTTCTTTTATCATTAATTTTTCCATATTGATTTTCACTATGTCAATTATATATTCTTTCATAATTACAATTTTGTAATAATTATGTATGACAGTTGACACAGAATATACTAATCCTTTCATTTTGTTTTTTATTTAACATTCTTTTATTTTATACTCATGCTTAACTTTGTGCATATCATATATCTTTTTTCAAAAAAGCATATAAAATTATGCAAAGAAATACTGATATTTTATTTTGATCACACTGATTTTTGTAGATGGCTTAATGCTCTGCTAAATGAGGTTACTGAATCATTATGTTCCATCTCCTCTGTTGTTGACAATATAGCAAATAAAAGGTCCATGTTGAGAAAAAGTTGAGAGCAAACTGCCAGCAGACAATAAATCTGCTCGTGCCTTAGACTCTGAGTTCCAAAACTCTAAAGATGTAAGAAAGCACTATGTTAAATTTACAGGGAAACTTGAAGAAGTTGGTTATCTTCTTCTACCATATAGGTCCCAAGGACTGAAGTAAGATTTTTTGGGCTTGGTGACATGTGATTTTATGTGCTGATCTATCTCTCTGGTACAAACTGTTATATACACACATGAGTACAGCTTAGATGTCAAATGTCTTCCAAAGACTCACATATTTAAGGCTTGAACTCTGGGTTGTGCTTATGGGAGATATCAGAATGTTTCAGGACAGGGTACATTATAAGGTATTTAAATCCCTGGAAGTTTGCTTTCAACAGTCTAGTTCACTTGGGTCTCCAGGGTACTTGATGGGATGGGTCTAACAAAAATTGAGTTTGCCTCTGCTCCACTTTTAGTTCAAGATGTAATCATTTATTTGTCCCCACATGTATACTGTCTTTGATATTCGTATTAAAATTAATGATCCTAAAGGATAACTGTAGAGCCTGTACTATACCATTTGGGCTTTCAGGCTCCAAAAATACCAGACAAATAAAACAGTTCCCTTATAAAGTTAGTTGCATTGGATATTTTGTAAAATAATAAAATAAAATAAAACAAACTAACATGCATTTTAGTACAGATATACCCTTTATTTACTTGAGCGATGTACAAATGATTGTGTTACAATGTCTCATAATGTTATTAAAATTCATTACACTATGGACATCTCACAACAAAACCCATATGTTTCTCAGTAGTAGGTTTCTATTTGAGTTTCAATCCTACAAGTTTATACACTAACTAAAAAATGCAATCTAAAACATGATAGGTCTTGAATAAAGTTACCCTGCATGAGTAGAGGTACTTCTGGCAGGAGTGATAGGTTTTAAAAACCAAAATATGAGTCCTGAGAGGCTTACAAAACTATACTAGCTATTATTGCTGCTCTTCATTGTGTATTAGAACTAGGTGGTAAGGCCCCATGGCTGAACACACCACATGATTTAGATAGAAGACATAGAGAAATCAAACCATAAGTGAGGTGGGCACTTTCTCCCTGTTGGATAGTGTTCATAGTGTTAGAAGGCCCTATACAGTCTATAGTGAGAAAAGTCATAAAAAGTCTTATCCAACGCTGGCTCCTGCATTCCATGATACAGAAAATCCTATTCGACAACATATGCCTATTGATGTAACCCTGGCATTGACATTCTAAAAGTTGTCTGTCTCTTTTGGATTGGATTTATGGCAGGAACATAGGTTAGAATATACCAGGTACTGTCCTCTGCACTCCATTTTCTGTCACACAACTCTGCCTGATTTACTAGAGGCCTGAAGGCAGCAGGGAAGGGCAATTAGAGAAGATCCTGCAATAAACCATTGCCTACGAAGTCACCTTCAAGTACACCCCATAGCCTGACACTACATCCTATTTATTCCCAGGATTCTATTTCCCAGCCCACAACTCCACCTGCTGTAACTCTAATGCTAAATCTAAACCTAACTCTAAAAATTATGGGTATACAAGAAGGAGGAGATTTCCAGCTCACAGGTCCAGAAAATTTTTCCACAAAACCATAGAAGAAAGTTTCCCTAACCAAAAGGAAGAGGTGTCTATAAATATAAAAGAAGCTTAAAGAACACCAAAAACACTGTACTAAAAAAGAAACTCCTTCAGCCACATAATAACTGAAACACTACATGTACAGAGCAACAACAAAAAATATTAAAAGCTACCAGGAAAAAGACCAAGTAATATATAAAGGCAGAGCTGTCAGAATTACATGCTACTTTTCAACAAAGACTCTAAAAGCCAGAAGGCCTTGGACAGATGTCTTACAGTCTCTAAGGGACTGCAGATCCTGTTCCAGACTAATATACCCAGCAAAAATTTGAATCACCATAGATGGAGCAAACAAGGAAACCTAATTTTAAAAATATCTACCCACAAATATATACCTACAGAGCGTACTAGAAGGAAATTCAACACAAGGGGATTAACCACACTGAAGGAAACGGTGGTAGAAATAATTTCTCACTATAAATCTAAAAAAAGAGAAACACACACACACACACACACACACTCACACGCACACACACACACTATCATCACCAGCAGGAACAAATAATCATTCATCATTAATAGCTCTCAATATCAATGGACTCAATTCCACAATAAAAAGATAGAGACTAACAGAGTGGATGCATAAACAGAATCCATCATTCTACTCCATACAAGAAACTCACCTCAGCAAGAAAGATAGACACTACCTCAGAGAAAAGACCTGTAAAAAGGTTTTCTAAGCAAATGGACCTAAGAAAAAAACTGGAGTAGTCATTCTAATATTTAATAAAATAGACTTTCAATCAAAAGTAATCAAAGGGAGAACCAGACACTTGATACTCATCAAAGGATAAATACACCAAGATGATGTCTCAATTCATAACATCCATGCCATAAATATGCAAAGGCACCCAATTTGAAAAAAAATAGTAAGACTTAAGCTTAAATCAGATATCAAACCCCACCTATTAATAGTGGGAGACTTCAACATCCCACTGTCACCAATGGACTGGTCATCGAAACACAAACTAAAAAGAGAAATAATGAAACTAAGGAATTTATTCAAAGTGACCTAACATATGTTTATAGAACACTTCTCCCAAACCCAAAAATAATATACCTCCCTCTCAGCATGTCACTGGACATTCTCCAAAATAGAACATATAATTGGTCACAAAGCAAGCCTCAACAGATATAAGAAGATTGAAATCATCCTGTGCATCTTATCAAATCACCATGGATTAAAGTTCCACTTCAAAAACTAGAAAAATAACAGAAACCCTACAACCTCATGAAAACTAAATAACTCTACTCAATGACCACAGGGTCAAAGACATGTCATTGAAAATGAAGGCAAAACATACCCAAATATATGGTACACAATGAAAGCAGTACTAAGAGGAAAATTCTTAGCAGTAAGTACCTTCATAAAGAAATTGTAGAGTTCTCATATCAATGATTTAAAAGTACACTTGAAAGTTCTAGAACAACAACAACAAAAAAAAAATCAAGCACATGAAAGATGAACAGATGTCAGGAAATAACTAAACTCAATCAATTAGAATAACTAAAATCAGTCAATTAGAAACAAAGAAAGCAACACAGAAAATCAACAAAACCAAGAGCTGGTTCTTTGAGAAAATCTACAAGATAGAAAAACAAACCCTTAGCCAAACTAACTAAGGAGCACAGAGACAGAATCCAAATTAACAAAATCAGAAAAGAAAATGGAGACATAACAGACTCTTAGGATATTCAAACAAATCATTAGGTCTTACTTCGAATTCCTGTACTAAACAAAGTGGGAAAATCTGAACAAAATGGAAGATTTTCTAGACAGATGCCAATTACCAAAGTTGAATCAAGATAGGTAAACAATCTAAACACTCTTATTACAGCTAAGGAAATAGAAGCATAGAAGCACAAATATAGAGGAAGATGCTCATTACCAACTATTGGACTTAGCACAGGGTCCCCAATGGAGGAGTTAAAGGACTGAAGGAACTGAAGGGGTTTGCAGCCCCATAGGAAGAACAACAATATCAACCAACCAGACACCCAGAGCTCCCAGGGACTAAACCACCAATCAAAGAGTACACATGGAGGGACTCATGCCTCCACCTGCATCTGTAGCAGAAGATTGTCTTATCTGGCATCAATGGGGGGAGATGTCCTTGGTCCTGTATAGGCTCCATGACTCAGTGAAGGGAAATACTGGGGTGGTGAGGCTGTAGTGGGTGGGTGGGTGAGAGAGCTCCCTCCTAGAAGCAGGGGGAGGGGTATGGGATAGGGGGTTGTGGAGGGGAAAACAGGAAGGGGAATAACATTTGAAATGTAAATAAATAAAATAACAACAACAACAACAACAACAACAACTAAAAGAACATCATTTTAGTTTAGTTAGTTGTCTTGTATTGATTTGTCTTGGAATATTTTTATTTACCTATTTTAAATTTACTTATTTACTTATGTATTTATTTATTCCTTGATATGACAATCCCAATTGACAGTTATTTACCTTCAATGTTGAAATTTCACACTTAAAATTTTCCTGTCATTTAGAGATGCTGGCAACTGTTTTGATGTTAATCTGATGGTTCCACACTTGTATAATAGTTGACATTTTTCTCCTTTAATAATGCTTTTGGTTATTTATTTTATGTTACTTTCAATATGATATACTTTCTTATCTTGAATTTATACAAAAGAAAAGCTAGTAAGAAATACCATGATTTGAGATCAAGTATGATATAAGATGCAGGAGAAGGCATTTGTACATTCCAAGTTTGTCTCTTACAAGGTTCAGAAACCCAAAAACACTTGCTGAATAAAGTGTAGCTTATACACTTTTTTCTTTGCATCTAATTATTTCAATTCGTGAAGTTAGAAAGAAATGAGAATTGGGTAAATGTACTAAAAAAGTATAACAAGAAAAGCATTGTGATAGAGATGTGAAAGATGATAGAAACATTATTTTAGGTAAAGAAAGGAGAAGCATACACTATTTTTCAATAAAGATACAAGTTTAAATACAGGTGAATAATTACAGTAAAATTTAAAACTAATAACAATGAAATTAAAGTTTAAAATTGGAGTAAAAATAAAAATATTAAAAGATCGGTAAGCTCAAATGGAAGGTGTTATGCTCACAATCTATATTGCTTCCTTATTAGGATGATACAGTTCTGATTTCATCCTTTTAAAAAAATCTTTTATATTCTCTTTTCTTTGTGCTGGAAATTGAATTTCGGGTCCCCAATATCAAGCCAAGCACTTTAACACTAAACTATATCCCATCCCATGTGGATCTTTTGTTGTTATATACATATCACTCCCCAAAGGTGTTGAGAGGGGTACTCTTGTAAGAAATTAAAAGAAGTTAGGTCAGTATTTCCAGAGATTCCTGTTACTGAAGACCATTTTCTACTGAAATTTTTCTTTTTCATTTGCTTATTGCTGGCCCGTGGGACAGATTAAGAACTACGTGCTGGACTTTGGTTGATTGAGTCTGTCAAGTAGTACGGAGATCCTGTCTACCAGTATTTATCTTTGTGCTTAGGCTACTTGAGAAAAAGTTCTACCACCAACTTCCAGTAATCCAGTATACCATTATATGGCACTAAGCAGGTTAGGTATGTGGAGATGTGGGTAGGGAGAAGTGGAGGAAGCAGGGTGTGAATGTGAGAGTTGGTGGTGTGGGATATGGGTGGATTTGTGTATCTTTCAGCTTTAGATACCCTTATTAGAACTTCTGTTTGTCTCCACTGTTAGTATAGGATTAATATCTAAAGCTCTAACTATGCCAGTGTATCCAGATCCCTGTGTACTTCTTTTGACCATGATGTCATTTTCTTCTAGGCAATAGGTGACATATATTTTGTGGGGAATGTGTATCAATATTTTGAAAGAACGACTATTAAGTAGCACTGTATCATTACTGGAGAGAATATATTGGCCCAGGAAACAGAGAGTGGAGGTGTTATCTCTTATCATCACTTTCAGCTGTGAAAATACTAGAAGATTAGGAATATATGCAAAGTATTTGATAAAGTAATGTCAGACCACTGTTGAAAAGCTTTTGCCAATTTATATACTCCCACTGGGAGTGCATCATGTTTCCAGCATCCCTTTATTTCACACACACACACACACACACACACACACACACACACACACACACAGAGAGAGAGAGAGAGAGAGAGAGAGAGAGAGAGAGAGAGAGAGAGAGAGCAAAACTCAACTCTTCAAATTTTCCTTACTGAAAAAAAACTGAAAGACACAATACACAAAATAACCTGTCATTCAAATGCACCATAAGCTCTGATCCTTTTTCTGACCAGTAGTTAGTTGAAAAGAAGAAAGGTATTGATCACATAGTTTGGAAGGACAGATGGATGTAGTTGAACTACAATGATAGAACTTGAGATCTTTCCTGAATTTACTTTGACTTTTCGGTATTACTTTGCAAATAGCTGCTCATCTTACCTTTGGGCATTTTCTCTTCTATGTTAAGTTGTGAGAGCCAATTCCTACCTCACTCCCTAGGGTTTGTGGACTTACTATATCACTTTGGTTGAATGTGTCCTGAAATAAAAAAAAAAAAAGCAGTGTTAAAGAAACCTTTGGCTGTCTGAGCAGAAAGAGCAGTAATTCATGGAAGAAAGATATAGAGTTTATTGTGAAGTTGTAGAAGTTTGTTTATCAAACAGATTTTTTTTTTTAAACCTTGGGAGCAAAATGGTAATCAGATCAAGCTTCAAAGAACTTTATTTCTGAGCCAAATATAAAGCAAAAGAAGCCGGAAGTTACAGGGGCGGGGAAGTTCCAGAAGGTCAGAAGTCCTGCCAGACATTGCGTATTGGTGCAAAAACGTGGTAACAGGATATCACAAGATCTCCCTAAATCTGCAGGTGGGGACAAATGGAATGTCTCTAAAACCACAGGCTGATCATCTGATTTCTGAGGAGCCTGAGGCACCAGGTCCAGGAAACTGAAACTCAGGCCTACTAGTCAGGCCAAAGCCTGTTGGTTCCCGACATCTCCTCCCTTTTTATTTATTTGTTGAGCTGAGTAGAAAGGAACCCATTTAGAAACATGGGGGCCTTAATCAGAGGGGGGGGAGTAGGGACCCGATCCTCATCATAACACGGTATCTTTTCAAACAGAATTTTACCAGAGTTCATTTCACCCTATTTTATTTGATGACAAATATACATACATTATAGGAGCACTCTTCTCCACAAGTAGTTTGATGGCGTGGATCTATGGGGGACATCTTCCAGTTCACGATACAATGATATTTTGTGTAGCATTCCCTATGTAGAAAGTTACTGGAAACATGTTTTCATCATACACGTGTCCTTAGCAGGAACAACTTCTGCCTTCTCTTGTAAGACAGCATTGACTACAGGAAAGGAAGCCGAAGTGTTAATCGTGAACTCTACACAGCTTCATCCACACCTGCTTCTGGATTTAGCAAAGTCTGATTCCAGTTCCTGTATGCGCAGTAAAATTGCTGTTTGAACTCCCTTTATTCAGTGTCAGTGTCCTCTATCCCCTCATTAGTTTTTTCAGTTTGGTTTCTCATCAGTATACAGCCACTCCCCACCCCAGTTCTTCCTGCTAGTTTCTTTTATTTTCCTTCCACTTGAATCCATCCTGACAATCACTGTTATCCAACATTCATAAGAAGGTAGGAAATGTTACCACTTACTAAAGACTTGAATGTCCGAAAAGTAGTTGGTTACACTGCAGAGGCAGGAGGTGTAAATGGCATGAGAAGAAATGTGCTTGATGTTTGGATTGATCTCAGTACTGACTTTCACCTTAGTGAAGAAAGCAAGGAAGGGCTAGTGTCAATATAGAGACAGCAGCATGGGTTTGACCATTCAGCAAAATATGAAATTCACAGAGCACTATGGGTAAGGAGGCCTAAGGATTTCCTCCTAGCTATAAGGATACTGTAGATGCTTAGCAGGTTGTTTGTAACTTCTGAGTCAAATTCAAATTTAGCTCCCATTCAGTGTAAGAAGAAAAACAACTGACTTTTAGGGGAGAAGGGAGGCATAGTGAAGGACTGAAATCTATAACAGTTTTTTGTTTGTTTGTTTGTTTATAACTTGTCATATAGTACATGTCTCCATCCATTGGAGTGAAATTATGTGGGTGGTCATGTTTAACACATCAGTTGATTGTATAATAGATTGCAAAGAACGTTTAGTAATGTGATGGCCAAAGAGTATATACTGTTGTTGAGTTGTGTTTAAGGCATTAGTTAGTTTTTGTCTAGCCTGAGGCTGAAGATTTCCAAATCAGAGTCAAAGCTGAATGATATAAACCTCTCCAGAACCAAGAAGGGTTTTAAGACAGGAGACACCAGATTGTCTACTCCGATGTGGTGAAATGAATATGAGAAAGACTAACAAGCAAATAGATTTTATAACCCAAACTCTCTGACTTGGTTTTCTAGCTTGGGGCTGCAGTACTTATTACACTGTGTCTTATTTTTGTCATTGTGAGAGGAAAGAATTGATACCTATATCCCTTGCAAGAGTATGTGAGTCATTTTACTTTTTGAATGAAAGGTATCATTTTAGACATAAAATAATAGGTTTATTGTACAAATAGAAACAGACCCAGGTTGGAAATTCTTGGTTGACTAGTCTTGACATAATGTTTTTCTTCAGCCAATGGTATAAATTTTTCACTCAATCATCAGATATAAGTAATGACTTCTGCATGGCTTAAGCAATGTACTCTGCTAAAAACTCAATAGAAAGAACTACTGGGTATCTACTCAATACCAAATCAAAACTCATTTCTTTTAGCGTCATTTTTATTTGGGTAAATATTCAGAACTTCTATATTTCTATTGTGGCTTTTATCATAACTAAAGTTTTCAATTCTCTTTTTTAATGATTTTTTAACTCAGTTTGAAAACAAGATTTACTTATTTTTATTTTATGTGGGTCAGTGGGCATGTATGCTCAATGTCCACACAGACCACAAGGTGGTGTCAGATGCCCTGGAACTGGACTGCTGTATGTCTTGAGTCACCAGGAGTACTTAGAAAGAAAAAGTCCTCTTAAGTCCTGAAGCAAATCTCCAACCCTCAAACCTTCTTTTTGCATCTCTTTTCTAAGAGACAAAAGATAATTTTAAAGGAATTAGTAAAGAAATTGAGCAGGAAGTGAAGAAGAAAATAGATCCAGGAAGGTGAGGACAATGTGTGTCTGTGCTTATTGGGGGCAAGTAAGCCCTCACATTAAGGGGCAGTGCACAGTCACCTCACTCCTTTATTTCTTACAGCTGCCTGTATCTTCTTGACTTTCCATCATACTGCATGAGGTATAGTCAGGGGTAAGTAGAGATGGGACCATGAGTCCAAAAGCGTTTCCTGGTCACTGCTACACAGTCGTACTCATCTTTGTTGCATTGCCGCTTCCCTTGATTTTTACTCTTTCTAATTTTTTCCTCTAAATTTTCATCTTGCTTCCTTGTGAAGATCCTTAGCCCACAATTAAAAGTTGTCACCATTCATCTTCATAACACCTTTAGGATAAAATTTGTAGCACATACATTTCTAGCATAATAACTCTGAGTTTCAAATCTGCATACACAGAAAACATAAAAAGGGCAATTTTCGAAAACTATTATATCATTGAAAGTTTATATTGTAATATATTTTTTCATGTTATCTCTCAATTATGCACTTACCACCATACATTGG
Organism: Uromys caudimaculatus; assembly: GCA_028551405.1. Taxonomy (NCBI): domain Eukaryota; kingdom Metazoa; phylum Chordata; class Mammalia; order Rodentia; family Muridae; genus Uromys; species Uromys caudimaculatus. Next base: position 94,153,987 of record CM052700.1, read on the forward strand.
CCCACATTATTATTAACCTGAAGTATTGCTGTAAATTCGTTTGCCTTTTTCATTGGAGAGACTATCATATCTAGTGAAAGTGGATTGTTCCTGTATGAGTAGAAAAGACAGAAAGATCAAATCAGATTGAAGCCAAAGACTTAAGAGTTCTTGTTTGGACAGGCAGTCAGAGCTCCAGGTGTCAAGTGTCAGGGAGATGCTTGTAAAGTTCAACAGTTTACTCTGGAAAGACCCTTTGCATGTGATTTCTTCCAACCTATTCCATATTTCTTGCCAACACACACATCCAATATGATGAGGCAAGTAGAAGTCAAAATAGACAGTCCCAGTCCTGATCACCAGGTGAATGTGGGGACCTGGGGAAACAAATCTACTTTTTCTTTTCTGTTCCCAGTTATCATTCCAGGATGGAGATTTATGACTTCAGAGTCTACCTTGGTGCACTCATCTTTTGATTTTCTTGCTACAACTTTCTAAAAATCCTCCAGAGCTCTCTTTTTTACAAAAATAGAACTTGGAAAAGACATTGAAACCTCTATGGTTTTCTTATCCTCTGGTAGATTCTCCTTTCCCATATGATTCTACACACTGCTAGTAGACTCTGACTTCTCCCTGTAACTCAATGCTTTCCTCTTGTCAAATGTAAAAAAATTTACATTCCATTTTCTCTTTGTAAGAACTGAAATCTGATTATTTCTTTCCCTATTTAGTCATAGACTTATAGAATAATTTTATCACACAATGAAACTTATGTAAAGAAACAGATTTGTTTAAATAAATCTGCTCCAGGTGTGGTTAGCAAAGCCCTGCATAGTGGACTTCATGAGGACATAGGCCTTTATTGTATAATTTAGATAATTCTATGAATGATTTATTAGTTTTTTTTTTCTTGAGACAAAATGTTTGACTCTGTCACAGGTGAGCCATGAACATACAATCTTTTGCTTCTATATACCAAATTTAGAATTAGAGATGAATCTTAGCCATAACTTAACCCAAAAATATAAGCTGAGATCATCTCTCTTCTCATATTTGCCATATTAATGAAAGAGTATAGTGTAACCAAAGATGATACTATAATCTAGGTAGAAAAGTCAGTTTGAACACAATATTTCAATTGTTACCTAGGCATACAGTCACAGAATATAGGCTTAAAAAGCTATATATTGTTTCACAGTTTAGAAACTTGAAAAGTGAAACTTAGAACCACAAACTGTAGGATCCATTATGTATCACCACCAACTGGGAAGATATTTCTAGGAAGGTGATGCAGAAAAGAGAGGGCCTTACCAATTGTCTTGACCATAGACAGTCTCCAAAAATAAGCACAAAATCAAGAGATGCACAAGAGCTCTGGGCTGATAGAACATTTGAAGAGAAGCCATGCTGTGAGAGTTGACACTCACAAGCCTTGGCCTTCTGAAATCCAGGTCTCTCCTTTTATTTGCAGCAGGAACACAATGAAGCAGCTGCCATGTCTACTCAGGTAAAATTGTCATATGCTAGAATGCCTGCCATTGCCATCTTGTTTATTCTTCTTGACAAAGGTCAGTATCCAGTTGGATCTTCAAAATGGATTATAGTAAATAAAAAATGAGATATTTCTCTTTTGTCAATATGAGATTAGAATGTTCTTAGATTATTAGAATTGGTCCTGCCCCTGGATCCCAATGGTGGGCGGCTGAGGCAGGAGACTTCTCTACCTGGGCCTCCAGGTTTCCATAGTCAAGCAGCACCGGGAGAAAATCTCTCTCCCAGGAGCGTGGAAAAGTCCCGAGTGGGGACAAAACGAGCCGCAGCGCTCACCAATTCCGCCTGGTTTCCGCGGGCCAGAGACTGAGGGACAGGAACTTCCGCCAGTGAGTGGCAGGGACCTCAGCTTGGGCCACAAGGCTCCATAGCAAGTTAGCGCCGGGACAAAGATACCCTCCCAGCAGCTTGGAAAAGCTGGGAGTGGGCCCAAGACGAGGTCCACAGCTCACCAGGAACTGCCCCAAACCCGCGAGACACAGGGACTGAGGTAGGCGGACATAGAAACCCCCTGGAGGCAGAGACCTCTGCCTGGGCCACCAGGAGTCCATAGCCAACGAATGGCAGAAAAAGCTACCCTCCCAGGAGTTTGGGAAAGCAGTGAGTGGGGTTAAGGGGAGCAACACTTCTCACCCGAACCCACCCAGATCCGCCAGGACCCAGCGCCTGAGAAGCCAGGGAACACAAAATCTCTGAACCTTCAGTTTCCCACCTGTGGGTGGAGACCTCTGCCTGGGCCACCAGGGGCCTGTGCCGGGGGACCCCAGCCTGGGCCACAAGGCTCCAGGAGAGAGTGGGTATCCAAGGAGTGCTGACATACCTTTGAGCACAGGAAAAATCACCACTTCTGCTCAAACCCATTGGACTAAGAGGGACCCTTGCAGAGCCATTAGGGCATAGGAACCAAGGGACAGCTGGGGACAAGATCCTTCTGGTTTCTGTCTGCACCCCAGAGCTGACCCTGTGCCACAGCACTCCAAACCCAAACACCTCTCAGAAAGAGCAGGTCTTCAAGGAGTATTGACAGAGAGGCCTGCAGGATGGGCAAGCCACAGCCAGACAGAGTAAGGTAAACTAACATCAGAGTTAACAAGATGGCAAAAGGCAAGGGCAAGAACCTAAGGAACTGAAACAAAGGCTACTTGGCACCATCAGAACCCAGCTCTCCCACCACAGCAAGCCCTGGATACCCCAACAACCAGAAAAGCAAGACTCAGGTTTTAAATCATTTCTCATGATGATGATAGAAGATTTTAAGAAAGAAATGAATAACACCCTTAAAGAAATACAAGAGAACAGTGATAAACAACGAGAAGCCTTTCAAGAGGAAATTAAAAAATCCATTAAAGAATTACAGGAAAACACAATCAAACAAGCAGAAGTACAAGAAAACACAATCAAACAGACAAAGGAAATGCAAAACACTATCCAGGAGCTAAAAATAGAAATAGAAACAATAAAGAAATCACAAGGGAGACAACACTGGAGTTAGAAAACCTAGGAAAGAGATCAGGCACCATTGAGGTAAGCATCACCAACAGAATACAAGAAATAGAAGAAAGAATCTCAGGAGCAGAAGATACCATAGATAACATCGACACAACAGTAAAAGAAAATGCAAAATGCAAAAAGCTTCTAACCCAAAACATCCATGAAATCCAGGACACAATGAGAAGACAGAACCTAAGGATAATAGGTATAGAAGAGAGTGAAGATTCCCAACTTAAAGGTCCAGCAAATATCTTCAACAAAATTATAG
>CM052700.1:94157775-94180081 GCA_028551405.1 Uromys caudimaculatus
ATATTAGCCCAAAAGTTCAGAATGTCCAAGTTTCACTTAACAGTAACCGCTGGACTGAGAGTGCGGTCCCAGATGGAGTGGTTGGTTGAAGGTCTGAAGAAGCTGAGGGTATTTGTAGCCCCATGGAGGGAGCAAGAGCGTCAATGGGCCTGAACCCCCCCCCCCCCGGTTGTCCTGGAGTTCGGACCACCAACCAAAGAATACACATCTATTGACCCATGGTTCGGACTACATATGTGGTAGAGGATGACCTCCATGGCCATCAGGGAGAAAGGAGAGGCCCTTGGGCCTGAGGGTGCCAGAGGCCCCAGTAAAGGGGAATGTCAAGGTGGGAATATGAGGATGGGTGGGCAGGTAAGTGGGAGGAGGAATTCCCTCACAGAGGCGGGGAGGGGGAGGGGATAGGGGGTTTCCAAAGAGGAGACCCAGAAAAGGGGAAACATTGGAAATGTAAATAAAGTATCAAAAATAAATAAATAAATAAATAAAATAAATAAATAAAATTAAAAAAAATAGAATTGGTCCTGTTTCATTTTTTTCTAAACAAGATCTGTTCTTTTTTATTCTTTGCTTCATAATTGGCTCTTACTGTGGAAATATGTAAATTTTAATCACCTCTCTTTTTCTTCTGGATGCCACAAACACTCATCTCCCTGGTAACTCAGAGAACTCTAATTCAAAAACATTCTGCAGTTGAATAATAACCAGTATATTATCATTACTTAACTCCCCTGAATTGTGTTTTTAGGTACAGGGTTTTTTTTTTTTTTTTTGTAGGAGATGATGGTCCTCCTTGCATTCAGAGTAAGTTTCTTGAAAACTCAAGATATTATTTATAAAGAAGTCACATGTCAATAGGGAGTTCAAATATATTTGATATCATTTTAATCATATCATCAGAGAGCAAGACCTGGAGAGCTTTGCATCCTGTGTGTTGGTTCTTTCATAAGACTTGGGAGCACATAAGATGTTAGGGAGCATAATTTAGAAGTTTCCAAGAAAGATCTTGTCAACTTAGTTCTCAGATTCCATAACTTTAGTTACTGCTCTGCCTAGTTTTTCCTCATTGGGGAGTACAGGTGTGGAGAGAGATGACAGATTCCATTTTTAAAGGAAATTTGTGGTAATCTCTATGGTGTTGCAAGATAATATGAAAGATGAAGAAACTCACAAAGTGTTAAGGTAAACAGCAAATCCATGGATTTGCCTACTCACCATTGAAATAGGAGAATTGTGGTATCCTTAGACAGATGGCAAGGTGTTATCCTGGAAAGAACGGTTGGGATAACTCAGAATTCAGAGTGTCTGCTAGTCTGTGATTCTCCTTGAGACAGAGTACTTAGGATATAGGATCAAGAGATGGCCTGTAGCTTGAGATGGCATCTATTTCATTTGTTTTTTTATCAGTGTTACCTGTGGATTGGGAGGAGCTACTGTCAAACACCAGATGCCATGTATCCTAGATTGTTTTCCCCCTTAAATAAATGCATTAAATAACTACCTCACTTTATCTTTCCTAAATTTCACTTGTTATGAATGTATTTTTCATCCTTTTTCTCTTTTTTAAATGTTGTTTGTGAGAATTCACTGTGTATTTCATTGATTCTTTATAATTTTTGAAGTTTATATTGCATGAAGTTCAAAAAATTGGAAGAAAAATGACCATGACAATCATTTCATTGTTTAGTGACAGAGTCCCAGAAGATAGTACCAGGAGAGCAGAAGCTAAAGAGGATAAAATAGAGAAAAGATAAGAAAGTTTAGGATCAGGAAGACTTCTAAAAGATAAGTCTTTTTGCCCACCAACTTTATCACGAAGTATGTTTTTTTATTTTGGGGGGAAGAAATGGGATGAAATTAATAGAAACTATCATATGTTGGCTGGGAGGCAGCAAGAAGCTAATAAAAAACTGTTTCATGAGGGGAATACCATACCTTCAGAATATCACAGGCTGAGCACACAGCATCCTGGAAACTGATAGTCTTATCCCCATACAGAGTGAAGATTTGGGTTCTCAGCATCTCTCAACATACATCAAGGCCTCAGGAAAAAGCTCCCAAAGCCATGGCCTCAGGCTATTTTTTGGCTCTTCCAAGCATGTTCCTGGTTTTGAGAAGGAGCTATGTTATTTCTCTATGCATTGGGGCCTCAGAGAAAGGCACAGTTGATCAAGCAAGCTTTCAACAGAGGATAAGATATGGTAACTGATGGGGTGAAACATAATCAAAGTATGTTACATACATGTATGGAAAAGCCTGGCACCTATTCAACCTCAGAAGCTGTTCTTTATCAAAGACTAATTAAGAGTTTGGCCTCTAAGCCTATCCATGCATAGTAAGAGAAGGAATATGGAAAAAGACATCTACGATAAAGCACCATTTTAGAGTTGGTAAAGAAATGTAATCCCATAGAAGCTCCCTGAAAAGTATGCATAAAGGAATGAAATCCAAATATAACCCCCAAATAATTGGGGAGACAGGGCCCCAAATGTCCATCCCATGTTACCAAATGAAGTTCCCTTTACTGGATTGCATTACAGCTTATTGAATTGTTGGCTCAAAGAGTCCAGTGAGAATTCCCAACAACGCAGGCTATTGCCAAGACTATAGATTGTTCCTCAAAACCTAATAACAAAGCCCCATTGCTAAAGACAAGGCCTATGTAACTCACTGAACATGGGGAAATCTAGCTGGTGCCTACACAGAGACTTCATCTCTATATTATAGGGCCTTTCCTACAGAAAGGTACTCTGCAGCTACCAAAGAAGATGCATAAACAGCAAACAAAGACACAAACCATATATTCTAACAATGGAGTGCTGGCAACAAAAAAATGCTAGTACAATCATGACCCGAAGATTCTGGGAGTAACTACCCAATATCTGATTTGACTTAAGTCCCTCTTCACCAGACAGAAACTATATGCCATACTGCTTAGGTGACTAAGACTCTGAGACTAGAAGGCCAAGGAACTAGGGTAAATCCAAGTTCTAAAAATAACCAAACCAAACCAAACCAAAATGTAGAAGTCATATATACATATATGACTTCTAATGACACCTGTTCACACTCATAGATAAGTATCTTGTTCAGCCATTATTAGAGATACTTACTCCTGCAGCATATGGAAACAAATACAGAGATATACAGCAAGATAATATACAGAGACTGACAGACTGTGGAACACTCAGGCCTAAAGCAGATGTCTCTATAAAATTTCTCCCCTTGGTGTTCAATGAACTCTGCAGAGGAGGAGGCAGAAGAGTGTAAGAGCTGGCGGGGACAGAAGAAACCAACAAAACAAGACCTTCTAAATCATCACTATCAAAGTTCCTCTGAATTCACAGAGACAGAGGCAAAATGCACAGGGCCTGCATGGGTTTACATCAGGTCTTCTGTGTGCATATTGTGGCTTCCTGAGTGTGCAAATCGGTGTGTCTCTGTAGCTTAGACTTTTTGGGGGGCTCTTATCCCTCTGTTTGTTTGGTTTGGTTTTTTGGATTTTGAGTTTTGGGTTTTTGTTTTGTTTTTGTTGTTGTTGTTTTGTTTTGTCCAATTCTGATGTGTTAGTCCCTGTTTTATTTTATTTTATTTGATCATTTTATTGTATTTTATTTATTGGAATTTTGTTTTTTAATGAGACACAGTGAAGGAGTAGAAGTGCAGGGGAAGGGAAGTAGGGAGGATTTGGGATGGGTAGAGGAAAGGGAAACCAAAATTCGGATATATTATGTGAGAAAAAAAACCAATTTCAATAAAATGAAAAACAATTAAAAAGAAATAACAAAGAATAGAAACAAAGTCAGATCACATTTTGGAGCCAGCAGGCTAGCCTTACCAAGATACATGGCTTTTTTCTTTTCTTTTCTACTGAGCATTACTTCTGTGATAGCCATGGATTTTATCTTATGGGATTGAGAAATCGCCATTTATGCTGTTGTAGTGATTGTGTTTCTACCACATGACTTATAAAATAGTGTAGAGTCTTGATCTCTTGTGTTGGGTTCTTTCCCCTAAGAGTGCTGCCGAAAGCCTTTGGGAGACCTCATTTTCACATTGCACCCTCATGAACTCATGAAGTGACACAATGGCTAATAATGTGATTTGTTGTGTATAGAGCAGACCTGGTTAAAATGAACATGAATGTGTGGTCCTTAGAAGTAAGTGTGTTCTGGGTGTGTTATAAGAGAGAGATTCTTAGTATTTCGTTGATTGTCATTTGCAGGACCTCATATAGTGGTAGAGTGGTCAGCATCCTTAAAGCCAGTCTTGTGAAGATGGGAAGGATTAATGTTGGGCACTCCAACCATCATGACAGATGTGCATGAATAAATATGTGTCCTAATATGTGAGTGTGAAGTCCAGAGAATATGCTCAGGAAGGATAATTCACCTTTTTTTTTTTTTTTAAATTCAGGTGTGTAACTCAATTTATATTAAATTTAACATACTTTAATTTTCTATGAAAAAGATTAAATTTGGAATGCACAACAAATCATATTGTTAGTTTTGGTGTTGTTTGCATGAATGCATGTGGTTGTAATGTGAACTCTTTCTGTTAGGGTCCTTTCCAAGCATAGTTTACTACACTTTTGGTGGAGTAAAACATTGTAGATTGTTGGTTTTCTTTTGCTTATGAAGGTGACAGCTTTGGAGGTGATCCTCTACTCAGTTCTAAGAATAGTTCTAAACATCTTTTTTTTTCTTTTTAAGGTTATAGATTTTTTTTTGATATTTACTTTATATACATTTCAAATGTTTTCCCCTTTGGAAATTCCCTATTCCATTCCCCCTACCCCTGCCTCTATGAGGTGCTCCCCCACCCACCCACTCCCCTCTTCCCTCCCCAGCATTCCCCTATACTTGGGCATCTAACACCCTCAGGTCCAAGGGCCTCTCCTCCCACTGATGGCCAACAAGGCCCTCCTCTGCCACATATGTGACCAGTACCATGGGTCCCTTCATGTGTATTCTTTGGTTGATGGTCCAGTCTCTGGGAGCTCTGGAGGGCCTTGCCAGTTGACACTGTTGCTCCCTCCATGGGGCTGCAATCCAGGCAATCTCAAGGAATGTGCAGAATGTAATATATCAACAGTTTCATTTTTATTACCTTACATTAAGGAGAATGAGGACAATTGACTAAAGGTAAGTTATCTAAGATAAAAAGTGCATTGTACAGATGAAAATAACAGATGACTTTGGCCTATGTGCCCTATCTCTCCCTTTATTTATTTATGTAACCTCAGCAATTTTGGCATGAGTCTATTAAATAAGCCAGCAGTGTTGTTTCTTTTAATCTGTAGACAAAAAGAGCTATTGACATTCTTCTCTAGACTTTCCATTGGTGAATTCTACAGAACTTGGAAGTTTGGATTGGGTCATGGAGTCCTTACAGAGAGGGAGAGGATATCATATCTATTCTCTTCCTTTATATCTCTCGGGGTGCTATTCATAATTTAGGAAATTTACTTATTTATTGTAATAAAAAAGTTTACTTATCATAATGTCTTATCCTTTTCCTGACTTGATTAGGTTACAAAGTTGAACATGTATGTTGAGAATCTGGGATCTGAGGGGAAGAGGGAAAGATCACGAAGGAGCTCAAAGGTCACTAAAAGAGATCTGCAAGCACTTTAGCTATATGAGAAAACGAATAGTAGGGGAAACGGCAAGTTTCACATTATCACACATGAGGAGTTCTGATATAGTTGGGCTTTATAATTGTATAATTCATACAATAAAGTTAGAAATGTGTTGTTGCTCCCTTTTGGCTCTATGCTAAAAGAATACAATCAAAAGCACTAGGAAACCATTTGCTTGGGCTTATAGTTGCAGGGAGAAGAGTCCATCATGGTGTGGAGGAATGGCAACAAGTGACAACATGGTGACAAGAGCTGGAAGCTGAGAGATTACATCTTCAACCCAAAGAGAAAGCAGAAAGAATGAATTTGGAAGTGGGGAGAGGGAATAAACTGTCAAAGCTCATCCTCAGGGATGTACTTCTGCCAGCAAGGCTCTACCTGCCAAAAGTGCCATTACTATTCCAAAGATCACTGCCAATTAGAGACTAACTGTTCCAATACAGTTGCCTATGGGCACCATTTCTCATTCAACTTACTATGTCTCTTTATTTTTACTTACTTAACAAAATGGTAGTAAGAAAGTTAATGTTTCATGTTATGCGATGGGGAGTTGGGGCAATTAACTTGGAACACAAAGTATTGTAGCTCATATCTAACATAGTCATTGAATTGGGTGTTTCTATTAAGTGACACCACAAAGGTGCCCTCTCTGCCTCTCTGCCTCTGAGTAGCAGACAAGTTTATTGGTGTTGAAAATTTGAAAATGCCATTGACCAATTTCTCCTTAGCAATCTTGGGTTCCCCTGTGAGTGAAATCTTATACTGTTGTGTTTTATGTGTGTTGCTTACAGCTATGTGTATGACAGCTGTGTATGTAGAGATAGGTGTGGGGGGGAGGGAGAGACAGACAGACAGAGATAGACAGAGAAAGAGGGAGAAATATGAATGTACGTTATACTTGGAAATTTTTATTAGGATATTAAGTCAGACAAATTAATGACTCTTGCACAAAATTTCCTCCCTTTGTCCTGTCCTGAGGTTCTCTCTGTGAGCCAGCATTATTTTGATATTCCATCTTCCTGGGATACATTCCTGTTTTATGAGTCAGAGAATTAGCCTTTGTTCTTTTTGCCTACCATCATGTTTCATATTAAGATGTATGCGGCCTTTACTACTTGGAGGTGCCAGGATCACAGTGGTGATTACTGAGTATACATTGAATATAAACAGATAGAAGAGTATATGCTTCTGTTATTCATGATAACATACAGTTTATCATTCTGTTTATGAAATTTAGTAGTGATTTTCATTTTGATTTAGAGATGAGACGTATTTTTCACAAAAGGCCTGATATGTTTACGTTTTTCTTTACAAAACAGAATTAAGATATCTTGCAGGTGTTTCTCCTCAGCTGCTGGTGTGGAGTGTTTCTACCCTTTCATTTTAATATTTTGTTGCATATGTTACCAAACCTTGGGACCTAAACTCTTGAAAATTTAATAACAAATCTTTAGTAATTATTTTATTATGCTGACATAATAAAATTTATCCATCCTGTAGAACTTGACCAATAATTTATTGGCAAGGTAATGTTTAGTTGCTGAAGGAAAAAAACCCACACACATCAATGTATCTTTGTCCTTAAGTAAATATTGTGCCAAAACTGGAATAGAAAGGAATTAGGGACAAGCCAGAAAGCTCAAGTAAGCATATATATGTACGTGTATGTGTGTGTGTACGTATATGTATGTGTGTGTACAAATATATGACAAAGCAAATATATATGATTGTGCTTACTATAATTAAAGACTATTAAATTTTCTTAATGTCAAATATTAAAAGATGGTTACTTTCTCAACTAGTTTGCAACAGACTTTAAGAAAAGGTTACAAATGCATAAACAGAAGACCTGAAGCAATTGAAATTACCTGTTACAATGTGGCTTTCTGAATTTTCTAAAGCAGATACAAAATTAAACCAATGACCCAGGAAAATAATTATAGACACAAAAACAAAATTAGCTGACAACCTTAGTCTTGGAAACATTAAATTCCTTCACAAAGGAACCTACCCACACCAAAAATACCCCAGGATAAAGAGAGAGGCATACATGGGCAATGTCTGATGCAGGTATTAAAAAGCAAGATAACAGGAAAAAGTATCCTCAAGGGTGCTTTCGAAGGAAACAGGGCTTTGTCCCTCAACAAAGATGTAAATCATCACAAGAAACAATATTTGCATTCAGAAGGAAGTATGAATTCTAGCTACCATATTTTACACATGCAATTGATGTTAATGTTCCAATAACATCTGAAATAATCTTTTTGAACAAACTTCTTTCCCTCTCCTGAATTCTGATCCTCATTTAGGACCACTGGCTTGAAAGGTTTGATTCTATTTTCTTACCCAGATATACTTAGACTGTTGTGATTCTGATTCTTCTTATAGCATGCTCTAGAGTTCGTTCAGTTATCCATGCCCAGTACCAGAAAGATTATCTGACAAGCATATTCTACCTTTCTTGGTTTGGGTTCTTGAGATCTACTTTTCCCTTTGCCAGAATTTTCTTTCATCTGTTTTGGATCCTTGCTCATGCCTCACTTCTATCAAAAACCAGTAGTTATTCCTGTCGGAGAAAGCAATTCAGGGTTCATAGCCTTTGTTTATGGTCAGCCACATTTGCTATGCCTGAGTTGTACATTGTTCCATTGAGTCATATTTTCATGTTTGGAACTGATTGAGAAGAAGCAACAGATTGTAACACAATGCAACAATTCATGGTGAGCATCACAGACTGTTCCTTCTGGGTTACAAGTCACTCCCATCCTCTAGGAAGTGAAGATGGAGCTCCTGGAGAGCAATGAGATAGAGAAAAGTCAAGCAATAGGCACCTTGGCTTCCAGCCCTGGTTCCCTCGTATCTGTCCTGAATATTTGGACTATCACAGGAGTGATGGTTCCACTCTTTGAGAGTGGCTGTCTTTTCATAATTTCTTCTTCTTTTCTTTCTTTAAAAGTGTTTGTTGTGTGTTTGTATGATTTGTGTACATGTGAGTGTTCCTGTGCCATGGCACACTCAAGAAGATCAAAGGAAAGTTTCAAGTGGTGGCCCTTCCCTTCTACTCACTTAAAGAGAGCATCTGCAATGGTTCTTCACTGTATATACAAAGCAAGCTTGCCCAATAGCTTCTGCAGAGATTTCTATGCCTGCCTCCTGTCTCACTCTAGAAGCACTGGGATTATTAATGTGTGCTACTATTTCTGGCTTTATGTGGGTTCTAGGGATTCAAATCTAAGTCCTCATCCTGCATGGTAAGTAGTGCATACACTAAGGTATCTCTCCGTCCTTCTTTCCTTTTTATGTCAATGGATAGAAAAAACCTCATAGAAACCCAATAATGGTACTTTGAAAGACTAATATAAGAAATTTGGAGTATTTTCCTGATTTTGAGGATAGATTTTAGACAGGACACCATAACACATGGAGATGCTTATAAGAGGTTTATTTAACAGACTACAATGGATATTCTAGTCAATTTTACTTGGAGAAAATGATAATGGTTTTGAAAGACATGTAAGAAGCCTTCGTTAATTCACAAACACAGTACGATAAGTGTAGAACCGGTCTCCTGTGATGGGCACCACTGCCACATCATCTGGGCAGATATTTTTTTCCTTAACAATGTCAACCACTACTGCAAAATTTATGGTTTCTGGAAGAAATAAAAACAAAAGTCATCTCTCAGACACTCTAGGGTTCTCTGATTTTCCTGCTAGGACTAGTTAAGTCCTTTCTGGGATAGGTTTTCCCCAAATCACTTGCAAGTCACTTCCTTTTAACTATCCTTCCTCACCCTATGCTTTCTACAGCTTTAGATCTCAGCAGTGCTCCTTGTGGGCTTCCTTTCCACCTATCATTCTGCTTTTCCATGCTTCCAACTGGAAGTTCTGCAGCCATGTTTAAGTTTTTAATTTTCCCTCTTTGGCAAGTAGTTCTTTCTACTTACGTGTGAATGTAACATCCCAGAATAAGGTGATAGGATGATCATTACAGAGGCAGCGGGTTTGTATATAGTTGAAGGAACCATCAACTGGTATATTACTTATAAGGTAAGCTTTGACCTGGTTGGGAGAGAAAGCCCAATGTTAGTACAAAAAAGGTAATAGAAGGCAGTACAAGAGAGTAAGTAGCTGAGACATGGACTAGAAGCACACATACCTTCCATTCATCGTTGGATTATCAGTCTACAGGCTAACTTTCCCAGGCTTTCTCTCTTCACACCCTCATACTTAGCCCAGAAGTCTGAGTGTGAGATTCAGAAGGATGCAACTGACTCTACTAGGCAAGGAGGTTCGTCCTCCTGTGCCTGTCTCCTGAGGGAAGGCTTGTCCTTGGTAACGGCTAGAGTTCCTGGAAATGACTCAAGTGAACTTTTACTATGTGACCCAGTGAATAGCAGCCACGTTGCTTAAGTGTTGATTCTAGGACAAGACATTGTGAGAATGATGACCAGGCAATGGCCTCAGCCAAATCTAACTCTGTCACAGTTGAATTATTCTCTCACTCTCACCAATTCCAACTGCAAGATTAAAAGTTACTCCTTCTGCCCATGTCTCGCCATTATTTGATAAGTAAATTTTTTGAAGGCAAATTTCCTTGCTTTTTAAATCTGAGAGTGCCTGTTAACTTAAAACATTACATATTATTAATATATCATATATAATTATAATTATATATGATATATTATATATGTAATACACACATACACTCCTGTTTCTGGCATCTGAGAGTGCCTGTTAACTTAAAACATTACATATTATTAATATATCATATATAATTATAATTATATATGATATATTATATATGTAATACACACATACACTCCTGTTTCTGGCATCTAACTTAGGAGTTTTGTCCTAGGTGTACGTCTACCCAGATGGACTTGTGAATAGAATTCAGTGATTACAAAAATCAATGAGAAAAATGCATTTAAGTGAGATTTAACCTTTCATCCATAATTATAGTCATCAATGCAATGCAGTAAATCAGGAGTATATATGATTTTTACTCAAACTGCATGAAAGCATATCATATTAGTTTCAGACTCAGTTATCTTGAAATGTTACCTGTATTCATTTTTACCTTAAATATATAGTCAGTATCAGGGAGGTGATATGATTAGGGCTGAGGACATATCCCATATATACATTTCTGATATTTGCTCCTATATCTAGCAACTTTATACTGAATAATTATTATTCAGAAGGGCAAGAGGAAAATAGGCTCAGCTTAGGGTCTTAATGGAGAAGAAAAAACAGATCCCTCCTAGTCTCTTCTCAGTCCTGCTCCAGACTATGGTTGCAGGGTGTTCATATGAGAACCCTGTTCCCAAGCCCTCATTAAAATCCACTAATGCTCAGGGGGACCCTGGAGGAAGCACTAACAGTTCTCCCGGAGCTCTTTGTCTTCTTTCACCTATTTCTATCTTAGATGTTTTTCGTTCTTTTTCTTTCTAGATTCTTGTGGACCAGGGTTTCTTCTCTGTGATATGGGAATCATCATCTGCTCCAAGTTCTCAATATTGTTGTGAGACTCACGTAACAAAACACATATGAACATGTTAAGTTTATCATGCAGTATTAGCATAAGAGATTAATTCAATTATATTCATAACTCGAATCAGATTTTGCCTTGAATTTACTGTCCATCTATCTACTTACCACCAGACATTCTTTATATTCGGTTTGAAGTCCAAGTTTCACAGGGAACTCCTGATTTTCATCTGCTGTTGATGGAACATCTAGGTCAAATACAAGTGGCTTTGGGACACTTCAGGGAAGAAAAAATAGGGCAAAGTGATCAGAGCCCTGATTACAGGAGAAAGTACTATTCTAACATGGGGCAAGGGGAGAAAGTAAAGGTAGGAGTGATAGAACTTGACTCAATTCCTAAACAGCAGAATCCCCAGGAATCTTTGTGTGTTGGTTTGAATATTTTCTTATGTTTAATTAAGCAATGAACATATTGCTTAAGATGTAGCATCCTTTTTCCCAGTTACAAATGACAAATTTTAAAAGAAAAGATTATCTACTATCTCATGCTATATCTTTTTTAAAAATCTTTTTAAAAAAATTTTATTTATATGAATACACTGTAGCTGTCTTCAGATACACCAGAAGAGGGCATCAGATCCCATTACAGATGGTTGCTGGGAATTGAACTCAGGACCTCTGGCAAAGCAGTCAGTGCTCTTAACTGCTGAGCCATCTCTCCAACCCCTTCAGGCTATTTCTTAATACCCTATAGCAAGCTGTGCTCATACTGTGTGTCAGGTGAACCTTTCACAGGGGTCATCTAGGATTGCAAAACAAAACAAAACAAAAAAACCACATACATTCACATTATTATTCATAACAGTAGCAAAATCATGAAGTAGCAGTGAAAATAATTTTATGGTTGTTAGCTCCTTGTCCCTGATGGAACAATAGATTCAAATAATCCTTAGGAAAAACTTCCTACCCACAGAATCATGTAAACAATCCTGTACTGGGAGATTACATAGATTGTCCTTGAAGATCACCCCTTATGATTGTTAGATAGGACATAGGAATGTGGACCTATTTAGTAAAACAGAGAAATTGCACATATTGTAATTGTAAACAAACCACAGTTGGGGAAAAGTGCATGAGATAAAGCAAAGAGCAAGTCTTCCTCTTTAATCCACAGTGCTGTTCTGTACCAAGGGGATCAATCAAAGAACTCAATTAGTGTCCTTTGGTGCTATGTGTGATAGAGAAGAATTCTTAGAGAACATTATTCATACATTTTCCTGGGACTGATCATGTTAGATTTTAATACTAGTACCAACTTTTCTGAGTCAGTTCCCTATAAAATATATATGAATACCAAGTATCTTCAAAATTTCCATTTGTGAATGATTTCAGGATGGTAGGATGACCACATTAAATATATAGCAATTAACCATGCCAGTGTTTTCCTGAGGACAGGGATTCCATACCAGGGAGATATTGAACAATAAATACAGGAGAGTTGTTGACCAGCTGGGATGGTCAAAGCACTTAGTTGTAAGGCTTATTTCAACATGGACTTCCTCTGGGCCAGGAAGAATGCCGTCAACACTGGAACATGCAGGTATTCTCAGGATGCCTGCATCAGTTCTTTAAATTCTTGTGATTTCTGCTAGGAAAGGACATTTGGCCAAGCTTGCCAGAGCACCAATAGGGTCACAATTCAGAAAGCCAGCACCATCAGCCTGCTGCCAGTGTAGAGCTCTCTAGTTTGATTGAGTGTCTTTGCTTCCCCTGGATTAATTTGTCCTCTGGCTTCATTTCTTACTTCATTCCACTCCTTTAAGATTTCTGCTTTCTTCAAACCTTCCCTCTCAGTATGGCGGCTTCCAGGTCCTAGAGTGACTGTTACTATATGTCCTCATCTTTCCCTTTAGGTTTTATCATTGAAATGACATCTATGATGACTGTTTTGTTAGTTCAACCTGAGACTATGCAACAGTGATAAAGGCTTTCGTTCTCAGAGACTCCTGCAATGACATTTGAATCTGTTGCTAGAACTAAATGACTTCTTTACCTTTATAAAATACACTGAGAAAAAATATGCACCATGGATGAGAGAGAGTAAAGGTAATTGTTTATGGACAACTTAGCATACACATTGGGGGCTTTATTGTACAGGCAAGCCAGTGGAATTGTGAAGAGAATTGGTGGAAGCTATGAAGAGAATGAAACCTGACATATGATCTGTGAGAAATATCAAGGACAGAGTCCTTCGCTACCTAAAAATAGACATCAACCTGTGTACAGGTTTCCAGTCAGAAGGGAACTCCCTCTATGCTTTTCCTGCAGGAAAAAAAAAAAAAAGGTTTGACTCACTCGTTACTCTGGCCTTTGTTGACCCCCAGCTGCAGGCAGAGGACCAAGAAGAAGGTGGCAGCACTGAACGTGAATGAGAGACTCTGCATAGTGGAGAAATCAGGAAATCAGAGCAGTAAGGTCCTTGGTGCTCAGCACAGGTTTTATATGCAGATCACAGGAGCAGAAAAGCTGGCAGGTAGGTCCATGATGTGAATTACCTAATCACTTTCCTTACTCATGATCTTTCCTTATTGGGGAGAAGTTTATTATTTCTATGAAAAAGAATGTCATCATTCAATTAAATTGTTAGAATATACGTGATTGTTCTTCCCTATTTTCTTAGTGTCAAAGACCTTCTTTAAAGGTCCTTTCTTGGCTAACGGACGTGTTTTCCTTCTGTGTCATTTACCTCTGTTCCTGTTCCTTATCTTAAATTATTACTTGCTTGGTCTTGGCAGACAGTAGACTTTCTGGATGACAGGTTCCAAGCTACAGATGTACAACACATTCATTGATGATTTTGCCATTAATTCGAAGGAAGCTGCCACTAAAATCAGTTTTAAAGTTCTGATCTTGTCAGCCATTGTTACCCAGAAGCCACTTCCAATCATATCGCTGAGAGAGCTAGAAAAGGGCTGAGCTCTCTGGATGATAGAGCAGTGCGACTGTAGTCCTGATAACATGGTGATGTTTGTGATTTTTAAGCCCTTCTCTACTTCAGGAGTAATAGTTTGTTATCCAGATGCTCGAAGTCTCTATAATGAAATGATGTTGCTTTCATTGTACAGAATTCATTGACATACTTACATCTGCAAAACAGATCATTTAGCATTAAAAATCCAGTCATTTTCCACATTTGACTTGTGGTAGTAAGGCATATAGGAAGATAATTATAAGGATTTCTCCAATGGACCACAACTGAAATTATATATAGAAATTCCTGGAACATGAATTTCTCCCCCATGAAAAGATAGGGAGACTCATTTTTCCTTATAGATCCCTACTGCATTTAAAGCTGTTCTTTAACCTAAATGTTTTTATTTTAATATTCTTGTTATCTGTGAAGTGACAAGAGCCAAGGAAGATGCTCAGAGGTATGAATTTGAAAGTTATCAATCTAAGGCTTACCTATGTATTTTGCTACAGTGAGAGTTGGGAAAATAAAGTCTAGCTGTATGCTCACAGTGGATGAATGCTTAAACCCCTCTCCTGCTTCTTATTCTTGTGCCAGTGTCTTTCTCTTACACTGGACACCGATAACTTTTTGTTGTTTGTAATTACAACCACATACTTTCTTCTATGTCCCAAGAATGTTTCCATTCTCCCTTGTCTTGGACTCAGTGAGCCTCCTTCATAAATTCTCTTTTATGTTTTAATGTTCTTTACACCAAATTCTTTTCTTATTTACTTGAATAATCTCTTCTAGAGGACCATAATAGCTTATATTAGCCAAGGGAATGAAAAAAACTAGACCATGTCCACATAGAAAATCCATAAATGCTTTTGCTGGATTATAACCCTCTTCCAAGAGATATTTGTGTACTTTAATGTGCATTTGGTGGCACTTTTGATTAACTAGGGCTCAACAAGGAGAGATGCACATGAATTCAGATATATAGTAAGTAAAAAGATCATTCTATAAACCAACAGAGATATGTGGCACCCATAGCACTTCAAAATATTTAACAAAAGGTAATGACCATACTAGCGTTGGTTGGTTCAATGGTTTTATGAGTCACTTTGACTAAACAAAGTACCCAGTAATATAAATGTTGTTTTGAAGGCATTTAAAACATCAATGTGAAAAACATCATAATCAACCAAATTTCAGTCAGATTACCTTCTATAATGAAAAATGAAGAGTGGCCCCAAAAGGGAGTTACAGAAGGCGGCACACATTGGGATAGGGCAAGTGCATTCTAAATATTCTCTATGAAGTCCCTCACTGCATCCTTGTAGTAGTATTATGTAAGTGATTTCTATTTTTATCCTGTTTTACAACTGGACAACTGAAGCACAAGAAAGACAAATTCTCAGCACAACTTATTACTCAGCAACCAAAGAAACTAAATTTTGGATCACGTTTTGTGCGATCTGACATATTTTACTTACAATATTAAGCAGACAAGACACAAACTGGTAAATATTATATAGAGAGGACCTTGAAAGAGGCACCAGTAACTAAGGAGCCTGGAGTTTTCACATTAACTCGGGGTAAGTATACATTGTGAATGGTGCAGGTGTTCAACTCAGGAAATCTGAATCTAGAGCCAAGTGTTGACTAACTCCATTGCCTGCTCATGACCATAATAAGTTCCAGTGGTGGTAACTGGAAAAACTGGTTTTATTATTTCCTTATTATATTTGACTATCCTGCTCTTGATGAAGTCATATACATACATACATACATACATACATACATACATACGTACATATATACACATACATATATACATACATATACATACATACCTATATACATACATACATAATTCTATTACACTTTTACAGTTTTTCCTTTCTTCGTTCTTTCCCATATCCCCCCTGATTACTTTCATGTACATACATTATAACGTCCATGTGATGGTTAGAGGATGACTTGTCAGTGCAAGCCTGTTCTCTTTTTTCATCATGTGTGTCCTGGGGACTGAACTCAGGCCTTCAGGTTTGGTAGCAAGTTCCTTTATCCATAGAGTTGTCTCACCAGTCTTTTCAGTAATATATAAATTGAGAAAAGATAATTGTGTTTGCTGATGTATGTTTATAATCCTACAATTTGGGAGGTGAAGGCAGGAGAGCAAGGAGTTCAAGACCAGGCTAGGCTCAATCTCAAAAACAAATAAAAAGACAAAGTTTAAAACAGGAAACTAACACAAATTTTAATAACTTGTTGGTATCATTCAACCAAAAGAAAAGAAGAAGAAAACTGAAAAGAAATGATGAACGAATGCACCCTCTACAGTAGTAAATCCTGCCTGGGTAGTTAAGCTCAGTACTTTTTCCTCTTAACTACTGAGATTGGGAAGGACATAGGACTCAGATCATATGGAGGATGAAGAAAGAGATGTACCATAGTAGGTTACTTTTCACAATGAAAAGGATAAATGTGTGTTTGTGTGTGTGTGCACATGCATACACTAATATGCACACAACAATGTGCTAGCTGCTTTCATAGATTAATCCTAAGCTTGTAGTGACTTAATATAGTAAAAGTTCATTTGCAGCTTCCATAAAATTTCATAAAAGGCACCCCAGCTCTTAAAAACACTCATTAGTCTTGTGTCTAAGGTCACTTTGGGTACTAAAATCTTATTAAAAGGTGAGTGGGAGAATAAAGGAGAACAGGAGGTGTGTTGTTTACTACTTTTTGTCCCTGAGGCAAAATACTTGGTAACATTAACTTAAGGAAGTAAAGGTTTATTTTGGCTCTCAGTTTGAGGGCACAGTGGGACAGTGTGGTGACAGGAGTATCAGGCAGCACTCATATGACATCTACATTCAAGAACAGAGATGAATTCTGATGTTCAGCTCATGTTCTCAGTTTTATTCAGTGTTGGCACCCAGACCATGGAAAACTACAGCCTACTTTCAGGGTGGGTTTTCCTCACCTTATTAACCCAGTCTAGAAAAACCCTCCCAATCAAGTCTAGAGGTTTGTCTCCTAAGCAACTCTTGATCCTGCCAAATTCATAATTAACCGTAGTCATTGCAGAGGGTAATTTTATGGTCAAGAGTCCAAGGTAACAGGCCATTCACCTTGTTCGTCTCGTGGACTTTGTGGCCACCTTGAAGTGTGAGGCTGTGAATATCTTTGGAGAAGCTTCTATGTCACTACACAAGTATAACATGCACAGCTTCATGTTAAGAAACAACTCCAAGTGCCTCAACAATATTTTATGTTGTCAGCCTTTTAGTCTTGGTGCTTAACTCATTCTTCTTCTCTACGTCTGTCTAAATGCATGCATGCATGGACACATATTTGCATGCCTGTGAAGGACAGACACAGACAGGTACCCAGTGTCTTCTTTAGTTGCCTTCTCTTTTATTTTTTGAGATAGAGTCTCTCTGACTTGGCAGGCTGGCTAGCCAGAAAGTTAGAGTTATCCATCTCTGAATCACAAGTACAAAAATAGCAGTCAGCTTTTATGTGGCTGCTGGAGAGACAAGCTCAGGTCTTCCTGATTACATGGCAGAAATTTTACCTAATATCTCCTCAGTCCCCCACCCTCTTTCTGATCTTTGGTTTTCTCTTTTGATTTGTAGTGAGATTATCAAGTGTTTACTTTTAAATTTTGTGGTTATGAATGGTACTTACTGTTTTAATTTCTTTTCCGTATATTGTATATTCCATTTTAGAAATAATCTTGCCAATTGGCACAGGTCTTTATATTACTAATTCCTATGTCTTCTTTTGTTTCCTTCTGATATTTTCTCTTTATGAACACAGTTCTTAATTTAATGTTTACATTCATTTACCCTTTTCTTTATCATTAGTGTTTTATACATTGAGTTTCACTATATCAATTATATATTTTTTAATAATTATAATTTTGTAATAATTATTTATGATAGCTGATACAGAATACAATAATCCTTTCACATTATTTTTATCTAACATTTTTTTATTTTATGTTTATTCTTGATTTTTTTTATCCCATGCTTCTTTGTTTTTTTAAGTTTTTAGAAATCTGCAACAACAACAAAAAACTAACATCACTGGTATCACATTGACTTTGTAAGATGGCTTAATGCTCTTATACATGAGGCTACCTAGCCTTTCACGTTTCATCTATTCTATTTTCAATATTTCAAAATGTGCCATGTTGAAAGTTGAGAGAAAACTGCCATCAGACAGTAAATCACATGGTGCCTTAGCTAGAATTCTAAAATTCTAATGATGTAAGAAAGAGTTGTGTGAAAGTCACAGGGCAACTCGAAGAAATTGTTTATCATCTTCTACTTTGTGGGTTCCAAGTACTGAATTAAGAATCTTGGGTAACAGCAACTTTTTTATGCTGAGCCATTCACTGGTAGGGAAGAACTGTTATATATGTACATGGGTACAGTTTAGATAGCAAATGTCTTCTAAAGGCTCACATGTTTAGGGCTTGAATTCTGTGTTGAGCTTGACCTCACATACTCATAGTTATTTCAGTCTTAAGCAATGATGCAAAAGTGTGGTTGCCAAGCCTTTGCTGTACCACTTGGACAAAACTACCAGACATACAAAATATTTCCCATTATAAAGTTAGCTGCATTGGGTGCTTTGTTATAGTAGTATAAACATGTGATTTTGGTACAAATATTCATTTTATTTAAGAGACATGTAATTATTTCTGCTATAATGGGTCATATAGGTTCCTAAAAATCAGCACAGGATGCAAAAATCTTACAATAAAATACATATGTGTCACAAGGAGTAGATTTCTATATGAGTTTTCAAACCTACTGGTTTATAGACTAACTAAAAATCAGTCTGAGAAATATTTCTGGAATGAAGGTCTCAGGCATAGATAGACAATAGTGTTGCTAGTAGTCATAGGTTTTAAAACCAAAACTCCATATGAGTTGTTTCACAATCAGTCCTGAGATGTTCATATAACAATATCCACTACTGCCATGGTTCTTGGTTTCCTACTAGAACTAGAAGGTAAACTGCATTGCTGAACACATCACACACTTTAGACTCAGGGCAGGGTGAAATAAAACCATAAGTGAACTGATCATTTTCTCTCTTCTGGATAGTGTTCATAGTGTTTAAATGTCCCATGCATGCAAGCTATTGTGGGAGAAGTCATCAACAGTCTTAACCGACAGTGGCCCCTATCTTCTATAATACAGAAAGACCTTCTAGACAAGATATGCTTACTGATACCACAGTGGCGCAGATATACTAGATGTTACCAATCTCCTTCTGATTAGATTTATAGCCTGCATGCCAGATACTATAAATCTGTGAGGCTACAGACCCTATGGAGGAATCTACTACTGATGTTTTAGTAAACAAACATGTAATTAATCTGCCTCCTAAATATTTAGATTTATACTCATAAACTAGTACTGCTTTCAACCTTGGTCAGAGAAACTTCTTTCCTCAATGGGCCACAATAGAGACTCATAAATAGAAGTGTGAGAAGACTATGTGACTGCTGTAAAAAAAACAACAACAACAACAACAACAAAAAACAAAACAAAACAGGACATCTGTGTCTTCTTTCTAAGGTCTAGAAAACATGATGGATAGGTGTTGGAGAGACTGTAAGAGCAAGAAGATAGGGAGCAGTTCTTTGAAATACTGTCTTCTAGACAGGATATAGTCATTGCAGTCATGAATATATAGTAGATGTGACCATTTGCACAAGAGCAGAATACACACAAGAAGAAATGTAAGAAGAAGGGGACTAGTTGAGAATAAGAACAGGGTCAGCAGGAGTGTGAGTGTAGATAAGATGGGGTATTGGGAGGCAAAAAGTCAATCAGAATCATTCGTGTGGATATAGGAAATTGTCAAAAATAAAAGTAATAACATAGTAGAAGAAAACCTTGCATAATTTATGAACAAAATGGGATTAAATGCTTAGTCCTACAAAAAATTTTAGTTACAACTAAACTAAAAATAATCATAAAATAGTAGAATGTTATATATATTAGGTGGTAAAAATCTAACTACTGAAATTGATACTATACTTTATCTTGTTAAGTACACAAGGTATGCTTGAGGCAGCAGATATAAGGGGACAGAGCTTGTAAATTAATATGAAGTGTTTGGAGGGCCATAGTCTAAAATCAGAAAGCTTGAAATACTCAATGTGGATACAGGTGACTCCTTTTCTTAGGTTGGCTACAGATTTTTTCTTTTAAACCTTTAAATACTTGGGTAACTTTTGGAAGCCTTGCTTTGTTTCATTAGATTTTGTTTTTCTTTCTATTTTTCTTAAAACATTTTGATAAAGACATGTATTAGAACCTCTTTTAGTTTGATCTAGATTATATCTTTGGAAACTAACACATTTTCTCCATAAGTAAACACATGGGACTCTAGATTATTATTTCTTTTGTGTGGATTGCTTCCAGGTCACTGTAAAAACCTTGGGAAAGGACATCAGGTAAAAGGCTTATTATTCAGGGTCAGCTAAATGCCTGATACTAAAAAATAGGCAGAGATAATTATTACTTTGTTTCATATGACCTTTGACATCCATTTGTGGTACTAGTTTTCCAAGCACAGCATGCAGTTTCTGACAGCCTCTCACCCCAGCTTCACTTGACAATGCTGCCAGATGTGAACACAAATCATCTGCTTTACTGACCACCACCACTGGCTTTCAAAGCAAGAGATATTGAACATTATTGGCAGATATGCCTCGTTAAAAATACTGTCCTATTGCCTAATATTTAAAAAGCAAACATCACTGTAGATTCTTCAGCACTCAGCTAAAGCTGCCATGTGTGAGGTTTTAACTGTAATCCTTTGTTTGTTGAATAAAATCACAGAAAACCAATGTTTATTATATAGGATATTTGGTTCCGTTTATTTTATAAACTTACAATCTCAAAGATTTACAGTAGTTAATAAAAAATTTAAAAATCACAAGAATACACTTAAGTTTAACTAGTGAAACAAACTCTTTCCTAAGTGTAAGGGAACACCTTACCCTGAACATGAAGTTTCTTGCTTAGATGCTGCAAAGGGAGATAGACTGATGCTCATTGCATGAGGACTGACATGTAGCATTTAAGAAAAAGAAAGGTTAAAGTGTTTTGAATACTATTTAGTGTCAACTGACAGAGCCTTTACACTAACTACTAACTATTTAGATGTGGTGTGTGTGTTGTTTGTTTGTTGTTGTTGTTGTTTGGTTTGTTTTTGTTTTTATTTTTGGGTTTTTGTTTGTTTGTTTTTTGGTTTGTTTTTGTTTTATTTTTGGGTTTTTGTTTGTTTTTTGGTTTGGGGTTTGTTTGTTTGCTTGTTTGTTTGGGGTTATTTGCATACCAATATACTAGAAAGCTAGTGTCTTTTGTAAAACCAAGAAACAAACAAACAACCAACAAACCAGGCTTATTATCGATGTTTTCTGTTTTCAGTTCAGTGCAATAATCTTTGATAAAAATACCAGTAAGAAATTACCTTATCTTCAAAATCTGATGACATTATATAAAAAAAATAGTCACAAACCCTAGAGAACTGAGAACTACTGCACCTAAATGTACAGCCTGGTTTCAGTGCTTACGGATTTTATAAAGCATCTCTATGAAGAAAATGCTCATCCTCCGCTCCCCTCTCTCACCATTTTTGATTCTGGTTTATGATCAAACTCTGCTTACAAAAACAACAGCAACAAAAAAGCTGCTGGACCTCCAAAGCTTTCATGGACACAGACTCAGCTTTCTGTTGTTTTCTCCTATTTTCTCTAAAGAGTTGACATTGATTGCTGGATTTAAAATAATCATGACAGAGTTGACACTGTTCACTGCATTTAAAATAATCATGACCTAACATCAAGATACTGCATTTTAAAATGAAAACAATATAAATGTGCTTATGGTTTCCTTCTGTGGACGGGGACCTCAGTCTGGGCCACAGAGCTCCATAGCCAAATAGTGTCAAGATAAAGCTAGCATCCTAGGAGTGTGAACAAGCCTGTGAGTAGAGATTAGACAGCACCACTGCTCAGCAGGACCCTCCTGGAATCCCCAGGACACAGGGATGGAGGAACAGCCTGGGACAAGAGCCTTCCAGTTCAAGCTTGTGGTCTGTGCCACACAGAGACTCCAAACCCAAATAGTGCAGGGAAAGAGCTACCCTCTCAGGAGTGTGGACAAGCCTGTGCGCGGG
>CM052700.1:94185958-94221292 GCA_028551405.1 Uromys caudimaculatus
CCTAACAATTATCTAATTTAAAGTTCTCAGTACCAATGGGGAATAAAGCCCAAAATAAAAAAAAACAAAAAACAAAGTCAGTCAGTCACAGGATACTACTTGATCCAAAACCTAACAATTATCTAATTTAAAGTTCTCAGTACCAATGGGGAATAAAGCCCAAAATAAAAAAAAAAAAAAAAAAAGAAACTAAGATAGACACAGGAGGTTTGAATCATATCAAGTATCTCCCATAATCATAGCAACATGAAACCAGAAGGTAGCAGTCACAGAAAAATGAGAAAATTCTCAGATGTATGAAAGTTTAAACACCTTTCTCCCAAATACCCAATGGGTCACACAAATAATACAAGAAGAACTAAAAACTGTGAAAACACAACACAGAACATATCCAAAGCAACAAGAACAAACCTCAGAGGAAAATTCATAGCTGTAAACACACATAAAAGAAGAAGAAAGATCTCAAGGTAAACAATCTTACAAGGAACTAGAAAACAATGTTAAGTCCAAACTGAGGAAGAAAGAAATAACAAAAACCATATATATAACAGAATAAACAGATACAACAGAGATGTGAGCAAAAAAATGCATAAAAAAACTTAAGAAAGATCATCACGATCAACAAACACTTAGACTAATTAGGAAAAGCAAGAGGAAGGATAAAGTTAGGGCTTGAAGAAACATTCCAACTGAAAAGAAATCTAAAAGATCCTAAAAAGCTACTTTAAACAATTATGTATCAGTAAATTGAACACTCCAAGAGAAATAGGTTAATTAATAGATACACACAGTCTTTGCCAACAACAAATGATGAGATCAAGTCAGTGACAAACTGTACAATTAAAGAGAAGCCAAGGACCAGATAGCTTCAGATTTGAGTACTAACAGTAAATAACTTATGTCAATGCTTCACAAACACTCTCAAAAACTTGAAGTGGAAAGAATACTGCAAAATCATCTATCAGGCTAGAATGCCCTAAATGCAAAGCCAGACAAGAATACTGAGCAGACAAAATATCTCCGACGCAAGCAGATGCAAATATCTTTTAAAAATCACCAAGAGGCTAATTTCAAGGATATATCAAAAAGACTGTTGCTGGGGTGAAGGTATACTTATTACACAATGTAGCAAGCATTGCAGCTCAGCAGTTTACCTTGAATGGTTTATTAACATTAAGCTAAAGTTAGGTGGCACCATCCAACACAATTCCCAGTGAGTTTTAAATATATCAAGTAATCTTTTGAATGACTGCATCCAAACAATTCTTGACAGCACTGTCTTCCTACAGGTCATCTATTGCTACCCTTATGATCCCTCCTGGCATTAAGACAAAGAAGCATATGACTTGCCAGAGAAAAGTCAAAATTCAAAATCTGAAGTATAATTTCAGTTGCATGCTTATATATATTTAATACCTTCATATAGTAACAAACATTCAGAAAAATCACCAAAGAGGATGATCCATCCTATGCTCATAATAGCCAGGATTCTGAATTAATGCAAGTATCTATTGCCATGAAAATAATAGAATGAACTAAGTAGGACTCATAAAGGCTCACATAGACTGAAGTGACAATCATGGAGCCTATATGGATTTGATTTGGTATTCTCCATATATGCTACGGTTTTGTAGCTTGGTGTTTTTGTAGACGCCTAACAAGGGAGGAGGTGAGGGTTGTCTCTGACTCTTTTGCATTCTTTGGGGTGCTCTTTTCCTCATACTGGGTTGCTTCATCTAGCCTTGATATAGGGGTATGTGCCCATTCTTACTGTAACTTGCTATGCCTTTTTTCCCAGGTTGATATTCCTGGGAAACCTGCTCTTTTCTGAAGGGAAATGAAGGAAGGGAGGTGGGGTGAGAAGAGGGTGGGGGAGGGATAGAGAGAAATGAAAGCAGGGTGAACTATAGTCAGGATGTAATATATGAGAAAAAAGAAAGAAGGAATGAGTGAAAGAAAAAAGAAAGAAAGAGGGAGGGAGGGAGGGGGAGGAAGGGAGTGAGGGAAGGAGGGGAGGAGAGGAAGGAGAAGGGGGGAGGAAAGGAGAGGAAAAGAGAGGAGAGGAAAGGAAAAGAAATAAAATGAGAAAGGAAGGAAATAAAGAAAAGAATTGGGATATACATATTCAATATACTCTTCGGTCTATTTTTTAAAATTATTTATTGGTTATTTTGTTTATTTACATTTCAAATGTTATATCGCCCTTCCCGGTTTCCCCTTCAAAAACCCACCATCCTGCCCTCTTCCCACTCTGCCTCCATGAGGGTACTCCCCCACCCACCCATCTACTCCCAACCCACTGCCCTAGCATTCCCCTATGCTGGGACATCAAGCCTTCACAGGACCATGGACTTCTCCTCCCACTGATGCCTGACAAGGCCATCCTCTGCTACTTATGCAGCTGGAGTCATAGGTCCCTCTATGTGTATTCTTTGGTTGGTGGTTTAGTCGCTGGGAGCTCTGGAGTTTCTGGTTGGTTGATATTGTTATTCTTCCTATGGGGTTACAAACCCCTTCAGCTCCTTCAGTCATTCCCCTAACTCCTCCATTGGAGTCCCCGTGATCAGTTCTATGGTTCGCTGCAAGCATCCCCATCTGTATTGGTGAGGCTCTGGCCGAACCTCTCAGGAGACATCCACATCAGACTCCTGTCAACCAGCACTTTTTGGCAGTAGCAATAGTGTCTGATTCTGGTGTCTGCATATGGGATGGATCCCCAAGTGGGGAAGTCTCCGGATGGCCTTTCCTTCAGTATGCCCTAAGATCAACAATCGACAAATGGGACCTCATAAAATTGAAAAGCTTCTGTAAGGCAAAGGACACTGTCAATAGGGCAAACCAGCAACCCATAGATTGGGAAAAGATCTTTACTCTTCAGTCCTTAAAATAACTGAATCATTCTTTGTATCAGCATGAATGAACTCAAAGAATATTGTAGAAAATAAAATTATATAGGCATACAAAGCAAGTACCACAGAATCATATATGTGCAAAGAGAATGACCCTTGCCAGAGGCTGGAGCTGGGTGTAGAGGGACTTGCTGGTCAAAGGGCACAATATTCTCAGTTGTATAGGAAGGAAGAGCTTTCACTTCTACTGTATGACAGGATGACTAAAGTTAACAATAAATAACAGTATATCTCAAAATAACTAAAAGGGTGAATTTTGAAAGTTTTCCCACCTAAAATAATAAGCAAGATGGTAATTATACCAATTTATATGACTAAATCATTCAAATCATGTATATACATCAAGACATAATAAATACATTTATAATTTTCCCATAAAACATAAAATTAAGAGGTCTTGAAATAAGATAGGTTTTCACATAAAACCTGGATTCATCTTTGGTGGTATAGTTTTGCTCTCTATTTTACGCTCTTTGAGACAGTGTCCCATGTAGCTCAGGCTATCCTTGAACTTCTGCCCTCCTGCCTCAGTATTCCAAGTCCTGGGAAATGGTCATGTACTACCATGAATGGCTCTATGCTCATTTCCTTTTACACTAAGCATTACAAAATACTGGTAAACCTTAGTACTATATTTACCAGCAACATGAATACCCTTCATATATATATATATATATATATATATATATATATATATATATATATATATATATATATATACCATAATTTTCACAAAAGAAGTATATTTAATGCTATTAATAATTAATGGAAAATCTGTGGGGGCATCATCTTGATTAATGATTAATGTGGGAGTGCTCATCTCAAAGAAAGCAGTCCCATCCCTGGGCAGGTGGTCTTGAATTCCTTAAGAAAACTATGCTCCTCCGTGGCTTCTGCACAAATTTCTGTCTCTAGGTCCCTGCTCTTGTTGAGTTCCTGCCCTGTCTTCCCTAAGTGATGGGCTGTTAACCTGGAAGTGTAAAATGAAATAACCTTTTTTCTCCCCAGGTTGCTTTTGGTTATAGTGTTTATTGCAGCAATAGAAATCCTAAGAGAGTTCCACAGAGTGGTTGGCTAAATCCAGGCACTGTTTGACATTGACATTTTAGGAGTGTTTAGGTCTGGGTCTATGTTAGAAAATTATTCTGTCCAAGCCAACAGATTTAGAATGTCACACATCCCTCACTCAACAGTGAACATTGAACTGTTAAATGTCACATTTTAATGCAGTATGATTTTAAATCTCCTTGACCTGTCCTTAGAATAATTATGGTTTCTGCTCAAATAATGCTCCTATTGTATTGGTGATGCAAAATTTAGCTGGAATTGATACAGCCCTGGTGTCACATCTTGTCAAACACACTGTGTCCTTTGACCAACTTGTTTGTTCCTTCTTCTGTACAATTATGTTTACATATGTCATTTAGAAACATTCAGCTTTCTCTTAAATTTCATAACCTCCAAAGATATAGTACTTAAAATCAAAATTAGTATAGATATTCTCTATAGCTGCATTTTATATCAGTTACTCTTCAGAAATTTTAGTGTTTCAGGCTTCTTGAGAAGACACAGTTTTTCACATTGAGTTCTAAGGAACTTGTTCATAGAAGAATCACACTTTAGAGTTACATTTTCTGTGGGAATGGGACTAAGGTGATAGAACCTGAAGCAAAAGGTTAAAATATAAATAGACCATAAGACTGACCAGGAAGAAGCCTCACTGGCTTGGACTTAGAAATAAAGCTTGGCCAACTCTGAAACCGGAGTAGAAGCTTCTGAATATTGTATTTGGCTGATTGTAACCAAATCCCAATTAAAGAATGCCAGGTGTTGCCTTTATAGGTTTAGACTCAGGAGTTCAATAAAATGAAACAGAAACTTGATGTTTTTACAAAGTTATACAGTAGATTATAACATGTCATCAAAGGTATAAAGAATGTTGGTGAAAGTTTATAATTCTTATTTGTAAGCAGCCTTTCCTCTTTCCTTCCTTCCTTCCTTCCTTCCTTTCTTCCTTATTTACTTACTTACTTACTTATTACTTGAGTTAGTTACCATTCTATTTGACAAGAGTATAGGAGGCATATCTGTCTTTTCTACTGCTATGTTCACAAAGGTCCTTTTGTTCCCGGTGAAGCTCTTAGATCAATACTGAGTCATTTCCCTTGACTACTGGCTCTGGTGTAATGGCCACCACTGTTATTACCAGGGTTCCCTCTTGACTTCTTCTAGAGTTTGCATTTTTTCATTTATTCCATTTTCCAACCTCCAGAGTTATGTTCTTGAATTTCTTTTAATCTAATAACTCTGCAGAGATGAATCAAGAAACATAGACACTCAATATTTTGTGCAAAATTTTTATGACTGTCTTTACGAATCTAATGCTTTTTGGTTTTAGTAGGTACAACTTTTAAAACATTTAGCTACCCCAGCTACCATTCTTTTCCTGTGGCTTGTATAAGAGAAGCTCATTTAAAGTATTCAATGACTTCTTTATAGAAATGAAGGTTGAAATAATGGACTATAGCTCAACATTTCCAATATTAGAGTGAAATACCTACATGGCTCATTAATACTGTAGTGCTTTGGGTTTACTCTTTTACTGCCACTAAGCTTCCTTCCTTCTCTCTGCTTCTTCCTCCTCCTTTATCTCTTTTTTCTCACCTCTCTTTTTTTTCTTTCTTTTCTTGACATGATCTTGTGTACTGTTATCATGTAGCCATGGGCCTTAAAGTCATCATGTAGCCAAGGATGCCCTTGAGATCATTATCCTCTAGTCTCTGCTTCTCAAGTTCTAGGATTATAGACATATACCAGCATTTATTATTTGCTTGTTTTGCTTTGCCTATCCTTCCAGCAGGATGTAAGGGTGTGAAATTTTATATCACAACCCCTGTTTATCATGAGGGCATGTAGCACTAACTCTAAGATAGTAGTCAATTAACAAACACTTATTGAAAATAATAAAATGAGTAAACATCATCCAGAATTTAAATGGCTCAAGAATTGGAGAGATGCTTTCATGGCCCTTGTAAAGGACCTGGCATTGGTTCTTAGCATCCACATGGCAGTTCACCACTATCTGTAATTGATCTGTCCAGAGCCAGTAATTTTTGTTTCTGAAGGGATTTTTTTAAGCTCTACTTTCTAAACATGTGATACCCTTCTTTTGTGGAAGCCTTTCCTAGAGACTTTGGAATTTCTGGTGAGTTTATGATGTACAAAATGAGAAAAATGACTACAAAGAGACAGAGCTGTGAGTGTTGTAGAAACAATCTTTGGCTTCTTTTCTTCAAGGGACCTGGTCCTGGTGCATAAGAAAGGGTTTGTTTTCTCAACGGACTTTCCAAATCCCTTAAATAAAAACCTTTGAGGCTGAATACCTCCAGGGCAGTATTGGCTTCATGTTCTCCTGCTACTGGAAGTGAAAACAGGTTCCAGTCCCCTTTACAATATAATAGAGGTCAAACATTATTTGAGGATAAAAGTGTATGAGGAAAATGGAGAAATAGACCTCTCCTCCAAACCAACACACCATGTTATATGCACAGTTATTTACATGAGTGAACAGTACGGTAGAATGAGAAAGAGATCCCCAGTTACGTATTCGATAATTGTTTCATGTGAGTGTGTCTTGTCACACTTAGGCTCTATGAAATACATATTATTATGAGAAAATTAAGAAGTATAGAAATTAATTCACTCATGATGACATGAATATTATGTGGTCAGATAAGTCTTTCTAATTCTAAAATAAAGCCTCTTTTATAATAGTACACTGCCTAATGAGGTTAAAGTTCTGACTTCATTTTTGTGGTAAACCTCTGTACATAGAGGTTAGGATTAACACCCACTGGCTTTCAGCTCATGTAGCCCATGAAACTGAACCAGTTTGCTTTACCCAGTGGGTTTTCTGGAGGGATCAGGAGGTAGGGAAAGATCAAGAGTGCCTTCAGGTGAGTTGGCATGCCATCACGTCTTCTTATCCTTTCATTAATGTGCTGTCTTGGCAGGCTCTCCTTCCACAGGAAAAGTCCGCAGCATCTGCACAATTGCACATGTCACGAACCTGTCCCGAAGGCAGAGGACAGGGTGTTCTTCCTAGTTTTAAACATGAAATGGTGTCTTTGTATTAGGGATCGATTTACTCCACCTGCCTCTGCCTGCTTGCCATTATAAGCTGAACTGCTAACACTCATTGCAGTGCCCTGCTGCTTGCTTATATTTGTACATCCCATTAACATTTTAATGCAGTGAATTCAAAACGTATTCAAGGAACCCCTTCCCCATCTTGCATCTCTGACTTCTTCAGTCTCTCAGATATGAAATCTGGAGTTCTTTTCTTTTTATTCAGCATCAGAGCTAGATAGTCAGCCATCAAGTCACAGGGGTTTCCTGTCCCCCTCTACCCTTCTTACATTTCCTTCTTAGTTATTCCCCCTTTACACCTCTCACCTATGATTCCTGCAGCAGTTTTCTGTCCACTCTTCTTGGTTTTTCTTTCCTTTATTTCAAGCAATCTTTTTTCTTCATTCCTGTTGTTTTTTAATCTTTAATAATTTTTTACAGTCCATTTGTTATCCCCCTCCAGGTCCGCCCAGTGATAGTTCCTCATCCCATTCCTCCTCCCTGCTGTCAAACAATCTTAAATTCTATTATTAAATTATTCTTTCTAAAGGAATATTTTCATCATGACACTTTTGTTTATGTCATTTAGGTGTTTCTCTTGACTACCAAGATGGCAAAAAACATGGAGTACCATTTGAAACTTTCTACTGTACAGCCATCTTGTATCTACAAACATATCTACTGCATTATTTCCTATATATCACTTTACCTCCTAGACAAAACACAGTCTTCCTGATCTTTAACAATGCCCGCAAATACCTTAACCATCCTTTATAGTACAGCTATAAAGAAAGCTACATGCATTCCTTGAAATGTCTTACATAATACCTCTGCAGTGTTTTGTAATCCTTCTCAGTCAGTGTCAACAATGTATTTTCATTGGCATTTTGAATATACATTGCAGAAATAACCTCACTTTTTCCTGCACTCTAAGCACATACCTACTTTGTGTTCTTTGGAAATATAGAGTTCTTAGAGAGTTAACTACTGCAGTACTAACTGTATCTTTTCAGATCACAAAATTGCAACAAGACATTGAGCTGCTGATTACTGAGAGACATGTAGCATTAGGAAGGGCAGATAGAACAAAGAGGATATGGTTGGGAAAATGGTGAAGGATGTGACCAAGGCTGATTTAGACAGAAGAAAAAATGTTGTAAGACCAATATGGCTAAAAGAAAGAACTTCAGAATGGAAATCCTGAGAGAAACGTATTGGATATGTAAATTGCTGCTATCTGGTGAAAGGTTAATTTGGATTGAAATGATTAAATGTACAAAAGACTGGCACGATGTGCCATTAAATCCTCTATCTGGACTCAGTGACAATTTCCTACTGAAAATTAAGGCAAATCGTGTCTCTTGGGTCAATATATTTTGTGAAAAACAGGCTGTTTGGGGATCTGGTTACTCTACTGTCGATCATTGCTTTATATCCTACCTCTTGAAAGAGAAAACTATAGTAATTACCTGCCATGTTTGCACTGAATTCTGTGGTCAGCAACTAATGGTTGACTAAATTGCTTAAGGCTTGTGTTCTTAATGGAAGGAAATTATATAGTGTTAATTATGTTGTGTCTTCCAAACATTTAAAAATCACATTTTGTATATGTATATGTGTGTGTATATATATATGTATGTATTTATGTTTGTATGCATGTATCCATGTGTGTGTGTATTATGTATGTATGTATATGTATGTGTATGTGTATGAATATGTATGTGTGTATATATGTGTGTGTATCTGTGTGTGTGTGTGTGCACGCAAACACATGTGTGTATATGTGTGTTTTCTTATGAGTCTGTGAAGGACAGAGGATAACCTTGGGTGTTATTCCCTGAACCATCTTCCTTATTGGTTGAAACAAGGTCTATCAAATGCCTGAAGCTCGCCGAGTGGGCAAGACTAGCTGACCAGTAAGTGACAGGTATCTACCTGGCTCTCATTCCCCAGTGTTAGGCTGACAAATACATGTCACTATACCAGACATTTTTAAAAGGACCTTTGTCATAGAACTCAGATCCTCAGAATTTGGGGACAAGTAATATTATCGACTGAGTCCTCTCCTTAGTCCCCTTTCATATATTTTAATTATAAATATATATTCATTTTGATTGACTTGTCACCTTTAGATACTTTTTAGTCCCTTTCTGCTATGGTAGATGTGGATTTACTAGAGAAAACCATCTGTCTAGCTCCCTCACTTTACTATCTTTACAATGCTGCATATCATACATATTCCATGAAAGCATTTTTCTGTTCTAGAAAAGCACCCCAGAGTTGTACTTCATTCTGCTCCTTACTAGAATACCTGTAGTGGACAATTTTGGTTGTCAGTTATACTAGATTGAGAAATACCTTGACAATTGGTAAAACATACATCTTTCTGGGGAGATTTCTATGAATGATTGACTTGTAGACTCAGCGAACTTGTAGACTAACATCTATTCTACCTGTAGGGACCTGGATAGTTTTAAAAAATGATGAAGAAAGGAATTTGTTTTTTGGTTTTTTGCTTTTCTTTTTTTTTTTTTTTTTTTTTTTTTTTTTTTTTTTTTTTTTTTTTTTTTTTTTTTTTTTTTTTTTTTTTTTTTTTTTTTTTTTTTTTAGCAAGTGTGATTTTATTTTGCTGTTGGATAACAGACTCCAGATTCTTCTCTGGCTCCAGGTGGTGTTTCTAGGCCTTTAGACTCAAACTGGGGCTAACTCATTTACTCTCTAGTTTTTGGACTAAGTAGCTACATGTTTCTCCAGGATTTCTGCCCTCTTGTGGCCATTATGAACTCTTCAACTTCTGGCTATGTAAGACAATCAATCTAACAAATATTATCTTATCATTATATAACCATATTTGTTCCTTAACCATTATACTACCAATGAATGTTAAGTCAAAAAAGTAATACATTTCAAAATAAATTTTCAAAATTGATTAATAGGAATGAGATTCACTAATGAGTTTGAAAATAGAGAATGAATAATGAGCACTCAATAAAAAGCATTCCACAAAACACTTAGCATAACACCAAATGGGAGATTTATGTTGCATTTTGAGTTCCTCGGGAATGAAACCCATGTCACACTTCCTTTTCTGCTATAGTTTCTAGTAGAAAGTCAAGTGCAAAATCATTTATTGCAGAGATGAAAATTATCAATTGGTATGACAAAATAAAGGTGACTTTATTCAACCAGCGAACATTCAAGGCCTTAATCACAGAAGTGACAGCACTTACACTCAGCAATGATCAGATAACTTTTGAAGAATCAAGCTGAGTTTGAAGCTCTTGCTTCTGTATCATTCCAGTGGGGATCCCAGCATAAACAGTTATAGGATATAAGAAACAGAAAGCACAGCTCCCAAAACCTACCTCGCTGGATAAATAGGTTATTGCAGAATATCTTCCAAGCCCTGTTAGCTTTAGGTTGGAACTGTTCTGGATACCACATGGCTGTAGCCTCTGGGTACTGCTACAGAACTCTTTATTATTTGGTTAGTTGAGTTGTTCTGACCTTTGGGAAATCTTAGAGAAGGGTGAGGGGACAGAATACTATATGTGCTTTCACAGTGGTGATTGTTGTTCTTTGGAAGCAAGAGGATAATCTCTTCACTGAAATAACATCTGACCCAAAGAGCAATATGAAGAAAAGAGTGGGAAATGGGGAGACACACAGAAATGGTTCTCCATTCCTCTCTTATAGCCAGTGTCCTATAGTAGCAGGGATGAAGATTTACCTTTATCTTAGCAGATCAAGATGGTTGAGCCCTGCTTCTTCCTTTCATTATTTATATTTATCTCTGAGTTTCCCATTATTGCAGGTAGGGGATCAACTTCTTTCCCACTTGACTAAGAGAAGAGTCATGGGTTTGGTAAGTTCATCTACTAAAAGAAACACAATTGTTTTTCATGTGTTTCAAGGAAGAACACCGCACACCTGGTATATTGCCCATAGGGTAATACATGAGGATGTGAGAGAAGATGAAGAATATATATCTGCAGTTGTTCATCATTGAAGCAAAGGCAGCATGAAGGACTCAGAATTCACTGTCTCTTTAATGTGAAGATGTGTGAGTATTGATAGTGAGGCATGATTCAGTGGTTCAGGACACAATGTATACAAGTGATGGAGGACTCACATATGAACTGCAATCTGGTTACCATGCTCTGATGTGTATGAGCAAATGTGTGTAATCTAGTGGTCCTGATGTATGCCAGTAGCTTTCTACATGAGTCTGTGAATTCTAACACATGAGTGCTGAATGTGAGCATTCTCAGAGTTATCACCTGCATTGCCATATTTGCACATGATGTTTGTGGAAGTCTTAGTCCAGGACAAATATCTTGCTGCAGGCCCTTGGAAGGAACTGCTTTACC
Source organism: Uromys caudimaculatus (assembly GCA_028551405.1). Lineage (NCBI taxonomy): Eukaryota > Metazoa > Chordata > Mammalia > Rodentia > Muridae > Uromys > Uromys caudimaculatus. Next base: position 94,197,366 of record CM052700.1, read on the forward strand.
TAATCACTTAAGACATTGGGATAATCTCACAGTATTGTTTGTTATGATTCTGGAGACATAAATCTCTAGGACAGAAAGTATCCTTGTGACTTCTTTCCCTTAACTGCCTGCACAGTTCTTGATTCCTATCTACTAAAGAAATACCTATTTCTCTACTGTAATAAATGGGCACTTCAAGAAACAATGTCCTCCTCTAGTAATTTTTAACAAAATGATCCCAACAAAGAGGAGACTATTGGTGTCTCCTGTCTTCTGATCACACTAGAGGCTGGAACAGAACGCAATATAACGATATCTAATTTTGAAGGGATTGCTTCTGGACCAAAATGGAAGAAATTCATGTAGCGTAAATGATGAGGAGGATACCATCAGTATCAGTGCATGGCATAAAGCTAATGAGAACACTTGTTAATGCAATCCAGGATTTGTCAGAAGAATCTAGTTTAGCATATGTCATCACATCTTCTCCACTGTTCATTCCTTAATTCATTCTATAATTTGGAATGCCAGTGTTTCTTTAAGGAAAGACTATTAATATTTAAACAAACATGTAACTTCCTTTAAAGCTCTCCAGTTTGGTTTGGGGAATGTGTACCTTTGGAACAGTAGGGCCAGCTGAGTATGATGTCAGAGGATATCAGAGACCATCTGGTTACATATTTAATACTGATGCCCAAGCCAGAAAGACTTCATGAACCACTGGCTAATGCAATCATCTAATTGAAATGCTCTAAAGGAAAGTCTCAGAGATACCTGATGTGTCTACTAGTAGCAGTTGCTGGGAAGTATCACCTCAGATCGGCAAATTATGCCAGAATTTCCCAGTGTCCTTCCTGAATGCTTAGGAACATTACAGAAAATGGCAATATGCTGAAAAGGTTGCAAAATACTGCAATTGTATATTTAGGCCTGAAGCCAAATTTAGAATATTCAACTACCTACCTATATAGAGGCAGTTGAAAGAGGAACAATTACTCTTTTTTATCAAAGTTTTATGCTGCTCAGTAGAGAACTTTTAACACTTTGACTTCGGCAATTTAGACAATCTGTCTTAGGAATTTAAAGCAAAATCCAGAGACAATGATGGATATTTGACCTGAAAGACAAAGTTAGGACAAGGTAATCATTATGGAGCTACTGTCATACAGCTCTGTCAGGTAGGAGGAACTCAAAAAAAGTTGGTCCAGAGAAGAAACAGGATGAGACAGCAGCCAGAGGCAAAAGAGGAATATGATGCAGTATATACGGAAAGAGAGAAGGGTCCAGTCCTCAGAGATGGCTTGACTGCCAAACTTCTTGAAGTATTTTCCAGGTTACATCATAACCAGAAAAATACTAAGCTCTCTGTCTCTCTGTCTTGAACATATTTCATTTTTATTTCTGTCAAGGAAATTCCTACTTCTTTTGGGGAAAAAAATGATAGAGGGGGAGTTTTACATGAACATAAGACATTTAAGATAATGAAAGCTCAGAGTTCTAGTGAGGAAGAGTTCCCCAACATATACATTGTTAGATCATTCTTGATTTCTGCTTTGAAGGAAGAATGTGGAATATTTTGGAAAGGTAGAGATCAGGAGGATTTTGTGTGGATCAGACATTTGTAAATTTAGGCCATAATCTCACTTTTCTTAGATAACATCTACTTTTAGTTTCTGAACATAAATTTCTCAAGGCAAAGACTGCTATTGCCTTAAGCTCTTGAATTTTTCATTTATTTCTGACCGTGTTTCACAAATAATGTTCAATTATTTGTTAGGAGGCGATCATCAGACAAACATAATTTCACTGTAATAACTGTTTAGCACTCTTTTGGGAAGTCATAGCTCCTCTACAGCCATTTTACTGTCAGAATGTGTAATGCACAATGATAATGATGCTTCTCTCTTGTAGAAAAAGACCACAGACTGATAACTAAAAGCTGTAAGGGGACTTTCAAAGCTCTGCCTTGGCAGGAGGTACTAGGACTTGTTTGAGATGAAGCAGCCCCTTAATGTGTACTTAATTCTCATTATAGGCAATGTCCTATTCTAGATATCTAAAAATGACAGTATGCTAACTCCTTTATTAATTCTCATCAATTTATAATTTCCTGACAATTGCTTTTTCTTCTTCCTTCCAAACTTCAATCAGAAGTTAAAATGGTTTCAGCTCTTAGGTAACCTAAGCCCTTAAGTGCTAAATAGAAGAGAAAAACAAATGACATTTGCTATTAGGAGCTTTATGATCATAAAAAAAAAAGTCAGTATGTAGCAAAGAAGAGAGTGATGCAATGTTTCCAGGAAGCAGCAGTGACTAAGATGAAGTTCCAGGAAGAAAGAAATCGTCACCAAAAAAAAAAAAAAAAAAAGAGAGAGAGAGAGTAAGCTACATTTCCCAATATAGGTGCATGGAATATCTTGGGAACTTCAAATTTTAGAGAGGTTGAGTAAGGTGTGGTAGAGTTGTGATCTTAATAAGGATCCTGAAGTTTTGGTTGTTGAAGATTCCATACTCTTCAAGTTGTCAGGGCTATGGAGGAAAAACACTGGATGTCTCACTCTTAGACTAACCATGTAGACAAAAGATCCAGGCTCCCTACGAAGACTGTAGAGTCATGTGTTTGTGTGCATGTATGTGCATGCATGTGTATACACATGCATGAAGGGAGGGGTGGTTGTTCAAAGATAATTATTTTGCAAGGAAGGTATGTGCAAGGATGTGCTTGCCATTCACTTTTTGGTCCTAAGGTCATAATGAGGTAGAATAATTAGCCTCATAGGATACAGAATGTGGAAAATATGCACTTGTGGGTACATTGCCAAAGCTCACAATCTCTCACAAACTCCTTTATCAGGACATTTACTAACTTACCAGATATTCCAATCCAAGCTGTCAATGGTTTGGTTTCATCAAATCACTCCCAAACAGCCCCAAATCCAAGATTTCCTAGCTTTTACTTCATTAACTTTGGGACATTTTCTGTTACCTGTGTAATAAAAGGAGGAGGGTGGGTTTTTTTTCTTATTTTCTATTTCTAACTTCACCCTCTTTTAATTTGCTTACAGTTTATCCAGAAATCTCCAAGAAATAAGAAAACTTAAAAAATCAACTGCAAAGTAAAATACCATTCAGAAATGAAGGTGGAAGACATGTAGCAGACCAACTGTAGATGTTTTGTGTTCACTAGGTTCAAGCTTAGGTCCAGGTAAGTGTTGCTGGCAGATGGATTGACTTCAGTTTCCCTTTAGTAAGGTTTCGTGGTTGTTATTTTTCTTCCTTACGATATCTCTTACCTCCATGGCCAGCAAGAAGTAGTTATTCCATGTTACTAGTCTCTCTTTTATTATCACTCAAGGACCTAAACTTCGTGTCATCTAAACTAGTGGATTTTTCCAGCCAGAATTATACATTCATCCATAATCTTTGCCTTGAATTTTGATGAGTAGCATTCTTAGCATCCCAAGGTCCCAGAGTACTCACTTGTTTGTTTGGCCAAACATACTTCCTTTGAAAACACACAGAAAAAGCTCCCTAGTGGTTTTCCTCAGTTCTCCCATCCTCCTTGCTTTCCTCTCTGCTGATGATCATGGGTCTTCATTAAGTTTAGACAATGTTTTTAACTATCTCCTAATCCCATCTTCTTAAAACATCCCATACCTTCATTTCTTCATGTCACTCCTGCTACCACCACTTATTCTTACCATTTGGTCACCCATAGCTTCTACGTCCACCTGAAGTATGGTATATGTGGCTTTAAACAATGTAGGGGGTCATATTTCTCTCCATGTTTGCTATTTGAATATTGAAGAAGGTAATGACAGTACTCACTACCAAATTTAACATGAACCTCATCAAATCAACTATATAGTCCCATAGAATTTTGGGAAGAGTTGATATGTCTAGGAAAACATATCTCAGGAAGGTAAAACTACATATACTTGCTTGCTTGCTCTCTACCTAGAGATTAATATTTGTGGCATATTTAGTGTGTTTTCCCTTTGTAAATAGTATTTACATTTACTTATTTACACATTATTTGTATATTTGGGAGCTATTCATGTGTAAGTCAGAGAATAACTTGTGGGTTGGGATCTTTCCTCTTATCTCAGATAGTCAGGGTGGGCAGCTAGTGCCTTTACCTGCTCAGCTAACTCACTGAACATTTTGTAAAAATAGTTATACAAATAGATTTACCAAGTTCAACTTCTATTTTATTTTATAATTTTTTCAATGAAAATACTTCAATAACTGAATTATAGTACAAATTTTGGGGAATAAATTCAAAGGAATCTAAGCTTATCAAAGATTACTATAAAACTGTTCATAATAGTAAAGTTAAGAAATCAAATTTCTGTCTAGGACCACTAACAGATAGATGAATAAAGATAGTATATTATATATCCCCAATGAAATTTTAAAATGTGTGGAATGATGTTTGTATGGAGGCCAGAGGACATCTTTGAGGGGTTAGTACTCCCCTTCTGACATATGGATCCTAGTGCTTAGAATGCAGCTCATTAGGTTTTAGGGAAAATATTTTTACGCACCGAGTCATGTTCCAACCTCTGCCAAACATGGAGTTTGGTTTAATCATAAAGAAAAATTAAAATATATTATTTGGAAAAAGTAGACATATTAAACAAATTAAAACAGATCCCAAAAGACAGCAAGTAGAAAGGTATATACATAGACATATATGTGTATATGTATGTGCGTGTGTGTCATGCTCTGTCCCATTTCTCAGTCCTACTCTTTTATTCACACTACAATCACAACATGCAAAAGAAACAGCTCAAATATCCCTCAATATAGGAATGGATACAGAAAATGTTGTACATTTATACAATGGAGTACTATTCAGTTATTAAAAACAATGACTTCATGAGATTCACAAGCAAATGGATGGAACTTGAAAATATCATCCTGAGTGAGGTAACGCAGTCACAAAAGAACACACATGATATGTACTCACTGATAAGTGGATATTAGCAAAAAACAAAAGGAAAAAGATAAAGAAAAGAAAAAGAAAAAAGAAAAAGCTCAGAATACCCATGATACAACCCACAGACCATATGAAACCCAAGAAGAAGGAAGACCACACCATAGTGCGGATGCTACAATCCTACTCAGAAGGGGGAAGAAAATAACCTCAGGAAGTAGATGGAGAGAGGGATCTGGGAGGGAGAAAGGAGAGGGAGAGAAAAAGGGGGGCTGGTTCGGATATGGGAGGAGATGGGGGAGAAGTACAGGGGTCAGGAATTTGAAAGGAGATGTGTAGCAGTGGGGAAGGGAAGCTTGGAGTAGCCACTAGAAAGTCCCAGATGCCAGGGACCCAAGAGGTTCCTAGAACCCAAAAGGGAGGACATTAGTCGAAATACCTACCCATCAAAGGGGAGATAGAACCTGTAGAGACCATTTCCAGTGGATAGGATTGGCCCTCGATTGAGGAATGCACCCACCCACCTCAAAAATATTAATCCAGAATTCCTCCTGTCAAAAGGAAATGCAGGGACAAAGAGTGGAGCAGAGACTGAAGGAAAGGCCATCCAGAGACTGCCCCACATAGGGATCCATCCTATCTGCAGACACCAAACACAGGCACTATTGCTGACAGGAGCCTGGTATTGATGTCTCCTGAGAGGCTCTGCCAGAGCCTGATCAATACAGATGTGGATGCTCTCAGCCAACCATCAGACTGAGCACAGGGAACCCAATGGAAGAGTTGGGGGATGACTGAAAGAGCTGAAAGTGTTTGCAAACCCATAGAAAGATCAACAATATCAACCAACCAGACTCCAGAGAGCTCCCAGGGACTAAACCACCAACCAAATCCTGACACTATTCCTGAGGCCATATTGTGCATGCAGAAAGGAGCCTAGCATGGCTGTCCTCTAAGAGGCTCTACAGTCAACTGGCTGAGACAAATGCAGATACTTACAGCCAACCATTGGATTGAGGTCAGGGGCCAAAATGGAAGAGTTAGAGGAAGGACTGAAGAAGCTGAAGGGAATTCCAACTCCATAGGAAGAATAACAGCATCAACTAACCCAGATCCCTCAGAGCTCCAAGAGATGAAGCAAAAAACCAAGGAATATACATGGGCTAGCTCATGGCCCCAGGCATATGTGTAGCAGAGGACTGGCTTGTATGACGTCAGTGGGAGAGGATGGGCTTAATCCTGTGGAAATTTGATGCCCCAGTGAAGAGGGATGCTGGTGGGAATGAGGTGGGGGTGGGTGGGCAGGTGGAGGAGCACCCTCTCAGAGGTTGGAGGTAGGGGGATAGAGTGAAGAACTCATGGAGGGGAGACCGGAAAGGGGGACAACTTTTGGAATGTAAATAAATAAAATAATTTAATAAAAAATATATATGAGAGAAGAATAAAGTTTAAAAGAAGTTATTTATGATTGTTTGAGTCTGTCTAATTAAAGATTTATTTTAATTCTATGAATGTGTTAATAAGAACCCTGGCTCCCACAAACCTATACACACAGAGAGAGAAAGAGAGAGAGAGAGAGAGAGAGAGAGAGAGAGAGAGAGAGAGAGAGAGAGTTATGTATATGACAACCATTTCAAAGTTATTAACAGATCTTCAAACTCTCATTTTCATCTATGCAATGTCTTTATTCTCTAGTCCTGGTCTCTTGGAGGGCTTCTGTGGGGTCTCAGGGCTCCCCTGCCTCTAGGAGCTCATAGTTCTTAAGCTTAGGCTGTACTGAGATAAGCACACATCCCTGATCTAGGTCGCCTTGTCCTGGATCCTACTAACCAACCTTTTCCAGAACTGTGCTATATACCATTGGTACTGGGACTTTTGTCAAGAAGGCTGACATATTACTGAATGCATTTCAGCTGCAAATCTTTCACCAGGAGCTCCAGAATTGAATAAGAGAAAGAAAGGAGACAGAGAGATAGGCCCTGTTTGAACAGAGGGTCTCTATTCTGATGGTTTGTTTTTTAGTCACCACTGGAGGTCTGAGTGAGAAAATGTGCTTGCACAGGCAGAAGGAAACTATGCCTCAGTACACCCACTGTGGTGTTTCTATTGTCAACTGTATTGCATGTGGAACACAGCAGCAGGATGAGGCTGGCTCTTGTGAGTGCCTCTGCTTTACTCTCCATCTCTTCCTACATCCCACAGTTTGTCATTTTAAACCCATTTTCTGTACCAGCTTGCTTTTGTTCACTCTTTATCCCTACAACACACACACGTCTGGCATAGCACATTATCTTTTTTATGTGAGTAAGTGACTTGAGCAATCCCTACCCAGCACGAATGGCATGCTGTAATGGACCCTCCACATGGATTTCTTCTTGCTCTCACACTGGGAAAAAGCCCAGGCTTTCCTGCACCATATTCCTCCTGCCTTTCATCAGGAATATCCTTGGCTCCTTCCTAATGCATCCTCTCCACAGCTTTGTGAATTCTTGACTGCTTAGACTGAGAACCTCTTACTCATTTTTCCATCTAATTCATTCTGCTAGCTGCTTAGCTTACTAGCTAAGCTTGCTAGCGCTCTCTCTCTCTCTCTCTCTCTCTCTCTCTCTCTCTCTCTCTCTCTCTCTCACCTGCCACTTCCAAATGCCTGGAACAAGTAAGGCAACTGTCTGAGTTTGCCTAGTTTGTAACAAATATCATAAATGCAATTTAGGGAGGAAAAGGTTGTTTCATCTTACAGATTATAGTCTATCATCCACAAAAGCTAAGGCAGGAATGGGGAAGCTGGGAATGAAGTAGAGGTCATGAATAAATGCTGCCTACTGACTTGCTTCCTTCAGCTTCCTCAGCTTCTTTTCTTATATAGCTCAAACCGCCCTACTGCCTTGTCTGACCTCAGTGAAAGAGGATGTGCCAACTCTGGCAGAGACTTGATGCACTAGGGTGAGGGGATACTGGAGGGGGGGGGCTCGACCCTCTCAGAGAAGAAGGGGAGGAGGAATAAGGGAGGGTTTGGGGGGCAGGAGAGGGGCAAGCTTTGGGGATGTAAATAAATGAATAAATATAATTTTTAAAAAAATAAAAATTAATGGCATCAATGGGAGGGGAGGCCCTTGGTCCTCGATGTCCCAGTGTAGGGGAATGCTGGAGTGGTGAGGCAGGAGTGGGGGGGGGGGAACATCCTCTTAGGAGAGGGAGGGGATGGGATAGGGGGTTTGCAGAAGGGAAACAGGGAAAGGGGATAACATTTGAAATGTAAATAGATAAAATAACCAATAAAAAATAAATAAATAAAAATTTAAAAAGGAATATATCCCACAGACATGCCTACAATCCAATCTGATGGAAACAATGCCTTAAATAAGACTTCCTTGACTCAGCTACATTTAGGTTTGTGTCATGTCAATGAAATATTCCAGCACTTTCTGTCATACTTTGTCCTGTTTCTCAGCCCTGCCCTTTTATTTACATGAAAACCACAATATGCAAAAAATAGTAGTTTTCTAGATTAAAAAAATTGATTGAGGCATCAAATAACTGACAATTTAGCCACCAGTATCTGTAGGATTTACATGAAAGAGTAACAAGGAGGAAACTTATAATGTTACACATCAAAAAAAAAAAAAAAAAAAGTGCCACGTCCCTATAGCATTATGTGCAGATAGGAGAGCTGTCTACTCTAGGAAACTTTACCAAAAATTTGAACTGCAAAGCTTATAGGACAAAAGATTTGGAGAGAGATAAATAATAGCTCTTACCAGTTTCAACTAGTAGTATGAATAAGTTCTTCAGATCTAATCTGCATCATGGAGGCTACTGTAAATGATACTGTAATATATGCTTGAAATGTCCTAAGAGAGTAGACCTTTAATTTACTCACCTACCTACAATAGAAGCTGTGTGAAACATGACTACATTAGTTAACACTGTGTATATGTGAAAACATCATGCTATACAACTAAAATACATACAACTTCTAAAGAATATGCCTATAACTTATACCTAGAAGTGCCATTGACACTATTTTTTGGCCAAGAGAAAGGTTGATGGCAATTATTCTCTAAGATTTCCTGACCTCTCAAAGGTATGACAAATAACTGGCATCAAGGGTAGTGAGTAATCCTTGCCACTGAATCTGTGCTCCTAGGATGCTCTCGGAGCCATAGGCTGTAAGTCTTCCTGTTTGTTTTCATCCTGATGATATATACACTGATGGTGCTGGGGGACCTGGCTCTTATCACCCTCACTCTCTTCTACCCCACACTCTAAGTACATTTTCCTTTGCAGTGTCTCCTTTGTGAGCTATTTGTTACCTCAATTATGATTAGGATGCTGACAGACTTGCTGCCCACACACAAGACCATGTCATTAGTTCAGTGGTTCGGTGCCTAACCCAGCCTCTTCTTTCCTTATCCTTGTACTGTCCTGACATTTTATCACTACACTTCCTCATGCTACTTTCTGGGCTGCCTCACTCTCATAAATGGTCTAGTTTTTATGAAGCTGGTGATAGCCTGTTGGGTCTTCAGGTTCTTTTCCATGTCTCTGCTACACAATGGAAACTCTATATTTGTTTCTATGATCATTGATTATTATATTTGTGATGCTGCCCATGACTCAAGCTCTGGTTTGACACCCACTACATTAGTGTATGGACATCTTTCCATCCTTGTGCTGATCACTACACTGCATGATGGGATCCTCAGCCTCATCATGGCTGCCTCCCTGTCTTTGCACAAAGATCCCCAGGGTCTTGTCTCACTCATGTACCTGGGAGAAAAGGGGAACCTTTGTCAGCACTTTCGGACAAGCTTGTGGTTTCTCTTCCATATGGCCTGCCCCTTCTCCCACAAAATCATCTTTATGTCCCAGAGTTAAGATCATTTACATAATGCTCTTGGGGCTGTTTTTCTGAATGCAGCCTGACCAAACCACCAGAGCTTGTGGTTGACAAAACAATGATAATAGAAGCCAGAGAAGGAAGAGATGATAAAGTTGTTGTGGGTAACAAGGAGGAAGGGTACTCAATAAGGCATTCCTTGGAAATACATGGATAGATGTGGAAGTCACGGGATCTTGGAATGTGGGAATAGCTCTAGTATCCAATTTCTTATACTAGATTGTGTATGAATTGATCTGGGATTAACAGAGCAGAATAAACTGTAGGTATACACTTCCTCTCACTTCTAAAACTAGCTCTGTCCACAGGACAGCTTGAGAAGAAACCTAAGAAGCAATATTTAGTGTGAATAGTCACAGTATAGGGCCACCAAGAGAGTGCAAAAAAGGCAACTCTGGTTTATGGCACCCAGACAGAACATGCCAAAGGCACTAAGCTCTTACTATATTCAAATACAGTATTTTACAATTTTGTCAGTCACCACAGGAACTTTTTGTATTCATGGGTCTTGCCAACTTCAGATTCTCTTGAAAAGGATTCTCTGAGAAAACCTGCTTTCAGCCTGAGAACTTTCTCTCCTCCACCTCTCGAGGGATCAATTATTTTCCCTCCTTACAAACTTCGTGAAAAACCGAAGAACCAAGTGGGGAACAATTATTCCTGATACACAGACTCTGTTTATCTGGTCCTCCTAAACTAATCAGCTCTTAATCCTCTTGGAGTTGACTCTGAAAAGTCACCTTCCTGTTTTCTTTCTTCACTACACATTACATTTGTTAAATATTAAAAGAAAAGTGAGGGCTTTGTGGCACTGTACTGCCTGTCTTTCATTATGTTTTCTCGGAAGCAGGTCCCCTTTATAGACAATGCGAGGAGTAGGTGACTTGCCTAAGGGCTCCACAGTTATCACTCATTACACTCAGCATCCCTCTGTATACCTGGCGTTCTCAAGCAAACTTATCAGTGGTCCTCAGCTGCTCCTGCATCAACATCTCTTGGGAGCTTGTTAGAATCTCAGGGCCTAGTCAAGCCCTGAATTAAAATTTGTTTCTTTTCAAAAAATAGGATTCCCAGGTGATTTCTGTACACACTATTATTCAAGCTGTACTGATCTACAGTTGGAATTTTCAAGTAGGAAATTGTATATGGATTTTCTTGTATGAGACCTGGAGAATATAATAGGGTAGATGAATCAAACCTAGCATGCACATGGTCCTAGGATAAATCTCATCAAAACACACACACACACACACACACACACAGAGAGAGAGAGAGAGAGAGAGAGAGAGAGAGAGAGAGAGAGAGAGAGAGAGAGAGAATATGAGACTATCCCAATTGCAGTGTGAAGGGCACTCGAAAAGGAATTTGATATCATATCCACATTCATGCTTAGAAGAGCCAATCTCCCTTAGTAACATTTTCCTCAACTCTTATTTCTGGCATCAGTAAAGAGGACAGAAACTCCTCAGAGTCCCATCCTACTCTGTTATTACACTTACTGAGTAACTTTAGCCAGATGGCCCAGCCTTTGAATTGCTTTTACAATATTGTGTACAGAGACATGGAAATAATTTGGTTTCACATATCTGCCTTGCTGCAACAAAGGTCCACAATGCACAATGTCAAATGTACCACCTGGATTGACATGTGACAGCTTTCCAGTTTGCTGGAAGGCAGCATGAGATTCCAGTTCTAACCTACAGTAGTTGTTAGGAAAGCCCACTTTGGTTAAAGTCCTGTTGTTACTAAACAACAGTGTCATGGAATTGCAAGGGAGCTTGTAGTTCACTGAGGCTCACTGCCCATTCCCCATTATATGTGCACATTTCCCGGCTAACTCAGTCATCCTGTTAGTCTATAGATTTTACTATAAAGAAGCTCAGAAATGGAGCAGTCCAAAATGAACAATCACAACAGCAGCAGCAACTCGGTTTAGTTGAAGAAAATTTAAATTTTAAGTCTCAGTCATTATGCTAAATGTGACTCCCTTTAACATTTACTTCCTGTCTGGTGTGTTTGTGTTACATAAGCTAATTAGTAGGAAAGTGAGCTATTACATACTCCCCTTACAGAGTATTTATGAGTCAGGTCTTACCATTAACCAATTTCCTAGAGCCCTCACTGTCCTCATTGCTACTTCTGGTCTCTCTTTAGGTGGATATTTAACCATTTAAGTACCATTAATTATGCACAAAACTAACTGTGATAATGTGTAGTGAAAACTCTCTTTCCTTGATTTGTTGACTAATTTTTCTGTTACATCAACTAAGATGGCACTCCACAGTGCTAGTTACAGTGTTAGCTCATGTTCCAAGTTCATCTAAAAATTAATCTCAGTTTTAAAGACAGCTAGCAATGATTGGGTACTGCTGTACAGAGCTAACCTCCAAGTCAGGTCACCCTCATCTTTCGGAGTTTGGCTGGGCCTACTTACAAATGAACATTTCGACTCAGCTATTGACTGTTCTCATTCCCTCATAAAAGGAGAAGGCAGGATGGGTTGTAGGACAATTATCAGAGTATCCAGCCACGAGTCCAAGACAGCTGAATGCAATTCTGCCCTGATTCCGTGTGGTCTCTGGATCTCAGTGACAGGTTGGAGTGCATAGTCTGGAAAGCACTTGGAGAGGGGGGTTCCATCTACCCATCCATACAGAAGTCACCACCCATTCTATGTACAGACCTTCCAGTGTGGCTGCTTTAAGGCCACTCATATTCCTGGCCATAATCCATGATCCATGGCTTTGCAAATAATCCTAATAAACTCATTTGTGGCCTAGACTGAACTTTGGTGGAATCATGCTTTGGTTTGTTTTGGGAACCTTAGGAAAAGAGGTAGATGTTCATATCTCCCCCACAGAAGGAGTTTCAGCACCAGATACCAATTATATTTTGGAAGCAGAAGATATAAAGTCATACAAAGCATGTTACCTGATTTGAGTTAAGAATTTTGCATGGGAAGATAAAACCGCATAAGTTATCATATGCAAAGCATTCTGAGCATGCAGTGAAGGAGAACCTCATTATTTTTGCTTAATTTGAAAGTTAATTTTGAAAAAAATCTTTGCTACTTAAGTTGAACTCGGAGTTGTAAGGAACAATTTCACAGATTGAGAAAAAGAGAGATGAATTCCTGAGAAGCAACTGAAAATATAAACTAATGTAAACAAATATGATATCTAGCATAAGCAGCCAAGTCTGGGAGGTGGATTTAATAAGTTGAATTTCTAGAGAGTGGTCACGTGTATTAACCGTCAGATCTACACTCCTTGGGGGATTTGTGAATGTTCTCTGCTTTCTGAAATCAGCAGCATCTTGTTACAATACACTTCAAATGTACACTGTGCGCATCTGCATGGGTACCTTGCATTTCAGGACAATGATATATTTACTATTTTTGTAGGATTTTATTGCTTACAAATTTTCAGATGATTCAAGGAGGTTGAGAAGACTTAGCTCCTTTGAGACACTTGGTTTATGTTTTAGCAGCAGCTCAATTGGTTCGACAATATTTCCTTCAGGTCTTCCATTGAGTGGAGGTATTTCAGTGATACCCGGGGTACTAGAGTTATTATATTCTGGTCTCCTTTTTCTGAGTTTGTGGAATGATCGTGGGAATAAAGTGTGTGGCCTTTCCTCTTCTTTGATCATAGTTAGCATCTACCATGACAAAGACAAGGAACTCAAATGAGTCCTTTGAACACAATTCCATGACTGACAGACCCAAAATCTTCTGGATAACTTTCCCTCAGCCTGGAGGCAGAAGAGGAATATAGGAGAGCGTTAGATTCCATCCAGCTGCTGTTGGAGAAGGCAGGTCTTCTCACATTTGTGGCTCTTAGTGTACATGAGAAATAGGAACTCAGAAGAGTGAAGCTTACTTCCGTACAACTGTATGGAAGTAAAGCAAATGACAAGTGGGCTGAGACTGAATGAGAAAACCCAGAGGCAGAACGGGATTTATAGCCTGGAGACAATCACTCTTTACACAGAACCCATTGTGAATTTGTCAAGAATTAGACACAACCACAAATAACAAAGTCACAGTTAAGGAAGTAATGCTGAAGCAAAGGCAGTGCTATTTAAATTACCTTACCATGTCTTGCCCTTAACTGCACTTAAGAAATTTTATGTCACCTATAGCATATCAAGGTGGCAGAAATATGGCACTACTGCCTATCTTTGCTCAGTGCCACATTTAGTGATGAGTAGTTTGCAAGTGGATATGATGAGAATATTCACACCATAGAAATGGGAACTCTCTAGATGACAGCACATGGAGAGCTGGTGGTTAAATATTTATCACCTTCCTTGGTGTCTGTCAGGCATTATGACAAGAAATATACTTATATTGGGAAATTAGTTAAATAATTATTGAAACTAACAAGGCTACTATAGAAAATTGCAAACTTGGTTTCTTTATGAAACTTTTGTTTTTAAGAATTTTATACATAATTGTAACACATGTTGAGTAAATTGACTACACTTTTCGTCACCTCCAAATCCTTCCCTTTCCCCTCCACACGCTTTTCCTGTTAACTTCATATAGTCTTTCATACAATTTTTAAGATTACCATTTTAAAATTTTATGTATATAGGTGTTTTATCTTCAGGTATGTATGTACACCACATATGTCTTCAATGCCTGTGGGTGCCAGAAATGGATGTTGGATCCCCAGGAAATGGAATTACACATGGATGTCAGTTATCATGTGGGTGCTGGGAATTGAACCCAGGTTCTCTGGAAAAGCCTACCACTACCACTAAACACAGCAAAAACAAAAAACCTTACTGAGCCCAGTTAGTACTATTTGTATGTGCCTAAGTGTGGGACCCTCTACTGAAGCATGGGTAACTTCAGAATCATGTCTTCAAGTAAACTGATTCTCTCTAACCAAGAAGTCATCAGTTGACAATAGATCATTGTCTAGAAGTGAAGCTCTGTGATCATGCAGGCATTTTGCTGACTTGACCATGGCCAGGTCTGTGTAAGCAGTCACAGCTGCTGTGAGTTTGTGTGTGCAACAGAGTTGATGTCACAAGGATGCATTGCTTTTACCACAGTCATCCTCTGGCTCTTACAGACACCTACCTGCCTTATTTCTGATGATCCCCAGCTCTGGAGAGATATAGGTTATAATACCAGTCACCTGTAGAGCTGGGCACCCCACAGTCTTCCTTTTCTATACATTGACTAGATGTGGGTCTCTACAATAATTTCCATGTACTGTAAAAAGAAGTTTCTCTGGGAGGGGTTACAAGACACATTAATCTATGGACACCAGGAACTGGACAGACTGGCAAATTTTTGAAACTTTGATACAAAGACTTTTTTCACCTTTCCCAGCTGCTAAAATCCTATTTATGCAGTCTCCATCACTGTTGGCCATAAAAGGCTTATTCCTAAGTTTATATAATTAATTTATTTTACATTTTCTAAAACAAAATTATCCACACCCTCATGTCCTGCTCTCTAATCCTCTCAGTTGAAAAGCAGTCTAATTTTGGGTTCCCACTGGAGGTTACATGTGTGACAATGGATTCTTACATTAGTCATTTAGAACTCCAGTTATGCTAGAACACTGAGGTGAGAATGCTAGACAGCCAGAGAGTGAGTGTAAAGAGAATCTTACAGCCTTGAAATCTTGCCTCTATTTAAGTGAGTTCTCAGCATGTACAATAGCCTTGCCCTTTTGCCATTCTGAGATGGCTCCCTGGTGTAAGCTATTTTTGTGGAGAAGAATGGAATGCATAGCTTTACCAGAGGACTTCTGTACTGATACACAGCTATAGTTCTCACTTCCTGGGGAAAGGGGAATTATAGCCAAGGACTGTAAAACACCATGCAATTAACATTGAACATGACTGAATAAAGCTATTCACTTAAAAGAGAAATATCATACACAGCCTTTGAAGTATTTACAGATTCTATTGCAATAAATAAAACAGTAACCCTTAAAAGTGACATTTGTATTTGAATGGCTTCCGTAACTAGCTGAGTGATGTTTTTATTTGTTGAGTTAATCAGAATAAAGTGGTTTTATTTTAAAAATAAAGTAAATACAAGTGACATTGAATCTATAGTTGCCTTCTACAAACAGATGTCCCTTTCAAGTGATGACAACTAACCACACCATCACAGGTAGAGGGCTAATAGAATTACTGACAATGGAGTACTAAGAACCAGACAGAATTTCAGTAGATCAACACTAAATGTGGCCTTGTATGAAGGCAAGCAGAGCAGCTCCAGATCCTGAAGACTCCTACATTTAGTTAAATCTATGTTAGCTTCAGGTGGAAGAAGAAATCCCAAGGCTAAGAAAATAAGAATTAATCAAATTCTCTTAGCAGTTCCTCCATCTCTTTTACTAACTTGTTTTCCTCTCACCCAGCTTCTGAACCATCAATGTCAGAAATGGAAAGGGTAGCCCTAGATTCAGTTCCTTTGTTGTGAGCTCACATATCACTCTGTTATGTACAGAAAACCTCCTTATTAAGATAAATAGGGATCAATCCCATCCCCTCATTCAGTATCTAGAGAAACTTGTAAATTTTCACTCTCCATTTCTTTCCTACTCAACAGCACATGCTGAGCAGAGTGTTTCACTCGGGATGGATGATGAGTGAATCTGTATTTCACTGAATCACTATGGAAGCAAACAGAATGGAAAGTATGTGCAAAATCAGTTTGCAAAGTTTGAGAAGATATGCAAAGGTAAAGTATTATTCATAAAAGTTATTAGGAGAATCATCTTTATCCATCATCTTTTTGTTTATAACATGAAATAATTTCAAAACAATAAACGGAATTTCATTTAATCTAAAATGTATCCATTGGTTCAACAGACACAACCCCAGAGTTCTGGGGCAGAAACTGGAACCAGCAACCTGAAGAGAGTCTGAGTTGGGTGAAAGCTGTTTCAGGAAGAAGCATACGTCCAAAAAGACAGAGAAAGTGGAGACTTCTTGACACCTCACTGTAGGATGGCACACGAGGAGCCAATGGGCTTGCTGAGCTGTGCCTCTTAGGCTATACTCTGTGCACTGTCTCAAAACAACCTAACCTGCTCCATTTAAAAATATTATTCATTATTGTTTAGTTTTCAAATTAAACTATTATCACACCGTTTTCCACTTTCCTTTCCTTCTGCCAAGCCAAGTAGACATTGCTTTTCTTTATTTATTAATCGTTCCGTTCATTTACATCTCAAATGATATCCCACTTCCCAGTTACTCCTCTGTCATCCCTCCATCCCACATCTGCTCTCCCTGTTCCTTTTGCCTGTGTGACAATGCTCTCCCACCCACACACTCTCTCTCACCCCACCGCTCCAGCATCCCCCTACTCTGGGGCATCAAACCTTCCCAGGATCAAGGACCTCCCCTCTTGTTGCTGTTGGGCAAGGCCATCCTCTGCTACATGTGTAACTGGACCCAAATATCCCTTTAGGTTTACTCATTGGTTAGTGGTCTAGTCTCTGGGAGAACTGGGTGGTCAGGCCAGCCTATGTTGTTCTTTCTATGGGGTTGCAATCCTCCTCTGCTCCACTAGTCCTTCTGCCAGCTCCCCCACCAGGTTCCCTGAGCTCAGCCTGATGGTGGGCTCCAAGCATCCACCTCTGCATCGGTCAGTTGCTGGTCGGACCTCCCCTGGAACTGCCACACTTAGTTCCTCTCCTCAAGCACCTCTTGACCACAGCAACAGTGTTGGATTTGGTGTCTGCGGACATGATGTATCCCTAGATGGGTCCATTCCCCAGTTGGCCCTTCCTTCAGTCTCAGTTCCATTTCTTGTCCCTGTGCTTCCTTTGGACACATACCACATGAAGCATAGAAGGAAGGAAGATCAGGGGGTGGATGCTTCAGTCCTGCATTGAGGGGAGAACAGGTCAATTGTGGGAGATGGAAAGAGAGGGGGACAAGGAAGGGAGAAAGGAGGAGGAAATGAGAGTGGCAGTATCAGAATCTGGAGATGTGAGAGAGGTCAGGAAATCGAATAAAACTAGGTAGCAGGGGATATGAGGAACTGGGGATAGCCACTGGAGGGTCCCAGATACCAGAGAAACACGAGACTCCCAGGACCCAATGGGATTGACTTTAGCCTTAGTGCCAGAGAAGGGGGAGATAGAACCTGTGGAGACCACCTCCAGTAGATAGGCACAGCCCCTGGTCGGGGGATGGAGCTACCCACCCATCTCAAAGTTTTTTAACCCAGAAATGTTCCTATCCAAAAATACAGGGACAAAAAAAAAAACATGGAATAGACATTGTTTTTAAAGTTTGACATTTTAAATGAATTATAGAAAGAAGCTCCTATGTACTGTACGAAAGCATCACCTGTCAATGAATAGCTGTTGGCTAATTAGCCGAGGCCTGAAATAATAGGATAGGGAAAGGGAACGTCTTGGATAGAGTCAGGATGGGAAGAGAATCGCCCCAAACACTAAGGACACAGATGCCTGAAACTGAGGAGAGGTAAGCAGCCATGTGACACTCATAGAATAAAATAAATGGGTTAATTAAGTTAGGAGCTTATTGGGAAGTAAGTCCAAGCTTATGGCCTAGCCATTTATTCATAAGAAAAATTGGGTCTCAGAGTCACTATTTTGGGAACTGTGGCATGGGTGGAAAAGATCACTGTTACAATGAATAATTCTTATGTCTAAGAATAGATTCTTGCTTATAATTTATAGTCCCAAAATTGGGGTGGTATGTTTTGATGAATTAAAATATATTTATAGAAAGATTGTGTCAGAATAAGTCAAATTGAAACTATTACAGAAAATCATAGATTTAGCTGACACCATTTTTCTCTCAGCCATACTTCCTTGATAAAGGCCTTGGTAACTGAATTATTTTTAAATTCCATGCTATAATTGAGGCAAGGAATAAAAATGGAGCTAGTATTTTATTCTGTAGTTAACATGAAACATCATGTTATACATACATGCACACATACCTGTATGTGTATACATTTATATGTATATTTATTTACACACACATATATAAGGCTTGTTTAAAGAAACTTGCTGGAATAACTATAATTCCCTATGCAGATGAAATTGGACAGTAGTTCATTTTATCTTTCTCTGAATATTTGCTCCCTGGAATCAAATTTTTACACCAAGGAAAATTTACTTAATTTTATGTGCATGTATGCAGGTACCTGCAAAGGCCATCAAAGTCTCTGGAACTGAAGTTACTGGAAGTTGTGAGCTACCAGACATGATTGCTAGGAACTGAAGAGCAAGAATCACTCTTAACTATTGACCCATTTCTCCAGCTCCTACCATGTTCAATTTAAAATCACTCTCTGTACATTTTCTCAGAGTACCTGATGGACTGTGCTGTCAGAAACATGTCTCTCAGCTTTGGTGCAGTCTTCTAGTCTCTCTTACATATTCTCATGTAAAAAAGTTTCTTGTGAAACCATCTTCCTCTGTTGAAGCATAGTAGCCCATTAGGAACGTGTTCTGAAGATTCCCTAGAAATGACTCTGGGTTATGATTGTTTCAATGGGCTAATTGTTTTGTGGAGAAAAGAGCTGGGTATTTCTTCTTCACTCTTTTACCTTGTGCCTGTTTTAGTGATTAACATGTTGATGCCAGGGAATCTTGGTGAAATGAATGAAAAATAAATAGAAAACTAATCAAATAATTAACTAATATTTATACTTCTCACACACTGAGAAACAAGAATGCTGTTTTGTTATCATGTCTCCTACTATTCTCATGTAGCTCAAGAACTCAGGGTACCTGTACTCAGCCATGGAAACTCCTTCATGGAAGATAGACACACCTAAAAAGCACAAGTGGACATATATACACATGTATGTGCAATGAAGATACATGACACATCTTGATCAAAAAAGCACATATTGACTATTCTTTATTAAACATAAGAGGCACATGCTTCTTCGGTCCTGCCACTTTCAGTCCTAACTCCTAAGGTATGTGCTAACTTTAGAGTTTTCATTGCTTCTACAGAGGAAAAACCTAAAGAAACTGGACAATAGTCTCATTCTGCCTGGTAATTTGGCTCTTCCCTTAACTACCCAGTCTATCTATGTCCCTGGTGGCTCATGATAGTATTTTGTGGAGGCCCTTAATTCTCTGTGTCTGCCTCATTGTGAATGATAAAGATAAAGAGATTGAGGAAGATGGTTGTTATCCAAGGTTAAATCTTACTCAGTTTTACAGGGTATGCTCTGCCAAGACTGTTAGACAGGAAAATGGTACTACTGTATCCAGTGAAGGACTGTGTCAGGGAGTCCACAACAAAAGAAAGTCTCCCGGAGGTATCACGAACGGGGAATGCACAACACAGTCCACACACGGCATAAGAGATGACATTATTCAGGAAAGAACTGAGGAATAAGGCCAAGAATCTCATGATTCCAGCAGGAGACATGGGACAGGAAAAAAATATTAGATGCACTGACTTAAGTGGCTAATATTGTTGCCACAGCAATAGTTGAAATGAGTTTTAGAAATGACAATGAATACCACAGCAAGGAATGGAGCTCATCAGCCAGACACATCCAGCTATACACAGCCTGGTCCATCAGAACAACATAACATGGCAAGTGGTCACTAATGGTTAAGGCTATGGCTGACAGGAAGGCCATAAGGCTATATGCCAGGGTAAAAATAATAGAAATGGATCATGGGATGAGTGAAGGAGGTGACTTTACCCTGGATCAACAGAACAAAGTTCATTCTAGGCACCATAATCAAAGTCATCAGTATCTCCAACAATGAAAACAATCATAAGGATGTACATCAAAGTGTGTAGGGCATTGTTTTCTATGTCCATCATGAGAGTCTTTGCCATGATTGGCAGATACTGAAGGACAGATAGTAAAGAAGCTGCTGCTGGACAAAAGATGAAAAACCCAAGAGGATAGGGAAGTCTCAGAGATGTGCTTCTGACTTGCCAGGATGCAAGGGCTAGCTTCTGGCACAAAAGGCAAACAAGAGAGAAAGACAGGAGCAAAGAATCATTAATCATGAACCAGAGGTTAGCAGAACACAGACAGGGAACAAGAAGAGAAATGTGAGGAGACACTAACGGATTAACAGAGGCATAGAAGAAAACTAAACAAAAGAGAGAAACTGATTAAAGAAGATATCAGAGCAGCTACCACCAACACTTAGGGAAAAAAGAGGCAATAAGAGAAGCATAATGAATAAAAAAAGACAAATACAGACAAGGAATAAACATAAAGAGAGAGACAAAATATGTAAAGAAGGGGGGTTATGGATTCCTAGAAGCCTTTAGTATAGGATGGTTCTGAGAGTCTGTGCAACAACCCAAGTGCTGTGATAAAGGCCCTTTAAGGGGTCCTTGAAAATCTTCCTCGTGAGAACCCTCATTTTTTTTTGGTAGTTATCTTGAACACAATAGAAAATTAGTGTGTGTGTCAATGAATTAGATTACTTTTGAGTGGTGATTTTTAGCAGAGATTGAGGTCAGGAGATACTCTTGGGGATCCATGCAGCTATTCTGCCCAGTACTGCTGGCCTTCAGGAGTCTATCTGAGAGTCCTTTCATTGACCCGGTTTTTATTCTTTGCTTCCCATCTCATCTTCCTGTCCTTTAGTGCTGTGGGACATGAACCATGTAGTTATACTACCTGTACTGTGATTCTGGCTCCATCATTTGCTTATAGACCACAAAACTATTTATCTCTTCCTGCCTTGGGCTCTGCTTACTCAGTTATAATTCAAAGATGATGATAATACTCAGCTTCTACAGATATTTTACCTTGAATAGTAAATTCAACATCATGATTCACACAACTGTACTAAGAACTTTAAAAAATCAATAACTGTTACTACTTTTTTCTTTTTTATAATTACCATGCTGGTAGAAGTTCTGTGTCCTTTATCTATCATGCTTCCATGTGCTCCTGAGGACCAACATGTGTGTGGTCAAAGCTTGATGAAGCACCTTAGAATAACAATTCGTTACATGAATATTGTAAAATATTTAAAGCACAAAGGAATAAGATTACTACAACACAAACTACCAAGAGCATAAAAACAAAGTTGTGTATTGACTTTTTTGGACTCATTAAGATTTCTTTTGAGAAAGCGTTCTAGTAAGTTATTAACGTCATTCATTAATCACAGTGTAATTTTAAAAAGTCATTCACTGATGTCACTGATATACCTTAATCATAATTTTAAATTACTAAAGTCAGTCCTTAGATGTGTGCTACAAAAGACTCTGATGAGTACACAAGAAAAAGCCACTTGCATTAGTCTCAAAGTCATATTTTCTTGCAGTGCTGTCATTTAGACAGTTATTCCTGTAAGACTCTCATGGGTGCCTGCTTTTCTGAATTCTCCCCAGCATTATTTGGAAATGTTTGAGACTGAAAAGAGATTAATAGGAGATATTGGCCCTACTAATAGATACATCTTTATATCCAGCCACATAGAAGGCTTTGTCTCAGATTCTTTACTTTTATGTTTTTTATGTTTTGTTTCTATTCTTTTTCTTTTTCTTATTTTTTTACACTCCAGATTTTATTCCCCTCCTGGTCCACCCTCCACACTGTTCCACATCCCATACTTCCTCCCTGCCCCCTCCCTGTCCCTATAAGAATGTCTCCATCCCCCCCTCCACCCTACCAGACCTCTAAACTCCCTGGGGCCTCCATTCTCTTGAGGGTTAGGTGCATCTCCTCTGACTGAATCCAGATCCAGCAGTCCTTTGCTGTATATGTGTTGCAGGCCTCAAATCAGCAGCTGATGTTTGCTGCCTGGTAGCTACTCCAATGTCTGAGAGAGCTCAGTGGTCCAGGCTAATTGAGACTGCTGGTTCTCCTACAGGGTCACCCTCCTCCTCAGCTTTTTCCAGCTTTCCCCTAATTCAACCTCAGGGGTCAGCAGCTTCTGTCCAATGGTTGGGTGCAAATATTAGCATCTGACTCTTTCAGCTGCTTGTTGGGTCTTTTGGGGGCAATCATGATAGGTCCCTTTTTGTGAACGCTCTATAGCCTCAGTAATAGGGTCAGGCCTTGGGGCCTCCCTTTGAGCTGGATCCCACTTTGGGCCTGTCACTGAACCTTTTTTCCTCAGGCTCCTCTCCCTTTCCATCCCTATAGCTCTTTCAGACAAGAGCAATTATGGGTCAGAGTTCTTATGAGAAAATGCTCACCTGAGGGACAAAGGCAAACAGAGCTTGTTAAGGAATAATCCATGATTAAAGGCCCCAGTAACTTTTCAGTCACAGCATTAAACTCAAAGATATTCAAAGCTTGGGTAGCACCCAGCTCAACTCTGTTAATGTAAACAATGACAGAAAGACTTTAAACAAAAGGTTAACAGTAAAGATAGTAAAAATGGCCATCCTGCCAAAAGCAATCTACAGATTCAATGCAATCCCCATCAAAATTCCAACTCAATTCTTCATAGACTTAGAAAGAGCAATTCTCAAATTCATTTGGAACAACAAAAAACCCAGGATAGCAAAAGCTATTATCAACAACAAAAGAACGTCTGGGGGAATCAGCATTCCTGACCTCAAGCTGTACTACAGAGCAGTAGTGATAAAAACTGCATGGTATTGGTACAGCAACAGGCAGGTAGATCAATGGAATAGAACTGAAGAGCCAGAAATGAACCCACACACCTATGGTCACTTGATTTTGGACAAAGGAGCTAAAACAATCCAGTGGAAAAAAGACAGCATTTTCAACAAATGGGGCTGGTTCAACTGGTGGTCTACCTGTAGAAGAATGCAAATTGATCCATTCCTATCTCCCTGTACAAAGCTCAAGTCCAAGTGGATCAAGGACCTCCACATAAAACCAGATACACTGAATCTAATAGAAGAGAAAGTGGGGAAAAGCCTCAAACACATGGGTACAGGGGAAAAGTTCCTGAACAGAAAACCAATGGCTTATGCTCTAAGATCAAGAATCGACAAATGGGACCTCATGAAATTGCAAAGCTTCTGTAAGGCAAAGGACACTGTCAATAGGACAAAACGGCCACCAACAGATTGGGAAAAGATCTTTACCAATCCTACATCTGATAGAGGGCTAATATCCAACATATACAAAGAACTCAAGAAGTTAGACTCCAGAAAACCAAATAA
>CM052700.1:94221792-94243069 GCA_028551405.1 Uromys caudimaculatus
CACATGCTCCACTATGTTCCTAGCAGCCATATTTATAATAGCCAGAAGCTGGAAACAACCCAGATGTCCCTCATCAGAGGAATGGATACAGAAAATGTGGTACATTTACACAATGGAGTACTACTCAGCTATTAAAAACAATGACTTAATAAAATTTGCAGGCAAATGGATGGAACTTGAAAATATCATCCTGAGCGAGGTAACTCAGTCATAAAAGAACAAACATGGTATGTACTCACTGATAAGTGGATATTAGCCCAAAAGTTTGGAATACCCAAGTTTCACTTTACAGTAACCGCTGGACTGAGAGTGAGGTCCCAGATGGAGGAGTTGTAGAAGGGACTGAAGGAGCTGAGGGAGTCTGCAGCCCCATGGAGGGAGCAACAGTGTCAATTGGCCTGACTCCCTGGTTGTCCTGGAGTTTGGACCACCAACCAAAGAATACACATGGAGGGAACCGTGGTTCGGACCACATATGTAGCAGAGGAGGGCCTTGTTGGCCATCAAGGGGAGGAGAGGCCTCAGTAAAGGGGAATGTCAAGGTGGGAATACAGGAGTGGGTGGGCGGGTGGGTGGGAGGTGGAATTCCCTCAGAGAGGTGGGAGAGGGGGAGGGGATAAGTGGTTTCCAAAGAGGAGACCTAGAAAGGCAGAAACATTGGAAATGTAAATAAAGTATCAAAAAATAAAAATAAAGAAAAAATAAAAAATAAATAAATAAAAACAATAAAGATAGTACAAGAAGGCCTCAAATGTAAGAACAACCAGGGGTGGAAGAGTTGACCAGAGAATCAATAGCACCAGAGCCTAGTATTCAGTTTTAGGGCTGAACAGTAAATACCAAAGATGAATTTACATCTAAATGAATTTACACCAAAACATTTAAGAAACACTGGAGAAGAGGATATAGAAAACTTGTAACAGCCAGATGTTGGGGAGGATTGCTGTAAAATACTGTCTTTGGCCACGACAGAACCATTGCACTCACAAACTCACAGTAACTGTGCTTGCCTGAACAAGACCTACACGGTTCCTGGAGTTCTCTTATTAACTTGGCACAACAATGCACGGGTTCATTTGGTTTCCCAGAAGGTAATAGAAATCTGGAAGAGTCCAGGACATCTGTAAGGAAGTCAAAATTTTTCTCTAAAACATTAAAGTTATAGAACCTTGAAGTTATCTTGAAGTTATAGGACCTTGGCCTTTTCCCCAAAATAAAGCCATATATGAATGAGCCTTCCACAGCCTTTCTACATTTAAACAGAATCTGTGAATAGTGGGAGTTTCTAGGCTATGAATTGCATGAGAGATTTTTTTATTTCATGTTTTATCCAACTTTTCAAAAGTAATTAAGTAAATACTATTTACCATGCATTTCCCTGGAGTGTGAAAGCAGTCAGTATGGGCTTCATGGTGCAAAATGTGGACTACACCAGGATGAGCTGTGGTTATGAATATCTATACATTAGCTGCTGAGAGAGTGCCTTAGGAAGACAGTCTCAGGGCCAGCAGGCTGGCTGGAACCCTCACCTCTGACTCAGGTCTTAGCAACTGATTTTTTTCTTTAACTCTCTTTACCTGATTGACTTTGGTGCATCTAAATTAACTCTGAAACGATAGAAATTTGTTTTGCAAATCCTCCTTATTCTCATACATGCACTAGATGATGTAGAACTGGCTTTAACATTGGGACTATTGATATGATCCTTGTGAGATAGGCACTGACAACATGGATTAAGCCAATGAACAGTTTTTGTGTTTTCTAATTGATGGCCAGACTGAGAATAGACTTGTGCCTCGGAAAAGTCTCTTGGTTTTCGAGATCAGAGGTATGGAGTTTTTAAAGGCAAAAGTCACAAAGGCTATAATTTATATCAAAGTTAGATGAGGTTGGAATAACCTTGAAATGTTCTTTATTGGTACTGTTTAGTATTTTTTAGGCATATCCTGGCAATTATTTTTCACTTATATATTTCCTACTTATTTTAGTTAACTTTAACTATTTTAGTTAATAAATATAGATCATAGTCAAGGCCAGGGAAATCTTCATTGTGTTGCCAAGGTAGGCATGGCCATTTCGGGGAGAGGAATAGAAGGCCAAGAACTGGGTAAGAAACATGAAATGTAATCAGAACAGGATGGCATACTGTCATTATTTCAATATAAATTAAGGTGAATTGTAAATGTTGTAAAAATCCATGCTAAATTTTGATGACGAAGTAAAAAAAAACATCTCTGGTATTTTGTATTAATTATATATTGACATAATAACATATTGGATATACTCATTTAAATAAAGTATATTTTTAAAATTGAAAAAGAAAAAAACCAAGACCTGCACAACATCAAGCCAGTCAAAAACTTCCAACTTGGGTGGGGAGAGACTCACCACGAGTTACTGAAAATTACTAAGAGTTACTGGCAGTTGTTAGCATCTACAGGAAGGAAAGTCAGGTTTTTTTTTTCAGAGGTGTAGCCTCTCTCAGGTTGTCCTGAATCCATGGATGACCCTACACTTATGCATATCCAGGCAGAATTAATTGCACTCAGTGGACTATAAAGAAAAAAGAAGAGGGCATGGAAGGAGTTGGAAGACATTGGAGAGTGGTTGAGAGGTTGGATATAATCAGGATACGGTGTATACAAGCATGCAGTTTGGAAATAAAGTAATAGAAACAATTTGGTGAGGAAACGAATACATTTCACATAGAAAGCTTAGGTGGCTGGGTATGAGTGCTGGTGAGAGGAAGAGTTGACCATGTGACAGTCACACGGAATGGGGTTAGAGGGTGTCTTAGGTAGGGTTTCATTGCTGTGGATGGACAACATGGTCAAGATAACTCTTATAAAGGCAAACATTTAACTGGGGCTAGCTTGCAATTTCAGAGGTTCAGTCCTTTACCATTCTGGCAGGAAGCATGGTAGCATCCTGGCAGATATGTTATTGAAGAAGGTGCTGAGGGTTCTACATCTTTATATAAAGGCAGCCAGTAGATGACCGTTTTCTGCAGGTAGATAGGCAAAGCCTACTTTCTATATTGGGCAGAGCCTGAGTGTGGGAGACCTCAAAGTCTACCTCCACAAGTAACACACTTCCTCCAACAATGCCACAAATTCTCTAATAAGCCAACCTCCTATTAGTGCCACTCCCTAAGACTAAGCATTCAAATATATAAATCTATGAGGGCCCAATCCATTCAAATCATTACATGGTGTCTTCAGGACTTTGTGCATTTTCCATAGTTTCTAGGGAAAAAATCCCCATCTCTGGTGAATAAAGCTATGTAATTTGCTATTTCATAAATTTTATGGCTCAGAAGTTTAACATAGGCCTCCATGGGCTAAAGTCATAACATCATTGTAGGGTCCTTGTGCCTTTTATGCTTTCAAAGGTTGCCCATATACCTCAATACACAGCTCTGTTCCTCTGTAACCAAAGCCACTGACTTTGTGTCTCTGTCCATTCTTCCCCATAGTATCTCTCTATTTCACAACATAGAAAGGTTTGGGGAAACTTTCTGGAAAAGTACTGAATGTTGACATGTCTGGTGGACTCTACTTACCTAGATCACTTAAGGTAATCACTATCTCAGTCTTTCACTTAATTACATCTCCAGTGCCACACTTTTTGTTGCACCAATTATATCTCTACATTCTTTTTTTCTTTCTTCTTTTTTTATTAAATTATTTTATTTATTTACATTCCAAAAGTTGCCCCCTTTCTTGGTCACCCCTCCCCAAGTTCTTCATCCCATCTCCCCTCAACCCCTGCCTCTGAGACGGTGCTCCCTCAGCTGTCCACGCAACCCCCCTCACCTTACCCCCCACCAGCATCCCTCTTCATCGGGCATCAAGTTTCCACAGAATTAAGCCCATCCTCTCCCACTGACACCATACAAAGCAATCCCTCTGCTACACATGCCCAGGGCCACAAACCAGCCCATGTATGCTCCTTAGTTTTTGGCTTAGTCTCTGGGAGCTCTGAGGAGTCTGGGTTAGTTAACACTGTTGTCCTTCCTATGGGGTTGCAATCCCCTTCAGGTCCTTCAGTCCTTCCTCTAACTCTTCCATATTGAGGTCCCTGACTTCAATCCAATGGTTGGCTGTAAGTACCTGCATTTGTCTCAGTCAGTGGCTGGTAAAGCCTCCAAGCAGACAGCTATGATAGTCTCCTGTCTGCAAGCACAATATGGCCTCAGTAATAGTGTCAAGATTTGGTGTACGTACATTCCTGCGATGGATCTCAAGTTGAGCTGGTTACTGGATGGCCTTTCTTTCAGTCTCTGCTTCATTTTTGTCCCTGTGTTTTCTTTACACTGGAACAATTCTGGGTTAAAATTTTTGAAGACAGGTGGGTAGAGTTTCATTGGAAAGCAACCAGACAAATCCCTGATTAATCAGTGTCACTCTCCTACGATGTTCATGAATGCTTCATCATCTTCTATTCTGTTTCTATTGGCTAGTGAAGCAATTGTTCCTTTATGCTATTAGACTTAGTGTCCATCGTATGTTCAACATATACTCATATAATTTGAGAAGGAGCGGATTGTATATAGGAAGGATGAGAGCATTGGAGGACTCAAAAGGGAGAGGGATATGATGTAGATTCAGTGCATGTATTTTAAAGTAAAAAGATAAAAAAACAAAACTGAAGACATTAATTGCCAGACTGTCACAAAAGCTGCCAGGTAGAATTATATCTTTCTAACCTGCTGGTATTTATTTGGGTAAAATTTACTTCTCTTTATTAAAATTCTGCTTTGGAAAGTAAAAGCCATAATGATAGTATAATAGTTGTTTGCACAATTAAAATATGGTGCATTTAGAGATTATTACCTATTATTAGCATAGATTTAAAATATATCTTAACTACCTATATACTCAAATATCAATCACCATGGTTTCTGAATTTTGAAAAATATGAAGTTATCAGTCTGTAATGCTGGTCATGGAGAAGTCCAAATATTCTTAAGGAAATTTAGTTCAAATTAGTTCTAAAACAATTAATGTACCTGTGAAAAACTGTGTTCTATGAATTCAAGCTAAGTTTTAATTTTTTTCCCAGTGTGTGTGTGTGTGTGTGTGTGTGTGTGTGTGTGTGTATGTATGTATATGCAAAGATGCAGTGCCCTTTAGAATAATCTGTCAGATAGTCAGTACACTAATATTTTATTCAAAACATAATCAACTCATAGCAGCCACTTTGGGGAGGAATTCATTTATGGTATATTACCGGATATTACTACCACTGTTTACAATGGAGGTAGAGTTTACAGCATGAAGAGAAAATGATGCAGGTCTCAACCTCATCTGCTTTGCTTTAAGAACTGTTTACTTTTATTTTTTCTAAACCTCTAGTTTGGAAAGAATTTAGAAATCCTTCATGAAGAACAAATAAGAATTTTAAATGTAAGTTACTATGTCTTCATTCTAATATGTGAAATCAGAATCATATGAAATGTTAGAAATACAAATTTTATACACATACAAATCTGATCCATTTAGTTGGGAAAATATCATCAAATGACTGACATCTAAAATATGTAGATATTTACATAAATGTTAAATCATTGTTTTCTATCTAACATCTATATTAATCTTTTTGGTAAATTATATTAATGAATATTATAATTTATATATCAATAAAGGATTTATGTGACATATACATACATGGATTACAAAACATATTTTCAAAGAATGCTAAAACTAACTGAAATGGGTTAAAGGACAGAGATGAGCACTTTCAGTAGCATTACTTTAAATACAAATAAACAAGATCATTTTGCAAATTTGGAAATTGTTTAACAACTTAAGATAGCATTTGATACTGTCACTTATGGCTATCATTGGTGGTAGGCGTAGGGGAGTGGACATGTTAGAGAAATGAGGAAAAGTTCACTTACAAAGCCATTGAAAAGTAATTATCTACATTCAAATTTCCAAAATTAAATTAAAAACTGTAGTCTAGAAACATTTGGTATACTTATCCATAAGAGGACAGTGATGCCTGATTGAATCCAAGAGCTAAATGAAGTAGGTACAGGCCTTTGGTCCTAACCCAGAAGCAATCTCCAGTTGATAAGCACATGCAAATGAAATGTACTCTTCTCCAAAGAAGGCTCACTGTGAAACAAATCACTCTTAAGTGTGATTTCTGATTGCTGTGCAATAGATGGCCAACAGAAAAGGAGCTCAACAGTAGCTTTGGAGGTTCCATTTATCATGTGTGAGAAATTTTTCTTTTCCTCTTTTTGTATTGTATCTTTTTATCATTTCATTCATTTACATATCAAATGATATTCCCCTTCCCAGTTACCCCTCCATAAACTCCCCAAACCCATTCCCCCTCTCCCCCCTCCCCTTTGCCTCTATGAGGGTGCTCCTCCAACAACTCACCCACTCCTGACTCACCCCATTAGCATCCCCCTACACTGGGGCATCAAGCCTCTCTCCCCTTCCAGTGACATTAGATGAGGCTCTCCTTCACTACATATGTATCTGGAGCCATGGGTCCCTCCATGTAATACTCTTTGGTTGATGGTTTAGTCCCTGGGAGCTCTGGGTGGTCCAGTTAGTTGATATTGTTCCTCTTATGTGGTTGCAATCCCCTTCAGCTCCTTTAATCCTTTTCCCTAGCTCTTCCACTGGGGTCCCCAGGCTCAGTCTGATGGTTTGGTATGAGTATCTGCATGTGTATTGGTCAGGTGCAGGTAGAACCTTTCAGGGAACAGCCATATCAGGCTCCTGTCAGGAAGCGCTTCTTGACATCATCAGCAATAGTGTGAGGGTTTGGTGTCTGCATATGGGATGGATTCCTAGGTGGGATGGTCTCTGGATGGCCTTTCCTTCAGTCTCTGTTCAACTTTTTTATCCCTGTCTTTCCATTGGACAGGAACATTCCTGGGTTAAAATTTTTGAGATGCATGGGTGGCCCCAACCCTCAACAGGGAGCCATGCCTATATACTGGAGGTGGTCTCTACAGGTTGTATCTTCCCTCTGTTGGGTATTTCAGCTAAGGTCATTGCTATTGGCTCCTGGGAGCCTCTCAATTTCCTGGAGTCTGGGATTTTCTAGTGGCTACCTCCAGCTCCCCATCCCCTTCTTGGTTTGTGGGGACCTCCTGGTAGAAAAGCAGGCTGTAGTGTTTGGGTAGAGAAGTGGTCCAGAAGGCTCCATTTTGATCCTTAATGTATGTTTGTAGACATATTTTAGGAAGTTTCTACTTCTTTGATCACTATAATTGATTCCTATACTATCACTCTTTTCAGTGGTCCTGAAGTTTCTCCACTCTGGCCTCCTACATTACCTGCACTATGAATATCTATGCCAGGTATCTGTTCCTCTGTGTTAGACACAAGCAAATGACAGTTGAATAAGCAAAGTCTTTCCTATTGATTTTCATGGTGGTCCTTTGTCTAAACTTCACCATTTTCATCCCCTGAGACTATAAAAACAAAATGAACTTTGAGATTTTGTTGCATACTTTCAGTACTCTTGTGCACACAAAAAGTAAAGCACATCTGTTCATCAGGCAATGGAAACCTTAGTTGCTTGCTTTAGTTAGTTTGCAATGTAGTCATTGTTGCAGTTTTGAAATTCTAAAGAAAGAAAATGCTTAAAGTTAGAAGGGGTATGCATATGTTCCCAGAGGAAGTCTTCAAATGCACATTTTTGGGAAAAAAAGAAGAGAGTCCTGGAATTGCAATAAGACATTTTGATACACACGAAAACTAAGATTCTGACCTACATATTTCCTTGACATTTTAACTCGCCTTATCAGATTATGTCTCATTACACTGTGCCAGGCTATTAGTCTAACAGTCCTCTGATGTCCTCTTTTCCTTGAATATGCACCATTGAATTTTGGTCCCAGTATTATTGTAGCACATCAATGCTTTTCCTGAAATTGTGCCGTAAGACAAACTTGAAGTGATAGGAGGTTGATTAGATAGAGAAGGAGTAGATGAAGGTGATGATCATGGATCATGTTTGGCAGTTGGGACAAAAGTATTTATTTATTTAATTTACCTCCTCTTGTTGGTGAAAGGAGGTAAGGTTGTACTGGCTGGTTTTATGTGTCAACTTGACACAAGCTGGAGTTATCACAGAGAAAGGAGCTTCAGTTGAGAAAATGCCTCCATAAGATCCAGCAGTAAGGTATTTTCTCATTTAGTGATCAAGGGGGAGGGCCCCTTGTGGGTGGTACCATCCCTGAGCTGGTAGTCTTGAGTTCTATAAGAAAGCAAGCTGAGCAAGCCAGAAATAGCATCCATCCATGGCCTCCGCATTAGCTCCTGCTTCCTGACCTGCTTGAGTTCCAGTCCTGACTTCCTTTAGTGATGAACAGAGATGTGGAAGAGTAAACTGAAAAAATCCTTTCCTCCCCAACTTGCTTCTTGGTCATGATGTCTGTGCAGGAATAGAAAACCTGACTAAGACAAAGGTCTCTGAGTTTTATTTTCTTTTGAAATTTTTACATTGATTTACTCTGTGTATATTTGTTCACATGCATGTGTGCACATGCCATAGTGCACATATCCATGCCAGAATGTTGCTTGCAGGAGTTGGTCCTCATCTTCCATCATGTAAATCCTAGGTACGAAACTCAAGTTATCAGGTTTGACAGTATGCACCTACACCTGGCAAACCAAATCTCCTATCTTCTCTTTCTTTATATGCTTCAGAAATATCATTTTCATTACATCGGCTGGTTCCCAGAGATCTATGTTATTGCTTTGACTCCTAATGTTCTTGTATCTCTGCCTTGTCTTCAGTGGTTCTCAGCACATTGTTCAAGATTTCTACTCTGGACATAGGTAAGAAGAGGTCATCCCTCAGCTCTGACACATTAACAGACAAAGGAAGGTTAAGAAATCCTTGTAAGACAAAATGAGTGGTAGCCAAAGCTCTAGAAGGTTAAGGAAGAAGAGGTGGTTTATGGTTATTTGTTGATTATTTCTTTTTGTATGATGGCTATTTTGGTGTTTTTACTTTAGAATGGTGTGAAAAAGTACACATAGCCTGTTCTTTACCTGAATTCAAGGATGGCGTAATGGGCGGAGGGATTTGTGAAGGTGGGACTAGGAGAAGAGAAGGAAGAGGGCCACGATTGGTAAATTTATGGGAAAAAAAAAAACATAAAAAAGGGAAACTATGTATATGTTGCTTATTTCTTTTTCTTTTTGTTTTCAGTAATTTATTTATTCATTTCACATCCAAATCACAGCTCCACTCAGTCCTATCCTCCCAGTCTCACCCTCTCATGCCCCTTCTCCCATTCTCCCCTTCCCTTCTCCAGAAGGGGAGCTGCCCCCCCCCCAAACTTCATTGCAAC
Source organism: Uromys caudimaculatus (assembly GCA_028551405.1). Lineage (NCBI taxonomy): Eukaryota > Metazoa > Chordata > Mammalia > Rodentia > Muridae > Uromys > Uromys caudimaculatus. The sequence goes on from CM052700.1 coordinate 94,231,127, forward strand.
CAGGTCTGGCATGTGAAGTCACATCAGGACTAAGCATATCCTCTCCCACTGAGGCAGACAAGGAAGCCCAGCTAGGGGAAAGAGATCAAAAGGCAGACATTAGAATATGAGTCAGAGACAGCTCCAGCTCCAATTGATAGGGGATCCATATGAAGACCAAGCTGTACATCTACTACATATGTGTAGAAGGCCTAGGTCCAGTCTATGAATGTTCTTTGGTTAGTGATTCAGTTGCTGTGAGCCTCATGAGCCCAGGTTAGTTGGCTCTGTAGGTCTTCTTGTAGTGCCCTTGAACCCTCCAGCACTGTCAGTCCTTGCCCTGACTCTTCCATAATACTCCCTGAGCTCTGCATAATGTTTGGTTCAGACAATTCAGTATTATATCACGCATGGTCTACATCTGGGTATGATCATTGGTTATTTTTGTCTTACCTTGCATACTACCCCCTCAAGCTAGCCAACAGCGAAAAAGATCCAACTCAATTCCAGTTTGGTTTCTTTGTGTCCTTTCTCAAGATGTGTGTTTTCTTCGAAATAGGGTTTTATTATCTTTTGGGTGGACAACCAAGAACAATGGCAACTTCTTCAAGTGTTTTGGGCACCTCTGGAACATCTGGCCAATAATTTAGAGAAAGTCATGCTATGCCTCACACTTGGAATTTGATTTGAAAACCGATGACTTCTTGGATCAGCTTTTAACCATTCATGCAGAGCAAGTCTATTAAAGTTCACATTAAGATTGTGTTTCTAATCTTTAAGAGACAGTAAACATTTTAAAACACAATCACGTTAGAAAAGAAAGATGTCATCAGGAAATACAATTATTTTCAAGCTAATAAAATTTGTAATGATAAAATTTTCATCTTCCCGTGCCATATCCACATTACAAGTCCTCAAAACCATCTAGCTTAGCCATTTGACACTTTATGACTGATCCCTGAAACAGTTTTCTGGTACATCTGAAACACATATTAATTATAGACTGCATTTGTTATACTTTATATGTCATGAATGTTTTAAAATCATATACTCAGACTAGATTTTTACATATAATGTATCACTTAAGATGTGAGATAATTTTTGTGTATATTATCTAATAATCAATATCTACTTCTCAGAGTCATCAATTGCTCTTAAAATATTTCAACAAAAGATAACATTTCTATAACAATTCTTTCACCTGTGAGGATTTTTTAAGCTAATGCAAGAATCATCCCATTTTTACTTATTTTCTTTCTACCGATTTCTTTCATCCTCAAACACAGAGAAGAAGAGAAATTCTATATTTTTCCATTAATATTCTAATTTGTCAGAATAATAAAGAGTTAAGAATAAGAGCAAGGCAAATTTATCCTGCATGCATTGGATACCAATGTTAACCATGATAAATATCAGCATTAACGTAATCCTGACTAGAATCACTTTCAATTTTCAATTCTGTTAATAACTGTTGCTAAAAAATCAATTACTATGTGTCAGGGACTTATTTTGCATAAAGATTGATTCCAAAGACACAGCCTCAACTTTTTATGTTATTTTACTTTACCAACTTAGGGCAAATGACACTTACATATAATCAACAATTGCTATTTATTTAGGATCCACTATATAAAAGAAGACTTTTTGCTAGTTATTTGAGTTGATTGTAAGAAACACAGGAGAAAAGGAATTCACATTTCTGGATTTATAATAATCATGGAATTATTAATGTGTGATAATGTTTTTGTTTATTTGTTTGTTTTGAGATAGTGCAGTAAATAGCCCCAGCCAGCTGTGAACTTACTATGTAAGTTATGTACGTTACTATATTTAGCTGTGAACCTTTTTATCTTCCTGCCTCCATTACCCAGGTGGCTGGCTTAATAATACTTTTATTAGTTTCTTAGACAAGATTATAGAATCCATAGAATTTAAGTGATAGCCTCTGTTTCTAGGTCATCATATGCTGAAGGCTGAGAATCAAGCTATGATTTTTACCAACCTGACAAACAGCATGCCTTTTATCTCATACCAAGAATAGTAATGCAATGACCCCAATAATAAACAGTTTCACTAAAATTACTCACACTACTTGAAAATTAAACCTAACATTGCTGAGGCACTATATTCACTCATACTTTTGATCTTTCCTGAAGGTAATTTCTCAGTAGGAATACCACATGATTTTGCTTCACTTCAGCACAGGGGCAGTCAAGTATTTGCTTGGGTAAAATTGATGTAGGTGGGCACATGAATCATTCCTTTGCAGAAGGCTTGAGAAGCAGCATTTAATCTACCATTTTCTTTGTGGATAGAAGAATGTATTAAATAAATCTTCTACTGGTCCAGGTCCCTGCAGGGTAATTTTGAGCACAGCATGCTTCCTGGACAATGACATATATGTGGCATTCGTGAGAAATAAACTCACTTGTAACACTTGAGTTGCTTATTCATTCAGCATGAGTGCACAGCAGCAATTGCTATGGTTATCTTACGCAGATTGCTTTAGCCTGCTTTTACTATTTCTGTGTTAAACTATATGCTCTTTGTGTTCAAAGATAAAGGCAGGCAGAGATTCAGAGAGCAGATGACTGAGAAAGCAAAGTATGGTTGTGGGTACTGTGACCCCAAAAACAGAGTTACAAAAACAACAATTAGATAAGAGGAAAAGAAGAGAAAACAATAAGCACAGAACTGCTGAGAGAAAGCTGAAGAGAGGTCCAAATTAGACCAAAACAAACAGCAAGGAAGCAGGAAAAAAAATTAAAGAAAGAATAAAGAACCCTGAGGCACAGGAGGTGTAGAAGAGAAGAAAGGACAGGATTAATGGAAGTCACCCAGAAATCCAGTGGTGTTGACATTATTAGTGGCTGGGCAGGGCCACAACACAAGCCAAACTACCCATGGAAACTCTTTGGATGCCCTAAGGCTGAAAACCCTCCTAGAGTCTCATCTGCAGCTCTCTGTCTGTAGCAAAGCTATTCTGTGCTTGGAACAAGGGGGAGTAATGATACACTGAGATCCTTTGGGGTGACCATCTGCTGCATGTTTACAGTGACTGCTGGTAGAAATTGTATCAAGCTCTAGACCCAAGCTCTGGGAGCCAAGGAAGATGAGTGGGGTGCTGCAAAGCTCAGAAGATGTAGCAAAGTGTGTGCAAACTGCTGGGCAGTTCTCTGAGCATCAGCACCCCATTTCCCCTCTTCCCTGAGGTTGTTTTCTCTGGCATGGGAGGGAGCTGACAGTATGGACTCTAGACTGCCTGTATTTAAATCCTGGCACTACTAATTAACACTTGGCCAATATCACTGCTCTTGGAGCTGAGATTTTCTCAGTTGTAAAATAAAAACAATGGCAATATTATGCGTATCAAACTGGATAATGACTGCCACAGAAAACGGCTTCACTAATAGGAGTTGTTATTGCTGGCATAGAAAATTATCATTCTCATTGCTTCTACTCACACTATGCTTTAATATGAAAGTCATGTGGAGGTCTGTGTGTACAATGGCATTTATGTTCCTGGCGCTGCAGTACCTTATTTCTATCAGGTTTCGCAGTTTAATCCTGCTCACTGAATGAGTCCATTAGCAATATATATTTGACAATGGAGCAAATGGTCTACCAGGGAGCCACACTTTAGCTATTCCTCTATGGCCCTGAGGAACTTCCCAGAGCTCTGGGTTTCAGGGTTGGATCTCATCCTTAAGCAGTAAAATATGAAACCTCATAATCCTCAACAAAAGGTCTAACTTCAGTTTCCAGCTTTGACTAAATCTAAATCCAATCCTAACTCATCATTCAGTCCTCAAACCTGGTCAAGGCATCATAGTAAATACAGAAAGAGCTTTTATTGAGGTGTTTGCCTCGGTTTATTAGTGGAGCCTCTTATGGTGTTCTGGTTTGGGCACAGAGATATGACTTTCAAGTGAGCAAAATCTCCTGGCCCTGGGATACCAGAGGGAGTGGCAAGAGATTTCATGAATTAAAATGTACCAAAACCTTACAGTGAGTCTCTGGTGAGGAAAGAGGATTTCTTTCTCTACATCCCAAGACAGCAGTCTCTATGACTGATGTGCAGTTTGAAATTCTGGAGTCTAAGTGAAATCAGAGGACATCCCTCCTGCCATGCTCTGCTCCCTACAGTGAGTGTCCCTGATGCTGTTCCTCTTCCCTGTCTTTCTGTCTCTTTCTGTCTGTCTCTGACTCTGTCTACCTTTTTCTGTTTTCCTGCCCTCCCTGCCCAAAACAACCTCAGTCTTGCTGACTTATATAACTAATCTGGGCCTGGTGTTAGGATTTACAGACTCTGGTCTGATTTTTATTGTGGAAATATAAATAAGAGAAAACAAAGAGCCTTCTGGATTGATGGAAGCTGAAGTGATGCTTAACAACGTTGTGTGCCTATTCTTTCAGACAGCACCCAGAGGCAGCGTGCACTAATTCCAAGACTCTAAAAGCACAGCGTGCATGTTAACAAGCTAGGAGGAGCAGGTCAGTGTGTGCTTCTTCAATGCTTTTCTCCACTCCTTTTCTGTCCTCTGAGGCCTTTGGGCCATATCTTCAGTATTATAGACTAAGTAAGAGTATGCAGCTTGAGAAAACTCAGCTGTGAGGACACAGGAACAAAGAACCCTTTGTTCCCACCAAACTCCGCCAAAACTCCTAAGGAGTTGTAACAAGCCACCCACTCTACCTCATACAGGAAGTGTCCACTACATCCAAAACTTGTATTATTTACAAGAGCAATCCAGGTTCACTGCTTTGTAGTTTTTGAGCAGCTCGTTTATGGTAACATGTGAATTATTCAATTCAAAGGATAAATTTTGTTTTAAATAATAATTATTAAATATTTTAAAGCCAATTATACTTTGAAATTTTTATACATCTCTACAATGTATTTTGATCACATCAACTCTCATTTCTTCTCTCCACCTGCCCACATCCATCACTCTTACAATTTCTTATATATTTTATTTACTTAATAATTATTTTTAATTTTTTATTGGTCATTTTATTTATTTACACTTCAAATGTTATCCTTCTTCCCAATCACCCTCTCCCATCCCCCCCCCCCGCTTCTATGAGGGAGCTCCCCATTCCAGTCATCCACTCCCCCCTCCCCACCCTGGCATTCCTCTACTCTGGGGCATTGAGCATTCACAGGACCAAGGGCTTCTCCTCCTATTGATGCCAAACAAGACCATCCTCTGCTACATATGCGGCTAGAGGCATGGGTCTTTCCATGTGTACTCTAAAATTGGTGGTTTAGTCCCTGGGAGCTCTTGGGGGGTCTGGTTGGTTGATACTGTTGTTCCTCCTATGGTGTTGCAAACCCCTTCAGCTCTGCCAGTCCTTCCCCTAACTCCTCCATTGGGGACCCCATGCTAAGTCCAATGGTTGACTGTGAGCATCTTCCTCTATATTTGTCAAGTTCTGGTAAAACCTCTCAGGAGTCAGCCATATCAGGCTCCTGTCACCAAGCACTTCTTCGTATCTGTATATGGGATGGATCCCCAAGTGGGGCAGTCTCTGGATGGCCTTTTTTGCAGTCTCTGCTATACTTTGTCCCTGTATTTCCTTTAGACAAGAGCCCATCTAGGTTAAGAATTTGGAGATGAGTGGGTGGCCCCATTCCACGAACCAGAGGCCTTGCTTAGCCTGTGGATATGGTCTCTACAGGTTCTTCCTCCCCTTTATTGGGCATTTCAGCTAATCTCATCCATGTTGGGTCCTGGGAGCCTCTTGCTTTCCTGGCATCTGGGACATGCTGGTGGCTACACCCAGATCCCCAGCTCCCATTGCTAGACACATCTATTCAAATTCCTGACCCTCTGTATATATCATCACCTTGTCCTCTAGTACCTGATCCTGCCCCACCTTTTCACACACCCCCTCCTGTCATCCTCCCAAGTCCCTCCCACCCTCTACCTCCAGTGAGTATTTTGTTCCCTCTTCTAAGAAGGACAGAAGCACCCACATTTTGGTCTTCCTTCTTTTTGAACTTCATATGGTCTGTGAATTGTATCTTGAATATTCCTAGCTTTTGGGCTAATATCCACTTATCAGTGAGTACATACCATGTGTGTTGTTTTGTGACTGGGTTACCTCTCTCAGGATGATATTTTCTTGTTTGATCCATTTGCCTAAGAATTTCTTTAATTCATCGCTTTTAATAGCTGAGTAGTATTCCATTTTGTAAATGTACCACATTTTCTGTATCCATTCCTCTGTTGAAGGACATCTGGGTCCTTTCCAGCCTCTGGCTATTATAAATAAGGCTGCTATAAACATAGTGGAGCATGTGTCTTTATTACATGTTGGGGCATCTTCTGGGTATATGCCCAGGAGTGGTATAGCTGGGTCCTCAGGTAGTATTATGTCCAATTTTCTGAGGAACCACCAGACTGATTTCCAAAGTGGTTGTACCAGCTTGCAATCCCACCAACAGTGAGAAGTGTTCCTCTTTCTCCACATCCTCACCAGCATCTGCTGTCGCCTGAGTTTTTTATCTTAGCCATTCTGACTGGTATGAGGTGGAATCTCAGGTTTGTTTTGATTTGCATTTCGCTAATGACTAAGGATGTTGAACATTTCTTTAGGTGCTGCTAAGCCCTTAGAGTTTCCTCAGTTGAGAATTCTCTGTTTAGCTCTGTTCCCCAGTTTTTAATAGGTTATTTGCTTCTCTAGGTCTAACTTCTTGAGTTCTTTGTATATATTGGATATTAGCCCGCTATCCAGTTTTGTTGAGCATAGGCTTTCATAGTACTATTTGATGATTTTTTTTTAAATACCCTTGGTTTCTGTTATTATGTCTCCCTTTTCATTTCTGATTTTGTTAATTTGGATCCTGTCTCTGTGCCCTCTGGTTAGTCTGGCTAAGTGTTTATCTATCTTGTTGATTTTCTCAATGAACCAGCTCCTAGTTTTGTTGATTCTTTTTATAGTTCTTTTTGTTTCTACTTGGTTGATTTCAGCCTTGAGTTTGATTATTTCCTGTAGTCTACTCTACTCCTCTTGGGTGTATTTGCTTGGTTTTGTTCTACAGCTTTCAGGTGTACTGTCAAGCTGCTAGTGTATGCTCTCTCCAGTTTCTTTTTGGAGGTGCTCAGAGCTGAGTTTTCCTCTCAGCTCTGCTTTCATTGTGTCCCATAAGTTTGGGTATGTTATGATTTCATTTTCATTAAATTGCAAAAAGTCTTTAATTTCTTTATTTCTTCCTTGACCAAGTTATCATTGTGTAGAGCATTGTTCAGCTTCCATGTGTTTGTGAGCTTTCTGTTGTTTTTGTTGTTATTGAAGGCCAGCCTTAGTCTGTGGTGATCTGATAGGATGCATGGGATTATTTCAATCTTTTTTTTATTAATTTTTGATACTTTATTTACATTTCCAATGTCTCCTCTTTGGAAACCCCCTAACCCTTCCCCCTCCCCACCTCTATGAGGGAATTCCACCTCCCACCCACCCCCCACCCATTCCCACATTCCCACCTTAACATTCCCCTTTACTGGGTCTTCTGACACCCTCAGGCCCAAGAGCCTCTCCTCTCTCCCTGATGGCCAACGAGGCCATCCTCTGCCACATATATGGTCCGAACCATGGGCCCATAGATGTGTATTCTTTGGTTGGTGGTCTTAACTCCAGGATGACCGGAGTGGGGGTCAGGCCCTTTGTATCTGTTGAGGCCTGTTTGTGACTGATGATATGGTCAATTTTGGAGAAGGTACCATGAGGTACTGAGAAGAAGGCATATTCTTTTGCTTTAGGATGAAATGTTCTGTAGATATCTGTTAAGTCCATTTGGTTCATAACTTCTGTTAGTTTCACTGTGTCTCTGTATAGTTTGTGTTTCCATGATCTCTCCATTCATGAGAGTGGGTTGTTAAGTCTCCCACTTTTATTGTGTGAGGTGCAATGTGTGCTTTCGGCTTTAGTAAAGTTTTTTAATGAATGTGGGTGCCCTTGCCCTTGGAGCATAGATGTTCAGAATTGAGAGCTTATCTTGGTAGATTTTTCCTTTGATGAATATTAAGTGTCCTTTTTTATCTTTTCTGATAACGTTTGGTTGATAGTCGATTTTATTTGATATTAGAATGGCTATTCCAGCTACTTTCTTGGGGCCATTTCATTGGAAAATTTTTTTCCAGCTTTTTTCTCTGAGATAGTGTCTGTCTTTGTCTCTGAGGTGTGTTTTCTGTATGCAGTAAAACCCTAGGTCCTTTTTATGTATCCAGCCAGTTAGTCTATGTCTTTTTATTGGGGAATTGAGTCCATTGATACTAAGAGATATTAAGAAATAGTGATTGTTGCTTCTTGTCATTTTTATGTTTGTGTGGCTCTGTTCTTTTGGGTTTGTTGAAAGAAGATTACTTTCTTGCTTTTTCTAGGGTGTAGTTTCCCTCCTTGTGTTGGAGTTTTCCATCTATTATCCTTTGTAGGGCTGGATTTGTTGAAAGATATTGAGTAAATTTGGTTTTGTCATAGAATATCTTGGTTTCTCCATCTATGGTAATTGAGAATTTTGCTGGCTATAGTAGCCTGGGTTGGCATTTCTGTTCTCTTAGGGTCTGTATGACATCTGCCTAGGGTGTTCTAGATTTCATAGTCTCTGGTGAGAAATCTGGTTAATTCTGATAGGTCTTCCTTTATATGTTACTTGACTTTTTCCCTTACTGCTTTTAATATTCTTTTTTGTTTTGTGCATTGGTGTTTTGACTATTATGTGACAGAAGGAATTTCTTTTCTGGTTCAGTCTATTTGGAGTTCTGTAGGCTTCTTGTATGTTCATAGGCATCTCTTTCTTTAGGTTAGGGAAGTTTTCTTTTATAATTTTGGTGAAGATATTTACTGGCCCTTTAAGTTGGGAATCTTTGCTTTCTTCTATACCTATTATTCTTAGGTTTGGTCCTCTCATTATGTCCTGTATTTCCTGGATGTTTTGGGTTAGGAGTTTTTTGCATTTTGCATTTTCTTTGACTGTTGTGTCAATGTTTCCTATGGTATCTTCTGCCCTCTTCTATCTCTTTTTTAAAAAAAAAAATTTTTTTTTAAAAAAATCTCATTTTCTACTTCTTACATTTAAATCTGTTTGAACCATCTAGAATTTATTTTTATAACTATGAGCTATAGGTCCTGAGTAGTTTTTATCACACGTTCTCTCGGCGCTATATGAATTACTCAGATAAGGCAGTGGAGGGAGGACGACATGGACAGAGAGAAGGATGGATAGGAGAGCTAGAGAGCAAGAGAGAGACCTCATCTAGAATGTTGCCATGATGAAAAGCAAAAGAACAACAAAACTCCTCCACCTAGACTTGATCAAGGAGAGCATCCTATTTGACTAGGGGAACAGAGATTGGAATGACTGATACTAATGAAAATCAGAATATCAGCAATGGAAAAACTTATCTTTTAATGCTTTATCTTTCGAATGGTGAGTCTGAAATTCAAGGCAAACTTGGTGCCTTTTTAAGGTCATATGACAGTTTACTATCTGATTATAATGTAAAAGTACATACTCCAAACTCCTAAATTAATCTCCTATAGGTTAGAAAGAGATGTGGTCCCAGGGACTCATACACTACACTGTAATAGCACCAACTAAACTAAATTCCAACGGCCCAAATACCTAAAAAATTCTTAGAGAGAGAATTCTTTATACAGAGGTCTAATAATGATTTTCTACATACAGAGGTCTAATAATTTTCACCCAACCCTGGATTCTGCCAAGTAAGAGTATCACTGATACAATAGTGGCACAATTGTTTCAGGGTAACCAGCCAGTTTCTGCTTGGATATGAGGCCCACTCCATAGGAAAGATTTCATGCCTGGTACGGTAAACCTAGTCAAAAGTACATGATTGGGAGTGGTTCGCACATCTAAGGGAGGAGCATACTATTGGGTTTTTGTTTGTTTGTTTGTTTGCTAAATGATCATATGGTCAAAGTGCCTTCTTAATATAATTTTATGAATATATATGTATATATGATACACACACACACACACACACACACACACACACACACGTTGTCAACATTAGTCACAGAAGCTTCTTTTTACAGTGATTAGTCGTTAATGCTGAGACTCATAACTGGTCAAAGTATTGAGAATAAGAGACCAAAAGCTCATCTTTAAATGAGACATCTATACCAACCCCAATGGCACCAAAGCACAGGGAATATTATGAAAGAGGGGTCAGAAACAATGTAAGAGCTAGAAGATGAGAAGCAATGTTGTAAAATGTCTTCTGGACATGGCATGGCCATTGTACTAATGAGTTCATAGCCCCCATAATTACCTGTGCAAGACCTACATAAGATTATGTCAAAGCTCCATCAGAGAAAGGAGTTTATAAGATGCCAACCATAGCTCAGGAACTGCTGGCAGATAATGACTGCTGGGAGAAGAAAGAACATTTTTCTTTGGGACTGTGGCCATTGGTAGGTCGCTCATGTTCTAGTGCATGGGTCCATTCACTTGCACATACAGACAGTATTAATTGGACTCAATAGGTTGTAAATATAGTTCGTAAAATATAAGAAATTGGCAATTCTTAAATTCATTTGGAAAAACAAAAAACAAAAAAGGGGGGATAACATTTGAAATGTAAATATATAAAATATCTAATAAAAAATAAAATTAATTTGATAGTATTTAGTGTTAGTTTTTTCATAGATTTTATTTTTCAGTTTAAGGAAGATTTGTTCTATTTCTAATTTGCTCAGAGTTCTGAATCAGTAGGTACTGATTTTTTTCCAATGTCCTTCCTTACCTTTTAGAGATGGTTGATAATTTTCCTCTTTGATTTTATTAACATTCCAAATTACTGTTTTATCTCATATTACATCAACTTTGCATTTCTAGAATAAAATGACATTTTAAAAAAATTATTTATTTTTTGATACTTTATTTACATTTCCAATGTTTCCCTCTTTCCAGGTCTCCTCTTTGGAAACCCCCTATCCTCTCCCCCTCCCCCGCCTCTATGAGGTTATTCCACCTCCCACCCACCCGCCCACCCACTCCCCTATTCCCACTTTGACATTCCCCTTTACTGGGGCCTCTAACACCCTCAGGTCCAAGGGCCTCTCCTCCTCCTGATGGCCAACAAGGCCCTCCTCTGCCACATATATGATTCAAGTCATGGGTCCCTCAATGTGTATTCTTTGGTTGGTGGTCCAGCCTCCAAGAGGACCAGGGGGTCAGGCCAGTTGACACTGTTGCTCCTTCCATGGGGCTGCAGACTCCCTCAGCTCCTTCAGTCCCTTCTCCAACTCCTCCATCTGGGACCTCACTCTCAGTCCAGTGGTTACTGTAAAGTGAAACTTGGGTATTCCAAATTTTGGGGCTAATATCCACTTATCAGTGAGTACATACCATGTTCGTTCTTTTGTGAATGAGTTACCTCGCTCAGGATGATATTTTTTTTGACTTTTATTTATTTTTTTATTATTATTTTTTTATTTTTTGATACTTTATTTGCATTTCCAATGTTTCCCCCTTTCTAGGTCTCCTCTTTGGAGACCACCTATCCCCTCCCCCTCCCCTATCTCTTTGAGGGAGGTCCACCTCCAACCCACCTGCCCGCCCACTCCAATATTGCCACCTTGACATTCCTCTTTACTGGGGCCTCTCCTTCCCGTGGTGGCCAACAAGGCCCTCCTCTGCCACATATGTGGTCTGAGCCATGGGTCCCTCCATGTGTATTCTTTGGTTGTTGGTCCAGCCTCCAGGAAGACGGGGGGAGGGGGGTTGTCAGGCCAGTTGACACTGTTGCTCCCTCCATGGGGCTGCAGACTCCCTCAGCTCCTTCAGTCCCTTTGCCAACTCCTCCATCTGGGACCTCACTCTCAGTCCAGCAGTTATTGTAAAGTGAAACTTGGGTATTCCAAACGTTTCGGCTAATATCCACTTATCAGTGAGTATATACCATGTTCGTTCTTTTGTGACTGAGTTACCTCGCT
>CM052700.1:94243169-94272549 GCA_028551405.1 Uromys caudimaculatus
CTGCTGAAATGACAACATTTTAATTATTGATTGCTTGGCATGGGATTTAGAATTATTCATGTTCTATATTCATCACAATATTGCTAAGTAGATTTATTTTCCTGTAAAGTGTTTGGTGCAGAGATTACTCTGACCTAATGAAATTAATTGGAAAGTGCTTCCTTTTCAACTTACTAGAAGAGTAGAAGTATAAGATTTGCATTTTTCCTTATATATTTGATAGGATATATCAAGCAAGCTATCTGGATCTACAGTTTTCTGTGTAGGAAGGTTTTAGCTATGAATTTCATTTGTTTAACATACATAGGGATATTCACTTACATTTATTTTTGAATCAGTAGGTAGATTTTATTGTTCAGACAATTTTTCATTTTATCAGTCACATCAACTGGTTTCTTTTCTAAGGTATCTTAATTTGTTCTCTGAAATTCATAATTAAAATAAAAATTAAATTATACCTCTACATCATAGTGGGTCAGTTATATAAGGAAATATATTCAAACTTGTTGAAGTGTAATTTTGTTCCAGATGAAAACAAAAGTTTCAATTCTTCTACAGTTTGACCTAGAAATTCCAACTGTAGAAGTTCATTCTAGAAAAAATAATTGTGTGTATATTTATAAATATCTAAGAGGACTTATGGTATTTTTTTAAACAATGAGCATGGAAAAACACAGAAACTAATAAACAGGAAGTTTGCCAGTAAAAAAATAAAACATCAACATTATTGAGCATTATGTAAGAGAATAAGGCATGGTTCTATAGAGCTGTGTATTTTACATGTTGTTAACTGAGATAGAAAAGGTTGCACAACAGATTTTCAAAGCACTCTCTTTAAAGGAATATGGAGATCCATAGTTAGAAATTCCTCTAAAATTACATGACAAGCTGAGCTTTAGCAATTAAAAAAAAAAAAAAAAACCCACAGGAAGAAAAATTATTCCCAATTTATCCCCTTAGGTGCCAATTGACATTTCAGAATGAATAGGCATACTTAAAATGAGAACCTAAACTCAGACAAATGTTTTATAATGCACACATATTCTGCTCTCTCCAGCGCCAAACAGATTTCTGATTTGCATTTTGTCAGTTCTTCCAGGTTGTGATCATAGCTGTCTTCAGAAGCTTCCTCTGCTCTCCCTACTTGGAAGTGGTCCAGTTGGGACTCAGCAACACACTGTAGAAAAAAAGGATTGGCAAGAACCTTGCTGGAGCACATGCATATGTACATATATATAGAAGAGGGAAAATCCGAGACGTTCTATAGAGTGTGGTGAGAGTTGGGGGTGGAAATTCTCCACAGCATGCTGCAGGGTCACGGTCAGGACTAGCTGGGAGACCCACTGTAGCACAGATGGAGAATGTGTCAGGCTTCATGAAAATTTTAAGGTCTAGTTAAGGCTTTCACTGTGCTTGAGATGCAGGCTTTAGAAAATATTAGTACACATTTTCCAGGAAAATTGTGGTGCTTCTGAGAGGATAGAACTTATTCAGGTTCTGAATAATTTAGAATCATGGGAAGAGCCTAAGATAATGAACTGAGAAGATGAACTTCTTTGAGTCTGACACAGTCAAGACAACAGGCCTTGGGGCATTCTGGGAAGGCATCCTTGAGTGAAGAAGTCCCTGATCAACAAGATTTCAGTTTTCCCACTAAAAGACTTGGAAAAGTTCTGCAACTTAATTGGCCCAAAATGAAGATAACTGAAACTTTTTCCCCTGATCTCCCCAGATAGCTTGCTGAGAGACTTCTCTGAACTTGAGTTAATTAAGAACACATAACTCAGTGACTTTAGTTCCTTTGGGAAGGAGAAAAAGTGTGGAGGGGTGAGAGGAGACGGACAAATCCTCAAGTCAGCACATGTTCATTGCTAGACTTCTTCCTAAGCTCCTGTATAGATCTCCCTGCCTTCTTCACCATGAGGGGAGGCTCCAGCAGATTGTACAGCTCAGCACTAGTCAGGAAGCAATTTATTTCTGCTGAATCTGTAGAATGTCAGAAACAACATGAAGCCCCTCTAAAGAGGTCAGTTCTTTGTAAAAATTCCGCCTCTGTGAAGGAAAAACTAGAGGGATTGGGGTGGAAAGTCTGGGACTTTGGTGTCTTACGGAGATAAAAAAAATAGAGCTGTGGAGTGGGGGAGGGGCACCAGGGTAGACAGCTAAGCACAAGACCTCATGCAGCATGCCCTTTTAGATCTGGGCTGCCCTAATAAAGATCAGAGGACTTCTCCTGTCCTGCCTTGTCTTCATTTTCTGATGTTCACCCAAAGGCTATGAAAGCAAAGCAGACACTGACCTCTCCCAACCATTTTAGCCTTGAATTCTGAGAATGTCCATTAGTAAAACAGCCACAGAGAAATAGAAAGGACAATTAAAGGAAAGGCAGAGAAGAAGGTTAGTGTTGATGTGAAAAAGGAGAGGAAGCTAAGGTGAGTAGGACTGAGGAAATATGGCTGAACTAGTCTTGATCAGGCTATCTAATACTTAACCAATATCATTGCTCGCACATTCATCAGCCGAAAATTTTCCACACTATTCCTGGGTGTCAAAATATATTATATATATGGTATTATATTTATACATATATATATGTATATAAAATGTTTTGTGTATATATGTGTATAAATTGTATGACAATCTTAAACACAGCTTTGAAGATGCTCTTGTTTTCATAGAGTGTATATTTTAATGTCATAAATGAAAAAAATAAACAAAATAAAATTTCTTAGTAATCATTTCTAAATTACACAATAAGAGAACTAATTGTTATGCAACCCATTAATTTTATGGCATGTGGTTTAGCACATATATTTTCTCTGAATATAAATTCTACAGGGCAGGGATTTTTCCACTTGTCCTCTTCATAATTATATAGTTTAATATTAAGGAGGGGAATAAGAAATTAGATATGTAATATCAGGTAAGAAGTGCTATGAAGAAAACTAGAGTTTACTGATGAGTATGCTTCCTTGTTTGGGGAACAGTGACTGGAAAGAGATTTTTAAGAAAATTACAGTTAAGACCGCAGACGTGAGGAACAGAGAGACCCAGGTATCAGAATGTCTGATATTTGGGGCTCTTATCCATATAAGCTATAATCTGTCATTGTTTCTAGGCTTTTGAGGATAAACACAGTTAGAAAAGAATGAATCTGTTTTGGAAAATTACCCCCATCCCAGAGTTTTAATGTGGAGATACTGATGTTCTATGATGTTTTAAAATCTGAGGACGGCAAGAACACTGGCCCTAGACACTGACCTGACCTTTGCTCTATTGGCCTTTGGATGGCTCTGTGTGGCACTGTTTATGCAAAGTTCTGTGCTTTAACCTTTCTCTGGAATGCCTTTATATCTTATGGTGCAGTTAACGTAGGAGGAAGAAGGGCAATTCCATAACCAGAAGTATCTAAAGACCTAAAACTTAGAAGCAAAAGTCAAACACAAATGATGGACAATCTCTCTAGTGCGACTGAATTCTGCCTTCTGGGTTTCCCTGGATCCCAAGAGCTACACTACATCCTTTTTGCCATATTCTTTTTCTTCTATTCAGTGACACTGCTGGGAAACACGGTCATCATCATGATTGTCTGTGTTGATAAACGTCTACAGTCCCCCATGTACTTCTTCCTCGGCAACCTTTCTCTCCTGGAGATGCTGATAACAACTACAATTGTTCCCTTGATGCTTTGGGGGCTTCTACTCCCTGGAAAGCAGACAATAACTCTGACTGGATGCGTTGCCCAACTCTTCCTTTACCTCTCTCTAGGGACCACAGAGTTTGCAGTGCTTGGAGCAATGGCTGTGGACCGCTATGTGGCTGTCTGCAATCCGTTGAGATACAGCGTCATCATGAACAGCCGTACTTGCATCTGGGTGGTCATGGTGTCCTGGATGTTTGGGTTCCTTTCTGAAATCTGGCCAGTCTATGCCACATTCCAGTTTACTTTCTGCAAATCAAATCTGTTAGATCATTTTTACTGCGACCGGGGCCAATTGCTCAAATTATCTTGTAATGAAACCTTTCTCACAGAGTTCATTCTTTTCTTAATGGCTGTTTTCATTATTGTTGGATCCTTGATCCCCACAATTGTCTCCTACACATACATCATCTCCACCATCCTCAAAATCCCCTCAGCCTCTGGCCGGAGGAAAGCCTTCTCCACCTGTGCCTCTCACTTCACTTTTGTTGTGATTGGCTACGGCACCTGCTTGTTCCTCTATGTAAAACCTAAGCAAACTCAGGCAGCAGAGTACAACAGGATGGCTTCCCTGCTGGTTTCTGTGGTCACTCCTTTTCTGAACCCCTTCATCTTCACTCTTCGGAATGATAAAGTCAAAGAGGCCCTTAGAGATGGAGTGAAGCGTTGCTGTCTGCTCTTCAGAGATTAGCTCTTCTCTCAGTAACTCTTAGGTGACCGAACCTAGAAAATCTCAACTTCCTTAGTCTGTTAGAGTGGTAGTAAACTCTGAATCCTGGGCACAAATTGCAATCATATCATGGAAGATATACTTCCAAGTGCCTTCCCAAGGCACTTCAAATGAATCTCTTCTTATGCTAACTAGAACCTTACAGACTTCATTTTTTTGTTTTTTTGTTTTTTGGGTTTTTTTGATTTTTGTTTTTCGAGACAGGGTTTCTCCGTGTAGCCCTGGCTGCCTGGAACTCACTCTGTAGACCAGGCTGGCCTCGAACTCAGAAATCTGCCTGCCTCTGCCTCCCAAGTGCTGGGAATAAGGCATGCACCACCACTACCCGGCTCAGACTTCATTCTTTACACTAGTGAGCACAAGGAAGAATATTCTTGAAGGCACCGGAGGAATCAGAGCAAGAAAACACAGTTTCCTAAGCTTCTGGTTAGACAAATTACTCTGAAGATGTATCTCCTAGAGGAGAGAAGTAATGGCAAAAAAGATGGAGTGTAAGAGGTACCACTGACACAGTACAACGTTAAACATGTTCAATTTGGTCCATCAATTTTAAGACAAGATGTCCATTTACATTTTTAAAACATTTGGGTTCTCTTTCTATTTGTAGATCATACTATAATTTTCCTGGCTCAATTGGTATATAATTGACTATAGCATTGTTTGTATATTGCCACAAAAGCAATCTAGAATGGTGACGGGGCACATGGCAATTATTTCCTCTGGAAGTTCTTCATAGCATCCAGAATAATAGGGGGTAAGAATAGGGAAGATTTCTTTTCCCAAACTTCAGAGTATTGCATAAGCTGCTCCTCTTAGAGGCAAGCATAGAAAAAAAAGAACAAATAAAAGTTAAATTCTAGAAATATAGTGTTCTGTGTTACAGTTGCTGAAAACTGCCATTTCTGTTCAAACTTATTCCAGTCTAAGATTTCTAACTTCAAATTCCTGACACCTTGCAAATGACTTCTCTCCATGCAGAATTTTAAAAATGAGAGGTAATTCAAGAGTTTGGGTTTGGGTGAAGTAGTTATGGGATTTCACATAGTGTTAGAGGAAGAAGTTTAGAAGGAAGAAATTTCCATGGTGTCAGTTAGTTGCTCCATCTCTGAAGTGTGTGTGTGTGTGTGTGTGTGTGTGTGTGTGTGTGTGTGTGTGTGTGTGTGTATGTGTGTGTGTGTATGTGTGTATGTGTGTGTGCACGCGCATGCGCACACGTGCACGTGTATGTGCATGCATATACTAGGAAATGAACCTAGGCACTCACTTGTTAGACACTTTCATCCACTAAGTCTTACCTCCACACTAAAGAACTTCTTTAAGACTTCCTATTATAAGTTTGGTCTTTCAGCAACCAACCCTCTCATTTCTGTGGGATTGCTCCACAGTTTGAAAACAATTTTTCTGATTATAGGATTCTTTTTAGTTTTAGTTTTTATAGTATAACTGGGTTGCTAGTGGTCATAAGAGGGTTCACCAAGCACATTCCCTGGCACAAAGACTTCAACACCTGTGAAAGACAGAAGATCAAGCCACAGAGGAAGAAAACATAAAGCTTTTTCCAGTTGAGATGAGAGAGGCCTAAGGCTGGAAGTTCATTAAGCAGATATTGGCTTAGGTACTTACAGGGCCTCTGGCTCCTCTTTCTTTCCCTATTAGGGATTCTTAGATGCTGGTCCCTGTGCCTTCACCCCAGTTCTCCTTGTAGTGTCTTCTAAAAACAAGAAGTCACTATATCTGGGAGCCCATTTCCACTTTCCTCATCTACCTGTCCCCCAAATGGACCTTGTATTTTCTTTACTCTTAGCACACAGCACTCTATCCACTACCTTCTGGGGATAATTGCTCCTAACTAGAAGTCAGCTGTTGATCTTACTGAGTGTCCATTACATATGATCATGGTTGATTGGAAGGTTGTTTTCTTTTTGTCTTTGTACTCATTTTTCTAGTTTATTGACTTCTGTGGATGTGTAGATTGATGTTTTCTAGACTTCTTTGTTACTAACTTTAGGAAGTTTCCAATAATTATCTATGTCTGTATCCTTCTACTTCTCTGCTACTCTCATTATGTGTATGCTAGCATACTTAGGGATGCATCATAATTTCCTGAGTCTGTTTTTTTTTCAAGTTTTAGTTTTTGTTCCTTAGATTACATCATTCCTTTTGATATATCTTCCTTGTTTTTTTTTCTTCTATCAGTTGAAATATACTACTGAGCTCCTTTGGGAAATTTTCATGTCATTTACAGTACTTTTGAATGATGTGATTTCCATTTGGATCTGCATGTCTCAATGCAGAGAAACCAGGTCATCATACTTTAACATCGCAAGTGCTGTTTGCTTCAACTCTTTGAAAATGCCTATCTCAAGTTGGATTTTAATGTGACATATTGTCTTTCTCAGACTCAGTTTTTGTAATCTGTTTTTTCTCTTTTTCATGGGTCATTCTTGGCTGCTACTTTACATGTACGATTATCTTTGGTTTAAAGGTAGACATTTTGGTATTAAATTGTCCATTTCAGGCACTTTATCTAGCATTAACAGCTTGATTGCAATTTTGCTTAATGTTCTGGATGAATTCTTTTGTGAGGTATATTTCCCTGTTCATATGTATGTACTCTATAGATGACCCCTCAGAGGACCTAGACTTTAACATCCTTTTTTCTTTTCTTTTTTTTTTTTTTTGATGCAAAACGCAAGATTGATTCATCAGCATGCTGAGGTCGCTCTACATACTAAGAGGGGAGGGCGACCTCGTTTAGCCTGTTCAAGGAACTTATATAGGTTTTTAGTGTTGTAGTCATGTTGAGGTGGTGGTGTCTTTATCAAAGTTTTCTTTTTCTTTTTTTTTTTTTTTATGTTATTCTGGTCATATCCAGGTGTTGGGCTCTGCTAATTATCAGTTGGCTGATCATTTGGAATCCTTGGTTTAGTTATTTTATACAGCTCAATTTGTAAACAAGACTTCTCTTGCATTAGACAACAAACAACATCTATTTGCTCTCAGGTGGCCTTTCAGAGATTGTGAAATGTAAGTGTTCTAAGTGTATCCTTTCCACATCCCCTAACCAAGCAATTGTAATCAGGTGGCTCACAGCCTCCCCTTCTTCAGGGAATTTCCCTTGACTGGGCAGGAGACATCTCATGATGTATTTTGCACCTCAAGGGTGTATTTTGCTCCAACTCAGTAAGGACAAGTGTTTGACATAAAGACACAAAAGCATTTGATTTGTTACAACAGAAGACAAGATCTTTGGAATAATAGTTTTCTGTTTCAGTATCTCTACATGGTTAGTCCCTCAGTCTCTCAACATAAACTTGAAAGCTGAGACTATCAGCAAGTGAAGACATTATACACCAAAGCTGCAGAAAGCCTGGCTGACATGCACAAGAAAATTATGCCTGGGGGTGGGGGAAGTATGCTCAGAGAGCAAACCATCAGGGGAGTACTTAGAATATAAACTGGGCAAAGGAAAATGTAGACTTAGAAGTTTTCCTCCATCATGCAGGATTTAACACTTTAGCCAGTGGTCTAGAAATATGAGTCCAATATATGCCATTTGCTGACTCATAAAATTTTCAAAAAGCAATAAATTTCATTAAAGAAATAGACCTGCCAAATATAGCTGGAAAACTATTGAAGGAGGGACTAAATGGCTTAGAAAGGAAAAATGCTGTAATTGATCTACTACATTAGACAGAAATCCAACCAGCTGATCATGTTCCTTAGAGGCCTTCAGGACACTCTGTCAAGCAAGGTAATTTTCAAGTGTTATTTAGAAGGGTATGACTTGAGATGGCTTTTTAGGAGCCACCATTTCAGAGCTGCTCTTTAATAGCAGAACATACAGCTGGATGTATCAAAGGACAGATAAATTAACTATTAGATGAATTATATTAGATTAATATACTCACCTATCTTACTAGGCAGACTGGTTGAAATATCAGAAAGAAGTAACATACAAATGATGATCTTTAGAGATGGGTAATAGAACATGATGCTTATGGGTAAGACACTCATTTGAGTACCACTTATAATACCTAATCAAAAGGGTCAGTGAGAAGGCTGAAGGTGGTCACTCTAATGCAAAATTGTGGTCCTTCCCACAGGCTCCATATTTGAGCCAATTCTCAGATCCACTGCTTATCAAATGGAAAACTGGCTGTAGTCACCAAACAGAAAGAAGGATTCTGTGACATAATGAGAATAGATCCAGTAAAAGTTTCTTCATCTTTCCCAAATGGTTATCAGCCATCTTTACAGGTAGCCATAATTATAAATAGGAGTGTTCTGGTTTTATTTCTGCTGCTGTGATAAATGATCCTGACAAAAGCAACTTAGAGGTGAAAGGAATCTATTTCATCTTACTCCAGATTACAAGCCATCCTTGTTGTGAAGTCAAGGCAGGCATTTCAAATAGGTGTCACATCACATCCACAGTCAAGAGCAAGAAGAAATATACATATGCTTACTTGATTGTTTGTGCTCAACTAGACTTCTCCACTCCTATACAGCCTAGGACCTCCTGACTAAGGAATGATATCACCCACAGTGATCTGAGTCTTCTTATATCAATTACTTTAATTGATTATCCCTATGCATAAACCAACCCAATGTAGATAATCTCTCATTGAGATTCTATTCCCAGGAGATTCTAGGGTTTTTTTCAAGTTGACAGTTAAAACTATTACAAGAGGGATAATCTGATATTTATTGGGCTGTAACACAAAAGCCATATCAATGAATTCCCTAATATAAAAGATACAGACTATTTGTTAGTGGAGTACTCATCTAAAGCCATTTCATACTCATTCAGCTGGATCCTCTTACTTTTCTTCTCTCTTTACCCCTCTACTTCCTTTATTCTCTTCCCTCTCAAATAATACCTCTCCAAACACTCTCTCTGTCTTCCTCTTAGGTTTCTCTGTCTCTTTCTTTATCTTATATACATGTGCACATGCATACACACTGGACAGGGGGAAGCTATAAGGCATGCTAAGATCTGATAGTACAGAGATGGAATCCAGACTTATTTGCTCATTAAGTATTTGAGCCCAAAATACCCAAATGATGTCTCGGTCTTCCACTGGGACATTTGTTCAACTATATTCATAGCAGCTTTATTTGTAATAGCCAGAAACTGCAAACAACCTCTATACCCATCAACTTAATGAGTTTTAAAAATGTGGTATATCTACACAATGGAATGCTATTCAGTTATTCAAAGACCTGAGTTTTTCAGGCTAATGGATGGAACTAAAAAATATCATCCTGGGTGAGGTAACTCAGACCCAAAAGGACATGCATGGTATGTACTCTCTAATAAGTGGATGTTAGCCAAAAAAAAGTACAGAATACCAAAGGTACAGTCCACAGAGTACAAAAAGGTCAACAAGCTGAAGGGCCCAAGTGAGGACGCCTCAATACCACTTGGGAGGGAGAAGAAAGCAATCACAAGGGGAAGGGAGGGAGGAACCTGGGTGAGAAAGGAGAGGGGGAAGAGGAGAACATGATCTGGTATTGGGTAGGGGAAAAGGACTGAAGTCATGAGGGTCATCAGAAAGAATAGAAACAGGCAACCTCAGGAGGTGGGGGTGGGCCTCTAGAATGTACCAGAGACCTAGGAGGTAAGAGACTCTTAGGACTCAAAGGGAGAGATCTTAGATGAAATGCCCTACAATGGGGAGAGGGAACTTATAGAGAAAGACAGGGCATCAAATGAGGGAGTGGGTTGCCATCTCACAGTCAAAACTCTGACCCATAATTGTTCTTGTCTAAAAGAACTGCAGGGACAGAAATGGAAAGGAGCCCGAGGAAAAAGAGGTCGAGTGACAGGCCCAAAGTGGGTTCTAGCTCAAGGGGAGGCCCCAAGGCCTGACACTATTATTGAGGCTATGGAACACTCACAAAAGGGGACCTATCATGTCTGCCCACCTGAAAAACCTAACAAGCAGCTGAAAGACTCAGATGTAGATATTTGCACCCAACCACTGGACAGAAGCTGTTGACCTCTCTGGTTGAATTAGGGAAAAGCTGGAAGAAGCTGAGGAGGAGGGCTACCCTATAGAAGTACCAGCAGTCTCGATTAACCTGGACCCCTGAGATCTCTCAGACATTGGAACACCAACCAGGCAGCATACACCAGCTGATATGAGGCCCCTAACAAATATACAGCAGAGGACTGCCAGGTCTGGGTTCAGTCAGAGAAGATGCACCTAACCCTCAAGAGACTGGAGGCCCCAAGGAGTTTAGTGGTCTGGTGAGGTGGGAGATGAGGGAATGTGGACATCCTCATGAAGACAGGAGTTGTGGAGGAGGGATGGGATGGGGAACAGTCAGAGGGTGGACCAGAAGGGGGATAATATCTGGAGTGTAAGAAAAAAAGATTAAATAAAATAAAATGTGGTATACCTACACCATGAATGCTATTCAGTTATTAAAAACAAAGACATTGTGGAATTTGCAGGCAAATGGATAGAACTTGAGAATATCATCCTGAGTAAGGAAACATAGACCCAGAATGATACCTATGGTATATACTCACTTATAAGTGAACACTAGCCATAACGTGCATGATAACCATGCTACAATCCACAAACCCAAAGAAACTAAGTTGTAAGGAGGGCCCAGAGGAGGATGGGTAGATCTCACTCAGAATAGGAAACAGAATGATCACTGGAGGTGGATGGAAAGAGGGAACTGGGTGGTAAGGGGGGTGAAAAGGGGTAGGGTTGGCCATCAAGAGGAGGGATGGGAGAGGGCTAGGAGTGAGAATGGAAATCAGTGGGTAGGCATTGCTGGGACTAGCAGGAGCTGAGAGTTTCTGGATGTCACCTTAGGCGAGATTTCTACCAGCCAGGGATGTGAAGACCAAAGTAGCCACTTCCTATAGCCAGGTGAGACTTTCAGTGGAAGGGGGGAGACACCAACCTATCCACAAAACCTTCAGCCTCAAATATGTCCTACCGACAGGGTGGACAGGTATAAAGATGAGGCAGGGACTGAGGAAGCAGCTGGCCAATGACTGGCCTAGCTTGAGGCCCATCCCAATGGAGAGAGTCAACCCCTGACACTCTTAGTGAAACAGTTTTGTGCTTGGAACATGACTAACTCCTGAGAGGCTTCATGAGGCAGTGGATGAGGGCAGATTTGGAGAAGCACAGCCGCATCAGGAATAGCTCAGGGAGTCTTGTGGAAGGGTGGGGGATAGAATTGAACGAGCAAGAGGAGTCAAGGACATCACAGGAAGACTTGCAGAGTCAACTAATCTGAGCCCATGGTGGCTCATAGAGACTGAACCACCAACCAAAGAGCACTGAGACTGGACCTAGGACCCCTACATATTCGTAGCAGATGTGCAGGGTGTTCTTCATATGCTTCCGCTAACAATTGGAATGGGGGCTGTCTCTAACTCTATTACCTGCCATTGGATCCCCTGCCCTTACCTAGTTGGGCCTCAGTGGGAGAGGATGGCTTAGTCCTGCTGTGAATACATACTCCTGGGATGGGGCATCTTCTCCTCAGAGAAGGGTGTCGACAATGAGGGGAGGGATTGTAAGGACAGGACTGGAAAGAGTGGAGGGAGGGAGGCTGCTGGAGATATTCAGTCTGGTTCTTCTTCCCAGCCCCATGCTCCCAGAAATAAGACTCAGACTCAAAATATATTAATAAATACCTTGTCCATATTGCTAGGCTTTTCTCTTATTAGATCAAAACTTAAATTATCCCATTTATTCTAATCTATATTCTGCCATGAGGCTGATCATCAGTGCACAGGTACCATGCATCAGTCTCACCTTCTAATCTACCCTTTCCTATAGGTCAAAGGTTTTCTTTTTTAATTGACAGGTGACGCATCCATAAAATATACAGGATATTCTCCCTACAGGCTGAGAATGGGGTGTAAAGTGAATAAAAAAATAAAATAAATTTTAGAAAGAAAAGAAAGAAAGCTATCAGTCATACTATTGATTTTTCAGACTAGAAAGGATACTTAGACTATACAGGTCTTCGTTTTATTGCTTTGAAAAATAAAACGCAGAAGTTTTAAGTGAAAAAAAGGAGTTGATCCCAATGATGGAGAAGAAGAGGTCAGTGAGCAGAACATTGTGCTGAGGACCCCAAAGAGCTGTACATAGAGAAATACAGAATTAATAAGCAGGGGCATTCAATGCAACTGAGAGCCAGGAGAGAAATATACCTTCTGGGATCAGTGATATTTGACTTCATATTTGATAGGAAATCAAGTGACATCAGGCAGAAAATGTAGACTCCTGTGTGTTTCTGGGCTTACTTTCAACGAGAGCTTGCTTCCTTCAAGGTTAATCTGGCATGCATTTCCAGTCATGTTGAGCAAACATTTTATAGAAGATTCAGCTGGTATTAAACCAACCATGAGAACATTTGGAAAGATATGAACAGGAACCTCCCCCTAAGAAACCTGTATTCTGAAAGGCAGAGGCTTCTATCATGTTGTTTTATTGTTCTCTCACTTATGGATGAGCTACCTTCCTGTTGCCCCAAGACCTCCATATTTCAGCCAGAGAAAAATGAAAGAAAGAAAACATAGATAGAGTAGCTGAACATTTGGGAAAACAGCTTTCCCAGTGGCCTTGTATTTTTTTTTCCTTTTCTCTCCAAATCTCACTTTGTCTTTGGTTAGTGAAAAACATGGAATTTACAGCCAGCCTAGACTCTAGCTCTATTCTGCCAGTCCTGAGTTATATGAGCATGATATATATATATATATATACTCTCCATGATTCTTTTTCTTCAAAGTTTGAGGAAATGAAAAATAAATTCAACTCTCAAATAAACAAGTTCATACCATGTTATTGGTAAATGTTAAATGTGGAATAACCATCTTAGATCATTGTTCAAATCCACATAGTTCAATAGGACTTGACACCAATGTATGGAGCTGCCTTATGGCCCAATGCCCTGAAACACAAACAAAACCCAAGCAAACAAACAAAATCCTCAAAACAAAAAAATAAATCAAAAACAAGAGAAAAAAAGAGGAAAAGGAGGAGGAGGAGGAGGAAGGAAGGAAGGGGAGGAGAGGGAAGAGGGAAAGAAGGAGAAAGCAAAGATGGCCAGGGAAACGAATGGTGCAATGTATGATACTTGGAGAACCTTGGAAATCAGGAAAGGTGCATGGCCAAACTCTCATAAAAAGTTTACCAGAAGTAGAAGAATTTTTGACATATGAATAAAAAAAGTATAGAGGAAAGATGGTAATTTTTTGATTGATCTGTGAATAGGACCACAGACTCAAAAGAAGAGAACCTGGGGGAACTGGGCAGCCATCAGAGAAGCAGCATGCTGGACCCAGAGTCAGAGCAGGACATCTGTCTGACCAATCCTGGTAGTCATTGTCATTCTTCATGTGCTGAGTTCTGCTTATAAGTGGGAAGTGTGAGGCCCATGCTACAGTAAAATAGAAGGGATTGCTATGCTTCACATGTCACCAGAATCATTGTGCTGGAAGTTCCAACTATGTAAGCTTAATTCTGGACACTGGTGGAATGTACTCACGCCCTCCACAGGTCTGATGGTCACTTTTAGTTGTCAGGTTGCCCCAGTTTAGAATCCCCTGGCAAGAGTGTCTCAATCTTGGATCAGATTGGCTGCTCATGCCTGTGAGGGATTTTTCTTAATTCTGTTCATGGGAAGACTCACTTTGAATGTGGGTTGGATTATGTCGTAATCTGAGCCCTGAGCAGGGTAAGAATACAGACAATGAGCTGAGCAAGTAAGCACGCATGCTCTCAGCCTATTCCTGCTCTGGACTGTAGATGTGATGCTGTGATGCTACCCCAATTTCCTGCCTTGAGGGACCTTCACTTAGAACTTCGAGCTAAAGGAAACCTTTGTTCCTCCAAGTTGCCTTTTGTCAGGATATTTTTTCACAGTAATAGAAAGGAAATTAGAACAGGAGGCGAATGGGAATAGATGGTGACTTTAGGATTGAGTACCATGAGGCTTCTATGGTTTTATAAGAAGAGTGAGACCCAAGTGAGCAGGTTTGTTCAGTGTCACTGTGATGCGTTCTATCACAGCATAATGCAGGAAGGAGGTCCTTTCAGACTGACTAGACATTTTAACCATATTCTTTGTGACCACTTAGCTCCTAGAACAATGAGCTAAATAGAGCTAAATAAAGCCTCACTTACAATTTACCTAGTCTTAGGTATTTCTTGTAAAACGTAAAAGCATTGTTAGCAGTGATTAGATAGCCTGTCAAGAGGGCTATGGAAAAACTATAAGCTACTAGGATAGACATTGCTGAGTTATAGTCAGTCATTAGAGTGAACTCTTGGATAGGGGTTATCATACTAGAAGTTCAGAACGCAATCACAATTTGAAAAAGAGTGACAGTATCCAGTGACAAAAATTGATTGGTCTCTTTATGTATATATGGATTATATTTTAATTCCTCCCACTTGGTTAAACATTCTGTGTGTGTGTGTGTGTGTGTGTGTGTGTGTGTGTGTGTGTGTTCATTTGAAGGGGAAACTGGAGAGGTGAGAAGGATCTAGAGAAACAGGATGGTAAGTAGGTGTTAAGTCAACTTAAGGCCATGAAACGTGCAGAAGGAGAGAAGACTCGATGGCCAGAAAATGCACCCAGTCTCCCATTTAGAGCAGTGTGATTTACAGAATGTTAACTTACAACTTTTCAACCTCATGATGCTACAACACAGTCTGCATCCAGTAGATATCACATTTCAGATTCTGAATTGGCAATGTGTGTTCAATTCTCTTTTATGCTGCTATGAAGTTAGCAACTGATGCCCTAGTATCCTTGCTACCCATTTGTTTTAGGTGCTGTGATTTGTGTTTCTGCATCTCTTCACGTCTACCCAACACTCAGCTGTATGTATATGAGATAGTCATCAGATTAGTATGAAGTAGGCTTTGAGTTAGAAGATTTTGCTCAAATGTAGAGGAATAGAATGTGTTCTAGATACAGGCTTGGCTAAGCTAGGAAGTTCACCATAATATATTCACAGTGGCCACAGGATGCTACTAATGTTACATAAACGTGTGGATATATAGAATGTAATGGACCTGATGCAGAATAGAGAAAAGACATTGGGCTGAACCTGAGATATTCAACTAGAATCTACCATCCAGCAACTCTTATTTCTTTGGTTGCTACTAGGTACAGTGACTAGAGATAACACACAAAGACTTTTGCCTGAAGTAGTTTATGCATTTAAAATGGCTTAGAATCACATCATAAAATGAAGGATTAATAGTACTCAGTAGTATAAAGAATGACTCCCCCCTGAGCAGAACTGAAAGAAAGTTGAGGATATGAAAGGTGAATTCACAGAGGTTATATGAGTTAGTGAGGACTGGAATGAGAGTTTGTGAGACAGGGAGAGCTCATGCAGACAAAATCCATTGAGAATAAGACTGGATAGCTTACAGTGGGACTGGAGCATCGGAGTGCCTGAAACTGCACACATGTGGCAAAGCTTCATGAGAGGGAGCTTAGTGTGTCTTGATCGTGTATTGTTAGCATCATTTCTAGTACTCACAATGACTCTGTTAAGAAAAAGTATGATCTCCACTTTACAGATGAAGATTGGGGGCCTGGAGGTTAAGAAATACCTAAACATGAATTAAATTTAATTCAAGTCTGGCCAACACCAAAGCACACATTAGTGCTCCTAACCATTACCACTGCAACGTGCTGACATACACATGCACACACCAGGCATGGTCACATGTTGACTACCAAACCACTGCCTTCCATGTCTGAAAACATGTAGTCTGTTCTCTGACAAAACATCCACTCTTTGGACATGTTATTGCTTTTTCAATTTTGCATTATCGAATTATTTAATGGATAAAGATTATAACCTGTAACTGTTGTGAAGCCTGTGTGTGTGAGAAGGTGTCTGGGGATTCATGACCATTGGGACAGGGAAACCTTCACTGAAGGATTTTGATTGCCACCCCCTTCTGTTATTTGCAGCCAGCCATTAACCCACACTCTCTGCCTCACATTAGCCCAGATTGTCCTCCAATTTCCAAGGACTCTCACGGTGTACACAAGCACTGTGAATGTTATGCCCATGTTAATATGTGGTGCACAGATGGACACAGCACAGAACGGGAGAGACAAGAGGCCTGAGTCTAGACTGCTAAGCTAGAGTATGCCCAGAGCAAACCTGCTGTTTCGTTGCATGATGCCAATTGTAGTGACCAGAGGTGATATGAAAACACTTTGGCTAGAAGTAATTGCTGACATTAATATACTTCCCTCATGTTTATTAATTAGTTAACTGTAATAAACAATTATTGTTAGTGCCCATCTTCCTAAAAGCCAGAATCTACACTGGCATGTTGCCATCTCTGAGATCCTGGTCTTCCCAAAGGTGTATCACCACCTCCACCTAGTGGCCACTATTAGTTATGCACACAGGATATCTGACTCCCTAGGCTAAGCTGCCTGGAAGCTGGTAGGAAGACTGGGGCTGGGATCAGAGTAAATGTGCATCACCAATGCTAGGGAAGCAAAAGAAAAAAAAAAAAAAAAAAAAAGAAGTGAGCATATTGGGGGCACAAACTGTGAAAATTAAGAAGGACAAATTTCTGAAGCAATTTGAATTTAAAAAACTTGCTTCAGAGAGGTCCATGAACATAGGAATCATTTTTCTTCTTTTATAATTAATTAATTAATTAATATAATAATTAATTGATTAATTGGTGTGGGAATGTGTAGACATGCCATGGCACACATATGGAGGTCAGAGGACAATTTTCAGGAGTTTTTTCTCCTACCGTGTGAGTTGCAGGTCAAACTTAGGTCTTCAGTCTTGGTGAGCACCTTCAACCAATAAGCCATCTTTGTAGCCACATGTGTCACTTCTTGAGAGTAATAGCAGTTATTTGTATGAACCAGAAAACAGGAATAATTTTAAAATGAATACTGTGTTGAGCTGTGGTCTGGAGAAAGATAAGCAGCAGAAGGTGTCTCATTGGTTCTTGTGGTAGCATAACCATTCTCTGTGCAGCAGAAAGCACTCAGGTGTATCTCTGATCTTCACCACAACCATCTCAGTTAGCCACCACCAAAGTCCTGGGCCCTGCAAATGTGAATTCAACCAAGCACTGATGCAGAGTCCCCTCCCCAGAGTTGTATCAGTTCTGGTTCCATGATGACGTCCTCTCATCACTGTTCCTTAAGAACTATAGTATAAACAGCAAGTGTGGAGCATCTCCCTCATAATACATGTTAACTAGGGACGACTTAAAGTAACATGGAAATAAAAATGTACATAGGAAGACATGCATATGCCATATCAGAGATTTAAGTATTCTTGGTTTTGCATCTGTGGGGACTTGGAACCAATCAGCCAGAGCTCAGTTACCTTCCGTCACATGTTATGAATAAAGAAAATAGGATAGACTCAGGTAAATCCCACATACAAACCCATTTATGAAGTAGAGGGCCAAGATAGGGTTCAAACTCAGGCAGACAACTCCTTATAGCACTCTGTTCATATTAGATTGATTTTCTTTGATTCACATGTACTTAAGTATTTGTTTCAAGGATTATTTCATGTGTTTTGTTGAATTATTAATAACTTTAAATGGTTTCCAAATAGTGCAAAAAGTAGATGAAAAGCAGTCACTCTCCTGCCTCCTAACCCCAATGGCGCCCCTTTCATTGAGACTGTATCAGTCATTTGTGGGTTGTGCACTTTTCCATAGTATCACAGCATGAGTATGATCAAGAGATGTCAGCACAATGGCTCACACTTGCAACCCCAACACTTGGGAGGCTGAGGCAGTAGGATGATGACTTTGAGGCACTCGAGGATGTATCTGGAGGCCCTGGCTACCAAACAAATACACAGACAAAAATGATTGCATCTCCAATGTTTTAAGAATTATAATTTTTATTTATGAGAAAGTTACAGTGTGGGTGAATTAAATTAAGCATCAAAATCAAAACTACTATGCTTACACAGACAAAATTTCAAACTCCATCAGAATTTTTTTTTTTAATAGACCATGTTAATTCACCATTCAGTTACTTGAAAGGTTTGAAGTTGCCACTAATGTAAGGCTTTAATATGATTGCTTCAATTTTCTTCCCAGCTCATTACATTCTCCAAACATCATTGCAAAGCTTCCAAAGCATTCAGAGCCCATCTCCCTTCACTTCCTTTTATTAAAGATGTCCTTCTTATTTCCAGATCTTTCCTTGGTTATTAGGTTGACTTGTAACCAATCAAGTTAATTCAGCTAGAGACACGTCATCCAAAGGGCCCCATCCCAACTTTCTACTTCAGAGTTCATTTCCAGAGATACCATAGGCAAGCTAGATGGCCATATCTTCAACCAAATGTACTTCAGTTTTAAAATATGCCTAAAGTCTTTTTTCCACATGTTTTGTGAGTATGAGTCCAGTTTTTCACATGGACCGAATGTGAATCAGCTCCGTGGAGCTCAAGTTTAAGTGCATTTTGCAAGAGGTCCCATTTTTAGCCAAGTCACAGCTGAGTTTTCCTGTCAGCTAATTAGTACTTGTTCTTAAATTGGGCAGCTCCAATTCAAGCTAGATGAGATGCAATTTATTTCCTCTCTACTCTTAAAACCATCTAAGCTGTAAAATTTATGTTAGTCTGTTTTTCCCTTTGTCTAGCAGAGAGTTAGTTTAGTTTCATTCTGAACAAGTCAATAGAACTCCTTAGTTGCCAAGCAACCACTAAGTTCAGTCGTAGTTAACTAGTTTTCTAAAAATTAAGATAGTTAACTGTAACTCTTGAATATCCACAGTATTGAACAGTTCAGAATAAAAAGGGTAACCTAGAATAAGAACAAGCACATGAAATCCCTCTTGAGACATCAAACCACGGGATTCTCTACTTCCTGATTTTAAAAGTTATTCCCTAAGTCACTGGCCATAGGGATCTGTGGGGCTATACCCGTTTGATGCTCACCAAATTGGAGAAACGTCAAGCGCTGGAAGACACTTGTCTCTAAAGACTGCCATGACAGACCCAGCAGTTAAGAGCACTTGTTCCTTTTGCAGAGGACCCAGGTTTCATTTCTAGCACTGACCTTGTGCTTTTCAACTGTATGTAACTCCAGCTCCACAGAATCTGACACCCTTTTCTGGCCTCTATACGCACCAGGCACACATGTGATGCAGAGACATACGTACGTACAAAACATCCCCACATATAAATATTTTTTAAAAACTAAAAAAATAAAAATAATAATTAAAAATAAAAGATTGACATAGCAAGGCATAATATCCTCTTAAAAGATCCATTCATTTTGTTAGATAAGTCTATTGTAGTGTACATTTTCTTATAGGAGCATTTAAAATAAACTAAAACATTGATTTGCAACTAATTTATTGAGTTAAACATAATGGAATTACAAAAAGAAAAAGTTTTTTTTCTTCAACCATTGCTTTCAACATGCTTCATCAAATGTCCCTTGTCTTCCCTGGTGTGGCATTTAAGGCACATTCTGTCTGTATTGTACCTAATTCAGTGAGTATGCTCTCCCTTGAGCACTAGCACCCATTAATGTAGAACTGAAGGTGAGCAAAAGGAGCATGTTCTATTATCCCTCATTATTATATTGTGACCCTCCATCTGTATCCTGAATCTTATGACATCATGTCAGAGAAAAGGAGATGATGGGGAAAGAGCCGATTATTTTTTACTTTTCTGGAATTCGTTGCCTTTTCCTTAGCCGATGACGCCTTTGTGGGACAGACGTTCAAGTGATATTCTCACAAGTTCCTAGAAGTGCATCTACATTTTGCACTGCTTGAGATTACCTTTAATTCCTTCACTAGCTATTCAAATGAAAGCTTGGTAACACTGGAGGCTCCTTATCTCAGTAGGGTAGCATGCCCTTTGTGTGTGGGGGGGAGCATGTGTGGGGGCATGTGTGCTCATGTGTATGTGGCAAAGGACAACAAATCATCTGCCTTCCTAGTGCTGGGAAGAAAGCATATGCTACCACAGCCAATTTTCTACGTGCGTTTTAGGAACCATAGTCTGGTCTTTATGCCTCAGGGAAGCATTTTGCTGACTGATCATCCTAGTCCCACTGAATAGTAGGGTGGCCCATTTGGATGAAGACTCTTCAAGATGAATCACCATAGTATTTGCATAATCCCTGTTTCTGTATCAGCACAAAGAAAGCTCTCCTTCATCCTCGCTGGGAGAAGACAGACTTCTCCTTTCTCAAACTAAGGATAGGTGTCCATTTTATCCTGTAACTTTCTTCTGGACCCACCAGGTTGGACCTGTACAGTATGAGAGATTAGAGAGCTGATCTGTATGGGAGAGCAACACGTATGAGCCTTGTGCTGTTTCATGTCAACTCCAGTGAATTTCCTCTCTCCAGTAAACTCAGCTCTTTGGCCTTCATGGGTGGAGAAATGAAGGTCAATAGACTGTCATGTTATCTTGCTGTATTGTCTCTGGAACTTTTCTTTTTTTACATTTTTTTATTTTTGATACTTTATTTACATCTGGGTTGTTTGCAGCTTCTGACTATTATAAATATGGCTGCTATGAACATAGTGGAGCATGTGTCCTTATTACATGTTGGAGCATCTTCTGGGTATATGCCCAGGAGTGGTATAGTTGGGTCCTCAGGTAGTATTATGTCCATTTTTCTGAGGGTCTGCCAAACTGATTTCCAGAGTGGCTGTACTAGCTTGCAATCCTACCAACAATGGAAGAGTGTTCCTCTTTCTCCACGTCCTCACCAGCATCTGCTGTCACCTGAGTTTTTGATCTTAGCCATTCTGACTGGTGTGAGGTGGAATCTCAGGGTTGTTTTGATTTGCATTCTCTGATGACTAAGGATGTTGAACAATTCTTTAGGTGCTTCTCAGCCCTTTGAGTTTCCTCAGTTGAGAATTCTCTGTTTAGCTCGGCTCCCCATTTTTTGATAGGGTTATTTGGTTCTCTGGAGTCTAACTTCTTGAGTTCTTTGTATATATTGGATATTAGCCCTCTATCGGATGTAGGATTGGTAAAGATCTTTTCCCAATCTATTGGTTGCTGTCCTATTGACAGTGTCCTTTGTGTCTGTGGAACTTTTCCCTCAGCATTTATTAGCACAAACATCTGTTTCCTGAGGTTTGACCTTAGTAGTGTTCTAACAATGAAAAATGTTCACTGTAATATGTCCCTGTTGTGACCATAAAATGAGTAATGTTTCAGTGGCAGAAACCAGGCCAGGAGCAAGCTCAGAAGCCTTTGATGCCCATAGACTGAAAGCTTAATGTGAGGTTCAAAGTTCAGACAGAGCCAATGGTCCCATTAGGAGAACAATGAAAAAGGTGTGACCCAGCAACAGGACCTGTGGCCTGCAAACAAAAAAATAGGGGATTTGTAAGGGACCACTACCAGAGAGATGAAGCCCTCTTTGTCAAATAGTCATTTGTATCCTGTAAATTTACTCAAGGCAGTTCCACCCTGAGTCAGGATAGGTTCTCCAAGAAGCAGACACTAAGTAAACTCAAGAGTCTGGGAGATTCCCTAGGGAAATGTGGCAAGAGAAATGGAAGGGAGCCTGGAGTGGAGAGGCAGGGAGACGCCTCAGATCCTGATGCAGGTGTGTGAGTGCTGTGAAGGAGAAGTTGGAATGGTCCATGGAACGCTATGAGAACGGAAAGACCTAACAATTCATCAGAGCCGCTGAGCTGTTCTTGAGTCTCTGTCACCTTTTTCGGCTGTCTCTGCCACCCACAATGATCAGCTGGGAACAGCTTGTGGAAGCAAGGCTCAGAGGAAAGAGGTGAAGGAGTTCTGAGCACAGCTGCTGGCACTGCTAGTCATTCCGATTCCTTATCGTTAGAGGTAGTATCGGATATGACAGGTGCATTTCCTGGTCACTGCACAGTCTAAACAGTGAGTGAGCAAGTGTGCACCCCTTTTATCTTTGCAGACCTGAGGCCTTACCATACAATCTTATCTTCCCTTCTCCACCAAGTTTCCTGAACTCAAAGTGTATCTACTGTTCTTCATTTGGCACTCTGCTCATTTTCTCAATCAGCAAGATGGTTTCTTTTACTCCCCCACCCGTCGCCGTTCACCCTGCTCGAGCCCAGAAGGAGGTTCCTTCCCAGTGGTCCTATTTCCAAGAAGTAAGTCTGTGTGGAATTTAGACGTAAATTCAACTGGGGACCCCAGTCGTGGATAAAGAACCAAATGTTGAGCACAAAATTCAAGAGATGGAAGGAAAAGACAGCTTCATGTGTTTTATAAAAGAGGGATGAAAGAGGGCAGAGGTAAAATTCAAAGATAATTTCTAGACTATCGAAAGTTTGGTTTTTTTGTGTGTGTTCTTTTTCTGCACTATTTGTTTACTAATTAAATTTGTTCTCTGACATTTTCATTTATACTACATTCTGATTACTCTCACATCCCACTCTGTTATCTTCTCCCACTATGACACCCCTCTCCCCACCTTCCTCCAAGTCCCTTTCACAGGCTCATGTTCCCTTGCTTTGTCTGGGTTCCCCTGATTTTAACCAGGGTCATCTGTGTAGTAGTAGGTTTGGAAATGTCCCTTGAAACCTGCTGGGCTCATATCTGATATACATTGAAAACAATGTCTGCACCCCAGAATATATCAGTAAGCATTAGTTTGTCAGGGAACTGTTTAAGATATGCAATCCAGGAAGACTCTAGATTCTTGGCATTATGTAAATTGAAAGAATAAAACAGAAGCCTACCAGCTGTTAGCTGGCTTCAGATCTCTTCCCAAGAGGTCAACAAAGGCTTTGAAATCAGCCTTTGCTCTCTCAGCAACAAGCAGTTAGTTAGGCACTGCCTTCAGCCTCTTGTCTTAGAGTTCATGCAAGGCTTTGACTACCCACACTACATCATATTTCTCAGGTTTTCTCCCCAGAGCTCTGCAACGTCTGTACTCCCAGAGAGAGGACAAATCAGTCTATAATAAATCATCTCAGGTTATGTGTCTTCTAAAATGACAGAGCTTCAGCATAAATTTATACACTTTTCCCTTAAGGGAATTATTTAAAATTATGACATGCTAGACATGAGAGAAAATGTAAGTATAAGACCCTGGGAAGCAGAAACAAGTACTATTCTTGCCTTCAAATAATATATACATCTGGTGAATTCGAGAGAGAAGGAAGGAAGGAAGGAAGGAAGGAAGGAAGGAAGGAAGGAAGGAAGGAAGGAAAAAAGGAAGGAAAGGAGGAGGGAAGATCCTGGTAAAAATAAATTAGTAAAATATCCAAACACCAAATTTATATTCAGAATTAAATACAGTTAGAACACATAACCGAAGAAAATGAATTTAATTACAAAATAAAAATCAAAGAAATAATAGTAGGAATAGACTTAGCAAGGAAAAGCTCCCATAAGAAAGCTTCAGCGTATCTTTTAGGAGATCAGAAGACTGAGCCAATGCAAAAGTGAACACTACTCACAGGGAATTCTCCAAACCTACCCAGAAACGTCACACAATCAATTAAAAATATCAATAGGGTTTTTCTGACACATGAGCTGATTGAACTATAATTTAGAAAATAAACAAAAGTAGACTCTCTTTTTTTTTCCTAAAAAAAAAAAAAAAAAAAAAAAAACAAGAACAAAAAAACTTAAGGACTGGGATGTGGCCTGGAGGGGGAACACTTGAGTGTCATTTACAAATCCCTGGCATCTACTTTCAGGACTACAAAGCAAAAGAAAACAAAACCCCCAAACTCAAAGAGACAAATAAAAACTAATCTGACCTACCACAACTCGACAATGTTAGCAGTATTAATAAAAAGAAGCCCAACTAT
The DNA here is from genome assembly GCA_028551405.1 of Uromys caudimaculatus. Classification (NCBI taxonomy): domain Eukaryota; kingdom Metazoa; phylum Chordata; class Mammalia; order Rodentia; family Muridae; genus Uromys; species Uromys caudimaculatus. Next base: position 94,267,415 of record CM052700.1, read on the forward strand.
GTTGGCAAAGCCAATTATATAGCTATATCAAAAGCACTTAGTATTATCAGGAGGAAAAATGAATTATGCAATAAATGGTCAAAGGAGGTAATCAGCTAGAAGAAATATCTTAAATCCACTTCTTCATATATTCCACCAGAATGGATTTGAAATGTGTGAAGCTTTTAAATGTAAAATATCATAAATTTAACATAAGCTTTAGAAGATCCTACTCCTGCGAAGTTGTGATGGTATGCTAGTGACAGGCTGAGCTCAGCTGCATCTGAATTCTCCCAGATTGGTGCCGACACAGTGAGAGTGGCACAGAAGACAGAATTCAGAGTAAATGCTGGGATTTCTGGCAACAGTATAAAAACTGTGAAAGGAAAAAAAAGGGGGGGAAATAATAGACCCTTACTCCAGCCTGAAGTTACACTTGCAAGGTGAAGATATGTAGGTGCCTGCTATGGCAAGTCAAGTCACTCTCATCACAGGAAAAATGGTCACAGGTATTTTCATAAATCATCCATGCCTGAGATAAAAATATTATTCACCCTTTAAAACAAGAAAAACAATTCACTAGGGAATGTTTAAGCTATTTCAAATGATAAAATAAAGCACAAAAGCAAAACTTGAGAAATGTAGCCTTATCAAGAATGTTCCCTATTATTATGGCTCATACCACCTCAAATAAAAACAATATACAAACTAGCTGGGAAGCATATTTACAACCTAAATAATAAACACAATTGGTGGGGCTGGTGTATAAAGAAGTTTGACAGGTCAATAAGAAAAAATATAGACAGCCAAATGAAAAAAAGGAGGGGGGCCAAAGGTAAAGAGACATGAGAACCTTGTCTTCATTACTGGTATGGGGGTAGGCCTCCACTCTCTCAGAGGAGAAGGGGAACGAGATGGAGGAAGGGACTGCGGGAGGGAGGGATCAGGAGAGTAAAATAAAGTGAGTAAATAAAAACAAATAAATAAAATCGGGGCTGGAGAGATGGCTCAGTAGTTAAGAGCAGTGACTGCTCTTCCAGAGGTCCTGAGATCAATTCCCAGCAACCACACGGTGGCATCTATAATGGGATCTGGTGCCCTCTTCTAATGTGTCTGAAGACACCGACAGTGTACTCATAATACATGAAATAAGGAAAAAATCTTTTTAAAAAATAAGTAAAATAATAAATAAATAAAATACAAGATTTTTGTAATGAAAAACCAAAACAAGACATTAAAGCTATACTGAGATGTCTCTTCCACTTATTACATTGCCAGTGCCAAAGAGTTCCATAAAACACTAAGAGAAACAGTGCAAACTGCAGCAGCCTGAGGACACAGTTATTTTGCTGAATCTATCTAAGTTGCGAATATTCATCCTTTGGTATAATGATCCCTCTAAAAATTGTAACTCAGACACTCAGGCACTGGAATGTAATATATGTATTTGATTTCTAAATACAACATCGAGCATAAAAGCAACAGACCAAAAATGAATACTTAACAGTAAGATATAGTCACATTAACAAGCATGCATTCATATGGAGAAAGGCTATGAAATCACTAAATGTGACAACTGCATTGGTGTGGTGGTGTCCGTCCATGACCCTAGCACATGGGCATCTGAAGCTGAAGGACTGGAGGTTTGGGGCCAGCCTGGGCTATGTAGGATACATTTGCACTATACTGTGATTTGTTGAAAAAAGAAAAGGACTGCATGAAATTGATTATGTATACTTAAATATATCTTTAGAAATACATGAAATTGATGAAATGGGTAATATTGGGAAAGAAAGGTCACATAGTACTAGGAAAATTGGAAAAAGGATGATTTACAAGTGTTTTTTTAATTATATGATATTATGCTTGGCTTCTTTAATATTTTAGCTTTGTAATATTTTCTTATATATTTGGACAGTTTAAACCACTTGTACTGAAGATAGTATGAGTTTTTCAATGTACTGCTGTCATAATTAACAAGTATATATATATATATATATATATATATGTACATATATATATGTTATCCATCAGTCATATGTATATATACTATATGCATAAATAAAATAAAACATATTATCTTTCAAGAACATAAAAATAAATCTTAAAAATCACAAAGTAAACCTGTAAAAAGAGAAAATAGGAATCATATGATCTGTTAACAAAGTGAAGTTTAGAGACTTCATTCATATGATATACACTGGATTTCCTTTAATGATTAAAGTTTAATCTCTTTACTTATTTTGAAAATAATTATAATTCATTTTGATGAAAGAATATGCTTAGAGATGTTGACAAGAAGGGAAGGGTCTTCTTTTTTTATTTTTGATACTTTATTTACATTTCAAATGTTTTCCCTTTTCCAGGTCTCCCCTTTGGAAACCCCCTATCCCATCCCACCTCTCCCTGCCTCTATGAGGGTGCTCTCCCACCTACCTATCCTCCCTGGAATTCCCCTATACTGGGGTATCTAACACTCTCAGACCCAAGGGCCTCTCCTCCCACTGATGGCCAACAAGGCCCTCCTCTGCCACATATGTGGCTAGTACCATGGATCCCTCCATATGCATTCTTTGGTTGGTGGTCTAGTCTCTGGGAGCACTGGGGGGCCTAACCAGTTGACACTGTTGCTCCTTCCCCATAGGGCTGCAAACTCCCTCAGCTCCTTCAGTCCCTTCTCCAACTTCTCCACCAGGGACCCCACGCTCAGTCCAACAGTTGGTGTGAATTGAATCATGGGTGTTCCGAACTTTTGGGCTAATATCCGCTTATCAGTGAGTACATACTGTGTTTGTTCTTTTGTGACTGAGTTACCTCACTCAGGATGATATTTTCAAGTTCCATCCATTTGTCTGCGAATTTCATGAAGTCATTGTTTTTAATAGCTGTGTAGTACTCCATTGTGTAAATGTACCACATTTTCTGTATCCATTCCTTTGTTGAGGGACATATGGGTTGTTTCTAGCATCTGGCTATTATAAATATGGCTGCTATGAACATAGTAGAGCGTGTGTCCTTATTACATGTTGGAGCATTTCTGGGTATATGCCCAGGAGTGGTATAGCTGGGTCCTCAAGCAGTATTATGTCCATTTTTCTGAGGGTCCGCCAAACTGATTTCCAGAGTGGTTGTACCAGCTTGCAATCCTACCAGCAATGGAGAAGTGTTCCTCTTTCTCCACATCCTCGCCAGCATCTGCTGTCACCTGAGTTTTTGATCTTAGCCATTCTGACTGGTGTGAGGTGGAATCTCAGACTTGTTTTGATTTGCATTTCCCTGATAACTAAAGATGCTGAACGTTTCTTTAGGTGCTTATCAGCCCTTCATGTTTCCTCAGTTGAGAATTCTCTGTTTAGCTCTGTTCCCCATTTTTTGATAGGGTATTTGGTTCTCTGGAGTCTAACTTCTTGAGTTCTTTGTATATATTGGATATTAGGTCAGGGTCTTCTGTGACAGCTAGTAATAGTTCACAACTGAGGAGCAGATTGTGAGAAAAGAACCTCTGCAACGCTCTTCACAGATCTTTATACATTTTGCTCCTTCTATTAGTTATCTTGTTATGAAGGAGACAGTCTTATGTCCAAGGGACCAACAAGACATTCAGGGATGTTCAGTAGCATGTTAGCCCTGAAAAGAAAGGAATGAGGTAGAAGGGAACAGGAAAGGGAAGAGAAAGAGGAAGAAAAGATTGCATAAAGTCTAAACCTAGGCATTCTAGTAAAAACAGTGATACAATTGAGATTGTTGGTGATTTAGAGTCTAAGTTTATTTTTTAAAGTCTGGAGCTGTTTAATTGTTATTGTCATATCAACAAAAGTTAATGTGGCAAAATTTGGAGACCATGCACACACAAAGCACACTAAAACTGCTTCAATTTTCTAAAGGTGAGATACTTGTAGAAAGACCCATGCTTGGAAAGGATGGTCCCTTATCCTGATGATAACAATAGAAATAAAAAGAAATAGCAGCAACTTTATCAAGAATTATCATACTTTATATTGATCCAGGAGAGAAATATAGAAGGAGCTAAAATAGAATATTCCAGGAATCTATCCAGTGTAAATGAGTCACTTTCTCTAACTGTACAATGCCTTTGAAGTCCCACTTCTGGTTGACAGTTGATCCATTGTGACATCAGAGATACATGCTATTCCTCTTCTTCTGAAAACCTCACCCAAAATGCCAGAATGTCCCTCTTGACCAGAATGGAATATTAACAGAATGATTTAACAAATGAAAACATCAATATTAAAAACTGACCAGCTATATCAAAACAAACAAGCAAAACACATAGCAAGAAAAGCATTTTAGCACAAGAGAACAATTTCATACTATATACAACCTCAGACACAGCTTCTAACTTTGCAATGGAATAGTTCTAGAAATCACAATCAAAATGTAAAGAAGGAATAATACCTGTTATCAAAGACATGAGAGTAATTATAGCAGTCATTAATCCTAGACAAGTTAGACTCAAAGAGATGGCAACGTAATCATTAACCACAGTAATGTAATTAAGGATACTGTTGGCATACTCTTTGACCCAGCTAACCATTTCTAGGAATTGTTTCTCCAGATACAATCACATAAGAACACAGAGGTACATATACAAAGATATGTCTGTACTTGTTGGAAACACACATACCCTTTGCTTTGAAATAATGAAACTAGAAGCAACTTACATGTACAATGAGAAAAGATTAATGAAACAATTTCTATTAGATTCTCACAGTGGAATACTACAGAATTAATAAGTAAGATAGGAAAATACTAGGTATCTACTGAAATATAAAATTGACTTCAACAAAGAAAAGAAAAAGTTGTAGAACATCATACAAAGAGTCACAAGAACTGTGTGTGTATGTGTGTGTGCGTGCATGTGCTCGTGTGTGTTTGAATATGACTATAAAGAATTAGAAATCCGCAAATTGATCCACTCCTATCTCCTTGTACAAAACTCAAATCCAAGTGGATTAAGGACCTCCACATAAAACCAGTTACACTGAATCTAATAGAAGAGAAACTGGGGAAAACTCTCGAACACCTGGGTACGGGGGAAAAGTTCCTGAACAGAACACCAGGGGCCTATGCTCTAAGATCAAGAATAGACAAATGGGACCTCATGAAATTGCAAAGTTTCTGTAAGGCAAAGGACA
>CM052700.1:94273049-94289456 GCA_028551405.1 Uromys caudimaculatus
AAAAAAAAAAAAAAAAAAAAGAATTAGAAATCTATGAGACAAGCAGCTGACTGAGGATTTGGAGAAATAGACATTAGACCATACACCTTTATGTTATTTTATACTGTTCAAAATAATAACATTTGCTTTTAAATACATGTATTTATTTTAATATTGGGAAATAAAGCTATTGACTTTAACTCTTACTGGCTCCTCTTCCACTTGGTGTTAGGTGTGCCTGTGCACAGCCTCACCTTCTTTAACACCTTTGTTTCTTCTCCCATGGTTCCATTTCTACTTTTATGACCTGAACTCATCCTCATATCTAGGACATATACATATGTATAAATATTTAAACCTAGAGTCCACATATGAGACAATATTGGACATTTACCATTCTGATTCTGGGTAATCACATTTAATATAATAATTTCCAGGTCCATACACTCTCCTGAAACCTCACTTTTCTTTATAGTGATTAGGAAAGAGAAAGGAAGAGGATCAACAAGAACAAATTACCTTTGAAAACAATGTGATAAAATGAACTACTTTGGATGCTAATTAAAAGATAAATATTACACAACAGGAGAAGTTTCCCCAAAGTTTTTAAATATAATAAAATGTAATAAAGATATAAAAATGGTATTAATCATGAGAAGTTCATCAGTAGGGCAAACCAGAAAAATCAAAACTGAGCTATAATTGCTTTAAAATTAAGCATTAAAAATAACAGAACCTGAGAATTTTATATAATAATGTTTTAAAGTTAAAAGAAATTCTTGCATAAGTGGTATAAATTGAATACAGATTATTATAATGACTAGGGATTGTTCTGGCCAAGATATTTGCCTTGTGAAGTACTTTCTTCTCTTGGAAAATACATCTTTCCCTCTATAAACATTCATTTCAGAATACACAACTATCTTTCAAAGAATATACTCCTACCAGACCAGACAACAGGCTTAATGGCCACTAACCTGGGCCAATCAGGTAAGTACTCCTGTTCCCAATAGAAATGATGATGTGGGACTTTGAAGCAATACCAATCATAGCTCTTTGTTGGCATTTTTAAAAACTGGACTGAGAGGGTCATTTTTTAATGGTAGGTCTCACAGGTGCACCCTGAGAGCTTCCACACATACATAAAAGAAGCAAGATGGCTAAGATAGCAGAGCCAGTGTTCGAAGCTGTAATGTGAACAGCCCTTCTGTATCACTGCTCCAATTTTCTCTCTGTGGTTATGTGACAAAATAAGTCTCTTTTTGACTCCTGTTGGGCTGGCCAAGTATCTGTCACAACCAGAAACATGCTCACTAATAGAGAAAACAAGAAGCATACTAGCACATCTGCTTTTCTCTATCTTCTTTTCAATGGCAAAGTAATAGTATATGAATCTAACTATAATCTGACAACTTAATCTGAACTGAAAGATTACAGATTAGGATGACTACAACTTTTAGAACCTGAATCATAAAATCCTGAAATGGAAAATTGAATGAAGTAAATCCCAGTATCAGATGTTCTTAAAGAAAGCCTTATTGGGAATGTGTACCTATAGCCCTAGCACTCAGGAAATCAAATCAGGGAGTTCCAGAATGGCTGGGGATATGTGGTGTGGTATTGTTTCCAAAGCCTGCACAAAGAAAGCAAACAAATCCGATTCTCCTATTCCTCTAAACACCCCCTTTCTGGTTGGATGAATATTCACTTGAAAAAGGGGGGTCAGTTTTTGCAGATTCTTGGCTAACTTCCTGACCTTACATCTCATTTCTAAATAACAATTAAAGATAGTATCTTAGCAGTTTACAGTGGTAAGAAAATCATCTTGAAAACATGATGTTGAGAACTCTGGCAGGAACTGGATTGATATCATGATCAACATAATGATGAATTCAGTACCATATAAGAGACTAGCAAAGAAAGTGACAGGTGGTGGATACATGCAAAAAAAGAATCAATTCTAAAAGTGTAAAATTAATGTGAAGCTCCACAGCTTCAGTTCTGAATGCCTATTTAAACTATATAAAAATTCACAGAGTTGTATAGATTTAGGGTCTGGTTAATTTGAGTGTGTGATGTTTTTTATTTATTTGCAAATATATTTTATAAGTAAATACCAATGCTGAATAAAGGAAAAGAAATAAAGGAAAGACATATTCAGACATGGACCAATTAGTATAAACTATCAGAAAAGAAAAAATGCAAAGTTTATGTTTCCTATTTAATTCTAAGTATAAATGAAAATATTTTCATGATTTACATTGTAGAACTGAATTAAATAAAGTTATCTCCAACCATTTTAGAAGAACATGTAATGCAATCTATGTATGAAAAGGCATACCTGCCACTGAAACAGTATCTGCCAATGGAAATTAACTGGAGTATAATTCACCTTTAAATATTATTTCTTTAAAAAAAAATTCACAGAAGTCAGCCTAGTATACTGTCCTTAAATCCAGATGCTCACATGTTCAAGACTTGCCTGGGTTATCCCATGAGTTCTAATCCAGCCTAAGTGATTTAACAAGATCCTGTCTCAAATGTAAAAAAAACAATAATAATAATTAAAAATTATTTTAAAAGACCTATGAAAAGTAGTCTCATTTTATATTTAGAACCAAAACCAATTAATGAAGACCTAAATTTAAATGAATAAATAGAGTATAGAATTACAAGGAAAAAAATAAATGATATTTAAAATAATAGATGTCAGTTTCTAAATGATTAAGCATGATAGGTACTGCCTAATGATGTGATATCATAAGTACAATAAAAAAACCACTTCTCTATACATTCTATTGTTATAATATCTAGAACTAACAAAAACTTGTTTACAATGGATGCAAACAAGTACCATAAGAAGTCTATTTACAGATCTCCAAGTTTACAGAACTACTTGAGAAGCCTTCCAGCTGGTTTTGGAATACATCACTGTTGGAAACTAGGCCACACCCATTCTGCTCCCAAGGGTATCAACCCACAAGCTGGAAAGACAAGGGATAACTTAAACAAATTTCAGCTAACTTGCAAATCATCCCAGGCCATGCAATACTTTCCATCCCTGAAGAGCTTATGCTGTGACGTCAGAACTCTTCCTAGTCTTCTCTCATTCCCTTACTGCAGTCTTACACAGGCATTTCCCCTAATGAATGCTTCCATGTTTAGTCTGGTTTTAACACCTGTTCCTCGGAGCTCCTAGACTACTGTAAAGAGAGTAATGAAATACCACTGTTGGAGAGAAAGATCTGAATTGTACAGTGTTTGATTGCATGAAACTCCAGCAAATTCTGTTATCATGTGTCAATGGGCTGAATGTGAAATGTCCCTCATAGTCTTCTGTGTGTGAAAACGTGGTCCCCAGCTGATGGGATTGCTCTACAACGTTGTTGAACCATTACAAGATGGAGTCTAGGAAGATAAAAGTAGGTTATAAGATTTTGGGTCTTATGAGTATAGTTCAGCCATACTCTGGTCCCAGCCGCTCTGATTTCTGACTGACAACACAATGTAACAAGCAGCTACTAAGTACTAGAGCTACCAGGAAGTGAGGAGTCTGTTGTCATGTCTTCACTGGCATGATGGATTATATCACCTCAAGCCATGAGTCAAAATAAATCCTTCCTCCCTTGAGTTAATTATTGTCATTATTTTTTATACAAAGTCTTTTAAGTATCCTTGGCTAGACTTAGTCTCTCTGTGTAGATATAGCTGGCCTTCAACTTGTGATCCTTCTGGCTCTGCCTCCTCAGTGCTAGGTCATAACACTGAGAAAGGTAACTAATCCAGAAAATTTGTACTAGAATAAGCTATAGCTGTGATAAACCTGTCTATGTAATTCTTTGGTTTTCAGAACTGATTTGTGGGATAAATATGGAAAAATGGTAAATTCTAGAAGAACTCTGAAGTAGAATTAATGAGTAATTCTGGTAGGAATGTAGAAGATCAGAAAGAGATGCAGACTGTAAAAGATGAAATCACAAGGTTTCAGACAGGGACAAGGATTTTGTCAGAAATCAGACTAGTGCTCATATATGTTATACTCTGTCAAGGAATCTTGCAGTATTCTGCCTATGTCATGAAACATTGAGTAAGGCTAATCTTTTTTTGTTTGTTTGTTTGTTTGTTTTGTTTTTTGTTTTTTGTTTTGTTTTGTTTCTCGAGACAGGGTTTCTCTGTGTAGCCCTGGCTGTCCTGGAACTCACTCTGTAGACCAGGCTTGGCTCGAACTCAGAAATCCGCATGTCTCTGCCTCCCAAGTGCTGGGATTAAAGGCGTGCGCCACCACTGCCCGGCAAGGCTAATCTTTTTTTTTAAATGGAATAATTCATTGATAAATTTCAAGACAGTATACCATCATCATGTAGCATGGTTGTGGCTAGCTGCTTGCTGTTGCTAGATGGTAAATCAAGCAAAAGGAGTATCAGGAATATTTGAAAAAAAGAGGGATCAAATTGTATATAATTGTAGCAAACAAAATAGCTGTAACTGTTAGAGGTTGGTGCCATTAAAAAGAAAAACAGGAACAAGAGGAAGATGCCACATGGGGAAAATTCTACCTAGGAGAGCTCAAAATTCTCAAAATACAAATTCATTTGGGAAAACTTCCATTTGAAAAGACTGGTCTTGAATGAAAAGAATTCCCCAGTGCTGCCTATAGAACATGGCAGCTTGGATACCATCTCTTTAGGTTCAGCCATAAAGGTACACAGAGGCTACTGCATCTCTGGCCAAGGAGCCAAGGGCATGTTGAACTGATGGCAGAACCTGGCATCACCCATGTTGCTCTGGTCTTTTAAGTACATAAAATCCAAGAGTTACAGAATCATGGAGGCATGTGTCAAGGTTCTAGAAAGACACTGGTATCAGGAAATGTGAGGCAGGGTCAGACTTGGGACAGGGAGGCCCTGACCCTGTGAAGCCATTGTGAGAGTTTTGAAAATGAAACGTAGATTGAAATAAAGACCCTAGAACAGTGGGGATGCCAGAAACATTGGATAACACCCCCACCCAAAAAAAAAAAAAAAGAAACCTTCAGGCACCAAGTAGAGATATTTCGAAAGCAGACACAAGAGTTCACATATGCTACAGGTGTCACAGCTGGAAGGTCAGCAATACCCAAGCTTGTTTCATTACAAATGATGCTGTTATCATATCCAAGTGCCACAGTTTGGGGTGTTTACTCTCTTGAATTGTTGCTATTTCCTCTACTTTTAGCCATCTTTCTAAGTCTCCATTCTTTCCTTTGGAATGGGAACATTTAATCTATGTCATTGTGTGGTAGAAGTTTGTATCTTGACTTTTATTTTTTTAACACTGTTCAGAGTTAAGAGATTACTTCAGACTCCAAAGAAACTCTGAGCTTTGCACTTTGCCAAGCAGTGTTAGATTGGATTTTAAAGTTGAACTGAATGGACTATGCATTCTGAGAATGTCTTGGGCCTGTGAAGGGTAGAGAGAAATGTTATACTTTAAATGTGAGACATATCCCACGAAATCCTGTGTTTTGGGGTCATTGTCCCAAGCTGAGAGAACTATTTGTTGGAGATTATGGACTCTTAGATGGCATGGATATGCCTTAATTGAAGGATATCGGTCACAGGGAAGTGGGTCTTGGAGATTATAGCTCAGCCTCCATCCAGCGGAACTCTGGCCCTGCTTCCTGAAGGATGCCACAATGTCACATAATGTTGTTACATGCCCCAGCTGCCATAGGATTGCCTGCTTCCAGGCCTTTACCAACATGATGGATTATGTCCCATCAAACCATGAGGCCAGGATAAATAATTCCTCCCTTAAATTACTTTTTGTCAGGTATTTTTGTATAGCAAGGAGAAAAGTAGCTAGTACATCAGAATGTCAATATTGCTTACATCCTGAGTCTGAAAGAATCAGAATGAAAGCTTAGCAATATAATGACTTCATTCCCCAGTGTCAACTTAGATTTTTTCTTTCTTTTTGTTTTCACTGAATTCAGTGTTTTGAGGAAATCTCAAACAGTAGAGTGAATGCAGGAAACATGAATAACAGGTTAGAAGTGGAGAGAAATGATTGTGGTGATTTGTCTCGTCGTCCACGTGTGTGCCAAAGGATCAGGAAGCAGAATCAGCTCCCCCACCCTGGGGGGATGGTAGAGTAAAGGTGGGGTCCATCCTGAGAGAAGTTACAGGAAGAAATGGAAGCAGAACTTCATGGTATTAGACATCCATGGTATTAGCATTTAGGAAGGCATGGTAAGAAAGCCATAATCCTGCAGCTTATCCGCACACTAGCAATAACAGATCTTACCATAAACTCTTCTTACCATAGACAGAAGATCCTTGCCATCATTCTTCATGATTTCAATTACCTCTAGAGGAAGTGAGATTCTAAAGAGCAAGAAAATCAAGAATTAAGACTATTAAAATTATGAGAAATTCAACTCGAGAAAATCAGACAAAATTTAAAATTAGCCAAGAAAAATCTAAACATATCTGTACATAGATGGCACCCAAAGAATGTCCTAAATAGGTCATAAAATTATGTTTAAAATATCAGTCACTTATCTCCTAACACATACTTTAACATAACCCATTTAAGAACAAATAATGAAAATATTAACAAATTGCTTAATTTCCTAAGATATTAAAATACTTTTTTATAAGTCAAAATTGGCATAGGAAAAGAAATTAGGAATGCAATGAGAATCTATTTTAAAGTAATAACAAACACAGCTCTGAATATCAAAATGTGATGAGATGTGGCCAAAACAGTGTTTAGAAGAAAATGTACTCATTTAAAGGTCTTTAATAAGAAGGAAAAAAGAACCATTAATGTGAATAGCTAATATACTATAAATTCAGGAACAGAACAAAATATTATTCTAAGGCAAAAAGCAGAAATAATATGCAAGTGTAAAATGATAACCTGGAAAATAAATGGCATAAGCATATATAAAACTAACAGCTGAGTATATGAGAAAAGAAAAATCATAAATTTGTGACAATATAACAATCTAATTTATAGAGATACCTGTTATATGGTAAACCAGTTTGTTTTCTTCAATTAAAAACTATCAATATTCTTTGGATGGTGGTCCAGTCTCCAGGAGCTCAGGGGGGTCAGGCCAGTTGATACTGTTGCTCCCTCCATGGGGCTGCAAACCCCCTCAGCTCCTTCAGTCCCTTCTCCATCTCCTCCATCCGGGACTCCACAATCAGTCCAACTGTTGGCTGCGAGCATCCATCTCTGTATTTGTCAGGCTCTGCCTGAGCCTCTCTGGAGACTGCTTATCATGCTTCCATCAGCAAGCACTTCCCGGCAACCACAAGAATGTCTGGGTTTGGTGGCTATATATGGGATGTATCCCCAGGTGGGGCAGTCTCTGGATGGTCTTTCCTTGAGTCTCTGCTCCACACTTTGTCTCAATATTTCCCCCTGTGAGTATTTTGTTCACCCTTCTAAAAAACACTGAAGCATTGGCATTTTGGTCTTCCTTCTTCTTAGGCTTCATATGGTCTGTGAGTTGAATCTTGGATATTCTGAACTTTTGAACTAATATCCACTTATAAGTGAGTACATACCATGTTTGTTCTTTTGTGACTGAGTTACCTCACTCAGGATGATATTTCCAAGTTCCATCCATTTGTCTGCGAATTTCATGAAGTCATTGTTTTTAATAGCTGAGTAGTATTCCATTGTGTAAATGTACCACATTTTCTGTATCCATTCATCTGTTGAGGGACATCTGAGTTGTTTCCAGCTTCTGGCTATTATAAATATGGCTGCTATGAACATAGTGGAGCATGTGTCCTTATTACATGTTGGAGCATCTTCTGGGTATATGCCTAGGATTGGTATAGCTGGGTCCTCAGGTAGTACTATAGATCCAATTTTCTGAGGGTCCATCAAACTGATTTCCAGAGTGGTTGTACCAACTTGCAATCCCACCAGCAATGGAGGAGTGTTCCTCTTTCTCCACATCCTTACCAGCATCTGCTGTCACCTGAGTTTTTGATCTTATCCATTCTGACTGGTGTGAGGAGGAATCTCAGCATTGTTTTGATTTGCATTTTGTTGATGACTAAGAATGTTGAACATTTCTTTAGGTGCTTCTCAGCCCTTCGTGTTTCCTTAGTTGAGAATTCTCTGTTTAGCTCTGTTCCCCATTTTTTGATAGGGTTATTTGGTTCTCTGGAGTTCAATTTCTTGAGTTCTTTGTATATATTGGATATTAGCCCTCTATCAGATGTAGGATTGGTAAAGATCTTTTCCCAGTCTGTTGGTTGCTGTTTTGTCCTATTGACAGTGTCCTTTGCCTTACAGAAGCTTTGCAATTTCATGAGGTCCCATTTGTCTATTCTTGATCTTAGAGCATAAGCCATTGGTGTTCTATTCAGGAATTTTTCCCCTGTACCCAGGTGTTCGAGACTTTTCCCCACTTTCTCTTCTATTAGATTCAGTGTATCTGGTTTTATGGTGAGGTCCTTGATCCACTTGGACTTGAGCTTTGTACAGGGAGATAGGAGTGGATCAATTTGCATGGAGGGACCCATGGTGCTGGCCAAATATGTAGCAGGGGAGGGCCTTGTTAGCCATCAGTGGGAAGAGAAGCCCTTGGGCCTGAGGGTGTTAGATGCCCCAGTGTAAGGGAATGCTAGGGAGGGAAGACTGGAGTAGGTGGGTGGGTGGGTGGGGGAGCACCCTCATAGAGGCAGGGGGAGGGGTAATGGAATAGGGTATTTTCAAAGGAGAAAACATTTGAAATGTATATAAAGATAATATCCAAAAATAAAAATAAAAAAAGGAAGAACACAAATGTCACACACACACACACACACACACAGACACACACACACACACACACACACACACACACACACATTTACTGGCTAGTTTTGGGTCAACTTGACACAAGCTGAAGTTATCACAGAGAAAGGAGTTTCAGTTGAGAAAATGCCTCCATGAGATCCAGCAGTAAGGCATTTTCTCAATTAGTGATCAAGGGAAGAGGGCCCTTTGTGAGTGCTACCACACTCACAAAGCCAGAAGCAAGCCAGAAGAAAGCAAGCCAGTAAGTTACATCCCTCCATGGCCTCTGCATCAACTCCTGTTCCTTGACCTGCTTGAGTTCCAGTCCTGAGTACCTTTCGTGATGAACAGCAGCATGGAAGTGTAAGCTCAATAAACCCTTTCCTCCCCAACTTGCATCTTGGTTATGATGTTTGTGCAGGAATAGAAACCCTGGCTAAGACAACACACTTGCACACACAAGATTAAAATCCTAATATCCTCAGACTCCTTTGCTTCTCTCTGTGTTCTCTCTGTCTCTACCATCTTTAAATTGAAGAAGCTTATGCTCTGGTCTCATCTCTGATTCTTTGGCCTTAAAGATGATATACATAAATTCAGGTATCTAAGTTGTTTATCTCCAACCTTGACCTTTCTTGATCTGTATAAGCTAGTAAGATAGAGATACTTTATTTAGACACACACACAAACACACACACTCACACATAATATATCATGGGTGATCTGAGCACATTTTCTCATTTATCTGGAAATGACAACTCACGCTTTTAAATAACTAGTATATAAAATAATGGGTTTCATCCAAGTCATCAGCCCTAAACACAAAAACATGCTCATCGCTAAATGAGCTCAGCATTACAGGTGTGTACATGTGTGTGTGCACATGTGTGAGCATATGTGTATATGTGTGTGAGTGTGTGTGTGTTGAGTGTGTGTGTGTGTGTGTGTGTGTGTGTGTGTGTGTGTGTGTGTTCTGGAAGAGTTGGAGGGAAAACAAAGAGTGGTAGAAATTCTGTAAATATAGTATTCCTGTATGAAATCCTCAAATATTTTAATTAAAGAATAAAAATTCTTCAGATTCAGTATATATTTTAACACATGTATATAATGATACTTTGCTTATTACCTCCCCACTTTGTGGTTTTGGTTTAGTTTGGGTTTTTTTAGGTTATTACTGGACATTTCTACTTCAATGTATAGTAAGTAGTCTCAAATTTATAAATCTAACAGCCAAGCTCTTTGCCAAAAATCCCACTCACAACTCGTTCTCCTTTGCTTGAGAAAATGGTATCACTATCATCCCAGACATCAAACACTAGCAGTGTGCTATATGGCCATCTCCCAGTCTCATCTTGCATCGGGCCCATCAACTAGCATTAATATAATGCTTTGATGATTGTATATGTGTTTATAGGTATGTCTATATGTCTATTAAATCTATCTTCTACCTATCTCTCATCATCTATTTTTCTAGCTCACTACCACTTATCTATCTTTCCAATCTATCCAAGTTCTGTTTTCTAACTTTAACCCAGATCTTCATTATTTCATATTTTGATCTTGTGTTGATTCTAGCAGCCTCTCAAGTAGCCATCTTGCTTCCATTTGAGGCCACCCTAATAGAAGTCAAGACAATCCTTTATACACAGACAGTCCAGTGACTTCTCCCTACATAGGGAACGCCCTGAAGTCTTCTCACAGACTACCTCATGCTGATTCCTACAGTTCTGCCGAAACACTTCACTAACGTGCACATCTTATTACCACCGCCCTCATCTCTATATCTTCCACATTTCCTTCTTCATTTTTCTTCAAAACAGCTATCAGTCCCTGAAATTAGTTATCGACACAGTTTGTCACTTACCTACTTCTCACACAGTCATGTTAGAAAACTACATGTGCTCTTTCTCTGCCTTATCCCACTAGAAATTTTCATGTATTCAAAGTTATATAAGGAAGAAGACAGTGTTCATTGTTTGAAACTGAGGAAAGACTCCATCCACTTAGGTCAGAGGCAAAAAAAAAAAAAAAAAAAAAAAAAAAAAAAAAAACCAAAACCAAAACCAAAAAAAGAAAAGAAAACAAAACAAAACAAAAAACACCCTCATATATCTACATTGAGATCAAAAGATAAGTACAATAAGTGAAAAGATTTCAGCAACTGCTAGAGAATACTGTTTTATATAGAATTGAGAATAATTAAGAACTGAGACCCTGGTGCTAATGAATGTGTATTAGAAAGAAGGAAGGCCTAGAGATGGCACCTACTATCTATCAATAAATATGAGAATGGGCACAGTAGACCTAGAATGCATTTTTTTATTTCTCTGTGTAAATTCAACATATGAATGGAACACTTTACCTTTAATTTACCTGTACTCACAGATGGCGAATCAAAGGATTGGAGCCCTTATATGACTTCTCCATGCTCCAGTGCTAGGTGTAAGAAAGTGTTGGGATAATGCTGAAAGTTCACTGTGACACTATGTGAGTCTTTGCGTTTTGTTAGGGGAAGAGTAGCATTTCTCAATGGGATTGAAGTTATTGCCTGGCTTAAGTGAATGCCCTGCATCTTCAGATACCCACAGATGAACAACCTCTAGGTTATCTTTTTGAGGGTTAATAAATGTGGTTTCAACACTTATCAAAAGTGCTTAGGCCTTCTAAGTTCAAGTGACCCAAAATCTTTTAAATATAGTCAGCACTTTCAACAACACTCTTACATTTTAGCATAGCCTTGGCATCTAAACTCAGGCTGCTGCACTAAAATCAAACTGCATCCGCCAGTTCTATATTTATGAACCCCAGGCTTTAGAAAATTGAGAGGACAATCTGGAAAGCAAAGAACTTCTCACTTATAAATAGGATTAGCTAGGGAAGATTTCAAGTCCCCCAAAGACAGTTATCTGTAAGTACGTAAGCTACACAAATGTAACTAGAGTAGATTTGTAGGCAATCTAAACATTTGCATAATGTCTAATAATAAAAGTGGGCAAACATTATCTTGCTCAGTAAAAGTAAAGACATCTTATACTGTACCTCTGAGAACCTGGTATTAGGGACACTGATGTTGAGATCGAGACAGTTTCTCTATTTAGACTGTAACTCCTGAAAACACATTCTATTTTCTGCATAGCCCTTCAGCAGCTCTGGAACCAAATGCTTTCATACTATGCCTGCAGAGCACTGTGGGGAGAAAGCTGTTCTTCTTCAGAGTTATAACTATTGAATTTCTTGAAAACTAGACTCTACTCGTGAGTGAATGACTAAGACAAGGTGTATGCCAGTCATTGATGGGCTTGGTTATATGAATTAATTACTTTCTATTGCAGGGACAAACCTCCATGATCAAGGCAACTTAATGAAGAAAGTGTATATTGGGCTTAAGGGGATAAGACTTCATCATGGCAGCAGCAAAGCAGGCATGGCAACAGAAATAGAATTCTGAAACCTTGCACCCTTTACTACACACATAAAACAGAAAACAAAGAGAAAGTGGGGCAAGTCTGTAAACATTTAAAGCCTACATCCAGTGATATACTTCCCCCACCAATGACCCACAACCTCCCCCAAACAGTGCCACTAACTGGGAATGTCCAACTATCTGAGCCTATAAGGGACATTTCCATTCATCCCACCACCATATGACTCTAACTGAATGAGCCACACTGTACAGAGAAACGAAATAACTGTGGCTGACTTAGTTTAAATATGGCCTGACCCAGTAAAAGGTATATAAATAATCACATATAAGTTGCATATATATTACAATGTCATATGGTTCGAATGGATATCAGAGTTTGAGGCAGTTATTGTTGGATCCTATAGATCAGATTATTTTTCCTAGTATGCTTTTGAGATTTTTAAGTTTGTTATATCATAGATAGTACATATAAAATTTCAATTAAGTAGGATATACATAAATGGAAGAGAATGCTAAAACTGATTTTAAAATGCTATGTACATTTATGAATTATGACAATTGGAAAGATAAGTGAAAATGCATGACTTTCTAAAATAAATACAGTATCCACCACACAATGATGAAATAAAGAACACCAAGAACTGCAAGAGAAAATAGACAAATTATCAAGGAATCAAACTGCCTTCCTGTATCCATCCTACTTACGAGAATTCAACATTTAAAATGTTTAAAGTTTGTGTTGCATTATATTATTTTTATTTATGTATATACGTGTGGGCGGATGGGTGCCATGGTGTGCATGTGATCAGACAGTAACCTTTTGGAGTCTTTTCTCTCCTTCCACCATGTGGGTCCTAGGGGTCAAACTCAGAGCACCAGGCTTGTAGACAAGCATGTTAACCTGCTGATCCATTTCCTCTGCCCGGCTTTTTGGGTTAGATTTCCAAAATGTAAACATTCTTTTTGTTAAAAAGCATTGCTTTCTATCTGTACGTGACTCCATTGTGTGACTCCATGACCATCAAAGACCTTCTCGATGTCTCTTTTTGTTTGCAGAACTTTTATTCTCTCATCCCCATTTGTGTAAGGAAGAAAACAGACCCTCTTCTCCCAAACTCCCTCAGAGTGTGGCATACACCCACCCAAGCATTTCTCTCACGTGCATCCAAACCAATGTTCAATTGCACAGTGATAATGGAAGGAGAAATACTTAGTATGGACCTTGTACTGGCTAGTTTTGTGTGTCAACTTGACACAAGCTAAAGTTATCATAGAGAAAGGAGTTTCAGTTGAGAAAATGCCCCCATGAGATCCAGCCTTAAGGCATTTTCTCAATTAGTGATCAAGGAGGAGGAGGGCCCGTTGTGAGTGGTTCCATCTGTGGGCTGGTAGTCTTGGGTTCTATAAAAAACAGGCTGAGCAAGCCAGGAGAAGCAAGCAAGCCAGTAAGTTACATCCTTCCATGGCCTCTGCATCAGCTCTGGATCCCTGACCTCCTTGAGTTCCAGTCCCGACTTCCTCTGGTGATGAATAGCAACGTGGAAGTATAAGCTCAATAAACCCTTCCTCCCCAACTTGCTACTTGGTCATGATGTTTGTGCAGGAATAGAAACCCTGACTAAGACAGACCTCATCAAATGTGTTTTAGGGCTTCTATGACTGTTCTCCAGCAACCCAGAAGAGAACCATGATGTCTGAGCAATGCCTTGTCTATAACACAATGAGTTCCTAACCTATTCTCTGCATAGACTAGATCTTCTATCTCTCTGTCTTTCCCATATATAGTAAACTTCCAAACACCACTAAATAAGTTTTCATTCTAAGCAAACTTTCTAAATTATATTCTGTTCTTTGCAGTAAAACTCAAGCCAATGCATTATCTAATTCATTCCATAGGAAAACTTTTAATAAACTTACAACTCAAAAATAATTTTTTCATTAAGTTCTAAGTCTTGACAATTCTCAGGCAGATGTAAAGAATAATAAAGAGAAATCATTACACCCTTTACTCAGTTTTCCCAAATAGTATCATTTTGCAAGACAGGAGGACAATTTCACAGCCAGGATATTGATATTAGTCCTTTCAAATAACTAAACTGCTCTACCACCACACGGATCTCCCAAATTGCCCAGTTCTAGATAAATTTATTTGTTTACAACCTGAAACACTTCATCATCTTCTGAGTGCCATTAGTTTGCTATCCAATTCTGTAATTGTACATATGAAGCATGTTATGTAAATTTCATTTTATACCACACCACTTTTGAGATTGGCTTTTGTTTCACTTAGATAATTCCCTGGACATTAGCCCAAGCTGTATGCGTTGAGTTAACTACTTCTTGTTGTGTAATAATACACCATGGTATAGATCCTCAGAATGTGTTTTTAAGTGTCACTCACTGAAGAAATATGAGCTATTTCCTGATTGTCTCTTTGAATAAAGCTGATACAAACATTTATGTGGAGAGCTTTCATGAATACAAATTTGGTATTTCTAAAACTATATCACAATGAATGATCAATTTTTTCATTCTTTCTAGCCTATATTTCTTATCATTTTAAAATATTTGGGTAGGTATATAGTGATATCTCATTGTATTTAGTTGTTGGCTTTTCATAAAATTGAGACACGGACTTTCAATGAAGCCCAGGAACTAGATGCTCCCTCTTCAGTCCGACAAGTGCTGGAGTTATAGACATGTTATACACATAGAGCTTCCCTGGAGTTTTCATTTTTATTCCCCCAACAGATAATAGCATACCTTTGCAAAAATGTTTAATTGGCACCATTATATTTTTAATAAAATAGCTCTTTATGTCTATTTCTTGTTTAACTAATCCGATAGTTCTTCTAATACTAAGTTTTGAGAGTCTTTCGTATAGTCGTCATGCCAGTACTGTCTACAGTATGTAGTTTACAAATATTTCCTCCCAGTTCGGCATCTGTCTTTTACTCTTTTGTTTTTTTCTTTTAATCTTTTTACATGGTGGATTGCAGAGCAAAAAAATTAAAATGTTAATTTTGATGAACTTCAATTTATTAAACTCTTTTCATAGATGTTGCTTTTGGTAACTGTTTGTAATATTTTCAGCAATATGTTATAAAGATTTTTCTCTTATTTTTGTATGATTTCTCTATATTTATGTTTGAAGTTAATTATCTATTTGGGTGTTCAAGATGTGGGGCTTAGTGCAAGACTCATTTCTCTATGGATATCAGATTTTAACTATATTGTTCTTTATTGGGTTTTCTTTCCTCCTGTGAATCGCTTTTGTACTTCATCAAAATTCAGCTGTCCTTAGTTCTGTGATTTGTTTGCCTTATCTTGTTGATCTATATATCTTATCATACCCATATAGCGTCTTCTGCCAACAAGTAAAAAAACCTGATTCTTCCCACTGCTTTTAGATATTTAATTATTTTACCTATTCTTTTTAATTTTTTGATACTTTATTTACATTTCAAATGTTTCTCCCTTTCCAGGTCTCCCCTTTGGAAACCCCCAAACCCTCCCTTCTCCCCTGCCTTAATGAGGGTATTCCTCCACCCACTCACCCACTCCCATCTTCCCTCCTTGGCATTCCCCTATACTGGGGCATCTAACACTCTCAGGTCCAAGGGCCTCTCCTCCCCCTGATGGCCATCAAGGCCCTTCTCTGACACATATGTGGCCCGAACCATGGGTCCCTCCATGTGTATTCTTTGGTTGGTGGTCCAGTCTCTGGGAGCACCAGGGGGTCAGGCCAGTTGACACTGTTGCTACCTCCATGGGACTGCAAACTCCCTCAGCTCCTTCAGT
Source organism: Uromys caudimaculatus (assembly GCA_028551405.1). Classification (NCBI taxonomy): domain Eukaryota; kingdom Metazoa; phylum Chordata; class Mammalia; order Rodentia; family Muridae; genus Uromys; species Uromys caudimaculatus. Next base: position 94,289,041 of record CM052700.1, read on the forward strand.
CCCTTCTCCAACTCCTCCATCTGGGACCTCACACTCAGTCCAATGGTTCCTATGAAGTAAATCTTGGGTATTCCGAACTTATGGGCTAATATTCATTTATCAGTGAGTACATACGATGTTTGTTCTTTTGTGACTGAGTTACCTCACTCAGGATGATATTTTCAAGTTCATATGAAGTCACTGTTTTTAGTAGTTGAGTAGTATTCCATTGTGTAAATGTACCACATTTTCTGTATCCATTCCTCTGATGAGGGACATCTGGGTTGTTTCCAACTTCTGGCTATTATAAATATGGCTGCTATGAACATAGTGGAGCATGTGTCTTTGTTACATGTTGAAGCATCTTCGGGGTATATGCCCAGGAGAGGTATAGCTGGGTCCTCAGGTAGTATTATGTTCATTTTTCTGAGGGTCTG
>CM052700.1:94289956-94324595 GCA_028551405.1 Uromys caudimaculatus
GGGCACAGGGGAAAATTTCCTGAACAGAACACCAATGGCTTGTGCTCTAAGATCAACAATCAACAAATGGGACCTCATAAAATTGAAACATTTTTATAAGGCAAATGACACTGTCAATAGGACAAAATGGCAACCCACAGATTGGGAAAAGATCTTTACCAACCCTACATCCAATAGAGGGCTAATATCTAATATATACAAAGAACTCAAGAAGTTAGATTCCAGAGAACCAAATAACCCTATTTTAAAATGGGGTACAGAACTAAACAAAGAATTTTCAACTCAGGAATCTTGAGTGGCTGAGAAGCACCTAAAGAAATGTTCAACATCCTTAGTCATCAGGGAATGCAAATCAAAACAACCCTGAGATTCCACCTCACATCAATCAGAATGGCTAAGATCAAAACCCAGGTGACAGTGGATGCTGGTGAGGATGTGGAGAAAGAGGAACACTCCTCCATTGCTGGTGGGATTGCAAGCTGGTACAACCACTCTGGAAATCAATCTGGTGGTTCTCAGAAAATTGTAAATAGTTCTACCTGAATACCCAGCTGTACCACTACTGAGCATATACACCAAAGATTCTCCAATATATAACAAGGATGCATGCCCCACTATGTTCATAGCAGCCTTATTTATAATATCCAGAAGTTGGAAACAACCCAGATGTCCCTTAATGGAAGAATAGATACAGAAAATGTGATACATTTACACAATGAAATACTACTCAGCTATTAAAAATGACAACTTCACACATTTTGTAGGCAAATGGATGACACTAGAAAATATCATCCTCAGTGAGGCAACCTAGACACAAAACGACATATATGGTATGTACTCACTTATAAGTGGATATTAGCCCAAAATCTCAGAATATCCATGATACAACCCATAGACCATACTTAGAAGGAGTGACAAAATAATCATGAGAGGTAGAAGGAGGGAGGGATCTGAATGGGAGAGAAGATGGGGAGGAGAAAAGGGGGCAGGACATGGTATGGGAAGAGACAGGAGAGAAGTCCAGAGGGCCAGAAGAATGAATAGAAATAAGTAGCAGTGGGGGTGGGGAGCAAGGGAAATCATTACAAAGTCCCAGACATCAGGGATGCTAGACATTCTGAGGACCCAGTGGAGATGACTTTAGCCAAACAACAACAAAACAAAAACAAAAACAAAAACAAAAACAAAAACAAAGGGGAGGTAGAATCTGTAGTGACAAACCATCTCCACTAGATAGGCATGGGCCCCAGTTGAGGGATGGGGCCACTCACCCATCTCAAAATTTTTAACTCAGAATTATTCCTGTTCAAAGGAAAGACAGGAACAAAAAATGGAGCAGAGACTGAAAGAATGACTATCCAGAGACTGGCCCACCTTGGGATCCATCCCATCTGCAAACACCAAACTCCAACACTATTATTGATGACAAGAAGCACTTGCTGACAGGAGCCTGGTATGGCTGTTCTTTGGGAGATTCTGGCAGCACCTGACTAAGACAGATGGAGATACTCGTATTGAACCATTGGACTGAGCCCAGGGGCCCTAATGGAAGAGTTAGGGAAACAGAAGGACTTAAGGAACTGAAGGGAATTACAATCCCATAGGAAGAACAACAATATCAACTAACAGGACTCACAGAGCTCCCAGGGACTAAACCACCAACCAGAGAGTATACATGGGTGGGTCCATGTCTCCTACTACATATATAGCAGTGGAAGGGGAGGTGCTTGATCCTATGGAGGCTTGTTGTCCCAGCCAAGGAGGATGGGAAGGGGTAAGCTGCGAGTGGGTGGGTGGGTGGGTGGGAGAACACCCTCTTAGAGGTCAAGGGGAGGGAGGGATGGGGACCGTTGTTTGTGGAGGGGAGACTAGGAAGGGGAAAACATTTGAAATGTAAATAAATAGAATAATTAATAAAAATGTGAAAAAAGAGAAAAAAATTATTTAGACTCAGCTTCAGTCTACTTACTTGTTCTGGAATAGCAGTAAAACATTATATCATTGCTGTAATACATTACGAAGCAAATTGTTCATATCACAGCAGCTAGGAAGTAAAAATAAAAGGAGGATGGGTTAGAGTCCAGATACACCTTCAAGAACACTCCCTATTTAACTGAAGAGATCCAGTTAGGCCGTATTTTGTAAGGGTTCCTTCGCCTCCCAGAAGTTGATATTATATGACTTCCAAGCCTAGACCTGCATAGTATTGCAGCATCCACTGCTGTTGTCCTAGAATTTAGCTGCCACGGACAGTAGCTCAGCTAGCCTGTTGGATGTGACAAGACATGTTTCAGCCAAAAGTCTCAGCAGTCACATGTGAGAGGCTGTCTGGGAATGACCAGCTCTGGGTCAGCCTATCATATGAAAACAAATACTTCAGTGAACAGAGCTAATATACCAGCTATAGTCAATGGAATAATCCATGAAAGAGAAAGTCTATACATGGATGGTTAATATCAAAGTTGTAGATTATTATTGAAGCTGGAGAGATAGATGGCTCAGTAGTTATGAATTCTGTTCTTTCAGAGGACCTGGGTCCAATTCTCAGCATTCAAATTCAGGGTTTATAATCACCTATTTAACTCCAGTTCTATGGTATCCAAGACCCTCTTCTGGTCTCTACAAGTAGACAAAGTACCCAAACATAAAAATATCAATAATTATTTATTATCAGAAATAAAGACCTAGTGTACTCTCACACATTCTAGTCAATATTTCTTGTGTTCTTTTACAGAGTTCACAAAAGATGACCAGAAAATTTGTCCCATTATTTTGTTTTCTGCTCTTCTAATTGGGAAATTTACTGTCTTTAATATTTTAAACAACACAAAACTTGTACTGAAAATTAAGTAGACCCAGCAGTATTAAATGTTTGATATTTGTGCTAATAAGAAAGGTAATTTATGTAATGTTTATACACAGTTCTCTTATTTTTTCTTATGATGAAATAAAGACATGAAATTCCTTGTCCTTGATCATGTGGTTAAAGAGACTAGTTTAATAATGGGGCTAGGTCCAACAGGGTGCTGCCAGAATTCATTTGATTTTTTCAAGCAACTGTTCCTGCAGAACCTGCTCTGTCAGCTTGTTCATCTCTCTGTCTGAAATTTCAGGCCAGGCCAGTAGCTTTCCCAGGTACTTTAGGCAATTGGTATCCTCCAGACTTTCACAAGCAATAAAAAAGGCATTTAAATCTACTACTCAAACTCTAGATTGTTATCTCCTTCAAAATTGCTTTTCTTCTGTTCATACTCATCTCAGGTGTGGAGACAATAGTGAGAAATGCAAGTCATACTCAACATCTTTATCGATCTGTTTTCTAAGTTGGATCAGTTACTTTGTTTCCAGATAGAACAGGTTTTATATTTAATCTGATGAAAGAGTTCTCTGAATGACAGTAAATGTCAACAAGTTCCTACATCCTATGGGATGCTTCTGTTAGTTATTTGGAGCTACTTTCCCTAGAAATCTATAGCTAAAGACTTTGAATTGTATCTTGTTTTCCTGGATTACTGTAAATTATCCTACCTCAACTGTTTATTTAAGGTTGTATGCCCAGACCTTTCCTGCCTTGTCCTTCTGTCGGGTAGCTCTCAAGTCATATATATCGGAATGGCACGCATAGCCATCTGTATTCCATAGAACCCATAGCACAAAAAGAACAGAAAATGTGTATCTATGAAAGTGTAACTTATATCTAATATGGTATTTGTGAAGTGACATTTTGGTAGGTACCCAGCACCATCTAAGCCCTTATGGTTTTCAAGTATGAATCATGTGTTCTTTGCCATGTCAAGTTCTCTGAACCTTCTCATTTGGCTTAAAATGAGATGTCGGAATGATTTATGACAAGGAAAAGGAAAACCATAGTATCCTCAAACTCTTTATACAGAAGTCCAAAATTGGTGATATCTAACTTTCAGTGAGTTCTTATTTTGAATCCTATTGAGAAATAAGGCAAATCAAGATTGGACAGGCTAGGTTCACAATCTCTCATGCTCTCCTGTAAAGGTGATCTTGCTTTGTTCTTGGCAACTCTTATACACCACAAGCAAACACAGGTGAGTAAAGATGTCCATCATTTGTTGTTTGTTTATAATATGAACAAATAATGAACAAAACATACATTTCTCCAACTCCGTGTCAATCATACTAAAGAAGACATGATTGCTATTTAACAAATGAAGAAATTAAAAGTAGAGAAAAGAAGAGACTTTCCCAGAATTTCATGAGTAGTAGCACAGGCTATCAGTACTTATAATTACTGCTCTCCAAATCAGGGGTGGTGAGAATCTTTCTCCATCAAAGCCCCCCATGTTAGCCACGTAACAGTGATTCTTCATTGCTTTCCTAAGACTTTTTCTTCTTGATACCAGAACCTCAGTTGTCACCTGGGTACATTGTTTCCCAAAAATAAGATATCTTATTATCCTTGCAGCTAAAAAAATAAATAAATTTTTTTTAAATCCTGCTCATGGCATTAAATCCACTGAATATGTTTACAGATTATAAATGTATACATACACTCATATATATTTATATATGCTCATTAATGGAGAATGGGAGAAACAAAACTAACCCAGAAGTCTAGAAAAGGTTAGATCATGGGGAAGATATGACCACAAAAGATGTCCCTGGTTTAATCTGCTGAAGAAAAGGGAAGCAGGGGGAAAAAAAGAATACCAAAACAATCTCAAAATAATTCCAGGGGGGGAAAAAAACTTAAAAATTAGACAAGTTAGAAAGTCATAAACCAAGAGACTCATGTTCTCTCTCTCTCTCTCTCTCTCTCTCTCTCTCCCCCCCCAACTCCTCCCTGTGTGTGTGTGTGTGTATGTGTGTGTGTGTATGTGTGTGTGTGTGTGTGTGTGTGTGTGTGTGTGTGTGTGTGTGTGTGTTTATAGGGACCTAACAAACTGAAAATGGATGTGGTAGATCCTATCTGTAATCTCAACCCCAAGGGTGATAATGAGTTTAAGGCTAGATTGGCAACATACCTGAGACCTTTTCTCAAAAAATAAAAAACCTCTTCCTATCACTCTCCACCATCCTCCGAAGTATGGAGAAATTTTTAAAAAGGGAGAGTAAATGTAATAGCTCTTGGAGTTGAAAATATGACTGCAATTCGCAGTTTCTTTAAAAACATTTTTAAAACTGGTTGTAGCTAAATAAACGTAACCTAAACAAATGCATCTACATTTCTGGGCAACCATCACCACCATTTGTTTGCAGACATTATTCATTTGTTCAAGTCTAAACTTGCCCTTCATTAAATACTAAATCTCATTCTCTCCTTCTCCTAGACAGTGGAAACAACTGTCTGCCTATTGTTTTTGCGTATTTGTCTATTTCAAGTATGTTGTGTAAGTGAAATCGAAAAGTAGCTATACATTTGTAACTGAATTCTATTACTTATAATATTTATGAATGTATTATGTTTGTACAGAACTGTTAAGCTTCATCATTGTTTGTGGAACCAGCCCTTTGCCATGGGGCTGTTAGGGATGTATTTTAGAAAATCATGAACAACACTGGTCTTCCTAACATTATAATGAAGTCTAAGGGAGCATTCACTGTCACTTCTTTGACATCAGAAAAAAAATCTCCTGGTCTGTGCCAACAGTGCGTAGGTAATAAATACTGGCAGAGAAAACAACCTGACCTCAGAAATCAGGTCAGGCACAAGTGTAATTTTTGATTTCCAACAGACCAGACACAGCTTATAGTTTTCTATACAAACTCTTAGTAAGATTAGATGCCTCCTTCCAGAGGTTAATTTTCTTGCTATCACCACCAATTTTATTGCATTTCTATTTTACTTATTTAGAGGCTTTTTTTTTTTTTTGAAACAAGGTCTTATTTTGAAGACCAGGATAGCCACTGTTTAGTACAGCCTAACCTCAAGCTCATAATCCCCTTTCCTGTTTCAGCTTCCTAATTGCTGGGGACTGCTGACATATGTGACCAAAACTGGCTTCTATTTATATTTTTTGAAATATTTCTCACTGATTACTTAGAATTTAATCTCAGCCTAGATTTCCAGTTACATCTGTGATTTTTCTCTAAAGGGTTTTTGTCCCTTGCCATCCTTGTTCAGGGTTCACTCTGAGCTATCTCTCTCTCAGAATTAACAAATTTGTATGCATGGTTTAGATATGAAAGTCAAAACACAGTCAACAAAGGCAACAATAAATAAATGGGATAATATAAAAAATGTTTCTGTAAGTCAATAGAATAATCATCAAAGTAAAGAAACAAGCCGATATATCTGATGTACACTTCAAACCCACAATACAGAGGGAACTCTTCTGAGAAGTAAATGATAACAAACCACATAGTCCAATTCAAAGTGGGCAAATACTTAGAAAAGATATTTCTGAAAATATGATTTATAAATGGCCATAAATGTTCAACATTCCTAATTGTCAGAAAAATGCAAATTAAAATCAATGACATATCACATCACAACTATTAGAATAGCTACTATCAGAAATATAAAAAATGATTGAGTTAGGAATCTCAGCAATCTTGAGGACCTAAGTTTATATCCAGAACCCTCAAACTAACAAACCACCATCACCACCACCACCACCACCACCACCACCAACAACAACAACAACAACAACAACAACCAATTCCAGACCCAGATGTGATAACACATTCTTATCTTTCCAGCATTTGAGAGGCAGAGACAGAAAGATTCCTACAGTTCTGTGACCAACTGGTCTGTCCTGTAAGGCAAGATCCAGGCAGGGAAAGACCTAGTCTCAAGACAAAGTTTGGAGAAAAGTTAACCAAATCCAAGGATATCTGAGGAAGACACATTGATATCTACTACCTTATAAGCTAATTCAAATCACAATTAATTAATAGTTTGAGCAGAGGTATCATACATGGGTAGATAATGTTAATCCCAGAGGAGACTGTGAGTTATTAAATAAAAGTTCCAAGGCCAAGCATGGGATATGTTCCTAGGAATTATTTACCAGGACATAACTTCTTGGTTTACCCTTTCAACTATGGAACTTACAACCACTCCTCTTGTCTGCCAACCAGAACTGAATGCTAAGATCGTGTTGCTAATTGAAGAATGCAGATAAACCATGCTGAATGGACCTGGAATTTTCCTATCTGTGCCTAGTTTTTATAGTGACATTAGTCACTATGCAGATAGCTGAGGGGGAAAAGCCAGTGGTAGTATGCCCAAGCTTTGGACCTTGCATGTTTTGCCTACAAATGCAATATTGATGTGACAAATTTCTGACTCAATCATAGGTCTGCTTCACAGGAGGAAGTTCTTGTCTGTTACTGGGAACCAGGTCAAATGGCCATTGCTGTAGAGGTAACAAGCACCAAGGATGAACTTATTTTGCTTCTGTTTTGATAAATGGACATATTCTCAAATGACCTCCTAAACGTATTTATATGCAGAGACTATTGCTGCTCTCAGCGTTGATCAAAAACTTCTCTCTGCAGTGTACACCACTTAATATATAGACTCATGGCTACTCAAGATAAGGAGAACAAGTGACTGTTGAACACTCAGCCTTAAACAAAACATCCATATCACGGCCTCCAAGGCTCAGTAAATATCCTGAAAGAATCCTAGATTCCTGATGATAAGGAGAGGGATTTTGAAATGTTATCTTATGGCTATGACAAATTTGTGACACTCATGAATTCACAAACGTTGGAATTTACTGGTTGTTTTACCAAGTCTGCAATCCCATAAACATGCAGTCATTGATGGGAGATCAGTCCCTCGGATCTAGCTCAACCCAAAAGAACTATTGACAGTCTACAGCTCCAGTGAAGACATCCACACCCATGGCCACAAGGATGGCCCTGGTTAAGCCCAATGAACCATAAAACAAACAAACAAACAAAAGGCAAAAAACCCCACAAAAGTAGGATAGAAACTTGGTTGGAAGAAAATAAATTGGCAGAGATGGGAAGGAGATTAAAGAAGATAGGTGGGTAACCATGACTAGAGTTTGTTATACATCCATATGAAATTAGCAAAGAATAAGTTGGTTAAAAAAGAGAGGAACAGAGACAAATGAAGAAAAAATAATCCCCAACCAAGAATCCAAAGTATTTTATTCTAAGCAATGACATCTGATATTGACCTCTGGCATATGCATGCACTTGTATACATATACATGCATATTGACTGGCACACAAACATACCCAAACACAGATACACAAAAAGATGAAAGATAAAAAATGTTAGTGAGAATGGGTAGAAACATTTGTATATTGTTGGTTAAGATGTAAATCAGTACAACCATTGTGAAAAATAGCTTAGAGAATCCTCAAAACACAATAAACAAACAAACAAACAAGCTTTTAAGTGACCCAGCAATTCCACAATTGAATATGTTTATAAGAACTTAAACCAGCCTGTCAAAGAGAGGTCTGCACCCCCATGTTCACTGCAGTACCATTCTCAATGGTCGAGCTATTGATTGAATGAATCCTATACTAGACCTAAAACATGTCATGTTTAATTCCACAGAGTACTAGCCTTGAAAAAGAAGAAATTCTGTTCTTTAGGAAAATATGGATGAACTTGGAGAATTAGGCTAAGTAAAATACCTGAGACAGAAAATAACAAAGTGGTTTTGATTGGGACAAGATAAAGTCACAAAAAGAAGAGAATGAAGTGATAGCTACTAGAGAACAGGGTAGAAAATAGGGAACATTGGAAAAGTAGGTACTTTTGCACCGAGATTAAATTGTAGGGAAATTGAGGAATAAGTGCAAGAGTGTGGTCCAGTGTGTAACCTAGTGACTATCTTAGTTTTCCAGAAGTGAAGGACTAAGTTCATGCAAAGGAATCTGCAATGGAACTCCAACGTGTTCGCGTTCCATGTTAGGGTGTGGCTGCAACATGCACTAAAGACATAAAAGAGAGGACAAAGACAAGAGTCCAAAGCGGAGCCAGGAATAAATAGCACCGTCAAAGGCCAATATTAAAATATTGCTGAGGAGATGGCTCAGAGAATAATAACAATGAGTTATATTGTTGAAGATTGTCAAGAGGATATATTTTATGCATGATCGTCACAAAAAATGATAATTGCATGAAGTACTATATATGTTTATCTGCCTGATTTAACTATTTCAGTGTGCAAATATTTCTAAACATTTTATTCATAATAAATGAATACAATGTTAGTGGTTAGAAACTCTCAAATCTCATCATAGAAGTTTCTTTTTGCAGTAGATGATGATTAACATAGAGACCCACAACTGGGTAATGTGCAGATCATAAGAGCCTACAGAGTGCTTGACCCTAAATGGGAGTTCCGTATCTCATCCAATCCTCCCAGGACACTGGGATCGTTGCAGAAGAGGAAGCTGAGACACAATAAGAGCCAAAGACAATGAATAACCTCACAGAAACAGCCTTTTCCAAACAAAACAGAGCAACTACATATCTGAATTCACAGGGGATGTGACAGCATGGTTAAGATTAGCGCAAGCTCAAGCCAGATAAAATCCCAATATGAAGTGTGGAGGTAAGCACAAAGTCCCATTCCTCACTGAGGAGCTACAGGCCAATAATAGCTGGTGGAAGAGGAAGGTCAGTTTTCTTCAAGGATGTGGCCCTTACTAAGTCTAAGGAGCCCAAGTGGAAGTCCACATAGCTAAAAGTATATGGGAAACACTAAAGGAGGTTTAGAATTTATTAGAAAAATACACAAAGTTGGGTAGGGATATAATTGGGGCATAGAGCTGGGAGGAGAGAGTGAAGCGGGTGAAAAATGTTCAAAATGCAGTGTATAAAATTCTCAAAGCATTAAAATATTAAAACAAGTAACTAAAATGATGTTGGGCATAGCATCTTATCCCTGTAATTTTAACATTCAAAAGGCTAAGGCAGGAAGATTGAGAGTTAAAGGCTAGACAGGGCTGCATAGCAAGATCCTGCCTCAGAAATTAATTACTTAATAAAGAAAATAATAGACTTTTGAGTATGAAGCTGAGAATAGGACTTTATCTTAGTTTTCCAGAAGTGAAGGATCTAAGTGCGTGCAAATGAAACTGCAGTGAAACTCCAAAGTGTTCATGTTCTGTGTGACGGTGTGGCTGAGGATGCACTAAAGGCAGAAAAGAGAAGATTAAAGGCAAGTGTCCAAAGCAAGGCCAGAAATAAACGGCACCATCAAAGGTCAATATTAAAATATTGCTGAGGAGATGGCTCAGTGGATAAAAGACTTCCCATGCATGCATGGGCACTAGTGTTTTGGGTTTCCAGACAATATATCAAGAAGGTAGATGTGGTACAGATGGCTGTAATCCCAGCATGTCCACAGGGAAAGGAGAATAGATACAAGAGAATCTTCAGAAGCTAGAGGGCCAGCTAGTCTCATGTATGACCCAGTGAGCAAGAAATGCTGAGTCTAATAAGGTGGAAGATAATGACCAACCCAAGAATGTCCTCTGACCTCTGTACACATTCCATGACACACACATGCTCATGCTTACATGCACAAACATGTACAAACACATCACCCACCTTTACTTAAATTTTTAAAGTAAAAATTATGATGAGAGTCTTAGATAAAATATTCTGTGTGAGAACTAACACCATTTTGACCATGAGTCGGTCAAATAGTTTAAAGATTTAGAGGTGAGGTGTGCTACTCTACCATGTACTCTGAGACGTGCTACAGTAATAGAGAACACAAAACAGGTTCATCATTTATTAGATAGTGTATTTTTGCAACATTTCCCTCTGAAAAGATGATCTTGTCTGGTTCTTGCGATTTTATTTTGTTGTAGACTTGATAGTTTCATATAGAAATCAATTTTCATGATGTCAAACATGACCAAATCCCTTATCCTTGCTAGAGAGTTTTTGAGGTTTTCAATTTAAAAAGTATGATGGTACAGATTCAGTAATTATCAAATATTCTTTCACCTTGCCCTCTTGCTATAATACACTTCTGGTCTATTGATCTTGCATTTGGCCCTGTTAACAGTCATGATGAAACCTTCAATATAACATTTTTACATGCTTTGTCTTAAGTCTTTACCATGGCGATTCTTTATGGGAAGGCATGACCTACTAATCCTGAGTTCCATATCTCAGAAAAGCATGTGTGAGATAAGCCTGTATGAGCTGGTGTTCTGGATTTAAACCCCTCAGAATACAACCAGCTGCACAGAACACAGCAGAGCTCAAAACAACACGCATTAGTACACAGAGCTTTGAACATGTAAATGGATGTCTGTTTTAGAGCACTGAAGAAGGATGGCCATTTTGAATCATCATCATTGTCAGGGTTAATTAAGACAGGGTTTGGCAAAGTCTTATGAAAATTCTTGTTGACGGAACAGGGTAAATTAACAAAAGTTACTAGAATTTCGTGTATCCAGACTACTGTCTAGGTATTAGATTGAGAAAGAGTGGTGACATGGATTGAAATATAAAATAGAATAAGCATCTTCCTTATCAGATTTGTCTCTGTACATATTTTAGATTTTCACCTTTGAGAATCACCTTTAATATTTTGCCATATCAAAGAATAAACTTCCATTCTTTCTCTCTACCTCTCTGTCTGTCTCTCTCTTAAAGGTATAGATAGAGATATATATATATAGATAGATAGATAGATTGGTGTATATATATGGACATATATATATATATATATATATATGAACATAGTCTGTAGAAAATAAAACTGAATTTTCATAAATATATTATGTACTATATATTAATGCATATACATATATCTATGTACATGCAAATATATACACATATATAAAAACATACACACATATATACACATACATAAGCATGTGTGTATATACACATATATGCACACAGATATACATACAAATGCACACATATATGTGGAGGTAGGGTGGAGGTAGGGGCAGAGACTCACTATACAAGGCTGGACTTTAACTCTCAATTTTCCTGTCTTCATTATCTGAGTTCTGGGATTAGAGTCACACGTTTGCTATCAAATCTGGCTCATTATATTTTAAATATAATTGCTCATTTAATTGAATATGGTTGCCTAATGTAATGTTAAAATATTTAAAATTTACCAGTTATGTGATTTCACAAAATACTTTTGTCAGCCAAGCATGATATCAGATCTACATAAGTGAGACCCTGCTTCAAAGAAAATATACAAACACAGAGGGGGGGGGAACAAAGAGAAAGAGACAAAGAGAGACAAACAGAGAGACAGAGACAGAGATTAGGATATTTAATTTATCTTCTTGAATATTCAGTTTTACCTCCTGAAAACAGTGAATTTGTTGTTCCCATAATAAGCTACTGTCTACAGTACTTAGGGTTTCAAAAGTAAAGAACAATTATGTACATACTGTGGCACTTGTACACATACCAATGGAGATTTGGAGATTATCTAAATACATTGATAATTGGAAGCTATTCACAAAGGTATAATAGACCTGATTCTGAATGTACTGTAATTAGTTCTGATGCCTCTAGCAGTGCTGAAGGGTTTGGCAGGAAGACAAAGAGACCCAGGTCCCTTTGGGAAGGTTTAGGACTTTCTGTTTATTCCTTAATGGAGGGCATACTTGAAAACTAAATATCACATTTGAGATTAAAAAACAAAAGATGACTTTCTGCACTAGTATAAAGATCTGAGTTCCAGTCCTCAACACAGATAGGAGGCTCCCTAGAACTCAGTGACCAGCTAGTATTGCTAAATTGGTAAGCTCCAAATTCAGTTTCAAAAAATAAAGAGGAGGGCAAGAGAGAATGGCACATATTGACCTATGGACTCAATACATATTTCAACACATGTGCAAATACATGCACATATATGAACATGCATATATACAACACATACAAATAAAAATAAATTGAAGAATATGACTAGAACATAGATTAGTGTTGGATAGCTTGCCCAACATACCCATCATGAGCATGGGAAACAAAATTTTGGAGAATAACAGATCACCACCTTCACACCCGATCAATACATAAAAACAAAACAAAATTTTGACTAAAATACTCACTACAGCATGTCTAATGCCAGAGCAGCTCAATTGTTAAGGCTTTGGTTCAATTCTCAGACCTGATTAATTGTTGATTTTACCATACTTCTTTATATGTCCACTTTCATCTGAAAGAAAATCAAGTTATTAATAGCTCCTATCTCTTCCCATACAATTGCCGTGAACACTGATGGAGCTATATGTATGGTAGAATTATTGTACACACTGTTCACCCATGGCATGTACTCTGTAGACGGTACTTTTTATCATCAGTGCTACTTCTGTTGATATGTCTCCAGGAAAATGATCTTCGAATTAGAATTAAAGGTAGAGAGGAATTAAAGAAGTTGGACAGCACTGTCTGTGGAGAGAAAGAAGATTGCTGCATGAGGTGGGTGCTCAATTCTCTCTCCTCACAGCCCAGCTCCATGAGTGTGTTGGGCATAGCTGTGGTAGTGATGAGTCACCCATAGCAGGACACGGCAGATAAGGAGGCCTCACTCCTGAGGCAGCTCTAGGAATAGTGGTTACTTTACCATCCTGAGCATATCGGCAAGGAGGGGCAACCCCAATTTCTATCGTCATAGTTACCATACCATCAAGATTACTGGCGCAATTTCACCAACAAGGAAAGAATGTAGGCTCTAGCTGTGGAATCTGTCCACAGGGCTAATGTTACACAGCACACTGCTTCCTCAAGTTACTCTTATGGATCAGGACCATGATGTCACCAAGGTCACTTGGAGCTAGCTTACACTCATCTACTCTGAACTTTCCTTATAATCATTTTCCTAGAGAATTGCCAGCTAAAGGGGTTGATTACCACCAATGAGGGAGAAAGTGAATAGAGTGAAAGTAAGAGCACTCATGGGTAGAGAGCCTTAGACTTCCTGAGAAAGGAATGGAGCAGAATAGACTCTTTAATGCGTGTGCTCCCACATGTGAGTGCAAGTGTCCATGAAGGCTACACAAGAATATCCCTGGTGCCAGTGTTATAGGGAGTTGTAAGTCACCTAGTATTGGTGCTGGGAACTGAAGTCAGGTCCTCTTCAAGTACATTTTCTTAACCACCGAACTATTCCTCTGGCCCCAAGAGGGCAACTTTTGATAATAAGTTCTCTCCTTCTGCCACGAGTTCTGGGGATTGAATTCAGGTTTTCAAGCTTGTACACAAAATGGCACCTACTAGGCCATCTTTCTGGGTCCCAAGCTCTGGTCTTCTGATATCCTGAAGTATCAATTTTCCCTTAATCTGCTCCTCATTCTCACCCTTAACCAAAATTCCACTTCTGTTTCTGGTCCCATCTTTCTTCTAGCCCTAAAAGACAACAAAAAAGCCTACCTGTAACTCCTTTACAATTTCCTTGCCCTAAAATCAAATTCCATGACTATTTTCTTCTGCAATTTTCTCTATGTGTTCCTTTCACTTGCCATCAGCTTGGGCCAGATCTTGCTTCATCATAGCACAGTGCCAAGGTAACCACTACCTTCTGGGTTTCTTGTTTCCATCTGTCCAAATCACAGTACCACATAGTTCTTTCTCTAATATCATTTTATTTTGTCACACGTTCCATCAAGGGGCTCATTGTTGCCAATATCTTGCTTTCTACTACATGAAGTCTAGACCTTCCTTCATGACACTTGTCCCAAGTGACACTCTAGCTTTGTCTTACTTTTCAAATTTCATAGCCACCCTGCTACATCCATGCCCCTCCCCAGTGAATCCAAACTGCTGGTACATGCCGTTACTTTGGCTACATTAATACATCCCATTTTGCCTATGATGAGAATATAGAGAACAGAAATGTGCCTGCTTTGCTGCAACAGCTGATGAGGGCTCCGTGTGTTGTGGGAAGCAGAATTTGGGCTTAAAATTCTATCCATTCCTATTAACATTTATGAAGCATCTTGGGAGATTAAGAAGAAAAGGAAATACCATACCTACCGCAAAATGTTCTCAACTGATAAGGAGATGAAGATCCACACTGTCATTATTATTTATAGTACAGCGTAAAGAAAGAGTCTCCTAAGGGCTTCATTCTTTCCTAGCAGATATGCAACCCTGTGAGGCAGGCATGGGAAACTACTGCCTTCATTTTCCAGATGATAAAACTTGCTTACCTTTCTGAGAGCATAAGTGGCTTGTTTATTGTTACAAAGCTAATAATTAGCAGATTGGGGTCTGCTAGTTGGGTGATCTTTTTACTGTGTGGCTCTGACTACAACCAGCAGGGCCATGACTCACAAGGAAAAGCAATGAAGCATGCTTGGGAACAGAGTTTAATGTGACTGAGAGGTCTCCCTGGCAAGTGGCATTTGACTCAGGAACTAACAAATCTGAGCGATTTCAATCACAAAAGAAAGGAGAAGAAAAAAGGATATTCAAGAAATAAAGAAATATGATCAAAGTTACAGAGCCAAACACAAGGAGCAGACCAAAGGCAAGATTGCTTGTTGAGTGAAGGCTCCTCCCTCTCCTCCCTGAAAAATTGAGATAAAGGAGGAGGTGAGGCCTGAGTGTTCCCTCACTGATAAGCAGGTTCCACCCAGAGGCCAACAGTACACATTTGGGGACAGAGAGAGTGGAAGAGCTGCCCCTTCTCCAGGGCCACAGTGACTGGAGTAGGGGCAAAAGGGAGACGATTTTCTGAATGCTTTAGATACAGCATCTGGAGCAGAACCAGGGAGAGCCAGAGAGAAGCAGAGACAGATGGCAAGTGTCCTTGAGAAACACCCCCTTCTGGAGCCAGAGCCTAGCTGGGGTTGAGGGTGGCTATGTGCAAATATCCTGTCTTCCAGAATAGAAGGGAAAAGCAAAGGAGTTGATGAGGGAAGGTAGGGAAATTGGAACATCCAGGAAGGGTTCATTTGAGGAATTGCTTTGAGAAGAAAATGTGGGGAAGGGGAGGGCTAGAGTGGCTTGACAAATTTGTCTTTAGCATATCCTTCTTTTCAGAACCAGCTTCTCTGTCTTCTTTTCTCCAGTCACTTCAGGAGGAGAAGGACAAAGTGGGGGAAAGTTGAGGGGACAGAGCCAGAGCAATAGAATGGGACCTCCCTGGAGCCAGGAGGTAAGTGGCCTTTGCCATCACACTGATGTCTTTCTAAAATCCTGCAAATCCTGTTTCATCCTTTTTTCAAATGAATGCTATCTCATGTACTAAAGATCTAAGGAAGACAGGCTTTTAGGGAGAATAAGCAGAAATTCCTCTATACAAAAGGACAACACTAACTCTTTTACCCCCTTCTCCTTATCATCTTTTCGTCTCTGTCCTCCCAAACATCTTTTCTTGTTTTTCTTTTCCCCCTCTTGGTTCCTTAACTAGAGTTCTCCAGAAGAGAGACTTCCCACTGAATGGAGCAGATGGTCGACAAGAGCCAGACGGGTGCTGCTAGCTGTCCTGCTTTGTGGCCTGCTTCTTGGTTCTTCTATGCTTTGGGTTTACATCTTCCAGAACTGTGGTCCGTGTAAGGAAGATCCTGGAACAGCCCTAACCCAGGCAGCCCTCCCTCATATGCCTTGGTCCAGACCCCTAAGACTCCTGCCCCCATGGCATACTTGCCCCTAGCCTCATAGTCCCTGAGAATCTAGGCTGCTTTTTCTATGAATCCCATAGCAACCAGGCATACCATTTCCTTCCTAAGGTCTGTCACTCCTATGCACCTATGTCCCTCCTTTGCCAGCCCCTGGGGAGAGTCCTTGTGTTTGCTCTTCTTATCCAGCTCTGAGCTTTTGTTTCACAGATCCATGTGAGGCACCTGTGTGTATGGAGCTCCTGGACCATTACCTGGCCTCTGGAAACAGAAGTGTGGCCCCCTGCACTGACTTTTTCAGCTTTGCCTGTGAAAAAGCCAATGGGACCAGTAACTCTTCCCAGGCACTTACAGAAGAGAACAAGAGCCGACTGTGGAGACTGTTGGGTGAGGACGCACACTGGCAGAGTCTCTGAACAAGTAGACATGCGATCTTGATAGTTATGAATTCTGCACAAGTGTAGGGAACTTCCTTCTTGCTCTTGCCTTCCACTCCTACCCATCTTCCTTTATTCACATCCTGCTTGCTCTTTGAGTCTTTTTCTTTTGTCCATCTCTTTTCTTTCTTGCTTCCCTTTCTGTGTTTTCCTTATTGTCTTCACCATCTTTTTGTGACCAGTCCTCTTTGCTCATCTATCCTGTTGTCAAGCTGAACCCATAAAAACTGGGAGCTCTCCTCATTTGTTTGAGCTTGGTCCTCTTCTATATCCCTATGGGAAAGTTTTCTCAACATCCCCATGAGGTGCCCATCTCCTGTTTGTCCCTGTACCAGTAACCACTCATTGTGTTCTATGTTTCCTTTCTAGAGGCCCCAGGGTCCTGGCACCAAGGATCTGGAGAGGAGAAAGCCTTCCAATTTTATAACTCCTGCATGGACACAGAAGCCATTGAAGCTTCAGGGACAGGTCCACTAGTACAAATTATTAAAGAGGTGAGAAAAATTGGGGTGTCAGCTTTCTAAATAATTCATATGAGCAGTGAATGTATGCGTAAGGGCTGCCACGATTTTATAGAATATAAGGCTCTTTCTTAGAGATTCCAAGTTCGACAAGGGAGATAGAAATGAAACTACTCTTTGAAGAATCAAAACTTAGAGAAAGGAGAAACCTTGCTAATGCAGCAAAGGGCTCAGAACTTGTAGGTGTGAGAAGAAGGGAAAGATGAACACATTTGGGGCTTGATCTCATGGGTCCCTAGGTTCAGGTTTGTCTCTCTTTTTCAAAGCTTGGAGGCTGGAACATCTCTGGCAACTGGACTTCCATGGACTTCAACCAAAATCTGAGGCTTCTGATGAGTCAGTATGGCCACTTCCCATTCTTCCGAGCCTATCTGCAACATCACCCAGCTCGTCCACACACGCCAATCATCCAGGTGAGGGATAAACTGGCAAGACCACAGTTGCACCTGAGGCTCTAACTCTAGGCTATCATTACTTACAAAAGAGATTTCAGGCTGGGAGATAAGATACACGAGCAATGTAGGGAGCGGCCTTCCTTAAGGGAAAATTAGTACTACAAGGATCAGGACTATTAGGTAGGGGAAAGCTGTAGCACAGCCAGCTCTTTGAAGAATGAAGTAAAAGTTTTCAGCTTTCCTCATTGTAAATACAGATTTCTCCTGGACCTCTTCATTCATACTGTCTCAAGAATTCCCCTTCTCTTATTTTCTCTTTATTTTCCCTAAGGCACCTTTCTGAACTTGATAGCTAAGAGCCTGTCACTTTAATAGATCACTCAGTCATCAAGATATGGCCCCTATTCCTTAGCAAAGAATTTTAAGTTTGTGATCTGACCTCTATCCTTATCTCTTGTTGCATTCCATCTCTCCCCTATACTCTATGTTCTGCTGACTCACATGTAGTGTCAAAAATATTCCTCTTCTCTCTGCACATGCTGCTTTCTTGCCTGCAACAATCATAGAAGACTCCTATGTGTTTGCACCAGAAGTCTCTTTCAGTAAGTCTTCCCTGAAATGCTAGATACAATTTATGTGAAGCTTCTCTGTCACCCATTACATTTTCTCAGCATTTAGACTGAAAGCCTGTGCCCTCAATACACTAGAGTTCTTCTCAGCAACTAGTGACCACTACTATGTGTTCGTTGAGTTTATAAATAAATAAATAAAGGAGCCATCACTCCTGTGGTAAACACTGGAGTGTTCTATATTTGTCTCTGAATTCCACAGCTTTGTACAGAGTAATTACTCAAGAAGACACGGCCATCAGTATGTGGTATTCTAAGATTAGCCTTTAACATGTGGACTTATAAGTTTAACTATTATGGTTTGGCAGGATTAACTAAAATCTGAAGCGGTTACAGACAAATTTAGATAGGAAGACATCAATGGAGCCTTGGGACATGGCTAATTACACAGGTGACAAAATGAAACTAAAAGACACCATCAAGGGGTTACAGAGAATTCTAAGCTAAGAAGAGGGTTTGGAAAGTCGTGACTTCTGCACTTGGTCAGTAAGAGGCTGGCCTGGACTTTGAGTAGGAAGAAAGGTGGAAGGAAAATATGAGACTGGGCTGGGTGAATGTTAGCCTAGAAAATCAAGAAGAATTGATAAATATTAATATATAGTATAAAGAGGAGCTACTGAAGCCTTTCAGATATTACCATGGGTCTATGTAGAGCTCAAGTGGAATCAGCTTTGGAGGTGACTTGAAGCAGCTGAGCATTCTAAGTTAATGTATTTGAATTTGATGCATAATAGCAAAATGGAAAGTAAGTGCTGAGCATGAGAATATGTTCATTTTAAACACATTGTTGATGGTCCCAGAGACTTTCCAAGGTTTCTATGGTTGAAAGTAAATAAAGGAAATGAAGGAAACACTGAGTTACTTAGTTAGCTCCAGTCTGCCTAGGCTGTTAGAGTAAGCATAGCTATAGAGAGTAGAATGCAGAGGAGCCCATGAGAAGCTGAAGCAGGAGGAACAGGAGAATATGAGGAATCACACAGAAAGAAGATGAACCACCCTGGGTGACGTCGCAAAGAAAAAGGGAGGAACTATAGAAGAAGGAACTAAGGACTTCAGAGATTCCCTCACAGAGTAGAGAACAGAAAGACACCATTGAAAACTTGTAGCTAGTCACAAAAAAAAAAAAAAAATGTGTAAGAATGAGCAGAGATTGTAATTGGAACTCAGTGTAATTGAAAACTTCTTTTTTTCAAGATTTAAGAAAAGTATATAGGCCAGTGGGATTGGGATATTGGAATGGGAGTGGAATACTGAAATCAAAAGAGAGAAAGTGAAACTTGAAGACAAAGAATCAAATGTAAATTGGGGCATGGGCACTTGCCTGGGGTGCAAAGTTTAACAGTTCCTCTGCACATAGTATCAATAGAAATGTATCTAAATATGAATAATGTTAAAAATATAAATTAATGCAAAGTCTATGGTGAGCAAACTATCAAATTTGCACTTATTTGTAATTCTAAAAATTTACTGCTTTCCAAAAATGAAGCAAAACTATTGTGAGTCTTTAAAAAGCAATTTTAAAATAGAATAAAATACATTGTGAAACGTCGGTGCTAGGGATTGGCTATAAGGCTTCATCTGTGATAGACAACAACTCTACTGCAGAACCATGCCACAAGCACAAAACATGGTAGAATTTATTGTAAAAAATAAAATCATGATAAGCAAAGTTTTGATATTTTATTCATGATAGACTCTTCTGTATTAATTATATTTTAAAGTATGTATCAAAAACGCATCTTGTTACTGAGTTTGAGTATGTTTTAATTAGTATAACTGACATGGGTGTCTCACATCCTTGACTCTAGATCTATACTGGCACAAAAAAATAGTTTCCTCTAAACAAATCTGTCTTCCTCTGTTGCTGAGAAGCTCAACATTTCCATGCATAGACTTTTACTAGTCCCTGTCTTTCTTTGTACAGTATCCTCTCTTTCATTTCTTTATTCTCATCTTCCCATTTTCCATGGCACCTCTCCTACCTTCCCACACCTACTCGCTCTGCCTTCTATTTGCCCACTTCTCTCCAGTCTCTCTTGTGTCCAGATAGACCAGCTGAAGTTTGAAATTCCTCTCCAGCAAGAGCAGGAACAGAAGGTTTATGCTCAGGTAAGATGCCACACAACATGCACCTTGTCCCCTCGCCCCCAAGTGAAAGACTTCTAGCTTTTGTGACTAAGATTCCTCTCCTCTAGGTCCTGCGGGAATATGTGATGTACCTGAACAGGCTGGGGACTTTACTGGGGAGTAACCCACAGGAAGCGCAACAACATGCCTCCTGGTCCATCGTCTTTACCTCACGGCTGTTACAGTTTCTGAGGCCACAACAGCAGCAGAAGGCACAAGACAAGTTCTTTCATGTGGTTACTATTGATAAACTACAGGTGCCTAAAACTGAGGACCCAAGGACTCCGTGCTTGATTGCCTCTCAAACTTTTTCTTTTTTATCTTCTTTCTTCTACTACCATTAATTCCTTTACTTTAAAAATGCAATTGTTTGTTTGTTTGTTTGTTTTCCTATTTACTTATTTACTTATTCATTTATTCCTTCTGTGGGACTTTGGGGAGGGAGGTGACTAGGTGTGAAGATGGAAGCCCGAGAACAATTTTTGGGAGTTGGATTTTTGCTTTCTATCATATGGGCTGGGAGACTGAAGTCAGGTGGTCAGGCCTGGTGTTAAGTGCCTGTAACCACTGAACAATCTTGTTGTCCTTAACTCTAGTCTCCAATCCTTCCTCTAGCACACCCCATTCCCTCTCCTTCCTGTTACTTTTGTTGTCTCCCCCTCTTTAGCTTTGTGTCTTTTCTCTAAGGAAATGGCCCCAGCCATCGACTGGCTGTCCTGTTTACAAGCAATATTCACACCGATGTCTTTGAGTCCCTCCCAGACCCTCATGGTCCATGACCTAGACTACTTTCGAAACATGTCACAACTGGTAGAAGAAGAGCTGCGGAATCACAGGTTTGCCCAGGTGGAGTTGGACAGATATTGGGCATGGGAGGAGAGTGAGGTATCAGGGACACTGTGAGTGGGAGGCACCTGTGACATAGAGAGACACAGAAAGATAGGGTGGGTGGCACAGAAGGAAACATAAAAATAATTATGTAAGGCTTTGGGATGTGATGACCATGTGATACATCAAATGAAGGCTATGGGGTTGAGATAGATGAGATGTCTACCAGGAATGCACCGTCATCCTTTATAGAGCTTGTGCATAGTGGAAATGCAGAAAAGCCCAACTCTGAAGGGCATGAACGCAAGCCATCTCTACAGCACCCTCATGACACTGTTGTCTAGAAATCCTTTACAGGGAGGCAAAGCAGCCATCATGTGACTTCAACAGTTTTACATTTGTATGTATTAAAAGACATACATACATATGCCAGCAGGACCAAGGGAAGCCACAAACCCAGCGTTGTTGTACTTAGAAATCTGTCTTGAGATGAGCTGAGGTTTCCTGGTTGTAGAAACAGATAAATCAAGTTCCCTCCCAGTAACTTCAGAAGACAGCCTCTTTCCACCATTCCTCTTTCACTCCCAAAGCCAAACCAATAAAGACTGTTCTTGATGGATTTGCTTATATGGCAGTTACTCTTTGTAAATATCGAGAAGAAGGGGCTCTGTACAAGTATACCACAGTAGTTTGTTGAAGGGATTATTCATATGAGCACGTTTAGAAGCTTTAGCTTTGGGCTGGGCATTTTGTATCTACAGGGAGAGTATACAAAGCTATATGATCTTCGGTCTGGTGGATACCCTTTCGCCAGCACTGGACACTAAATTCCAGGAAGCACACAGAGAACTGATCCAGAAACTACGGAAACTGAAAGAACAACCACCCCTGGTGAGGAGAGAAGGCAATGTATTTTCTATATTGGGATAAATATTGAGGTAAAAAGGCATAGCAGGACAGGTGCCACACCTTGGAAGTAGGCAAGATAGGAAGTCAGAGTATATCTTTAGAATCAAGATACTAACTGGCTACTTCTGTGGCTTTTGACTGAACATTAGAGTTTGGACATAAAAGTAAAATGAAGAAAGAACCCTTTCTTTAACATTACTCTTAAGCAAGTTCTGTTTTCCTGAACTCTATGGTTTGAGGACCTGGTCCTAAAACTTAAGATTTATCGTGAAGAACAATATTTAGCAGTGTTTAAATGTGCATCTCGGAGTTCATCCCTGATCCTATGAGATTGTTTGGTTACAAATGGACATGATTGGTCAGATCTTCACATATCAGAGGAGAAGGGTGTATAAGAAGTATGGCGAAGCAATGAACCAGTCAGATGCATTATCTGACAGAGATCTTCAGAGTTCCTTGACATCCTATGTCAGACCCTATCAAATCCAAGTGGAAAGAAGCACTGGGCAAATCCTTACCTCAGTGAAGGCCTTTATGATCTGTCTTGAAAGAAATTTTATTTGGGTTTTTTTTTTTAGAGACAGAGTCTCTCTATGTAGCTGTGGTTGTACTGGAGGTCACTATGTAGATGAAGTTGGCTTAGAACTCACAGAGATTTGCCTGCCTCTGTCTCCCATGTGCTGAGAATAAACATGTGCACCGTCACATCAAGCTCATTTTATGTTTATTGTAGAGATGGATCAACAAATATATGAGTTTTCAGGAATGTGACTATAGTAATAAATTAGAGTACGGATATTCTCTTGCTGTCTGGCTTCAAGGTCATTGTGGTTTTTCATTGTATCTTAGATCATTTTCCATTAGGATGGTCACTTAGTAGATGGGGTAGATTCACAAGAAGCTACTATGCGACCTATCTCTTGATCAGATGAAGCAGAGCATAACCCCAACTGCAAACTTCCTGGCAAAGTAAAAATAGCTTCCTGTAAGTGCCAGGACTGTGGTATGAGGTCATGTCTTGGGAGGTATAAACATGTCAACACAGAGACTCATGCTTAAAGAATGTGAAGGCTTACAGAGCCTGTAAACACTACCCTTTTCACTGGGGTATAGAAAGATGGAAACAAAGTGTGACCTTGGGGAAGCTACTTCACCTTTGTGAACTAACAAAGAGTGACACAGAGCAATAATGTTAATACCATCAAGTAAGTCTTAAAGTCAGTCATCCATGTACCCCACTCACTAAACATGATAGTATTTTATCTTTCCAGAAATGCTCTAAGGTTTTAGTTCCCATTTCTCAGATTCAGAAACAGGTAGAAGATCTCCCTTAAGATCTCATTGCTCTTAAGTGAAGAATCAGGATCCAAAATAAATCTGTTTAGCTCATGAACCTATATGTTTTCTTTAAATGATTTAATTTTAATGTCCATTGGCATTTTGATTGCATGCTATATCTATGTGAGGGTGTCAGGTCCCCTTGAACTGGAGTTACAGACAGTTATGAGCTGCCATATGGGTGCTAGGATTTGAACTCAAGTTCTCTGGAAGAGCAACAGCAATGCTCTTTACTGCTAAGCCATGTCTCTAGCCTCAGGAACCTATATCTTAACACACCAGGCCAGACTGAAAAATATGTGAGTGCTACAGCACTGAGTTAGCAAGCTCTTTTATAAAGGACAAAATAGTTAAGTATATTTGCCCTTATGTTCCATATAGTTTGTTGCTAACACTTGACTGTACATAAAAGACAGAGCTGTGCTACTAAAAAACACAATTTAGACAATAG
Source organism: Uromys caudimaculatus (assembly GCA_028551405.1). Classification (NCBI taxonomy): domain Eukaryota; kingdom Metazoa; phylum Chordata; class Mammalia; order Rodentia; family Muridae; genus Uromys; species Uromys caudimaculatus. Next base: position 94,314,119 of record CM052700.1, read on the forward strand.
GTACCGTTGATGGCTCCTAAAACAGGGTGATTCGAGAGGGTTGATTATCATTAGGGACTCTTAGTAACAGATAAAACTGAAGCAATATTTAGAAAGGTATTGCCTGGCCTTATCTCACAGGAACAATGTATGAAGGAGAATGGGTAAAAATTGGTGTAGTATGTGGGGTCGTCCTTATGACTCTGGCTAACAAAAATAATGGGGCTCAGCATGTAAGGCCCAATGCTACTTACTGCTGAAGTATACCCTGGGTGGTCAAGAACTGAATCAGCAAATAGAACAGCCCTGAAGTAAAAATCAGAGCAAAGAGGGTCTGACAGGTCATTGTAAGGATACCTGCTTTTCTTTACATGAAATAGGAATTTTATGGAATTTATCTGATTTATATTTTAAAAGAACATGTTTCAAGAACATAAGCTATGGAATTTCCTGACTCGTAGTGTAAGAGGTAACAGGGAATCAGTGGCAATACCAGATTCTGGACTTGATTTTTAGTTCCAGACAGTGTTTATTAATTGCAGTAGTCTGATTTCTCTCTGGGGAATTCTAATGTATATTCTTATTGTGAAAACTCAAGAAGTGTCAAATCTGAGCCTTTTGTTGGTTAATTTTGAGAACATGGTACATGGAAATGCCTATTTCTATTATGAAACTTGTGAAGCTGGATTTGGGACACTGGAAGTAAGATTTCACATTTGTCTCTGTGTGATGAGAACTATTTATATTCAGCCCAACAACATAATTTGGGCAATTAAAAACTTTGTTTAAACAAGTCACTTCAGTTACCTTTCTTCTTGGATCTGAGGTTATCTGCAATCTTACTCAAAAGTTCTTAATCCACACTCCTGCCAATTTCTTGGTAGAAATGTGTTAGGTCAGGCTTACAGGCTTTAGCTATAGATTCATCTATTCATTTATGTGATAATTTTTATGTTTTTCAAGTGTTTTTGAGACAGAGTCTCACCATGATGGCTTAGAATTTCTAATTCTCCTGCCTCTGTCCTTCAACTGCTAGGATTACAGGTGTGTGCCATTGCTCATTGCATGTGGAGTATGTGATATTTCTTGAGTAACAACTATAAAAAAAGTTTCTATAGACACCCATTATGTACCAGTGGACAAACTACACAAGTATCTCTGCTTTGAGTATTTATAGTTCAGTAAAAAAAAAAAAAAAAAAAAAAAGAGCGATAATAAAATTAAAAAGAGTGCTGGGTGGTGTTAGGACAAAGGCAAAATATCAAATGAAGGAAAGAAATGCAAGAAAAATAGCAGTTATGATTATCAGTAGGCAGGGCAGAGAGGTCGAATTAACTGTGAGTCAGTCTTGTGACATTTAGCTATGGTTGACTCAGACAAGAGTCCACTCACATTGCACCATCACCCCACATCAGCTTGTTTCCTTTACTAGGATGTGATTTCCAGAAGCTTTCCTGATGTTAGGATAATGCCATTAGCATGGCAATAGTATTTACTAGATAGTGCTAATCGAATTCCAGTGGAATTTAGAACAGAGTGTTTTTAAGGAATTATGTCACCTGATCTTCAAATCTGTGAGAAAGGTAGAGCAGACGTTTCTCTTGTTTGTACAGTTGGTCTACTTAAAGTGCATGGGTTTAAGTTAATAGCTCACATTTGGAAATGCTGGGCATTAGATTGTAAGGGCAGTATTGTGGTGGTCTTTAAGGACAAATTTAGTTTACAGACAGATTTCATTGATGTTTGGAGTAATTTACATTGAAAAATTAGGAGGAAACATTCTAATAGATTTACAGTCTGTGAACATACATGCATGTGTGTATTTGTGTAAGCAAACATCCTGGAGAAACTGCTCATTTCTGGTTAGTTCATACTCGAGTTTGCTGCAGCCTCTCTGTGTCCTGTGCTTCTGATATGCGACCCTGTTATGTTAGTGAGGGTCCTAATCTGTGTTTATAGCAGGCTCTTCTCTGTGTTTGTAGCTCCTAGTCTGTCTTGTAACCCAGATTAATGAGCCCTTTAAATAGTTACATTTTTTATAATTTTGACATATTTGGCCCTCAGTGATCCTACAATGGTCTTAAATAGTTACACATTATTTTCCATGCCTTCAAAAGCATTATTTTAATAATTTGTTATAGAATTTTATTGAGAAATCTTTATTGAGAATTCTTGGAGCTTTCTTGATTTTTATAATTTCTTTATAGTCTTATTATTTATGATTTGTAGGAGACATATATAAACATTTTTACTACCCTAAAATGAAACCATTGAGCTTCATTATCTTGCATTTGAAGTATTTCTTTGATCTTTCCCATTTCAGAGTTTCCTCCCTCCTCTATTTCCACATTCCCTCTAACATATGTAGTGCCTGCCACCTTTCCCTGTCTGGAAGGACAGCTAAGATTCTAGCTTGAGTGGTGTACTTGTTGTTCAGTGGTTTGCTTTTACCTCTTCTAACAGGAAGCATGGCATCACCTGAAGCCCACATTAACAGGGTTCTACCATATGATACACACCCTTTGATACTGGGCATGGTTACTATAGAAAAAAAGAGTTTCTTCTATTGGTTCACAGTTAGGAATGGAGGTCTGGGAGGAAGGAGTGTATGGTGGAACTCCTGGGCCATTTGAATGGTAGGTTGGACCCAATCTCAAGATTGGATATTCTTCCTCCCCTTCCCAGGAACCTTATATTCCTCAGAGGGATGCCTCCTAAGGACCTTGCTTTTGTTCCAATAGGCAAGCCTGGGTTCTGAGGGAAAAGGAAAGCCTCTTTCTGCTGAGCAATAGCATATATTGAGAGAGAAAAATGATTTTTAAAAAAAGCGTATGTGTGTGTGTGTGTGTGTTGCTGTTGTTGTCTACATGTATAGTGTATGCATGTATATGTTGTATATGCACGTGTGTGCGCATATGGAGACCTCATCAGGTATCTTTCTTTTTGTCAGTCTCTACCTTTAGTTTTTGAGGCAGTTCTTTCACTAATCCTAAAACTTATTGGTTCAGATAGGCTGGATGGCAGCCAATCAGCTTCTCCACCCTACCGAAGGCATGAATCTCCAGACCTGACTTTTTATGTTGGTTCTAGGGTCCTGAATTCAGGTCCTTGTATTTGTGCGGCAGGCACTTTAGTGCCTGAGTCATTTCTCCATCCCTGGGAAGTAAAAATTTTAAAAATTCATCAAAGAAAACATCCTTTGGGATGACTGACATTGGAATGTGATAAAAACAGAGGCCTGGACAGATCTCACTCACTCCAGTATGTTTTTACAGCCAGCCTACCCTCGATGGATGGAGTGTGTGGACCATACGGTAGACTTCTTTGAGCCTACTCTGGCAGCTCTGTTTGTTCGTGAAGCTTTTGGCCCAAGCATTCAAAGTGCTGTATGTGAGAACTTACCCCTGCCTGTAACCCTCTACCTTTTCCACCCAACATACCTTTCCCTAGTTCTGTGAAGTGTGCTGTCCTTTGTGGTGTGCAAAGCAGAAATCAGGTAGAAAAGGAAGTCAACTAAGACAGAACCTAAGGGCCTGCTCAGTCCCTTAGGCAAGTGCAATTTAGCCACAGGACACGAAGTATCCCCAACATGAATTAATTTAAACACCTCACTGGAGTTTCCTGATATTGTGTTTCTTCAACCATAAAAAGAAAAATAAAAAAAAAAAATCAAACTCCTTGACCTTTAAGGATATCTCCCTGTTTGTCTAAGAGATTTAAACAACACATGATATACCATGAGCACGGGTTGATGTAATCTCATAGAGAACAAACGAGCAACTTCCGAATGAGTGGGGAACTTATAAGCATTTTACGTGTAATATTTTTAATTACAATTACTTTCCTGATTTAAGGGAAAAGGGGATTGAACCAAGAGTAGTTAAATGAGTTATTTAACTTCATGGAGTAACCAAATAGCCATCAAAATTTGAACTCAGTCAGTCTAAAGGCAGAGTCATTTCTGATACTGTCACCCAATTCCTTCCACCAGGAAAGAATGTCCATTAGACAGTGAGTAATTGCAAATTAAGAAGGTATAAAGTTCAGGCCATATGGCTATGGAGACTACGACTTGCTGGGAAGTTAAAGAACTTAGAAGAGAAGAAACATGACCTAAGTGGGCGGGTATGAAGACAAAACTCCTGAAAACAGAGATGGAAACAGTAGTTCCCCATGCTTTCTGCTTTCTGGAAGAGTTGCTGGACCCAAATGAAAGTACCCAACAGTCTCAGATATTACAATGGCAAAAGCATTGTTATGGTCTCTTCTTGGGGCAACAAGAGGATAATCTCTCTGAACTTGACACTGTCCTAGTTACCCCACAAATCTTTATACTTTGGATATTTGTGGTAATCTGGGGAACAAACCCTCTTGTGAGCTTTTCCCCTTTCTCTTGGAGCCCAGTAGGGCCAAGGTCTCTTTATAAACTACAGAAGGACCAGGGATCAGACTAATCCTTATGCTGTTTTCATTTTCCTGCCTACATCCTGTAGGCCATGGAATTATTTGCTGAGATAAAGGATGCTGTCATCATACGCCTCAAAAAGCTTTCTTGGATAAGTGAAGAGACCCGGAAAAAGGCCTTGAACAAGGTAACGCCAGGATGATTACAGGTCAGCTTGAAGCCATTTAAGACATAGTAGATCACTGGATGAAGAAATGGGGATGGAACAGAGAGAAGGGGGTATAGATCACATATCTGGGTGACAGTGTTAATAGCTCATGAGGATTTATGAGGGAATGCTGGCAGCTTACACATTTCTGTGTCTCTTTCCAGCTCGCCCAACTGCAGGTGAAGATGGGGGCACCAAAATGGGCCCTGAAGCCTGAGATGGTCACACAGGAATATAGTGATGTGGGTCTTTGTCCTTCTCAGTGTTCCTTATGCCCTTAGTTTCTTACTCCCCTGACCCAACTGAGTCTGCAAAGCAATCGGTTGTCTATGGGCAATTCTGAGTCAACCTCTTCTTTATTCCCACACTGGAGGGGTCCTATAGGCAAAATATTGAAACTTTTTAGGGCTCTCATGTATACATACACACATGTACACAGATGCATTCTGTGGTGTGTCTATGTTATCTGCATGATGATGCATGTGAACTTTATACCAACATGAGGTGATATTACAGGGTGTACTGGCATGTATATCAGGGATTAACTATTTAGGTGTAAATGTGCCCAGTACTATTTATCTGTTTACATCTCTGTTCATCAAATGACCTCTGCCTCTTCTCCAGATACAACTTGGTCCCAGTTTCCTTCAATCTTTTCTGAGCTGTGTACGATCCCTCCAGGCCAGAAATGTTCGGAGCTTCTTGCAGCCTTTTCGCTACCACAGGTATGAGAACAGATACCTCATCCTAGAGATGGGCTAAAAACAGTGATAACATAAACAAGTCCATGATGATGGTTGGGAGAGACTGTATGTGCCTCACATAGACAGTAAATGATAGAGCTGTGTTTGTGTGTACTCTCACACAGATGGCAGAAATCTCCCTGGGGAGTAAATGCCTACTATTCAATAACTGACCACGTGGTGGTCTTCCCCGCTGGCCTTTTCCAACCTCCATTCTTCCACCCTGGCTACCCCAGGTATGGACCGTTCTCCGAAGGTGAGTCTTTTGGTGCGAGATCTCAAGAGGGATTAACAGGTGTTAGGATGGATGAGACTTGAAGTTGGAAAATTGGAGCAAATACTTTTGAAGGATTTTGCAAGTAAAACCAGATTTCATCTCTTAGAGCTGTGAATTTTGGTGCTGCTGGAAGCATCATGGCCCGTGAACTGTTGCGTATCTTCGACCAACTCTGTGAGTAATGAGTCATTGGATGGTTGGGCCAAAGGGATCACCAAGAAGGAAAATAAATGAGGTCCAAAGGGAAGGGGAAAGCTATTCAAAGGCTACAGGACAGATAGTCTGCAAAATGGTCCATGTTCCTGGGAGCCAGGTCAGCCTATGATATCCCTCATATTCCAGTGACTTCCACCAATTCATTCTCTTGTTCCATCTTTAACAGTAGTCCCTGGGGGCTGTCCGGCCTGTGACACTCGTGCACTACAAGAAGCACTTCTCTGTCTGGAGCGCCATTATGCTGCCTTCCCTTTACCCAGCATGTCCTCTTTCAATGGTTCTCACACACTCCTTAAAAATGCTGCAGACATAGGAGGCATAGCCATTGCATTCCAGGTGTGCTGAGCTCTCTGTCCTTCCATTTTCCTTCCACTATCCCTCATGGAAATATGGTTGCACAGCTTTCTGCCCTTCACATTCCCATTGAACAGATGGGAACTTGGGACCCCCTTCCTACCCTGTAGATCCCCCCACCTTCTGAGGCATCTGTAGGTCTTCTGGTGAGTACTCTTTCTTCTTGGCTCAGATCAGAACATCAGCACAGAGTTGGATAAGAAGGCTTAGGAACTTATTAGAGTACCATGCTATGTAGCTGGTATCAGACTTCTAAATGCCTACAGATTTGAAGCCTAAGAAAATTTTTTGTCCCATACCCTTGTTTAGGCATATAGCAAGAGGATAGTAGAGCACACTGGGGAGTTGACCCTGCCCAACCAGGACCTTAGTCCCTATCAACTCTTCTTTCGAAGCTACGCCCAGGTAAACATCTATATTTCTCTCTATACTTGCTTCACATCAGTTAAGGACCCTATCACTGATGATAAAAGGATGTTTGCCTCCTGCTGCACTGTTCCATACTTGCAAGTCCACCACTTTGGATCTCCACTTTTATTGTTTCTCATTTGTTCCTTTGGAACCACTAGCAACTGGCTGCCCACTCGGTCTCCAAGAGAACAAGACTCTCCACTTCCAAGACCCTCTATAACATAAGCCTGTTTTCTTTTTCCTTTCTTTCTTTCTTTTTCCCTCATGCTTCAAAAATAGACTATTTTAAAAGGAGCCCATAACAAGTTGGACATATGACCACACTACTCAGAGACCTTAGTCCAGGGGTCTGGCTGGTCCCAAATTGGTATCAGTCCTCTAAGGACCTTGTGCTCTTTCAACAGACATGGTCCCCAATTTTCTAATACACTAGTGGCTCACTTACAGAACTCCACTACTAACCCTCACTTTGGTCTCTTATAAATGACAATGTTAAAAAAACAATTTTCCTCTGTCATGCCATACTGAATGATTTACACATGATATATTATCCATGTGGCTCCTGAGCTCCCTGCCCCTTGTCCTTTGTTCTGCCTACAATCTCCTAGTGTTTGTATCTATCCCATCCCCATCACCCTATGAGATTTTCTCAACTCCTTACCCTTTTTTGGCCATCTTCTTCCTCAGGTAATGTGTAGGGAGCTGAGCTCACAAGACCCTCAGGACCCTCGCAGTCCTCCAAGCCTTCGAGTCCATGGGCCCCTCAGCAATACTCCAGATTTTGCCAAACATTTTCATTGTCCACGTGGTACCCTTCTGAATCCCTCTGCCCACTGCAAGCTCTGGTAATTTGGCTACCAAAGAGACTGAGATGTAAATGGACTCATTGTGAGCCCATCCTTGAAGTCAAAATAAATGTCTCTCTTCTTTTTGTTCCCAAAATAAAAGCATGTATTTAGCCTTTGCTATTTCTCTCTCTTTTTTTCATTGTATGTATGAGTGTGTGTGTGCACATGCACGCACGCGTGCATGCACACTTGCACATAGGCACATGTCATGTGTGTTATAGCTTATGAGTGGAGGTCAGGGGACAACCTTGAGTATTATGGTCCTTGTCATCTACCTTGTTTTGAGACAGGTCTATATCCCAGTGTGTATACCATACACTGCAAATCCAGCTTCTAGAAACTCTCCGGTCTCTACCTCTTGTCTGTTTGCTTCACTGTAAGAGTGATGATATTACTTATGTGGGCTACTGCATCTGGCTTTAAACGTATTCTAAGGGTTCAAACACAGGTGGTTACACTTCTGAAGCAACCACTTAGTCCACATCTCCACAGCCCAATCTGTCATCTTTTGATGCCTCTTTCCTCTTATGTTCTATTCCTAGAAGTCAGGAAGGATAAGTGCCAAGAAAGCTTCACGGACACTGGCAAACTAGCAGTTAGTGAGCTGGTGGGTCTGAAGGTCTGTCAGTGGGCCAAAGGCCAGGCAATTAAATAGGCCAGTTAGAGAACCAAGCAAGATCTTAAGTTGCACAAAGCCACTCACAACTGTCTTCAGGATTTTATTGCAATTGCTATTTTATTGTCATTGTCTCCTCCCTGTTTTAGACAAAGCTAAAGACAGAGGGTGTGGGTTTGGTGTCTTTGGCCCCAGGGCGTGAAATTCTGGGTTGGGGTGGCAATTATGTGGTGGATCTGAGAGTTGGGAAAGTTCTGTTGATACACCCTAAGGCCAGGTGCTTCTTGGAGACAGGGAGCGGGGTTGGCATTTTGAGGAGGCCTTTAGGAGAGGCGGTCAGTAAGCAATCAGGAATGGGAGATAGATGTCTAAGTCCTCTTGAAAGATCCAGACTACTGCCTCCACCTCAAAGTCTCTCATAAAAAAAACACGATGCTGGCCAGGTTGAAGCAGAAGGCTAGTTCAAAGAGGTGGTCCCGGATAGTTGTTGCCTGGGAGTTCGTGTCTTCTTGCTGGACCATGTCTATCACCTGCCACATCTCACCCACTGATGAAGCCACAAAGTGTTCTTCATACTGCTCCTCACCCTGGTCTAAAACATAAAAGAAGGGCTGAGATGGGCAGCCCCAATTTCACTTCTAGTCTGTATCAGAAAGGGTATGAGGTGAAGGGCGGAGAGATAAGTCAGGGCCAATTGCCATCATAACACAGGCTTTGACTGGGTGAGAGAATGCTTTATCTAGAGGGTTCTTCAGATCTCACTTCAACTGGAGCCCCATCTCAAATACAAATGACAGCCACTTCTCATTCCAGTTTCCTCCTCCAAAGGAGTGAGGGCTATCTTCAAGCATGAAGGCAAAGAGGCCCGCTCTAGGCGCTCTACTTCCTCAGAGGCCTTTGACAAGTGTAGTAGCTCCATGCTGTGGCGTGGCTAAGAGTCTTAGTAAAGCCAAACATTTTTACCTCCAGCTATTATTTCATACTGTGGTGATAGGAAACATGAGTTATCTTCCAAAATCCAAACCCCAGAGTGATCCTGACCTAATCAGCTGATGGAACCTGATTTCAACCCAAGAAAAGCTTTATGTCCAGCCCCCCACCCATCCTGCCCCCACCTCTCTCTCCTCTACCCACCTTCATAGGACATTTTGTCTTTCTGACTCTTGTCACCATCCAGGCTCACACTGCCCTTCAGAGTCTTCACCCCCTTCACTTGCAGAAGCAGCAGCATAGCTGTCAGGAATGTTGCTCTGTAGAGCTGGGAGCCCAGAAAAGTCATGGGCCTCCTCTCCCATGGGGCCTCTGGCCCCAAGCCCCAGCTCCCAGCAACACCCCATCCCTTTCTTAGCTCTTACCCCTTGCCAGCATCGCTTTTCCTCCTTCTCTTCCATAGGAACTCTGACTCTATGTGTCCTATGACATCACTGCCATGGCTGTATCCTACATTCTAGATCTTTATACTATTCCATTTCCAGACAGAAGGGTGGTAGATGGCAGAGGCTTCTGAGATGGCCATTAATGAGTCACCTTATAGACCACAACCTAAAAGGGCTCCAGGATGTGCCAAGTATCATCACATCTATTACACCATCGAATCTGCATAGCTACCTGTACTCTATAGCAACAATATTCTCATTGTCACTACTTAGATGAGAAAACAGGTTCACTGGGAAAACACATCTCCCATGCAATATGACAGGCATCAATATGCAGAGCAGTAATCTCCATTGGTGCTTTTAAGTCTAAATGTGACGCCTGTCTATAATTGCATGTAGCTTTTCTATATGCAAAGGAGTTGGCACAGATGATGGCAACCACTTTCTAGACATCAGTATCCTCAGGCCCATACATGTGCCTGATGCTCTGCATAAAACTCAGATTGCTGAGAACTGAGAATAAGGGCATAGGGGGAGGGTGAGAAAGTACACACGCCCAGTAAGACAGAGAGAAGAGACACAGAACTTATCATAGTGCATAAGGATGAACAGAGATGGGGGCTGAGTGCTAGATTGGTAGTATAGCCCTTTCTTCAATTATTCCAGAGGGGAGGGAGCAGTAGGAAAATCACAAGTTCAAGGCTTGCCTGTGTTACAGAGTGACTTCAGGCCAGTTTGGGAAACTTAGTGAGACCCTGTCGTATAAAAGTACATTTTTTTTAAATGGCTGGAGATGTAGTTCAGTGGCAAAATGCCTGGCATGAATAAGAATCTGTATTCAATCTCCAGTCCAATAAACAAATGAACAAGCACAAAAGAAAAGAAATAGAGGCAAAAAGATAGTTACCTTCTCTCTAAGCAGAGGGTATTCTTTTTTCTTCTTTCCTTTATTTCCCGTCATTCTAGGACTTTGCCCTGTTTTACATCTGAAATACTGTCTTCTATTGTGTATCTTCTTGTACTCTCTGACATAGACAGAAAAGC
>CM052700.1:94324695-94334964 GCA_028551405.1 Uromys caudimaculatus
GCTAGCAGGTACACTCATAGGAAGCCTGCCAGATTCCAGCTCTTACTTCCTTGAGCTCCAAACCAGGTGATGGGAGTCAGGGGGGTGACATAGAAGGGCACTTTATGGTGGTGGCATAAAGGTGTAAAAAGGCAGTGACCTCTCTTACCCCAACTTTGTACCCAATGACCTGCAGATCCAGAGAATGATGAATGAATGGAAAAAAAAAAAATCCACGAATCTCCTCTTGGCTATTTTGGAGGAATAGCTTCTTGGTTCTCTGGTATGCAGAGAAACTCACAGCTCTGTAGACATGAATGGGAGGGCAGCTGGGGGAGGAGTATTTGGAGTGGAAAGAACCAACCATCAATAACTTCTACTTCTTTACCAGATCATATGCCTGACTCTTAGCATCGGAAGTAAATCATGCAGAACCTAGGAATTTCTTAATATTTATTTTCTTACTAAGTATAAAACATATAAGTATAAAAGTACAAAGAAACAAACAACCAAAACAAAAAAAGAAAAGCCCCTAACAATTCCACCATCTAATGATAACTTCTATTAATGTGGTATCCAGATACAGTGTTTATTTCTTCCTCCTAGATACTTTGAGAAGGTGGGACATCCCCTAGACTCAACAAAGGGTAGCATGCCTGCAACTAAGATGCCACTGCCCTGCCAAGGGCACTATTACTAGAGAAAGTGCTATCTGGAAGAGAGGCTGCAGTGGCATTTGGTGCAGAAAGCTACAGGAACATTGAGTAGAAAGAGATGACAAGAAAGGGCAACAGAACTGTGACATGACAATACAGACTATTATCAAAAGGAAAGAATAAAGGAGAGAAAAGCCAGAGAAGGAAAGATTCAAAACTCTGTTTCACCAACAGATTGACGGAGATGGGACAAGGGATAACTTGCTTCTCATCCAACTTATCCATGCCTCTCCCATTGGCAAGAGGAGCAAGGAAGAAAAAGAAAGTTGAAAATCTGTGAGTGCTTGTTTCCTTTCTTTCTTCAGGGACCTATGGCCAATGTCCTTAGTGACCGAGCCTGCTCTGGGTGACTCTGACAGAGCCAGACTTCTCTTCCACAACCCCTCTCCACCCTACCCCCACCCCCTTAAGGACCAGCTTTATGAGCTTAGTGTTTCCTTGGCAAGTGCACTGTTCATGACCTGCTCCCTCTCTACTTATCAGCGAATCTATAACCCCCACCTCAATCTTATCACTCCTTCCATCTCCTTAGACTAGAAGTCCACAGGTTTCAGAGACCATTAGCACCCACACTGACCCAACCCCCAGTGAGGCATTAAAATGCTCCACAAGGTGACCCTCCCACTCCTGGGGTAAGAACAAGGTTTCTCCTTGTCTCATGTCACTCTTCTTCCTTTCTATATTTCCTCTTGTTTCCATTCTTGCTCAGCTCTAGATATTTTGTTCTCGGGATTAGAGCTCTCTCACATCAGAAAGAAGGGGCAATCCTGAGGCTCTCCAAGAGAGGGTCTCAAGCATATCCCACTCAAATCTCTCAGATATGTATGGCCCAGAGATTCCTAAGAAGTACAGAGACCTGGAGAAGTATGAATTGGAAACTAAGGTCACAAGTTGAAAGCCTGCTTCAATGTTGTCTCCATCCCAGGAGATGAGAGAGCACACTCCCTCTCAGTGTGGTATATTCTCATTCAAAAGCTGCCCTTGCTTTATTTCCACTGATCTCTCAGGCCCATTGAAGGAATACATTCAACAACCGTAACATGTCTCACTGAAAGCCATCAGGATAATGCCAGATATTATTTGATAAAGGAACATTGACTTATCAGAACCCAATCCTCCAGCTGTGTCGAAATTGTCTCACGATTCCTCTATCCTTTAAGCATTCTCAATTTCTGCTGTCTAACATCAGGAATTACATAGAATTCCCTAGGAGTCTTCTAGGATCTGCATCCCACAGTACCTGTTTCACCTTCAGAATTATCTAGCCTTGCTCCCTTCCTCAAATTCCTTGGCCCCACCTCTCAGCCTCTCCCAGTCTTAGCAGCCCAGCCCACTGCCAAGAATCAAGAAAGTTCTTCCCCTTCCCCCTCCCTACTCCGGCTGTTTTATGCCCCCAGGCTGAGCTCTGGGAAGGTCCCCTCCCCTTCTCCCAGCAATGTAGCTAGTTCTTCAGTACACATGCACTTATTCACACCTCACAACCCCCCACAGCACACACAAGTTACCGAGAGATATATAAACCTTTCTTTGCCCCCAGCAGACCTAGACTTCTCAGCTTCTGTCAGCCTAGACTGGCTCCTTCCAAGAGATTTGAACAAGCTGCAAGTAAATGAAAGAAGACATGGGGGCAAAAAAGCCTTGGATCCAACTTCAGAAACTTTTCAACTGGTGGGTCAAAGAACAAGACTGGAACCAGCACGTGGATCAGCTTCATATGCTACAGCAAAAAAGGTAGGCTCTTCAAAGTCCTCACACTACTGGGCAGATTCTTAAGTCCTTTAGTACATAGCCTGTTTCCCTGAGAAAACACTCAGGTTCGATGCCAGGCTCTTCCCTGTGTTCACCTCTTCCAACCTAGATGGCACACTACTCCAGCTAGCCTGTGGTATGGGTTTGTACATGGAAACCTTGAATGTGGATGTAAAAGCAAAGCCAGAATGACCGCGGAGCTAAACTTCTCTTCCTGGCTCAACAAAAGAGATAGCAAAGGAACCCAAGGAGACAGATAGAAACTAAGTGGATTGGTGGGGAAGCCAAGTAAGAGAAGATTGCTGGGGAGTAGCTTTTGTGGGGATGGGACCATATCTTGCTGGTTTTGAAGGAGCTTTGGTTTAGAGGAGAGAAGGATCATGGTTTCTTGGGCAAGGGGGAGAAGGGGTTTGTTTGTTTGTTTGTTTGTTTGTATAATGCCTGCAAGTGATTAGTGAAGGCAGCTCAGGTGAAATTGGAGTGCTAGCCGGGCAGTGGTGGCGCACGCCTTTTTTTTTTTTTTTTTTGTCATTCATAAATACAAAATTTTATTTGCACTTCATTAGTGTAGAAAGACCACAATGCTTCTTATACCACAGCACTCAGGACATGCCAAGTTATCCAAATACATACTTATTTACCTCGACTAAACAAAACAGTGCAGTTTAATAAAAGATATACCAAAGATAGAATTCACAAATTCCTTATCAGACCAGGAAAAAAAAAAAAAAAAACCAAACACCTCATTTAAAAAAAAAAAAGCAAAAACAAAAACAAAACAAAACAAAACAAAATAAACAAGAAAACTTGAACACAGTCTAGGCTTAATAGGAATAAGCTTCACCATCAAGGGAAGATGTCTATCATTACAAAGACATAGAATGTTTAGGCAAACGCATGTGTATTCTTTGATATACTAAAATGTAACTCTTAAAATCCCTTTAAACAGGATCCGTGTAGGACAGCAGTATGATTTTAAAATCTTTTCTATAGTTTCAGAAACCGATTCTTTTTCTTTCTTTCCTTGTGATGATGGGTATTGAACCCAGAGCCTCATGTACACCAGACAAATGCTCAAATACTGAGCTACAATCCCAGCCCTTCGGTTCTTTCTCCATTGAATCGTTTTCATTCTTAATCCCAGCACTTGGGAGGCAGAGGCAGGCGGATCTCTGAGTTCGAGGCCAGCCTGGTCTACAGAGTGAGTTCCAGGACAGCCAGGGCTACACAGAGAAACCCTGTCTGTAAAAAAACCAAAAAAAAAAAAAAAAGAAAGAAAGAAAGAAAGAAATTGGAGTGCTAACTTCAATTCTACCTTTTAACTAGTGATGCCTGCCAGCAATCATAGAGATAACCAAAAGCCTTTAGAGGGGGGTTGTTGTTCCATCTCCAAATAGATCATTCCTTGACTGATCTCTGATCCAGAAGTAGGAAAAGCTGTTCCTCCCTCAGGTGAGCTTCTGCATCAGAGTTTGTGGGATTTGCTTCCCCTTGAGAGCTGGCTGGAATATGGAAAGAGTCGAATGACAGAATGCCAGCCAGAGCTCAGAAGAGCCTTGTGCTTGGTTCACTGTTCGGTTTGTCCTGCTTGAAAGTGTTAATAATTGGGAAGGAGTCTTACATTTCCCATTTGTACTGAGTCCTTCCACTGTCTAGGTCCTCTGTTTATTCACAAAGCTCCACCCTAGATTGTGAAATGGGAACTTCGGCTTCTCCATGCCTTGTGTTAGAGCTGGACTAGTGTAGACTTTGAGTTCATTTGTTTTCTGGACTTTCCTCAGCAAAGCTGCAGTGGGATCAAGGGTTAGATGGGACAAGAGCTTTATATGGTAGCCTCAACACAAAAGGTAAACTCTGGAATCCAGTCCTAGCCACTGATGTGTTTATGAAAAGATAAAGAGATATATATGTTCTATGGGTGTGTGGTGAGGTGTGGGGGAAGGGTGTGCCTCAGCCGGCCCATGCCGAGGTATCCCTTCCCCCTGAAGGACCAGCCACACACCACAGTATAGTATAGAATAGAGTTTATTCAGGGCATGGGGAGGGGAGCTAAGAGGGTAGTAGAGGCAGAGAAAGGAAGAGAGAGGGAGAGAGTAGAGAAGTAGAGGCTGACCATGACCACTGGAGAGAGGGGGGAAGGGCATGGGGAGAGAGGGGGAGAAAGGGGGGGAGAGAGGTAAGAGAGGTAAGAGATAGAGATGCAAGAGAGAAAGGAGGGGGCAAGCAGCCCCTTTTATAGTGGGTCAGGCCTACCTGGCTGTTGCCAGGTAACTGTGGGGTGGAATTTAGACAGAATGCTAACAGCCACTCTGAGCTGGTCAGGGCCACAAGACTCAACTGGGACCAAGAGCTTAGCTGAAATAGGGCAGGTCTGACTTCTGGCTCCTTATGATCCTCCTGGGGCATTATGTGGGATAAAAAGTTTCTTTAACTATAAACTTCCCCTCCCTCTTTCCTCCTATTGCCTCAAGACACACAGGAAGAGAAAAATTGGGGACTTAGAGAAAGCAAGGAGAAATAACCTTCAGCTTTCACTTCTGCTTTCCCTATGGCTCCCAAATTGCTAGACTTATGTTTGCCTTTGGAACCCAAATTCTGTTGTCTAGGAAATCTGGCTTCAGCTTTATCTGCTATTCCATTTAGATCCAGGCAAAGTCAAAATCAGAGATTAACCAACACAGGGATGTTTGTAAGAGATCCATCTCAACCAGCTCAGGAGCCCACAGCTCAATTCTCTTTGGTTGAAAACAAAGTAGAGTTTTAGATTTAAATATGGGAGGAAGGCATGGCCTATTCCTTGGCATTCCTTCTAGGCCCTGCCCCACAGTTGCCTGGCAACAGCCAGGTGTGCCTGACTCACTATAAAAGGGGCTGCTTGCCCCCTCCTCACTCTCTTCTCCTCTCCTCTTGCTCTCTTCCCCCTCTGTCCCTTCTCCCCTCCTCCCCTATCTCTCCTCATGGTCATGGCCAGCCTATACCTCTCTCTCTCTCTCTCTCTCTCTCTCTCTCTCTCTCTCTCTCTCTCTCTCTCTCTGCCTTTATCTATCTCTACTAACCTCTACCCTCTCAACTCCCCTCCCTACACCCTAAATAAATTCAACTCTATACTATACTGTATGGTCCTGTGGCTGGTACCTCATGGGGAAGAGATGCAGACCCGCAAAGGCAACTCCTTCCCCCACACCATACCTTGCCTCCACCAAACATATGCCTGGCTTCTTTTTCTTTTTATAAAACACAACACTATAAGCAGTCCAAACACTCTATTCCCAGCTAAGAAGTGCATTTAAACAACCCAAAGTAGTGGTAAGATCATGACTAGGGACAAGTGTAAGAGTCCAGGGCTTAGCTTTTTTTCATTAAGTCTAGGTCATGGATTTCACAGAATTTGTAAGGTCTAAAGCTAGTTGGAGTCCTTCAAGTGCCTGGTCTCTAAACTCACTTTGGCTACAGAGAACAGGTCTACCTGGCCTGGGAGCCTGGAGAATTGACAGAAATATCTTCTCCTCCTGCTCCTGCTCCTGCTCCTGCTCCTGCTCCTGCTCCTGCTCCTGCTCCTGCTCCTGCTCCTGCTCCTCCTGCTCCTCCTGCTCCTCCTGCTCCTCCTGCTCCTCCTCCTGCTCCTGCTCCTGCTCCTCCTCTTCCTCCTCCTTCTCCTTCTCCTCCTCCCCCTCCTTTACCTCTTCCTCCTCCTTCCCCTCCTGCTCATCCACCTTTTGGACTGCTAACATTTAGATGAAGTCCACCAGACCTTAGGGTCTTTTTTTTTTTTTTAATTTTTCATGAGGATACTCAAACCCACTGCTGCAGGCCTTGGGCTCTCCTTCCTCAAGAACTATCACTTCTGGTTGGTTTGTTTAATTAATTATTTTTAAATTTTGTATATTTTAGTTAAAATATAATTACACCACCTTTTCTTTTTCCTTTCTTGCCTCCAGTCCTTCCCATGTTCCCCACCCTCTTCAAACTGATGGCCTCTTTTTCTTTGATGGTTTTACACATACACAAGCACACACACACATGTGCTGAGTACACTTTCATTGTTTGTGTGTAAATAATTTCAGTGTGGACCACTTTATATTAGACAAAAAGTTATGGAGTTTATCTCTGGGACAGGCTGTTTCTCCCTCTCTCAGCAGTCACTAGCTGCCTGTGGTTCTTTGTCTAGGGGTGAGACTCTGACATTTTCTCCACTCCCAGTTAACATGTCTATTGATCCTGTAGCTGTTCAGGTCTTGTCTAGGCAGCCATTTCTAGGAGACACAGTAACAGCAGAATTTCTAGTCCTCGTGCGCTTACAGTCTTCCTGCCTTATCTTCTGTGACGTTCCTGAGCAGGAGTGTGTTGGAGATGTATGCGCTGGAGCTTGTATCCCCTTGTTCCATTGACCTCTGCATGGTGTCCAGTTGTGGATTTCTGTAATAGTCTCCATTTGCTGTAAACAGAAGCTTCTTTAATGATTGAGAGCTATACTTAACTGTGAGTATAGGGCAAGTATTAGAATATTGTTAAGAATTATACTGGTCTAGCAAAGTGGTGGTAGTAGGTCCTCTTCTAAGACTCATATCCTCACTAGCCCCATGTACTTACGTTTTCAGTACCAGGCATGAGTTCCTTCCTGTTTATTGGACCTTAAGTTCAATTAGACAGCTGTTGGTTACTGCAGAGATAGGAATGTCACTATTGCACCTTCAGAGATATCTTGCCACTCTGGTCAGTTTTGTGGCTCATAGATGTCAACGGCTAGATAGGGCTATTGGTTGCTTTTGTTCAGTGGCAGCTTGCATAGTATTTTCTGGTACTATGGAAGATAGACCACAAGTAAGAGACTTTCAGGTTAAATCCAGCTTGAATAATTTGAGACTTGTGTATAAGTTCAGTGTCTTCAGACATATGAAGAACTGCCCCATCTATTGATCAACTTATAGCTAAGACTTGGACTACACACAAGCCTTCATTTTAGGGGGAAAATTAATGTGAGAGGGACAAGAAGGGAAATCTGAGGAACCTTAAAATAAGCTTTTGTCCTAGGGTCATCTCATTGCATCCCTTGAGTCCAACAAATAACTCAAGAGAGACAAAGTTGATTTGTTACTTTATACTGTGAATGTCATGACTATATTAGAGAATGCCTCTGACTCCTCTGATCAGGGCCTGTCTCTGATGATCTCTAATGGACTTTTCATCTTCCTTCAGTATTTGGGAGTCTCCACTGCTTAGAGCAGCCAAGGAAAATGATATGTGCACACTTAAGAGACTTCAACATGACCAGAACTGTGACTTCCGACAAAGAGGTAAGATCAGAATTAGTGGAATAGAGTTATGTTTGGGAATGGAAGAAACTGCTGGCGGAACTGCTGAGCTGCTTCTGGGGCTGGGGCCCACTTGAATGAGAATTGCAAGTGTTCGGTATTCTCGGCTTCCTTCATTCCAGGAGCTCTGGGAGAGACAGCACTGCATGTAGCAGCCCTCTATGACAACCTAGATGCTGCACTACTGCTGATGGAGGCTGCTCCATACTTGGTCACGGAGTCCACACTGTGCGAGCCATTTGTTGGTGAGGAGGCTTTACAATAACTAAAAACTAAATAAACATGAGTGGGTAATCTACCATTTCTAAAATGTATCTGTATAGGGTAGGCTCAGGAAGTGGCGGAGCGTCCTCATGAGTTGAGACAAATTCAAGGCCCTACAGCTTGGGTTTTAGCTCCCATAGTTCACTTTTAGTTTTTCCTATTTCTCTTTAGTGTTCTCAGAGTCCCTCAGACCACTGTTCAGTTTCTCTCTCTCTCTCTCTCTCTCTGTCTCTCTCTCTCTCTGTCTCTCTCTCTCTGTCTCTCTCTCTGTCTCTCTCTGTCTCTCTCTCTCTCTCTCTCTCTCTCTGACACTGGACAGATTATACGCATAGCAACCCCTACATAAAGGAAGTATGGATGGAGACATTGTTCCAGGAGTCTGAAGGAGGGATTAACTATCTTTAGTTCCTGACTATTCTCCAGTCTGCAACAAAGATTTGTCTGAAGAGCTGTCAGGGAACTTCGGTAAGGGGTGCTGGGGTATTATCTTCTAGACAGACTGTTGTTCACAGTTCTCTTTGGGCCAGGTCAGACTGCACTGCACATCGCAGTCATGAACCAGAATGTGAACCTGGTACGTGCCCTGCTAGCCCGAGGGGCCAGTGCTTCTGCCAGAGCTACAGGCTGTGCCTTCCATCGAAGTTCCCACAACCTCATCTATTATGGTAAGATCCAGGGGCAGGCTCAGAGAATGGGGAGGTGGAAAGCTGGCCTGGGGGAAAAAGTCTGTGAAAAAGCCTATATTGGTTTCATCTTTTGAGAAGTTGGGAGGGGTCAATCCTTCTGGGACTTAAAACCAGAGGCGATCCCTCCATAACACTGTCACATTTTTTTCCTTGGGTTGTGCTCGGCAAGTGACCACAAACCCAAAGCTGAGATGTGGGAGCAGGGGACAGTTGTGGGGCTGGGGAGTAAAAGTCCCCTCATCATCTGATCCTGCTGTCTCCTACCAGGGATTTCTTTGTGTCCACAGGAGAGCACCCTCTGTCCTTTGCTGCCTGTGTGGGGAGTGAGGAGATAGTTAGGTTGCTCATTGAGCATGGAGCTGACATCCGGGCCCAGGACTCCCTAGGTAAGAGCGGGGATGAGGAGGAATGAAGGGATTCCTGGATGCTGAGAGGGGGATGGGGAGGGAGGGAGCAAATGAGAGAGAGAGAGAGAAAGAGAGAGAGAGAGAGAGAGAGAGAGAGAGAACCTTAGGATAGAGGATGAAATTTTCACCAACTCTAGTACTATGGTCACATGACAGCCTCTGTCTTCCCCAGGAAATACAGTACTACACATACTCATCCTGCAGCCCAACAAAACCTTTGCGTGCCAGATGTACAACCTGCTACTGTCCTATGATGGGGGAGACCACCTGAAGTCGCTGGAACTTGTGCCCAATAACCAGGGACTCACGCCCTTCAAGTTGGCAGGGGTGGAAGGCAACACTGTGGTGAGCCCATCCCTAAGGTGTCTCCTTAATGATCTTTTGCATAACTAGCATGGGTAAATGACTTGGCCCGTGGGTGGTCTCCAGACCATCTTCCAACACACTAACCATTCAAAACGTCTCTTGCTTCACCAGATGTTTCAACACTTGATGCAGAAACGGAAGCATATCCAGTGGTCATGTGGGCCCCTAACATCTACCCTCTATGACCTCACAGAGATTGACTCCTGGGGTGAGGAGTTGTCATTTCTGGAGCTTGTGGTTTCCTCCAAGAAGAAAGAGGTATAGATGTCATAACAGGTCCAGAAATCTCATGTGACGAAAGACATGTTGAGATGTTGGTTTTCCATCTGCTGAGACACTTTGATCCCAAGATACTTCAGAGCTTTACGATGATAGAAAATAGTCTCTAGGAGAATATAGTTCCTTTAGGTGCAAATATCATCCAACATTTATCTTCTGAGACTACTTTCCTCCTGCTTGCCTCTAGTTTCTTTATGTATGTCATTCTAATTTTTCAGATAAAAAACCTTCTAACTTGGAGTCCCTCCCTTCCTTCCTCCCTCCCTTCCTTCCTTCCTTCCTTCCTTCCTTCCTTCCTTCCTTCCTTCCTTCCTTCCTTCCATCATTCAGCATACTGAGTGCCTATTTTGTCACAGACAATATACCAGAAACCAATGAGATAGAGGCAATACACATCCTTTCAGCCAATTTCTTCAGTTTTGGATTGATATTCTCATAAACTGCCATACAGTTTGATCTGTACCATGCTGGTGGTGCACACTATGTATAGGTGCAGGAAAATGGAAGTGGG